>CM060966.1:52096283-53296283 GCA_030765045.1 Tenodera sinensis
TGGGAATCCTAATAGCATCAGGGTCGGAAGAGAACAAAAGATGGCCAAGGTAAGGTCATAAGGTCAGATAGAAAAGCTACAGTAAGGAGCAAAACACCGGTAAGTAGAAGCAATGTTCCGTTCAGCTTGGGTACCCTGTGGTCATCATCCACATATCCCCTAGACGGCGACCCCTGAGGGGGTGTGTAAAATGTCTGAAAATTCAATGTTTTATATTTACCAAAATAATTAATTTACAGACAAACAAAAGAATAGGTTTGAGAGGTGTATAATTTTTTCATTCACAGAAAACACAAATTTAATATCAATGAAATCGGAGATGTGAAGGTCAAATTTTGTGCGTTTTGACATGGAATGATTCATATAAGGACAAGAGACATGAACAGTTAGTTTTGAGAGTTACAGTGGCAGACACGAGTCAGTGTGTATTAGTGCATCAGAAGAAGGTCAAGAAGCTTCAAGGATATCATAATAACTGTATTGAATGACAGTGAAAGGAAGAAAGACACTGAAAGTACTGACCAAGCTTATGAGAAGAACAGTTGTGAGTTACAATAGCAGGGAAGATTGGATTGTGTTAACCACGAGAAGAAAACAGTGTATTTGTAGTAAAATTTTAGAGGACAATAAAGATTATAAAAAACACAAACCTTGTTTAGTACATCCAACTATTCAATCCCAATCTTTAATAATATTGAATTTACAGTGCATCAAAAATAAATATTAGTTCTTTAAGTTTTATTTACTGTTCATTGGAAATAAATAATGATGCAAAAACTTCATTTTTTCAATAACCATGATCATGAGAAATCAGTCAGCTATGCTGTAGATGAATAAACATTGGAACTGTAGTTAATGATGCAGATACTCTCATAGCAAGGCTGATTCTAAGGCTATATGTAGAAGCCTATAGTTTTCAAAGTACTAATCAGTGACTATTTAAATTTAGTTTTTCCGGGACAGCTTCAATATATGATGCTTGAGAAGAAAGAGAGATTTCATCACATATAATGTAGTGATAACTTATCAGTAAAAAAAATCATATGTCTTTAACACATTAGAGCTCAGTAATTATGCCTTGTATACCACAGGTTCTTTGTTTTAAAATAGTTTATCTGTGTTTCAACTGTAATTCCTGCAATTTTGTCCTCCCGAGTTCTGGGATACCCTATCAAGTAGCATAGTCAGTCAGGTTATAAGGTAGTACTTTGGATTCAATGACAGGCAATTTGTAATACCTTGGTAATGTAGGAACATCCATCTTCTCCTTGCTGTCCATTGGCAGGCCTATATCTGCAGTTCCTGAAAGACCCTCAGTGCCTTCTTCATCCAGACTAACAGTAGATGGAGATTGACAGGCTTCTCCTCGAGAGCCAGGAAGTCCTGTGATATCTGGTTGCAGCAATGACCGAGCAGGTATACGACTATTCAGTGCTGTTACAATGTTGTTCACAAAGCCTGAACAGTCATCATGATCCACCCAAACTCTTTCTCCCAATGAATCTTCCACATAAAGCTGTGAAGAGAAAAAGAAAAATTCATCATCAATATCTGAGCCAAGACATTATTTGCCCCTTTCAAGAAAGGATATTCTGTCAGTACCACCATGAGAGTATCTCTGTATGAAGAAAGTAAAAGCAAAATATTATTAATACTATTCATATGGTGCAGTTTTAAAAAGAATGAATAGTTTGTTGGGTCTTTGAGCCTTTGAGTCTTTGCTATCTCGGGTCATGGTATAGGGTAAAATGAATAGTGGACTCAAGGTTTAACTTTTGTGTATTATTTTATTCGTACCTTCTCGTTCACAGCTTTTAAATCATATCAAAGTAACAAATTTTTTATTTCACTGGATCGACTTCCTTAGCACTGTCAAGATTGTGTTTGAAGATGTAGCGATATTTTGCCAAATGCGTTTCCTACCAGTTTATATTTCGTTAATCCTATATTTCTTCACTAAATTGTACACTTCATATTAATTAACTTCTTGAAGTTAATCGATGTATTACTTTTCTCAAATTCACAGTCTTTAAGCACTTAGCTATTTCACTATTACTGATTTTGGATGTGACATATAAAACACGTCTATGCTCTACCGATGTTATCAGCAAAGAGAAAGATTGATATTGCCGCATTTTTGAGTTATGTGCACATGCATCAATCCACCGATGCATGTCTTGAGTAGTGTCATTCTATGGTCATTTTCTGCATACTTCTATAATCCCGAAAATGCTAAGAAAGCAGTTTTAATTGATCTCCTTAATATTTTCGGCATTAAATATTCAAAATAACCATTAATTCTTTACATACAATTGAAATATGGTATTTAACAATTACAATATTGATAAATAATCTTCTCGACAATGGAAGAATGATATGATACAAATAGTCAAATATATGTTTAAAATAAGTCAAGTTCACGACATACTTAATCCTATTTGGGGAAAAATAAATATACTGCTTCACATGCCCCTTGTGTTGTTAACTTTTCACAATCTTCTGAAATATAAGTTTTTGTTTTTGTTTTGACATGATGCAGCATGCCTTTATGTTGTTAACACATTTTATCACCCCACAATACAATACAATGAATATTTCTATTAATACAATTGACATTGACATTAACATTACCTAAGCATGTTTTGATTGAATATGTGTCATTCAAATTGTGTTTTGGTTATGAGGAGAGAGGACACAAATTGGAGCAAATGATTGTGATCATACATGTGGCTATATTATTTAGTCCGTTGCCTTACATTTTGTTTTAGAAGTTTACTATGTGTATGCAGGCAGATTATTTTTTGATGTTATATGATGAGCAATATATTCATAACAATGGGTTCTTATTCTTCATGTTTGGCTTGTCAACATTTTCCCAAGCTTAATATTGGTTGCCTCCATTTTAATACATGGGCATCGTTTTTCATCAACTATGGTCTTCTCCTATTTACTAATTGCCATTACTTTATCTCTTACCTTTCTGTAAAAGAAAACTCATATTTCGTCCTAATATTTTATTTCTCTTCTTATTTTGTCCTTGACACCCTTATGTGTCAAAAACATATTTTCTGCATCGCAATGCTTTATTTTTTGTGGTTACATTTGCCAATGATTGTGGTATTATTCTTTTCTACTGTTAGATCTAGTCTACATATATATCCTATAAGAAACCCATCCATTCTTGTTGATTTTCTTTATTTTAATGCTTCTGCCTTACACATTCATTTGCAAAGTAGATGGTTGGTCATTTACTTATATGGCTTTAACTTATTTTTGTGATATCTTCCTATCAACTTGCCATTCTGATTTTGTAGCTTGTATGTATGGTCACCCAGCTGTTTTATTATAATTAGAGGTCCAGTGTATAATAGCTCCATTTTACCAGATTTCCTTAAGGATGCTTTCGAGATATTTCCTTAAGAGAATCTTTTCTCCTACTTGTGAAAACTATTTCCTGATGCATCTTTTAGCTTTGTTCCTGCCCTTTTCAGCCTTTTGCTTCAATCTTCGGAATGCTAGTTGGCATTTTTCTTTCTCTGTAAACTCTCTTTGGGCACCCACTGTGGTATGTATATCAATCGTTAACCACTTAGGTTTCTTATTGGTCATAGTTCCACTGGGGCAAACTTAGTTGTGGGCTTCACAGAGTTGTTGATCACTTCTTCCATGTAGTTGCACTTTTTGGTGAGCTTTGGCTATTTAGATATTCCCGGCAGAACCGAATGTGATTTACCTGGTGGCTGCAATCTTCTGGTCTGCCATAATCGTATCTCGGTGTTCTGCACCTTGACCTTTCGAAGGCCGTCAGTAGTTCAATCATATCTGTGAAGTCTACTGGCTTTGCCACAGTTAACCCGGTTCTCACTGAACCTGGAAAATGCCTCGTAATGCTGGCGATCAATTCTGCCTCTGGTAGGTTAGGTTCTAATAATTTTCCATAGTTGGCAATTTTCATGAAATAGTCTACTAGTGTTAATCTCCTAGATGGATAGTATCTCCCTGTCGCTAGCTCTACCCTTGTTTGGTTCTGTTTAGCTGGGCCCCAATATCATAAGAGGAATAGATTCCTAAACAAGCTGTAAGTTTCGTGACCAGCTAGTGTTAACCTTAGCCATTCTAGTGCTTTATTTTTCAATTTTTTCTTTACTATCAGCGTTCTGAGCTCATTCAGTATTTTTTTCACTTTGAAATACTCCATCTCTTTGACAAACAATTTAGGATTGTCTCCCTTCTCCTCATCAAATATGGGGGGTGTAATCTCCTGTAATATGCTGTTAGTATAGCATGTGTTGTGTGTTGTGTTAGTATGTGGTTGTGGACCTATACCTGTACATGGTAAGTCGTCATAATGTGTATTACTTGAGTCACTTTCATTTGAAACATCTCTTACATCTAAATTTCCATTTTACTTTGTAGTGCATTCTAAACTTCATTTACATTAGTCAAATTCTCCTTTCCTTTTAGTATTTCATCATAAATTTACTTTAGATAGGTAATTCTTTATTTCTAAATGACTCTGTTTCATATTATTCATGACATCTTGTGATTGTATCAGCCACAATCTTAATCCTAGAGGATACAACTTGTTCTACAGTTTTGCTCATAATTTCTTTACTACCTCAATTTCTTTTACTAGTACATTTCTGATTTCCTCTGCTTGCCTAGACTCAAAGTAGTTCTGACTAGCTTTCAATTTACTTACTTCCTCAGTTCAACTTTGACATTTGTAATCCTATCCTCTATTGTCTTACGCTCTTTTATCTCATCCCTACATTTTCCAATTTCTCCCTCCAGTACTATCTTATTTTCTTTCATCTCCATTTCTAATTTTCCCATTCTTTCTCCTGTGGTTTCTATATTAGCTTCTGAAACCCCCTTTGCTTCATTTATTTTTCTATGTACTAATTTCAAATTATTCTCCATCACTTCCATGTTTTCCTTGCATTCCTGCCTACCTAATTCTATTTTATGCTCCAATTCTTTTTTTGTTTTGTTCAATTCTCTGCCCTAAATTTTGTTCTAAGTCTTGCCTTAACTCTTTGTTGTTCTATTCTAAGTCCTGCTTTAACTCCTCTTTTATTATGTTCTATATCCTGTCTTAAGCTATTTATCTCGTGTTTTAAGTCCTGCCTTAAGCTTTGTCCTATTATCTGCTCTAATTTTTCGAACATCATCATTAATTTCTGGTTTTCCATACCTGTCTTAACCACTTCTTCACTATCTTTTTCTATTTCTACTTCAACACCAGGCCTATCTGCCCCTTCCCCTACTCCTGTTTCTAATTTCTTCTCTGTGACATGTTCATTTTTTGACTAGATTGAGCTAGCTTTAAAAGCCCTATTTCTTTTCCACTTCTAAGCAACATGCACAATTATAAAATGAAATGTCAAATACAAATTTTTGGTCGTACTTTTTCCTGTTGATTTCTCACGTAAATTTCCGTGATGGCAAATTCCTGAAGCTCTGCCTCTTGACCCTCTTCTCCCGGGATCCTGTATGTTTGGTCGTCTGTTGCCCACCAGAGATGGATCATTAAGTCCTTGGTGACCATCAGGATTCCTTAGCATCCTGGATGGCATCTATTCAGGGTCCCTTGGCGATCTGGCTTCCTTGTTTTCCATAAGGATTCTTGCATCTATCTTCTTTGGTTGCGAGTTCTCTCTTGTTTGCTTGTATTTTATGTTATTTCATCCTTATTCAAGCCCTGTGTTGGTTCACCATTTGGTGCAGTTCTAAAAGGAATGCATAGTTCCTTGGGTTTTTGAGCCTTTGCTATCTCAGGTCGTAGTACAGGGTGAAATGAATAGTGGACTTGCAGTTTAACTTTAGCGTACTATTTATTCACACCTTCTCGTTCACAGCTTTTAAATTGTATCACAGTAACAAATCTTTTATTTCACTGGATTGACTTCCTTAGCACCGTCGAAAGTTCATGTTTGAACATTTAGCAATATTTTGCCAAACATGTTGGTGCGGTTTTTTGCAATTATTATTATCGTTGTGTCTTCGTGCTATTGAGATCTTTGTGATCTCAGGGCTTGGTAACGGATGGAATGAAAAATTACACGATGTTTCTTCACCATAATGTATTATTTTATTAACACTTCATCGATACTTTACATTAAATAATTCCTCTCAGCACCATTCTAAATGATTTAAAATGCTTCCACCTTCTCATTTAGTGGAACCAATGCTTGATGAAAGTCTGGTGAAAATTCTATGTTCACACTACCTAAATATGTCCTTTCACTTCGCTTACACACACGCGAGTGGACAGTTTATGGCATCACCTGACGAGACACCGCCTTTTTCGTATACATCCGCATATGCGTCCATCAAATAGTTCTTTCTTGTTAGGGAAGCGATCCCTAATCATCCTCCCCTACTTTTATTATGGAACACATATAATTCTAATATTTATACATATATATTAAAATCAAATATGGAAAGATTTATGACGTCTTTGGGCAAACTTAGTTGTTCGTAACAATGAACATTTTTAACACGTTTTTGTCATTTGATCAATTCATACCAACATCAAAAAACAAATTACACTTTTAACAAACATTCACATGAACGATTTTCTTTTGGGGTCTTCTAATATTCTGTCTCACATGCCCCTTGTTTTGTTTTTCAAGTTGTCACCTATATTTACAATCTTGAAACACAATACAATACTTCTCCCTACTCCTCTGATGCAATCACTTTGTACAATATTTTTTTTTTTTCTTTACAGTCTTCTTCGCTGTTTGTCTTTGTCTTTTGTTTTGGCATGACACAGCATGTCTTTATAAATTTCACATATTCAGTTATTATACAATACATATTCAGTTATTATACAACATATCCAGTTATTATACAACATATGTTCAGTTATTATACAACACATATTCAGTTACTATACAACACATATTCAGTTATTGTACATTTGACATTGACACAAATATAATTTAAGTGTATCATGGTTTATTGTGTGGCTTTTGACTTATGTTCCTTGTTATGAGGAGAGAAAAACAGGATACAAATTTTGAGCTAATGATTATGATCATATTTATGGCAATATTTTATTCAGTTCTTTGCCTTCTTTGTCTTGTAAGCTTATTATGTATAGGCAGGTCGTTGAGTCAGTTCTTAAGCTCTGATGTTACTAATGGTACCATTTTTTAATTGGTTCTTATTCATTATTATTTGGCTCAACATTTCTTCAAGCTTAGCATTGGCTATATCCATCTTAATTCATGGGCATTGCTTTTCTGATTATGGTTTTTCTTACTTCACTAATTGTCACCTCTTTGTCTCTTATCTCTATAAGAGAAAACTTCTATACTTATAATTATTCTTCAATTGTATTATTTTTCTTCTCAATTCACCCTCGACATCTTTGTGTCAAAATATTTTATCTTTGTCATCACAATTGATTTATTTTTATTTTTGTCCCTGACATCCTTATGTCAAAAACACATTATTTTCCGTCGCTATAATTCATTTCTTTACTGACAATCAGTGTCCTCATCTGTCTTTGTTGACAATGCTCTTTGTGGTCAATATAGCCAATGACTATGTTGATTTTCTTTTTTGTTGTATTTTCCAATCTGAACATAATCTTCTATAAGTAACCCATTAAAAATTGTTATTTTCCATCATCTCTACTATTCCTGCCTTACATATTTGTTGGCAAAGACTATTTGGTCCTTTCTTTGTATGGTTTTAATTTATTTTTATGGTATCTTCCTACCAACTTGCCATTTGTATTCTGTAGCTCATACGTGTGGTCACCCAGCTGTTTTGTTATGACCAGTGGTCCAGTGTACAGTAGTTCCATCTTCTCTCTGTGTAGCCATCATGATGTCGATGTCAATTGTAAGTTGCTTAGGTTTATGTTGTTGGTCATCCACTCGGTTGGGACGAACTTAGTTGTTGTAATTTCCCTGAGTGTTGGTGGCGGTTGTTGTTTCTGTATTCTGCGCAGCATCGGTCCTATCCGGCACATTTTCATTCTGTTCCTGTTTTCTTACGTTGTAGGTGTTCCATTGGTTTCTGCCCCTTTGGCGTGAACCCCTATTGTATGACGGTCTTTGGTTATTCCCTACAGAATCGTATGTGATTCACTTGATGGGTACGGTCTCCTGGTCTTCCACGATCATATGTATATGTTTGGTGTCTCGATTCACCCCTTGGTATTGTGTCGTGGTACCGCTGTCTTGCGTTCTCCATCCTTTCGCCATGATTGTGTGGTGGTGGGAAATGGTGTGCCCCTCTCCCTCTGTCATGGGTGCTCCTAGTATTTCTATCTTCTCCCTCATTCTGGTTATTCGTAGCCGTGCTCTGGTTTAAGATAGGTGAGTTTGGGTGACCGTTCCTATGTCTATGCTCATTAGGCCGACCATTTTGTGTTTCGAAGGCTGTCAGCAATTCTATCATGTCTGCAAAATCTACTGGCCTCGCAACAATTAACCCTGTTCTCACTGTGTCTGGGAAATGTCTTGTTATGCTGGTAATTAGCTCTGCTTCCGACAGGTTAGGGTCTAATAGCTTTCCTTTGTTGGCTACTTTCATAAAATAATCGACTAGCGATAACCCTTTGGTTGGATCATATCTACCTGTCGCTAGCTCTACCCTAGTTTGGTTTTGCTTAGCTGGGCCCCAATACCTTGATAGGAATAGATTTCTGAATGAGCTATACGATTCATGACCAGCTAGTGTTAACCTAAGCCATTCTAATGCCTTGTTTTTTAAGCTTTTCTTAACTATCATCATCCTAAGCTCATTTGGTATCCTTTTCACTTTAAAATACTCTTCCATCTCTTTAACAAAGAGTTTTGGATCGTCTCCCTTCTCCTCGTCAAATGTAGGTGGTGTGATTTCATGTAGTATGCTGTTGGTGTAGCATGTGTTGTGTGTTGTGTCATTGTTTGATTGTGAACCTCTTTCTCTGTATGGTAAGTCAACATTTTGTACATTATTCAAATAACTCTCATCTTGTACATTACTTACATCTAAATCATCTTGCCTTTGTAGTGCATTCACAACATCATTTACATTAGCCAAATTTTCTTTTCCTTTTTTCATTTCTTCACAAACTGATTTTAAATCATTCTTTATTTCTAAGTGACTTTGTTTCATATCATTTATAGCATCCTGTTGCGAATGTACTACATCAGTCATAGTCTTAATTTTAGGAATTACAATTTGTTCTACAGTTTAATTAATAATGTCTTTCTTTACTACCTCAATCTCTTTCCTTAATTCCTCAGTTATTTCTGCTTTTACATTTGTAATCTTACAGTCTACACTTGTATTACATTCTGTTATTTCATCTCTACATCTAGCAATTTCTCCTTCTAATACAATCTTATTTTCTCTCATTTCTGATTCTATGTTTCCAATCCTATCTCCTATGATTTCTATCCTAGCTTCTAAGGCTTCCTTTGTCTCATTTAAGTTTTTATGTACTAATTTTAAATTAGTTTCCATTACTTTCATATTTTCTTTACACTCCTGTCTTCCTAATTCCATTTTCTGTTCTAAGTCCTTTCTCACTTCCTCCATTTTCTGACCTATCTCTTCCTTATTCTGTTCCAGTTTCTGACCTATACTCTGACCTAAACTTTGTTCTATGTCCTGTTTTAATTCTGCCCTATTCTGTTCCATTTTCTGACCTATTTCTTTTTTATTTTGTTCTAGTTTTTGTTCTATACTCTGACCTAAACTTTGTTCTATGTCCTGTCTCACTCCCTCCATTTTCTGACCTATCTCTTCCCTATTCTGTTCCATTTTCTGACCTAAACTTTGTTCTATGTCCTGTCTCACTCCCTCCATTTTCTGACCTAAACTTTGTTCTAGTCTTTCAAACATGATCATTAATAACCTTTGGTCTTTTCCTATTGCTACCTGTTCCTCGCTTTCTGGTTCTATTTGATAACTAGGCCTATCTGCCCCTTCCCCCACTCCTGTTTCTATCTCTTTTCGCGACATTTTAGTTTCTTTATTCAGTTCGCTTTGGTTTAAAAGTTCCACTATTTTGCCGCTTCGCAGTAACATACAAATAAAAATAAACTGGATGTAAAAATAAAAAATTTTTGGTCCTACTTTTTTTTCCGTTGATTTGTCCAGTTATGTACGTCTCCTGGGCAGTTGGCTTCGCTAGACGATCTCTGGTGTTTTCCCGCGTTGATTATCCGTTCATCGGTGTTCTGATGTATCGTTGATTATCCGTTCGTCGGTGTTCTGATGTCGATATCAAACGATGGTCTAATGGCGTCTTCTTTCTTTTTGGCGCGAAGATATGGCGTCACTTGGTATTTCGCGTAAGTTCATTTCCCGTAATTTCCATTCCATCCAAAATTCGTGTTCCACGTTGGGCAAGCCATTTGGTGCGGTTTTTTGCGATTATTATTATCGTTGTGTCTTCGTGCTATTGAGATCTTTGTGATCTCAGGGCTTGGTAACGGATGGAATGAAAAATCACACGATGTTTCTTCATCATAATGTATTATTTTATTAACACTTCATCGATACTTTACATTAAATAATTCCTCTCAGCACCATTCTAAATGATTTAAAATGCTTCCACCTTCTCATTTAGTGGAACCAATGCTTGATGAAAGTCTGGTGAAAATTCTATGTTCACACTACCTAAATATGTCCTTTCACTTCGCTTACACACACGCGAGTGGACAGTTTATGGCATCACCTGACGCGACACCGCCTTTTTCGTATACATCCGCGTATGCGTCCATCAAATAGTTCTTTCTTGTTAGGGAAGCGATCCCTAATCATCCTCCCCTACTTTTATTATGGAACACATATAATTCTAATATTTATACATATATTAAAATCAAATATGGAAAGATTTATGACGTCTTTGGGCAAACTTAGTTGTTCGTAACAATGAACATTTTTAACACGTTTTCCTCATTTGGTCAATTCATACCAACATCAAAAAAACAAATTACACTTTTAACAAACATTCACATGAACAATTTTCTTTTGGGGTCTTCTAATATTCTGTCTCAATGTTTTCTATCACTTTATATTTTGTTGATCCTATATTTCTTCACTACATTGTACACTTCATACTAATTAACTTCTTGAAGCTAATCAATGTATCACTTATTTTTCTCTAATTCACAGTCTTTAAGCACTTAGCTACTTCACTATTATTGATTTTGGACGTGCACATATAAAACTCGTCCATGCTCTACCGATGTTATTGACAAAGAGAAAGATTGATATTGCCACATCTTTTGAGTTATGCACACATGTATCAATCTGCCAATGTGCATCTTTAGTAACATGATTCTATGATGTCATTTTCCACATACTTTTATAATTCCGAAAATGCTAAGAAAGCAATTTTAATCTATCTCTCTAACATTTCTGGCATTAAATATTCAAAATAGCCCTTACTTCTTTATTACTTACTTTATAACTTACCAAACGAATGGAACCAACAAGAAATATAATAGTTTTCTCAAATGTTTCAAAACTCACTTTGAATCGTGCTTTCCTGTCAAAATCAGCAAACTAACTTGAAAAGTGACAATGCTTGGATCACTTTAGGCATAAGGACCTCATGCAGACATAAACGAGAATTATATCAACAAGTAAGAACTAGTAACAATTTAGAATTAAAACACTACTTCAAAAAATATTGCAAAATTCTAAAACGGGTAATAAAAGCAGCAAGAGTATTGTATTACAATGAACTAATCCAACACTCTGACAACAAAACAAGAACTACTTGGAATATAATAAAAAGAGAAGCAGGTAAATTTTCATTACAAAACAACTCAATAACATTAAACGTGGACAATCAAGAAATTAACAAACCCCATGAAGTTGCACAAATCTTTAACAAATTCTTTATTGATGTAACAAACAATCTAAATATTAACTATGGAAGTAAAGATGCAGCACTAGAATTCCTAAGATCAAGTTTCGTAGAAGCACTGCCACAATTTAAAGCTAATCTGACGACACCTGCGGAAATAAATAAAATTATTAACTCCTTTAAAACAAAGAATTCCCATGATTATGATGAAACACCAACAAAAATCCTAAAATCATGTTCATTCCAAGTTAGCACTCCGCTGAGTTACTTGTGCAATGAGTCACTAAAGACCGGAATTTTCCCTGACAGGATGAAATTCTCAATTGTAAAACCCATTTTTAAAAAAGGTGAACGCAACAATGCTTCTAACTATAGGCCAATTTCTCTCTTACCTATTTTTTCAAAAGTTCTTGAAAAAGTAATGTTCTACAGGCTGTACAAATACCTCGAATATAATAAGATACTAGTGAAAGATCAGTTCGGATTCAGAAAGGGCATTTCAACAAATAATGCAACTTTTAAACTTACACATGAAGTGTTAGCTGCCCTAAACAATAAAATGCATGTAGGTGGTATTTTCTGTGACCTAGCAAAGGCATTTGATTGTGTAAAACATAACATTCTGTTAGCAAAACTGGAATTCTATGGAATTAAAAATGAAAATTTAAGTTGGTTCATATCATACATAAAGGAAAGAAAACGGAGCCTTAAAGTAAACAGTGATACTGATAATGGAAAACAAACTTCAAATTGGAAATCAGTAGCACATGGAGTACCCCAAGGTTCAGTATTAGGGCCTCTATTATTTCTGGTCTATATAAATGACCTTTCACTTTATATAAAGGATATAGCAAGTTCTGTACTGTTCACCGATGACACTAGTGTCCTGGTCACTAGCAAAAACTTAAATGAATGTATAATTAAATTGAATTATGTTTTGAACTGCACATCCTACTGGTTTAAAGCGAACAAATTATCTGTTAACCTGGATAAAACAGAAGTGATTAAATTCATAATTCATCAAACATCACACACTCCAGTTGAAATAGAGATTAACAATATGTTATTAGAACAAATAGATAACAATAAATTTCTGGGTCTTCAAGTTGACAAATATTTAGATTGGAAAGCTCACATTAAGTATATCTTACCCAAACTTAGCTCTGCCTGTTATGCTATCTGAGCACTGGCAAATGTTAGCTCCATAGATACACTCAAATTAGTTTACTATGCATATTTTAACTCTATAATGGAATACGGTATTTTATTTTGGGGCAATTCAGTAGACAGTAAACAAATATTCCTCATACAAAAGAAGGTTATAGGTAAGAATTATTTCCAATGCCCATAGTACACACTCATGCAAAGATCTTTTCAGAAGATTAAACATATTAACCTTACCCAGTATGTATATATTCTCGATCCTAAAATTCTTTATATGCAATCAATCCTTATTCACAACAAACAAAGAAATTCATGGAATAAACACTAGACAGAAGAATAATATCCATCATCCCAGTGTAAAACTTTCTTGCTTCCAGAAAGGTGTATATTATGAAACCATAAAAATATTTAATGCCCTTCCTAATAACCTTAAGGAAAAAGTTGACAATTTCAATGCTTTTAAAACTGCTGCTAAAGAGTACCTATGCTCAAAATAATTGTATTCTGTACAAGACTATCTGAATGACTAATTATCCTATTAATTCCTATGTACCTCAGTTTATTCTATATGTGAATTACAAACTATGCGTATGCCTATGTAACTTTGTTGCTTATGTAGCCTTATAAATAGTTTCTAGCTCATTTTATTTTATTCTGTATAAGATTATTTAAGCGGCAAATTATCCTGTTAATGCTTATACAGTTTTGTAAGTAGTTTCTAACTCATTTTATTGTGTACAAGATTATTTAAATGACAAATTATTCCTGTTAATGCTTATGCAGCTTTGTGAGTAGTTTCTAACTCATTTTATTGTGTACAAGATTATTTAAATGACAAATTATTCCTGTTGATGCTTATGTAGCTTTGCAAGTAGTTTCTAACTAATTGTATTCTGTATAAGACAAATTATTCCTGTTAATGCTCATGTAGCTTTGTAAGTAGTTTCTAACTCATTGTATTCTGTATAAGATTATTTAAATGACACATTGTTCCTGTTAATGCTCATGTAGCTTTGTAAGTAGTTTCTAACTCACTGTATTCTGTATAAGATTATTTAAATGACAAATTACTTGAGTTAATGCTTATGTAGTTTTGTAAGTCATTTTTAACTCATTTTATTCCGTATAAGGTAATCTAAATGACAAATCATCCTGTGATCGCTTATGTAACTCTGTAAGTGACCTCTAGCTAGCATCTTCAGTGACAAATCATTGTTAATCACCTCTGATGCCTGTGTGAAAGCTACTCAAATATGTATGTATAGAACCAACTAAAAAAAAGATGCCATTCATTGCTAATTATATTATAACTGAATTATTATTACATTACAACTAAACAGTAGAATATGGCTGTAAATGCCTAGTGTAAATTTAACAAAATTCAATTCTTCTCTGACAAATTTCATGTAAGCTTTGATTGTGTTTCCATTATCCCTTTTACTGTTCTTTGTTTGTTTCTATTTTGTTCCTATATTATAATGAATTTTATGTGCTCATTCTGTATATTTATTGACAATTTTTTGTACATCACAATTGACATGTTCAATGTTCACCAGCCTCCATGGCTACTTGTGAACTCACTGAACACAATCTAATCTAATCTAATCTGAATTATGGTATTTAATAATCACAATATTGATAAATTGATAATCTTCTAAACAATGGAAGAATGACATGATACAAATAAAGTCAAATACATGTTTGAAATAAGCCAAGTTCACAACATATTTAATTCTATTTGGGAATAAATTATATATACCGTTTCGCATATAATAAAGGTTAGAATAACTGTGCTTATACTTTACAATTATTAAATCTGGCATTAAAATCCTGTACTCTGAATTAATATATAACAAATCTCCTCTGTACTTTTGTGCAGTACTATACCCTGGGAGAGCTAACCTGGTACTTGACAGTCACGTTGCTCACATTGCTCATAAAGTTACCCTCTGTGTAAATCACTAATGATAGGTAGCTATAGTAATATGTGTAACCATTAGGTTGTCCATCTTTGTAATACAAATTATAAATATGAATTTGTGACAATGTCAGAAACTGTATTGCAGTCTATTGACAATAAAGGATAATAATAAAAGAGCGGGGGAGGGGGCTTTGCTTATCACACCCAATCGTGTTACAAATACACCATGTGACTATCACATGACCAGAGGTGTGCACTCACCCATGCTGCAACATGTGCATGTATTTCTGGCTTCTGCCTTCTGTGTATTTTGCTGCTTGCAACAATATATTACTTGATTGTTTAATGAGTGCAGAGTGAAAGAAGATTATTTACAGACGAATTACACACAACACTGTATCTGGAGGGATTGTAGTTTTATTAGTTCATATACTTCATATAGTTCACTGCTGTATATTTCAGTGTTTCATTGCATTCATAACAAATTTTAGTGGCCTTGCCTACGCTGTGTTTTGTTTAAAAATGGCTTATAGTCCTGGTAAAGCCAAAAAGCATGTATTGGGCAAGGAATAACCCTAAAAAGTCAGACCCGGGAGATGGTAAGAAAAGGCAAATGATGGACCTCTTATTATGGTGGAACCACTGACAGCAAGTGAAAAAACAGCAACGCTAGAACAGAGCAGCCGGCACGCAGTTGTAACGCCAATTGCCAGGTTAGTTCTCCCAGGATATAGTCATTGTCACTAAGTGTGTTTGATGTCCAATATCACATTTGTGAATGCTGTTGTAACACTCAGTGCTTGTTTTCTACTGGGGGGGGGGTGGTGGCGGTGGCGGTGGCAGTGGCGGTGGTGGTGGTGGTGGTGGTGGTGGTGGCGGTGGCAGTGGCGGTGGTGGTGGTGGTGGTGGTGGTGGTGGTGGTGGTGGTGGTGGTGGTGGTGGTGATTATTAAAAACTGTGTGGACCCTTTATAAGAGCCCTACACATAGGTCTTTTTATTAGACCCTTTTTACTTTCTCTACTGGTAAGTAGAGGAAGTATTGTATTCCACCCAAACATTCATGTCGAGATTTCACCAGAAATATATAATTTGAGGCCCCCTGAATCCAAAAAAAGCATTTCTGGAAAAAGGTCCATGTGTGTGTGTGTGTGTGTGTCAGTCTGTGTGTCTGTCAGTCTGTGTGTCTGTCAGTCTGTGTGTCTGTCAGTCTGTGGACAGCATAACTAAAAAACGAAAAGTTGGTTAAAAACCAAAGTTGATATTTAATTTTAATGTCTTTCAAGGATGCGACAAGAAGATTTTGAAGAAAATAGCCCCACCCTAAACTACCCTTTACATGGAACATTTTTCGAAAATTTGGATTTTCTTGAAAATGATTCTAACGATTTTGATTAAAATGCCATATGTTTGAGATATTTTTATGAAAAATTAAATGTATATTTTCAATTTTCTGGCTATAGCCTATGTAGTCCTGTCTAGTCTGGATGAGTTTTGAATAATTCGTAAACCATAAGAGATAGACAAAATCTTACTATACAAGAAATGTAGATCTTGCTGAAATACACAATTTGTGTCTCAATAAATTTTTTTGTAGAGTGAACCATTTCGGAGATGTTCCTTGTTTTGTGTGTCAGTTTCGGAAAACTTAGACCTTTCGTGCAATGGAACATCGTTGTTCATTTTTTATATGTTAAGCGTACAAAGAGAACGGGATCTCAAAGCTTTAAAATATTTGACTATCGCTCAAAGCCTACTGTATTCCAATATTCCCCTTGCACATACAAGGAAATAAGCAATAAGATAATTTGTATAAATATTTATCTCAACTAACACGAAGAAGATATAGGAATAAGAGTTTGTAAGAATGATTAGTACAAGAGTAGAGAAAGTCATATGAGTGTAACACATCAGATTTTTTCTACTGGGGTACAAAGAGTGCAGAACACATATGTAATGGTTAGTTTTGTCATTGTAAATCGGTACTTCTTAGTTGAAATTGTACATACCCACTTGCTGTTATGAGTTGCACTTAATCCATTCCAAGATGGCGATGATAGGTGTAGTCACCAGGTCTAACAAGCAAGGTTTATTACTAAATAGTGGAGAAGGTGGAAGTGAACAATAACAAAACTTGATGTGCTCGAACAATACCAATGAAGGAAGAACAGAGAGTGAAGGCAGCTGCCCAGGTATACATATTATTGACAAATTTAATATGAAACTTTGAACGAGCTGCAACTGGAAGTGCAGGAATTGAAACGATAGTGTCACTCCACATGGTACTGAATTTACTTGGAGGAGACCTTTTTGGAGCACAGAATGAAATTAATTCACTAAAAATTGAAAACATTGATCTAAAAAAGAAGTCAAAAGAGTGTGAAAAGCAGATATATGCTACAGTTATGAAAAAAGAACTTCAGAGCAAAAGGTGATGGAATTCCAACCTGAGAATGTTGCTTGCAGAAACAGATTTGATCCTTTAAAAGAACTAAATGATGCTAATGAAGAATATTCAAAATGTGAAGCCAGAAAGTTATATAAATAAAAAGAAAAAACGTGTTTTAGTGCTTGGAGATTCACTTTTGAAGTTTGCGGTTGAAACATGTAAACAAAAAGTTATAGGTGTGTTGCTTTCCAGGTATTACGGTAAGTGAACAGCAGAATAAAGTGGAGAGGATGAACCTGAAAGAAGATAAACCTGACATTGTGCTAGTGCACGCCGGTACGAACAATGTATGATTTGGTGTACGAGCTGAAGATATAATGGAAGAAACCAGAAGCTTGGTGAAGCACTTCATGACAACTAATCAAGAACTGGACTGGTTATGCCACATGGAAAATTGTATAATGGTAGATAGCTACTACTGGCTGTATGATAGTGACTTTGGTAAAGATAGAACCCACTTGAATCGAAGGGGTCACACAGGTTTGGGGAGTTTATGAATAATGATATTTCCTCAAAGTTTAAAGAAAACTAGTACGTGAAACGGTGGATGCAGAATCATCTAGGACTTGTACTTATTCAGAGAATGGACAGAATAAGAATATTTCAAAAGTAAAAATGCTGTAAGACCTTTAAATGCTGTTTAAAGGTTGTGCATCAAAATGTACAGTATTTATCAAATAAGTTATAATCCATTGAGCTGTTTGTTAATGATATTAAGCTACATGTCCTAGAATTAACTGAACATGGATTAACACATGAGCAGTTGAAACTATATAAACACAGCAATTATTCCCTGGTTAGTAGTTATTGTACAACAATTGCCAAAGATGGTGGGGTGGCCATATATGAAGGGTCTAACTGCAAAACTCACATTCTCCACTTTTGGGTGAAATAGATTTTTTTGCATATTCCTGTTCTAAATGTTTATCTCCATGTGAATGAAGTCAAATTAAATAACTAAACTGACATTCTCCTATATTAAAGAAGGAAAGAAAATTGGATGTGGTTGCAAAACTCACATTCTCCACCACCATTTTGGCTGCTAAAGTTACATTCTCCTCTCAACCAATAGGAAGCTTTCATTACGGCATGTGATTATCAGTTGTTTATACTACTATGGGAGCTTGTTGAATATTGTGTTCCTGAAATGTTCATAAAAATATTGTGAAATTTATTTATATAATGGATTCATTGGCTGTTACACCAGTCGATAAGGCAGCTGGAGAAATTCCAAGGAAGAGAGTTCCCCAGCCAGACAGATGGAAAAGAGCTCAGGCTAAAAAAAATAGGTAAGTGTATAACCTAACCTCAGTCAAACTGAACTTTTCTGTATATTGTTTTGAATGACTGCTATGAGTAGGAAAGTGAAATACTGAGAATAATATGCAATAATTTATTGGTTTATACATTTTTGGAAAGCCAAAATTCAGTAACATTTTTATTATTTCAGATATGCTGCAAAAGGGTTTCCTGAATTTCCCGCATGTCAACATACTAAGGGAGCATTACTATGCCGAACACTCAGTTTACAGGATATCAGGAGATTTCATTCTCGTTTCTATAAAGAAGCAAATAAAGTTTATCAGGGCAATTTTATTTTGAAACATTTAAGTATGCAGCCAGTGAAGAGGCACCGTCCAAAAAATAATAAGCATCAGAGAAAATCAGCTTGAGCAAAATACTATATTTGCAATCACAATAAAGAACTGGTACCGGTATGCTTGGCAATATTCCTGGGTGTTTTGCAGGTATCAAGAAATCGAGTGACACGTATTGGTGAAATATTTTATAATACTGGTGAATTGGCCAAGGAACGTCGGGGTGGTGATAGAACTGGTAACAAAAGTAGAGCTAAGAGAGAAAATATTAAATTTATAAATAAGCTCACCTGTAGCGAAACACACTATTGTGCTAACACGACTAGAGTAAAGTATCTTCAGAGTTGAATATAAGGAAATGATGGAGAATGTATTCAGAAGATACTGAAGCTGAGACTCTGCAGGTGAAAGAAACTTACTTTCGTTACATTTTTAACAGGTTCTATAACCTTGGGTTTGGCAGTCCTAGGGTAGACGTTTGCTCCACTTGCCTACAGCTTGAATCTCTACACTTTTTTAAACATGTAATAGATGGCTCAGAAATTGATGTAGGGGCAGATGAATATGAGTGTGAATGCAGTCATGCAGAAGAATCACTTGTTTTACACATTTAGGACAGACTTTTTCACTTAATTTCAATATATAAAATTGTAGTTTGCTAATGTATAAGTCACAATAAAGTGATTTCATTGATACACCTGCTAAAAAATTTTGTTATCTTAACTGAAGTGTTTAGATCTTCATTATTCCTGGTATCAAAAACAACATTCTCCATATTTTTACATTGCAGAACTGACATTCTCCACAGCTTGGTTGCAAGTCACATTCTCCAATATTTAATCCTGTTTTTCTATCAATCAAATACCTATATTTTTTATGTGAAGCAACACTTTTTTATTATTCATTCTTCATGGAAATTGCAAAACAATTTCTAATCAATGAATATTTTCATTTGTATTAGTTTTTTGTGGATTTCTTAAAATTTTAAAAAGTGGAGAATGAGACTTTTGCAGTTAGACCCTTCATATGTCCTAGAGGGGATAAGCTCTACAGCATTCCAACAAGTAAAAGTGCATAACATTGAAAAACTGTTTGAAAACTGTGCTATAAAAGTTAATACTTATGGCAGTAGCATAGTGATAGTAGGAGTTTATTGTTCCCCCTCCAAATCTGTAAATGATAGTGTATATTATTTGGATAATGTTTTATGTAGACTAAATGGGCTGGATATTGTGTTACTCTATACTAAACCCCTAGTCCAACAGCTCATGAAGGGTCAAGGCTTGCCGCCCAGCCACTGCATCCCCCAGCTCTGCCCACTAAAGGCTTCATTGGTGGGGTGCAGTACTGGAGGGTGGGAGGTGGTCAGCGCCCTGAGCCCTCCTGGCCAGTTATACAGCCTTCTCAACCTGGGGCAGCTACTTCATCAAGTAGCTCCTCAATTGGTCCAACCGGGACCTAACGAGGCTGAGTGCACCTCGTGCCAGACCTCCCAGATGGGGTAAAATCCCCATGCTGGTACCGGGGATAAAACCGGGTCCTCTGCACCAGGGGCAAGCATGCTACCAACTGCAGGCGGTCATTATGTTACTCAGCAACCTAAATATCAACTCAGATACAGTAAACAAAGATTGCAAAAGGTTTCTTGATGTATTAACTCACAGGATAAGGATAAGGTTACCGTACCTACAAGGGTAACAGAACATTCGGCTATAATAATACTCCATATATCGACAAATATTAATGACCCTAATGCACAAGTAAACATAATTAATGGATACTTATCTGATCACTATGCACAGATTATTCAATTTTCTCAAACCAAAATAGAGAGCAAAAATAATCAGGTTCTAATGAGGTATAGAAACTTAAGCAATGAAAGCATAAATATGTTAAAGAATTCTGCAGGGCAGGAAACATGGTTCCCAGTGTATACTACAGAGGTTGTAGAGGAAAAATGGGAAGCATTCTACAAAGTCTTTAATCTTAATTACAATGCGCATGTCATGTAACTGTGCAAAATAAAAGCAAAGTCAGGGCAAACTACATAAACTTAAATGCAGAAGGAATTTGTCTCTAAAATAAGATACATACATCTGAACTCTATAAATCAACCAAGTGGGTATATTATAAGAACAAATATAAACAACTATCCATGGTTCAAATCCTGGTCATGGCATTCAATTTGTGAGTCTCACTCTACCCTTTCCAACTAAAAAAGGATTTTCAAACTTACCTGATTAAACAAAGAGCAAAAGTTTACAAATACAAGTTGCAGGACCCAAAAAATGTAACTAAAAGTGCATGGAACATAATAAATCATCTTAGAAACCCAAAAGATACTAATAAAAACATCAATATAAATATAGATGAAAAGGTAGAAACTGATCCCAAGATAATGACCAATGCATTTAATAAATATTTTTTAAATGTTGCTCAATCAATGCAACCTAGTAAATTGCTATACAATGCAACAAATAATCTCTCTCATATTAATAATTCCATCTATTTAAATCTAACATCAAGAAAAGAAATCATTAGTGTTATTAATTCCTATAAAAGCAACCAATCAAGTGGGTGGGATAGGACAACTCCAAAATTATTTAAACAGTGCAAGGAAGTTCTTGCTGTTCCTTTAGAGCACTTAATAAATTATTCCCTGGTAAATGGAACATTTCCACAATGTTTAAAAATCAGCATAGTGACCTATCTTCAAAATGGGTGATAAAACAAACATAACAAATTAAAGACCAGTTGCTCTAATATCAACAATAGCAAAACTTTTTGAAAAAATCATATTTATCAAATTAGAGAAATTCATAGATACTAATAACCTCCTAAGGGCAACTCAACATGGTTTTAGGAAAAACTATTCAACTATCACAGCAGTATCAGAATATGTAACAATTCTAGTCAACAAACTGGAGAGTAATAGTGCAGTAGCGGGTATATTTTTAGATCTCTCAAAGACGTTTGACTGTGTAGATCATTGCTTGAGAAATTCAAGTATTACGGGATATGGGGTATAGCAAAGCAACTAATCTCTACATTCCTGAAAGACAGGGTCCAAAATGCAGAAATCTATTCAGAGACCAGTAAATCTAGGGAAAAAACAATCAAGTGTGAAGAAACTGAGATTTGGAGTGCCCCAGGGATTGGTGCTGGGTCCAACGCATTCTCACTATACGTTAATGATGTGCCAAACATGCAAAATACTAAATGCATATCATATGCTGATGATACGGCCATTATATGTTGGGAAAATGGCATGAACAGAGTAGAACAACAAATAAAAAATACTGCAAAATGTTTACTGGAATATTTTGAAAGGCTTAATCTGAACTGTAACATTAGTAAGACAAAAATAATGACTTTTAATATAACTTACAGGCAAACCAGGAAACTAAGCTGCTCAGATAGGTAATGAAACTGTGAAAGAAAGTAGTGATATGTTTTTAGGATTAAGTATTGATGAACATTTAAACTGGGAGAACTATAACAAACCTGTGTGAAAAAAGGTCAGCAAGGGGGTCTATCTATTAAGATACACTTCTAGATTTCATAATATATCCTTCACGAATAGAATTTATTTTGGGGTGATATTTCCACATCTACAACATGGGATTGAGCTGTGGGAGTCAACAGCCAAAGTATATATGGAAAGAGCTGATTCTGCAGAAAAAATACATCAGAACAATGTATAATATTGACACCAGACATTATGTAGAAATGATTTTATATCAAACTCTATATTTACAGTTGTATCACTTTATGTATATAAGGTAGTATTATTCACAATTAATTCCAAAGTGACTTTAAATGTGATACCCATAAACATAACACAAAAAGCAAAACATAACACATATCTACAAGGGTAGACAAATAAGTTCTTGGAAAAGGATTCAATTATAAATGGTTCCAGACTGTTTAATTTGCTACCTCAAAACATAAAAACAAAGAGAAATTTCTTTAAAACTAAACTAAAGAGATATTGAATTGAAAATCCATTATATATGATAGAGGAATTAGGATCTATTTAGTAATTGCAGGTGAAAGCTAGAGTATGTAATAATGTGTAAATATAGTAAAAGTTTATCACAATGTAATTGTAAAAACTTCATAAATAACAACTCTACTATGCTAAAAGCTTGTGGCTCAAGTAAACTGGCAATAATCATCATGATCAACATCATCATTACTATTATTGTTATAATTGTTGTTTATTATTTTTATTGTTTGTTATTGTTGTTTATTGTTGTTGATTATTATTACCATCATCATTACTATTCTTATTACTATTATTATATTATTACTATTATGATGATGATGACGATGGATGATGGATTGTTGTTGCTGTTGTTCTTGTTGTTATTGTTATCATCATCATCATTATTATTATGACGATGGATGATTAGTATTATTGTAATTACTATCGTTATTTTCGTCGTCACCACCGTCACCGCCACCACCACCACCACCACTGTTGTGAGTAGTCGGAAGCTTTTACGGCTGGAGTTAGAATTAAAGCTAGAGATTCCTTCCGGGCTTAAAAGTCATGGTCTGCTGGAGTTTAGAGGTCCAGACGTTTCATCCATCGTGGACATAATCGGTGGCATGATGTGAGACTTCTCGGCTAAGGTTCAGTTACAACGCCGTACCGATCATGGCTATTCAGGTCAGTGGGCTGGAGGTGTCCCAGACCGCCTAATCTAAACTGGTTTTGAATTAGAGGAAGAACGGCACAAGTAGCAAAATAATTCGGGACTGAAAGGGTTAAGGATGACAACATAAGGAGGTTGCTGAATAAGGTCCATTAGAATGTAGTATCTAGGTTTATAGGCTGTGTTCCAGTTGATGAAGTATCACTTGACGTTTCACATGTAACTCTGTCAGGCATTGGGTGAAATGTCAGGTGATAGTTCATCGAGTGGCCACGGCTTACCAGCCCAGAAACTATATTCTGCTGGATTAACACCAGCCATGAAAGCTTAAGCATGTATGTTAAATAAAATACTTGATGGAGGCAGGGTACCAGTAGTATGGATAAAAAGTATTATAGCACTCACATAAAAAGGAAGAGGAACATAAGTAATCCAGCTAACTATAGAGGGATAAGTCTAATTTTAGTAGTAGAAAAAATCTACACTGCCATACTAGCTAGAAGGATTGGGCAGAGAATGAGGTTAAGATATTAGAATTCCAAGCAGGTTTTTGGAAAAGTAGAAAGATGGTTAACAGCATCTTTATTATTGCAACAATAGTAGATAAATATCTGGTGAAGAAGGACACAGTTTATTTGACTTTTGTAAATCTGAAAAGACATTTGAGAATACCAATAGAGGCATTGTAGTTCAATATACAATTGAAAGGAGAGAGTTCAAAGGTGACCATTACAGAGTATTACAAGAAGAATAACTTTTGTACTAAGATACAGATAGATGTGACGGTCACTAATGGAGAAATCCAGAAACATTCTAGTGGAGTTGATATTCTATGTTGCTATCTTTTGATTTTCCTTTGTTTTAAAAATCAATAAAATATTTTTGTAACACGCATCATTAGAGGTTATTCAATAAACCGCATTAAATAAACCAAAACTGCTTACCTCCGACGTGATAGATTACCGAACGAAAAGTGAATTTCCTAATAAAAACATGGACAACAACCACGACAGCACTGAAGGACCGCTAACCACAATATCAAACGAAACGGAACTTACACATATTTCAGTGAAGATTCCGCCGATCTGGAAAAGAAATATTAAGGTATGGTTCCTTCAAGTTGAAGCTCAATTTACCACGTTAAATATAAAAAGTGAAACAACAAAATTTAGCCATGTGATTGCCTCATTAGAAGCGGATGTCGTGGAATTAATTTCCGACTTTTTGACTCGACCATTATCTACCACGCCATTCACAGATTTTAAAACTACACTTATTCAGGAATTTGAAGAGTCAGAAAATAGGAAAGTGACAAAACTATTAACAGAGGTAGAATTAGGCGACAAAAGGCCGACTCAACTCTTGCGAGAGATGTGAAGTTTAGCTGGTATGCAGGTTAAAGACGACCTCTTAAAAACCATATTTATGCAGCGTCTTCCTGTTACCGCACAACCCATATTAGTATTGACACCATAGCCACTATAGCTGATAAAATTATTGAATTTTCCCCATCAGGATCGAATATATGTGCTCAAAACATGCAGTCACCATCATCCGCCGTTATCAGTAAAATGAACGATACCGGTAATGATCGTATTTCAAGACTGGAAGCACAGATCGCGGAATTGACGTTGACCATCAATGAGTTAAAAACACTGTCACACTCTTCAAGGAGTAGCTCACTTTCATTGCGATCCTCACGAAGTAGATCACGAGATAGGTCGAGGTCAGGCCAGCATTTTAACCCTCATGGAACACTATGTTGGTATCACTTTAAATATCGCCATAGAGCAAAGAAATGTCAGAGCCCATGCTCATACCAACCACCAACCTCCCCAGCATTCTACAAAGCAGTCAAACTCAAACGATCCACACTAGCGGCGGCAGGTGATGGAAGCCACTTTTCTTGCCGCCTATTTTTTACAGATAGAAACAGTGGGTGTAGATACTTAGTTGACACCGGAGCCGACATATCAGTAATTCCCCCTTCAGATAGTGATTGTTGCAAGAAAGTAGAACGTACACTTTATGCAGCAAACGGCACCTGTATAAATACTTATGGAGAGCGCTTATTAGGACTCAACCTTGGTCTACGGCAAAATTTTAGATGGAACTTCGTGATTGCAGACGTACAATCCCCAATCATTGGAGCAGATTTCATTCACCATTACAATCTTTTAGTAGATCTAAAGAACAGGCGACTCATTGATTCCATGACCTCAGCAACAACATTTGGCACAATGATTCAGGTATCTGGCATAGAATCAGTTTGAGTTATCCCACCAGACCATAAACATGCCGACATTCTAAAAAGATTTCCCACCTTACTTCATGAAAACATTCATTTCAACATTCCAGATACAACCGTTTATCATACCATTATCACTGAGGGACATCCGGTAGCGACACGAGCACGACAATTACCTCCAGACAAACTGAGGACAGCTAAAGCAGAGTTCCAGCAGATGATTAACATGGGAATCTGCCAACCATCAAAGAGTGCTTGGGCGAGTCCCCTCCATTTAGTACCAAAGAAAGATGGTTCCTGGATGGTTTGTGGAGACTACCGAGCTCTCAACAACATCACCAAGCCAGACAGATACCCTATACCTAATCTTCAAGATTTCAACAGCCAATTGGATGGGAAACGAATATTTTCAAAGATAGATCTCGTCAGAGCCTATCACCACATACCTGTACATCCAGATGATATAGCCAAAACAGCAGTGATAACTCCATTTGGGTTGTTCGAATTCTTACGTCTTCCATTTGGACTTAGAAATGCAGCCCAGACTTTCCAACGATACATGGACACTATACTGAGAGACTTCGAGTTCGTCTACTGCTACATAGATGACATCCTAGTAGCACCACAAGATGAAGCAGAGCACAAGAAACACCTTCATTTGCTATTTGAGCACTTGAGTAAATTCAACATTAGAGTTAACTTGAGCAAATGTATTTTCAGTTCCACAGAAGTACTATACCTGGGATATGTGATATCTGAAAAAGGAATTACTCCACTACCTGAACTAGTGCAAATCATTGTCAACTATCCGCTACCTGCTACAATTAAGGAACTGCGTAGATTTCTTGGCCTCATTAATATTTATAGAAGAGCACTCCCAGACTCGGTTAGCAAACAAGCCAAGCTTTGTAACCTTCTTCATGGTGCCAAGAAGAATGATAACAGAAAGATTGAGTGGACCAAAGTCTCCGACAAGCTTTTGATCGCCTAAAAGACAGCCTAGCAAACTCAGCACTTCTAGCTCATCCATCCTCAAATTTACCCTTAATTTTTATGGTTGATGCATCAGATTTTGCTATCAGTGCATCTCTACAACAAATCAAAGACGATAACTTACAACCATTAGCTTTCTTCTCCAGGAAACTTACATGTGCAGAGAAGAATTACTCAACCTATGACAGAGAACTCCTAGCAGCCTATTCTGCTGTGAAGCACTTTCAGTATATGCTAGAAGGACGTAACTTTCCTATCTATACTGATCACAAACCACTCACCTTCATGTTCAAACAACGTCCAGAGAAATTGTCTCCACGTCAGATCCAGCAAATTAGTCTCATTGGACAATTCACTACGGACATACGTTACACTGCTGGAAAAGAAAATATCGCAGCTGATGCTTGTTCACGAATTGCTTTAATCCTGCAACTATTACAATGGAACAAATTGCAGAGAATCAACAAGGTGACGAAGAGCTCACTCACCTCAAGGATTCAACTTCACTGACACTTCAGACAATAATATTACCAAATGGTAAAGAACTTGTTTGTGATGTGTCCGAAGGTATGGTTCGACCATATATACCTCACCAGCTCCGACAAACAATTTTCAACACAATGCACAGTTTAGCACACCCTGGTATTCAAGCTACTATCAATTTAGTCAGAAAACGCTTCATTTGGCCATCACTAAAGAAGGACCTGAGGAACTGGACATCAGCATGTATACCGTGCCAACAAAGCAAAGTCTGGAAGCACACCAACAGTGCAGTAGGACGATATCCAGAAATTACCTCTAGATTCAATCATATTAATGTTGACATCGTGGGACCCTTACCTCCATCACAAGGATATCGCTATTTACTAACAATTATTGATCGTTTCTCAAGACGGCCGGAAACACTTCCACTAGCAGATATTACAGCAGAAACAGTTTTGTTTGCCATAATTTCAACATGTATATGTCGTTTTGGAGTGCCACAAATAATAACCACCGACCGAGGAAGACATTTCGAATCTCAATTGTTCAAATGTCTAACCAACGCACTGGGCATTGTCCATATCAAAACTATAGCATATCATCCTCAAGCAAATGGGAAAATTGAGTGCTGGCATCGTCAGTTAAAGACTACTTTAAAAGCACAGATGTCTGACGATTGGGTTTTGAAGCTGCCTTTAGTCTTGTTAGGTCTTCACTCGTACGTCATTCCACAAGTTGATACCACACCAGCAGAAATGACCTACGGTTCAGCAATCCGATTACCAGGAGAATTCCTCAATGAACAAAAATTAGTAATCGACATTCCAGCCTTCGTATTCAAACTGAAAGAACAGATGAGGAACCTAAAGCCAGTTCCCATTGAACATCATGACAGCAAAAAGATATTCATTCACCCAGAACACATGACAAGCAAATTCGTTTTCGTTCGACATGATGCAGTTAGAACCCCGCTTCAGCTGACATATGATGGACCATATCAAGTTCTATCTCGCAATTACAAACACTTCAAAATAGAGACATCAAGTAGAAGACAAACAGCATCGATAGATTAAAACCTGCTTTCATTCTAAAAGAATATTCTTCTCACAACATGGAAAACACATCAGAAGGATCAACATTGGATATTCCCTCACATTCTCCATCTAACAATCCACCCTATGCACCTTTACCACAAACTACCAGATCAGGTCGACAAGTCACCTTCCCTCGAAAATACATGGACGCTGTCACTGCGGAGGGAGTGTGTGGCGGTCACTAGTGGAGAAATCCAGAAACATTCTAGTGAAGTTGATATTCTATGTTGCTATCTTTTGATTTTCCTTTGTTTTAAAAATCAATAAAATGTTTTTGTAACACGCATCATAAGAGGTTATTCAATAGACCGCATCTTAAAAACCAAAGAGTAATGAGTGATATTGAAAATACTTTGGGCTTAAGGCTAGATTGTAAAATGAGCCCTATATTATTCAATCTATATATTGATAATATTTTGGAAGTCATAAGTAAGCAAAATGTACACTCGCCTAGAATAAATAACAAATAAATCCATGGATTACTTTATGCAGATGACTTTGGCTGTGGACTCAATATTGACAGAGGGATTGTTAAGGGCATTAAAGACAATAGGAAACTTCAGTAAAAAGGAGAAGGATGGCAATATTAAGTAGTTGGCTGATGAAACTACAAACAATATTAGAGTAAATAGGGATGGGTAATGTTATTGTTGCTAATACTCTTCTAACTGAAGTTCTCCATTTTTCTATGGGCTTCCCCATGATATTTACATAGTTGAACTGGAACACTGGCATTTACATTGGAATAGATGGTCTCTATTCACTACTGTCTGTGGGTCACTGCACAGTATGCATCTTGGAGAATGGGGATGGGTAATGCATGGCAGGAGAAAGTTACCTTAGATGGAGGGATTCTGCAATGTAGTAAGACAAAGAAAGAAGATATTGACAAACAGGAAATCTTCAGCATTATTAGGGAAATTAAAATTTTAGTGTTGTACAGAGAAAGTAAACATGATTGGGGTATAGATAAATATATTGGAATAGGTAGTAAATGAGAGAGAACGAGAGAGAGGCAAGACTTAGGATGGGGGTTACAAACTTAAGAGAAACAGTCACACATTTGTCCAATGTGCAGAGATACAGACAATGAGATCTACTGGGTTTTAGAGTAACCAAAATATTGAGGGAGCAATTAGTGCCAATGAAATGACTTCATTTATCAAGAAAGGCAATTATAATAAGGCTCATTAGAACAAGAAATTCCACAGAGAACAGAAGGAGAGGGAAATTACTGGGTAAAATGCAACAAAAATGGGGACATAAAACTTTAACATAGGGTGGCATAATGATTTAGAAGAGACAGTGATTCTGGCCTGGAATATATGGATATCCACAATGTTGTACACATTGACAATGAAAGTAATTCAAGGGGATATAGAATTGATGAACAGCAGAGTTATTTTATGTTATGTAATACAATGTGGATTTTGTATGCATTATATGAAATGTATTACTGCTTGAATAGAAATAAAATCATTCAGTGATTCATATATGGGATTGAGCTTTAGGGATCACATTAGACACATAAGGAGCATTGAACTTGCTCTCTCCAGTCGTCCAAAAAATTCAGAACAATATATTGTCCCAGCAGCCCCACTGCAGAGATTAGATATTAACCACCTCGTCCCATTGCCTATATAATTGTCTGCCTAAAAGACGCAACAATCTGCTGGCTCAAGGACAAGCACCATTGCATGCTTTTCACAATTACTGAACAGATTGAAAAATCTGCAGTTTCAGCCCATTTCTGGAAAACAGACCATGATATACAATGTAACATCCATCTTTTCAAAATATGCACAGCAGGCAAGAGATCTTGATAAGGGAGGAAATTTATGTGAAAACGCTCGAAACACACATAAAGAATGATTTATTTATGCCAACAAACTTACTGTTGGTGTTTTTAAACACACAAGCCGTGTGTGGGCAAAGTTCCAGTTCTACCTCTCACACATAAAGAATTTTGATCCTCCATTTGAAGAAAACTGGGATTTGAACCACAGACCTTCCACTTACCAGGTGGGTGATCTAACCATTAAGCTACTGTGGCAACCTGCTACGACATAAATAAATTAATAATCTCCAGATTGTTAAACTTGTTCCCTGAGGATTTAAAAATAGCCAACAAAACAAATATTTAATTGAAGAGCCCATGTAACAATTAGAGGAATTAGAATTTATTTAATATAACTAATAGCTGCAACAGTGCAACAGTTTTAGGAAGAAAGTGCTTTACTACTAATTTTTGGTATGATAATAAATTGTGAATATAGCATTATATTTGTTTTCACATTTGACTATGTCAAATAAGCTGACAATAAACATAATTTATTATTATACTAGTATAATTATTATAATTATTACTATTAAAACTATTTTACTATTGTCATTATCATCACCAACAACTATAACATCTAATGTCTTTGCAAGAGCCAGAGATGATAACCTTAAAAATCCTTAAATGTTACAAATATGTACTCATAAACTACAGGATTCATGGTAAAACCTTTAAGAGTAATTTAAAGAGTGATTTGGTTCGCCTAATAAGGCACCTCAGTTTATCAGATATTGGTATTCAACTTGAGAGAGAATATATGATTAGACCCCAAAAAGAGGGCATTTATGTAAATATTTGTTGTAACTATGGTTTATTTTTCATGTTGGTAAGGATTTGTTAAGTACTGAAAATGTATTGCCATTGTCTTAATTGTTAAAAAAGAAGTGATTGTTTAAAAATGTCATAAATGTTAAGTAACATGTTCAAATTTAATATGTATAAATATAAAAACCATGTATATTTAATGTTAAAAATGTAGGGAGGATAGATAAAGATCGCTTCCCTAACATTACAGGAACTATTTAGCGTGTACGAGGGATTTAAGGTGCACTTTGCAGGAGAATAAGCGCATACGCGTAGGAATACAAAAGCATTATGTAAAGAGGTGCCAACTTTTTTCTTAATAGCGCCTTGGATTCCGGAAAGTAAAGACACGTTTTGTGACAAGCTTAGATACTGACGCTAAAACTGATAACGTGAAAAGACTATCAAGGAAATATATTCAGGTGCAACAAAAGTTAATTTAATTGTAACGAGTGTAATATTCGACGAAAAAAGTGCAAATAAAAGTGATATAGTAAAAGTTATATCCTGTGTTTGTTCATTTCACCCGTACCACGACAGACTCTCACAGCTCGACTCAAAGTATAATATTATTAAAAAGTCAGCACCAAACTCTATTTAAAACAGCTTTTACAGTTGGAACACAAAAACATGGATGTTCACAAATACTTTCATTTTATAAACTTTATGCTCGACCATACCCAAATTTATTGATTATAAGTCTGATAGCAATCCTTTAATGGACTTACTTAAGTTCAAACTTTGATTACAGGACTGGTCTTCATTCAATTGGAGAATTCAATTTTCATTAAAGGACAGGTGTTCTACCAATCAGAGAACTCCCATGCAGCAATGGCAAAGCCAATATTAATTAATTCTTGAAACAAAACTAGCGCGAGTTTAGAAAACGCTAAAATTCTAAAGTAAGAACAAATTAGAAAGCTATAGCTTTGAGAATGAGTTGGAGTCAACTTGAAATTTTAGTCAGCTTTGCACCAAGAACTTGTAATATTACTAAGATAAGTGAAGTTTTTAGTTTCTAATTTGTTCTTACTTTAGAATCTTGTTACTTCACTGTTAATAGCTTCAATTTCCTTAATAAACGCTAAAATGTTGGACAAACACACAAATTAACCTCAACACAGCTTCAACTTCCAAGAATATTGCACTAAGCACAGTCCCGTAAATTAATTTCACTAGTTACACAATAACTTTTAGCGCCCCAACCACTAGTGAAAAATGTTGGAGAGCAAGAGGATTAATGGCTTCATTATCAGAAATGCAGCATTAACAAACAACAACAATAAATAACTTATCCATGAAATAAAGTTTTGTCTGAGAACCAATATATTCAATTTTCCTTTCATAGAAGTTTGAAAACAAAATCAATCCAAGAAGCCGCAAACAAGCAATTTTCAATAGTTTAACACATAGATTGGTGAACATACCTCTTTCAGCAGAAGAATACAAAACAGAATATTACAAAATAATTGAAATAGCACAAAAAAATGGCTTCCCCAAAGAATTAGTAGATAAAAAAGTAAAACGAGCAGAAAAGAAAAAATTATTAAAAGAAACTACAACTCTCACAGCAGCAAAAACAAAAATGACATTAAAAAAATTCACATATCATCCATGGGCCTTTGATAAATTTCAAAGTGTTTAAGGAATACAACATTCAGCTAGCACCAGTAAGCCATTACTCCATAAAAAAACCTGCTATTTTCAAACATGCTATTTCACCTAACAAAAAAATCTGGCATAGGGGTAGTAAGGGGTAGTGATGCGCCTCCTATAGCCTCTCCTACCCAATTCCCATCCTCATCCTGCCCGTGGTACACCCTGCTTTTAACAGATGAGGCTCTGGGGACCGAATCACAGCGGTATAACTGTTTCATCTAAAATGGAGGAAATGTCATTTACATATGTGCTGGCCTATCATAGCACAACAGCGTCCCTCAGAGGCACATGAGGGGAAGGTCGGTGGATCTAAATACCACCTATTTAGTCCTCCCGGCTAGGTCCGATGGACCCGTTGACCAACGATAGGTGTGGTCCCCCTTGCAAAGTGGGGGTTTAAGTCGGGTGATGTAACTCTTGTTAGCTAATGCTGGATTTCTCACAATGAAGTCATTAATCCTCTTGCTCTCCAATATAAAGAGAGCAATAGCAGTAATAGTAACCACTTTTTAGAGAGCACCATATTTTTATGTTTTGGCGGTCACATCGCTCTCTCACAACCCCCAGAATGTCTGGAGGGCCACACCTATCGTTGGTATACGGGTCTCCCCGACCTGACCGGGAGAATTATCAAAATAAATTCACCGATCATATCCTCTGATTACCAATCAGAGGACGTATTACATGCCATGACAGGTCAGCATGTTAGGGGTTAAGGTTTTATAGAGGACCCTTAAATATACTACATGACAAATACTATACACATACATAAAGTATCTTATATAATTTATAATTTTGTGTTACTAAATTCAAATATTTTATGTGGTGCAGGATAAACATTTTAATTACAGTAGATTTCTACTACAAGGAATAAGTAAGTGTTTGTAAGAATGGTTAGTACAAGAGTAGAGAAAGCCATGTGAATGCAACCTCAATTCTATGAAATGCATGTTGGCATTGACTGCCATCTCACTGTTGCGATTCTTGGAATTCCCAATCATTTCTGCAAGCTTTGTACACTGCTGCATCGTTGGAAATAACTGCGAACTCAGGTCGTATGCTTGGATTTCACATTCATTTCTGCAAGCTTTTTGTTCCATTTCGCCTTTAAATACAGAGGTCATATCGGCGGCCCTGTCTATTGGCAATGGTGTTACTCGTTTAACAGTGGGTTTTTCGGTCTTTGGAGGTTTTTATACGTTGAATTCACACACAAATTCACACTTTCATTCATACTTCCAGACTCAGGGAAGAATGAGGAATAATCTTGGCTGGAGAAAAATTCCTACCCCCCTGCTGGGAATCAAACCCGGAATCCCTTGCACAGCAGGCAGGTTCTTCTGCAAGCTTTGTTATACTTGCATGGCATTTTTATTCTTAGTTGAGACACGGCACTGTACTATGCACAATGGACGGGAACTCAGATTGTGAAACTGTACCAGTCGTAGAATGCGCTGGAGGTAGGAACTGCAAAAGCAAGGAAAGGAAATCAAAATGCAAGTCAAGGAAAGCTCATACTCCAGCAGTTACATGTTCACATGGTCTCGAGTGCACTTCACGAAATCCTAAAACTAAAGCTTCCAAGGAATCACAGGGGTGTCAAAAGTTAAGATTATCTCTCCTGGCTAGAAAATTATACTTATCTGGGGATGCGTCAAAGGAAACCAGAGAGGTGACAGAACAGGAATATTACAGAAGGGCATTACTGCTGCTATAAAGCAAGATTTTAAGAAGTACAGATGTAGAGAAAGTCACTTTGGAAGTGCAAAATCAAGGAGAGGATGTTTAACTCCAGAACTTAATATCAGAAAAATGTGGACCAACTTCTGCAACGAAAGAAGATTAAGAAATCTACCAATCTGCTAATTGTCAAAATATAAAAACATATTTTACAACTTCTTCAGTCTTTCATTTCGTACACCACACGCTGAAACATGCTCAAAATGGGACTGATGAAGATTAAGACAGAGGCAGATGTGGAAGAGAGAAACGAACTAAGAACCATGCACAGACTGCACAAGCACTAATAAAGGTGAAAGCTTACTTATTAATATTGTTTGAAATTTCTTTGTGTTTATTCAATATGTTTATTATATAAATAAAAAAAATATATTGTTATTGTGAATGTAACAGTACTTAGTTTCTAAGTTTATACCTAATAAAATACTCCCTATAAACATTAAGATGTTGGTTGTATAGTACATTATGTATTATGAAGAGGTGAAAATAAATAAAAAAATAATAAATGCATAAATGATAAGCAACAAAAACAATAAATGACAAAAATAACGAAATTGTTGTCTTAATTTCTCGCTCACGCAGAAAAGTTAATCAGCATCTGTCGACTTTTGAAAAAAACTCCGCATTTTCAAACCCCAAATTTGCACCTCTTAAACTATGCTGTTTTTTTCTTTTCACATTCAATGAAACAGTATCAGGAAGGAGAATTGAATGATTAATATAGCTGCTGTGCCAATCAATTAGTATTGCCAATAAATAGAAAAAAACGTTTTTCTCAGAAATGCATTTTGTGCATCTATCGAGTTTTAAGAAAACCTCAATTAACTTACGACCTACTTATTTCACTCTTATTTCTACCTATCTTCACCTATATCCTTCCAAGTTTACCATTTTTCCTTCATCTGTCTTTTAAACTCATATACCGCTTCGCGCGTATTTTAAAACAATTTTTTTTTTTTGTTTGTATTTTTATTCCAATTGTTGCTCATTAGTGTTTCCTGCATCTTCGGTCTCCCTTTTGATAAGTAATTAGATCTCTGACACCATTTATTCTGTATTTCTATATTTCCCGAATTGATATTGTCACCGTGCCCGCCGCATCTAATTGCCGACAACAGCAGTGTCACCCATCGCATTATTGTCGGCACTACCGCAAAGGAGCCGAAGGAAAGAGACAGAGAATGGCCGCATTATTGGGGCGCTTGCAGAAAGAGAGAAAAGGATAAAGGCTCCTGGAATCTTCTACTTTGTATCTCACCGCAATAACTGAACGTTCCTGAAGCTTCCAGAATAGTGCCTGGGAGATATAAATAGCGGTAAAGTGCGACAGAAGAGTCAGACGTACGTGAAGCGTTGAGTAGTCGTGCCGACGGAGAAGTCAGACGTATGTGAAGCGTTGAGTAGTCGTGCTGACGGAAAGAAGAGACGTATGTGAAGCAATGAGGAGTCGTGCCGACGGAGAAGGGACAGTTCTTTGTGTTACGAATTTGGAGCCGTGCTGTTGGAGAATCGGAAAAGACTTTCTTGCTGTTGCAACGAGTGTACAAAGTTACTGTTTACGGAAATAAAAGTGTTTCTTTATCTCGACTACATCTGTCTTCTTTACTTTACACCCACAACCAAAAAAAAGTCACAATATGCTGACTCGGGCGTATATTATATCGAATATTTATTCTTTAGGTGCTTTTGCATGCTCTTTCCTTTATTTGTTCTTTTTCGGTTCTTACATCGTCCTGAAGATACAGACGTAGTAGCTGCTTATGCCATTTTCCCCCTAGTTTACCACTGTTCAGGTCCATAAGCAAGTACGTGTCAGTTCCGTATTCCTCTATTACCTTATACAGACCCTTGTATAAAAGTCCGATACGCTGGTTATATTTGTTTATGGTGCTAGAAAGTTTCTTGTTTCTTACCAATGCGAGATCGCCTTTGTGTAATTCCCACTTTTTCCTCTTCCTGGCCTTATATTTTTCTTTACGTCTATCCGCCCTCTTTCTCATCCGCTCTGCGGCCAATTTCATCATTTCTAATTGCGACATACTCACGGCGCCTTCTACATCAAGGGTTTCCGGTATGTTTGCACTCATCGTGTTAGTGAGTTTGCCTTGCATTAACCCTATCGGTTTGAATCCCGTGACTTGGTTTGCCGATTCATTTAATATCTTTTCAATTGTCGGTATCATCTCTGGCCATTTCGTCTGTTTCGTCTGATTATTACAGGATACCTGCAGATACACCGATAGGGGTGATGTAACTGCCACATCGTAAAACTGGTGCCCGTTATGAAAACAGTTACATGAAAGCCACATACATGAATATGAGTCCTAAAGATAAACATTCCAGAGTTAAAACTGTCCCCCAATCGGATCTCCGAGTGGGGACATCTTTAGGCAAATTTCATCACAATTCCAATACTTTAAGAATTCTACAATGGAATGCAGGAGGCATGTCCCAGCCTAAAAAACAAGAGCTAATGAAAATATTAAAAGACCAAGATATAGATGTCTTCACAGTACAAGAAGCCAATATATCAGAAGAACAGGAAATATACTTTGAAATGGATCAGTACACTACACATATACTTCCAAAGGCTCGTCAAATAGCAAGTGGTATTCTTACAGGAATTAAAAGAAATATGAAAGCTACTATCCAAATCCAAAAAACAATGGAAGAACAAGATAAATCAGAAATAGTTAAAATTGAAGTATGGAAAAGTAACTACCACTATAGAATTTACAGTATCTACAATCCTCCAGACAATACACTAGATCTACATTCTATTCCCATAGAACCCAAAAGTATTTTAATAGGTGATTTTAATGCACACTCCCCTAGGTGGGGCTACAGAGATATAAATTCAGCAGGAAGAGTCATAGAAGACCTATTAACCTCTTGAGGGATATCGACATGAAATCACGTCAATTTAAAATGACGGATGAGCGATATGGGCGTCCTGTGCATTTAAGCATTTAACCCTTATTTATCCCTTATCCAACTCAACTTATTATAATTTTCCCTTTATGAAACATTTTAGTAAGGTCTATATACTTTATTGGCTTACCTTAATATGTTCGTTCTGCAGTGATTTACCTCAAAACAGGGATAAACACACAAGGGTACGTACATCTCCACATTCGCGAATTCCCTTCTTGCGGCACACGAAACACTTTGGAGATGGGCGGGACTTCTTTGCTGTTGGTGGTATCCTTTTAGGATAATGTTTTCCTTGAAGTCTAAGGGGTGCAGGGGTTTTGGATTTTCAACCCCCAACGTGGTATTGTTCAATTAGGCTGCGAGCTATTTATAGTCGGTAGTCAAGGTCGCTCATTGTCCTGCGTGGGTTTAGAGAGCTGTCCAAATCCCCAAACAATTGTATATGGTTATATCCAGTTGGTGCAAAAACACCTTTTTATACCACTTCTCCCTTCAGCTACAAGCAGGAAAGAATACGTATGTATTTCAACAAAGAAAGACACGGACTCTACTAAGTTACAAAACTCGCGTAAGCAAAAGTTGCAATGTTGATCTATTCTGATGACTCAACAGACCACACATGCAGTAGCGCTTTATTACACAGTATGCTGACGCATAAGCCACACATACAATGGGTGTTTCTTTACTCTTTCTTTCCGAGAACTTATAACGAGTTTTATACCAGTTTTTGTTTCATTAAAATAACTTAATATTTACACAAAATACAGCTGTGTATATACAAAGCACTTTTAGCGCATTTAACAATTTAAATGCTAGCAGTTCTCGGCTCGCGGACGTTTTAAATGGCCATCGCTCAAGAGGTTAAACTCATCAACAATGGAATTAATATTTAATCCAAATGATCCACCCACTTACCTTCATAATAATGGTTCAGGTACAAATCCTGATCTTCTGATGGTGTCATCTGACATAATTGACAATACAAAAAAAGAAATAATAGAAGACCCAGGTTCAGGCCACAGAATCACCATAAACTCCATAAGAGGTCTAATAAATAAAAGTAACAAACCAAAAATTAAAACTTCTTGGAATTTTAAAAAAGCAGATTGGTCCAGTTTCCAAAATGAGATAGAAGGTAAGTGTAATATACTGTTAGAATCAGAGTTCAAGTCAATAGATGAAATGAATAAAAAAATTTGTGAAATATTATTGACAGCAGCCAAAACACATATCCCCAAAGGAAAGTTAAAGAAATATAGCTACTTTTGGTCTCCATCTTTATCTAAGTTAAAACACGAAAGAAATATAGCAAGAGTCAAAGCCAAAAGAACCAAGTGTCCAGAAGATGTACAAAACTGGAGAAGAAAAGCAGCCATTTTTAAGAAAGAATTAATTACAGCAAAGAGGGCCAGTTTCACAAATTTTGTAGAACATATGGACTATAGGAAAGATGGAAATAAAATATACAAATTCCTTAATAAAACAAAATTATCAAAAAATACAACTGAACCATTAAAACATAATGACAAAAGCTTAACTACAGATAGGGAAATAGCAGAATCCCTTAGCAAGTTTTATGCTCAGTCACAAAGAATACCCCAAGCGTATAAAAAACAAGATAAGGATATCCAAAAAACTATCAGAGAAACTAATAAGCCAAAAGGTATACGAAATGATATTTTTATTCAGGATTTTAACGAAACAGAACTGGATTTAGCAATAGAACAATTACAGAACAAAAAATCTCCAGGACCTGACAAGATCCACCCAGAGTTTATTAAACACCTTGGCAGGAAAGAAAAAGAAATCCTACTTAAACTGTCTAACACGTGTTGGAGAATGACTGTACCTTCCAACTGGAAAAAAGCCATTATCATCCCGACAAACCTTCAAACAATATTAATAGTTTCAGACCAATATCTTTGACCAGTATTATTGCAAAACTGATGGACAGAATGGTGGCATCTAGACTTAACTGGTTCCTAGAATATTACAACTTAATTAATAGTTCACAGACCGGCTTCAGACAGAATCATAGTACAAGTGAAAATGTACTCCTACTAAGCCAAGACATCAACCAAGCTTTCAATAGAACGGAGGATACCTTAGCAGTATTCATTGATTTTAAATCAGCATATGACTCAGTCTGGAGAAACAAATTAATTGAGAAGTTGCAATCAATAGGTGTGAAAAGTAACATGCTTAAATGGATAACTCAGTTTATTTCACAAAGATTTTGTGCCACAAAATATAATACATACATTTCCAAATATAAACAAACACACCGAGGACTTCCACAAGGTGCTGTTCTGAGCACAACACTCTTTAACATATATATAAATGACCTTCCATCAATATAAAAACTTTAGAAACCAAAATTGCTTTATTTGCTGACGATGTAGTCATTTGGACTTCAGGCTCTCCAAAAAAAACTGAATTAATTAAAGACAGAATAGAAACAACCCTAAACAAAGTACATGAATGGAGCTCCCAAAACCTCATGACTATCAATGTGGAAAGAACAAATTATGAATTATTTACACTAAAATACAAACCAGTTAATATTAACATAAATTATAATAGTAAACCACTCAAAGCAGTTGATGATGCCAAATACTTAGGCATCACTTTCGACAGAAAGCTAAGTTGGAAAAAACATATAACAAACATCTCAGAAAAGGTTGAAAAGAAACTGCAAATCCTGAAAAGGTTAGCTGGTAGTAAATGGGGCTGCTCAAGCAGAGTCCTTAACACAACATACAAAATGTATGTTAAACCAAACCTCTTGTACTGTTCTGAAGCTTTAATAACAGCAGCAAATGCTAACATCAATAAACTTGAACAAATACAAAATCAGGCTCTTCGCCTAATCACTGGAGCAGTTAAATCCACACCTATTGATGCCATGCTTGCCTTAACACGGACCCCATCAATAACAACAAAAATAGAAGAACAAGCATTGCTCCAACATGAGAAAATGTTACGACTGCCAAACTCTAAATGGACAGAAGAGAACCTCCCCCCTTCAATCCTTAAAACTCATAGTAGTTTCCTAGAAAAGGTAACACAGATTAAATCCAAACTGAACACTCCTAACACCAGAGAAAATCTACTTATAAGAGAAAATCCATTGGAATTATTGCAACCTACCTTCAATTTGGAATTAATAGAGGAAATAAGTAAATCAGACACACCAAAAGAAATACAAAAACTTCTAGCTCTGGAAACAATCAATACTAGGTATCCCACAGAAGAATGGCTGCACATATATACTGATGGATCCTCCAAGGAAAACCTTACTGGAGCTGGAGTTACATGTTCACATTTTTCCTTTTATCATTCTGTTGGCAGAGACACAACAAATTATGATGGAGAAATAGAGGCTATATACATTGCTCTCCGACAATTATTAAATCTTCCCTTAAATAAATTTAACAAGGCAGTAATTCTTCCTGATTCTAAAGCTGCAATTCAGGGAATATGTTCAAATACTACAAAGAAGTCAACAAAAATTAGAGAATGCTACAAAATGTTAACACAACTCCAAAAAGTTAATAAGACTGTTCATCTCCAATGGATTCCGGCACACTGTGCAGTCATGGGGAACGAAGCTGCAGACTCACTTGCAAAGAAAGGCACAACAATAAATCAAAAGTCTAAATTCAATTTCTCATATTCCTCAATAAAACGCTTGATCATTAAAAAATTTTCTCATTCATACCTACAAGAAATAAAAACAAATGCCAAAGATAAAAAATGGATTACACTACTTTCCAACCCAGATATAATCCCCCAGAGACCAAGGAAAACAGCGGTTGCAGCCTTCCGACTATTGACAAATCACGACTGCTTAGCAAGTCATCTCTACAGAATAGGTATCTCAGCCTCACCAATATGTGTCCTGTGTAACGATCCAGCAGAAATGAACGAAGACCACTTGAAGACCTGTGAAGCATTAAGATCAGAAGAAACAATTCAAAAGTATTGGAAAGCACGAATGCTAATGGCTTCATTGCCAGATGCAAGGTACTAGAAAACAACAACAAAAATCTGGCATATACCAAATTGAATGCAGTGATTGTAATGAAATATACATAGGAAAAACCAAAAGAAATTTAGAAATTAGATCCAAGGAACATGTTAGGAACATCAAGAGTAAACAATTAGAAAAATCAGTAGTTGCGTTTCACTTTTGGACAAAAAATCATGACATAAAGCTAGAACCGAAACTTCTCAAACATATAACCGGAAAACAAGAACTGTCCACATAGGAACAAATCTTCATTCTAAAAAATAGAAACCAAGTATTTAATTTCGACATTCCTCACAAAGATATTTTTAGCAAGTTCATTGAACCGTTACCAGAAGAAACATCGCCACCCGCACCATGAAACACCATGGAAACCCAGTTATTGTCCGGTTGATAATGGAGGAAAGTTAACCTTCGAAACGTGTTCCGGAAAATTGTGTTGTAAGTGTTGCTCAGTGTTATTACTTGACTCACCTTTTAAATTAAATATTCAATTTTCCTTATATTTTTCAATGTTACATAGCATTCCAAGGTTATCATTCTCATCATGCAGCTGTAACGTGCTGGAAACGAATCAATCGTTTAGCGCCTGCACAGAACTCCAAATATCAGCTGATGCAGTACATAGGTCATTTTCCTTGGTGAGTGTAAACAATTTTACAATATTTGAACTATAAAATTAGGTATATGGTTCAGCATAAATTGCCGTATGAAACTTAACTATAATGGTAATTAAGACGCTCGTATGAAAATTAGGAAACTCGCTGAGGTCGTTTACTGACGTCTTAATTACTACCATTATAGACTTGTTACATAATATGCTATTACAGGATTTACTACAAATATCCGTTTTTTTTAAGTAATATACAAGTTAATTTTAACACTTGACTTGCTTTACTAACCATTTACTACAGGGTAATAAATGAGGATAGTTAAGTAAGTTAAGTGTTAAAACTGTCACAAATGTTACTTAAAAAAATCATTCCCTCATTGTGCACCACTTTCAGTGAAAGTTTTATGCTAACATACCACTTTTGTTTTAAATTATACATTTTCTTAAATCCTCTCAAAAAATATTCTTTATTTTAAGAATAATCTATAACTAACGCATTATACATCTAAAATATCAGACACCCTGGGTGAAAGAACCAATGTAATTGGTTGCGTATATTAAATTACCTTCAAAAACACGTCAGGCCAACATTTTTTATCTTGGAAACCCCGCAGCAGAAAATTCGCAACAGCTACTGGCACCAATGGATTTCCCTTACTCTTGAAGTTATGTGCAATATCTCGCCTCAGTAGGCTGCTCAGAGCATGGAGAACACAATCTCCAGAGAATAATGATGGTCGGACTCTTGCTAGATATATCATCCCCAAGAAAACAACTGGATCTGGTTTCCACCTCTGACTTCGTAATGATCGAATGGCACCACAAAGTAATCCAATCTATACACAAAAAAAGGAAAAAATCTTTTATTTTATACAATCTTCAAAGACAATAACCTGTCTCTCATTAATCAGACTTTTATTGTATATGCTACTGCACAAATATAAAATAAATATTTTTATATATGACCCTGTGGAATATCACGTATAACAAAATTCTGTATAAGAACGGAGGCAGGGGTGATAACAAGAGAAATCCAGCAGGAGAAAGGCCTCATGCATAGATATAAGTTAAGTCCAGTCAATCCCATTTAACTTACACATCGCAGTATTAAACATCGGGAGCAATAACAATTTTATATGAATAATAAATAACTTTTCGATAACTTTTTGCAAACAATTTAGTGGCAGGTGCAATTACAGTTAATGACCTGAAGCAACCCTTGAAAGGAACTGACGAATACTTTAAAGAATGTCACTTATAAGTGAACCAAGATAAGATCTAGATTTTAGTGTTCAAGAAACTGGGTAAATATGAAAAGTGGAATAATGAAAATAAATAGTACAGCATAGTGAGAGAATGTAATGATCTTAAACGTTAAAATAGATTACGGCAGTAAATGGGCACAAAAGAAATTTGCATTGACAAAAGGAAAAGGAGCTTTATCAGAAGCTGCAAATAACGGGAGAGCAAAACAGTTCACGTAGGCTTTGCAGTGTTTTGCCTGTCTACATCCTAAGAGCTCATTGCCATCTGCCACTATTATAGAAGGTGTGAATGAAAACATACAACATTTTAAAAACTACTTTCAAAGGCTTTATTTATCAACTTAATGAAAGGAGATGCTGAAACTGGACACGTCAGTCTTTCTTTTTTAATTAGCATCCTCCAACGTAGTGTCATATCGGACAGTGAAAGGATGGGTCAAATGACGCTCAAATGAGTCCAAGGTCCATTGAGCTTTAAGTTACCCGACATTTGTATTCTCAGGATAAGAAAAAATCTCTATAAAAACCTTATCCAAATAGCTCACCCTAAGCAAGATTCGAACTTGCAACCTCTTGGACATGAGGCAGACATACCACACAGGCGACAATGTCAAATGTCCATACATTTTAAACTATCCACCACTTGCTATGCTTCACGTTGAGAAATGCTGGCAATTTCCTGGCGGATATTTTGTCTGAATTCTTAAAGGGTGTTTACCCTAGTTTACGCTTATTGGAGCTTTGGGAAACCTTTCTCCACTAATAATGCAACATAAACCAATTTTTTCATTATGAAGTGGTACTTCATAAATAACATTAGGGTCTGAGTTATAGGATCAATTTTTTTTGAGTCAACAGTTGACGCCCATGTTGACATACATGAATCTGAATACAAATTTGCCACCCCCCTCTTTTTAGAGAATTAATAGACAGGGAGCATGATTTTGTCTTTTTTAAACAAGACTATGCAACAGCTCTTATGGCCAATTTTTTTATGAGAGCAGTTAAAAGTGTGTTTCAGGACAGAATTACTAGTAGAGATTTGTGGCTCCCTAGGTAGTTATTATTATTTATTTATTTATTTTATTATTTTTTATTATTATTTATTATTATTATTTATTTATTATTTATTTATGCCAACAAACTTACTGTTGGTGTTTTTAAACACACAAGCATATATAATAATTACCATGTGAAGGTTATTTAATTCTGCGATATAAAGTACTTACAATAGTAAGTCACCATTGGGGTAATTTGTCTCTGATGTGAGACTGCCTTTGTGGTTTACCAGGAGAAATACGAACTGGTTTGAGAATTTAATGCCATTCTGGCAGTTTGTCACAATAGCTCAGTGATTAGAGCAGCCGTCCGGTAAGCGGAAGGTCTGTGGTTCAAATCCCAGTTGTGGCATTGAATTTTTAAGTTCCAGTTCTACCTCTCAAACTTGTCTTTAGAGTTTCAAGTTTGTCTGATTTCAGCGATTTCCAAATTACTAAGTCATCTGCATACATTGCGCTGTTGATGTCTGTTTGTTGAAGTTGTTTGGCAGATCATTTATATAGATATTGAACAGAGTGGTGCTAGGTACTGCACCTTGATGTAAACCCAGTAGAGTTTTTTTGAACTTGGATGATGTTGAACCATAAGAAGTTGCACAATATCTTTCTGAGATGAATTCTGATATCCAGTGAATCATATTATCTTTAATTCCCATCTGTTGTAGCTTTTGGTAAATAACCAAAATCAAATGTACAAATTGATAAACTGGATCAATAAACTATTATCATCATCATTACTATTAGTACTATTACTACTATTATTACTCATTACATCATTGTTATGACCATCATTATTATCATCGTTATCGTTATCATTATCATCATCATCATCATTATCATTATTATTAATGTCTTGCTTGGCAATATGTGCCTGTCTTGCACCTCTTCCTCGTGGAGTACACTCACACCATAAGAATTGGTGAGGCCGGAGGTTGCAAGGCAGAGATAATCTCTCATGAAGTTGTGGGAACAAGCTTATAAGCGAGAGACACACACACCACCTAACCCCTGTGAATATGTCATGGGAGGTGGCACATCATCAGTCACATGGCTAGTGCTAGCAGGTCACCCCAGGTTGGAGAGATTAGATCTGCAATGCGACAGTTGCCCAAAGAAGTGTAACCAAGGAGTGGCAAGGTAGCAATGGCAGGACTTCTATAATATATCCTTTTATTTGATTACACATAAGGTAAGTTTATTTATTTTGTTTTTCTAAGAGAAATTCTGTGCCACTTTTGTTGGATTGCATGTGCATTAAAATGTGATGTAATTGTCATTCAGACATTAACTTTTCAAAATTGGATAGTTGATTTTTTAACAGCCACTCTGAGGCAGGTTTTTAATTTTGCACACACTTTTATAGTGAATGGCTGAAGAACTAATAATTATATTTAAGAATTTCATGCTGTCAGTGATTTGATGTAAGTTTTGTGAGGAGAACATATTTCGCATTTTAGAACTACACACATTACTAGATTCTACAAGAAAAGTTCTAATCAAATTTTTATATTGCTTAACTTATTTCAAGTGTGAGAAACAAAACTGAACTCATCCTCTTTTCAAAAAATACTGATATGCTATTTTATAAACAGATGATTATCAATGTATTCATATAATGACCTATTAGCTCTCAGTGATCCAAAACAATATTAATTTAAGAGATAGAATTGGAACTTAAAAATTCAATGCCAGAGCTGTGGTTTGAACCACAGACCCTCCGCTTACTAGGCAGGTACTCTAACCATTAAGCTACTGTGACAAACTGCCAAAATGACATTGAATTCTCAAACCAGTTCACATTTTTCCCGGTAAACCACACAGGCAGTCTCACATCAGAGAAAATTACCCCAATGGTGACTTACTATTGTAAGTACTTTATGTCCTGGGATTAAATAACCTTAAGATGGTAATTATTATTTATTTATGCCAACAAACTTAGTGCTGGTGTTTTTAAACACACAAGCCGTGTGTCTGCAATGTTTGAGAGGTAGCACTGGAACTTAAAAATTCAATGCCACAGCTGGGATTTGAACCACAAACCCTCCGCTTACACAGGCAGGTACTCTAACCATTAAGCTACTGTGACAAACTCCCAAAATGACATTGAAATCTCAAACCAGTTCACATTTTTCCCGGTAAACCACAAAGGCAGTCTAACATCAGAGACAATTACCCCAAACCTATACGTTTGATGGTTCGGAAAAAGATATTTATTTTAAAAAACAGGAACTGTGTTATGAATTTTGAAATACCTCCAACAGATTGTATTTATAGGTTTTTGTTTTCAGATACTGGTGACAGAGTTTATAAAAATGAGCATCAGTAGCTATGATTACTTGTTTGTATAGTCAACTTGAAACGTGTTAGCTGCAGAACATCTTGCAATATTACTAAGATAAGTGAAGCTTTTAGTTTCTAATTTGTTCATATTTTAAATGCTAATAATTAAATGACTGTCATTTGATAAAATTATTAGTGGCAATGTATGTAATTTGTTTAGAATCATATTTTTATATCAGATATTTTTCATTTTTGGGCTTTTGAGGGTGCAGTGCATTTCAAAACTGCTAAATTTTGCACTTGGGTTAAAAATGGTACATGCATAAATTGTTTAACCTTACCACGTCAAACCTGCCTCTGGGGTGTGGTGGTAATGTCTGCCTGACATTCATGAGGTCCCATGTTCAAATCTCAGTTCGGGCAAATTATCTGGATAAGATTTTTTCCGATGTTTTCCCTTATCCTGAGAAGACGAATGTCTGACAACTTTAAGCTCTATAGACCTTGGGCTCATTTGAACACCATTTCACTAATGTCATTCTTTAATCGTCTGATATGACATATTATGCTAGATGGTGTTAATGTTAAAAAACAAAGAAAAAACTTACCACTTTGTCACCTTCATCCAAATCACAGGCTTCGAGCACTGATGGAACCAGATCAGGAGGGTCAAAATCTACTGCTACCATCTCCCATGCTTCTGCTCCACCACTGCTGCCACTACCTGCTGGACGACCCAGAATTGATGGCCCCACAGTTTTTGCCTTCTTTGCTGGTACAATTGAAGGTAATGAACTGCCAACTGCTTCTCTTTTTCGGTCAGCTCCTACAGTAAAATGCAAATATACATATTAAACAAAAAGTACAAAGACTGAGAAAGGATCTTAAAAATATGTTGTTGTTGTTAGCTAATGCTGGATTTCTGACAATGAAGTCATTAATCCTCTTGCTCTCCAATATTTTTCACTGATATTGAAGAGAGCAATAGCAGTAATAGTAACCGCTTTTTAGAGAGCACCATATTTTTATGTTTTGGCGGTTACATCGCTCTCTCACAACCCCCAGAATGCCTGGAGGACCACACCTGTCGTTGGTTTACGGGTCTCACCAACCTGACCGGGAGAGTTATCAAAATAAATTCACCGACCATATCCTCTGATTACCAATCAGAGGACGTATTACATGCCATGACAGGTCAGCATGTTAGGGGTTAAGATTTTATAGAGAAATGGAGAGGTTGGAAAAATGAAGACTCCCTAGCCCTCAAGAACACTAAGAGCATCGGGGTCGGAAGAGAACAAGAGATGACCAAGGTAAGGTCAGATAGAAAAGTTACAGTGAGGAGCAAAACACCAGTAAGTGGAAGTAATGTTCTGCTCAGCTTGGGTACCTTGTGGTCGCTATTCACATATCCCCTAGACGGAGACCCCTGAGTCTGGATCTTAAAAATATGTGAGGTATCAACTTCAAGGATGCTTCAAGTCTGACATGTTCTTGTAATAAACACAGCAGACAGATGCAAATGTTTCTCTGCTGTTTTTTCTTTCCCAGCACCTAAGGATGTCTATTCACCCAATCATGCTAACAGTTTAAAACGGACTTAGCCAGTTTGAAGTTTTCACTGCACAAAAATCTAGTCTAATTCATATTCCAGTATGTGCACATTTCCTCACCCTGCTTTTCTTATAGCAACAGAGTGTAACTCTAAGAAAAAGCCACTTCTGCTACTTCTTCAGCAGATGTTGATTATTATAAGGAAAATGTTTCTTGTTCAAAATAAAAATATAAACAGGTTAACTTTGAACCACTCAAATTTAGACCATTTTTTTTTCATTTTTAAGCTATAAAAGCTAACAGAGTTACACTAGCAATGAAGCAAATTCTAAGAGTTATATTGTTTCGTAACATTAGCTATAGCATAAATTTATTGAACATTATTTTTACAACTGAGCAATTCTGTGTGTGACTGACATTTACACTACATTTTCTTCTTAAAATGTCTGCCTAAAGGTAAAGATAGGCATAAAAATTTCATTTTAATGATATATGAGGGGCGTCTCAAAAGTAAGTTACACTATTTTTTTAAATCTGTGCGATAAGTGGGAAAAGTCAGAAAGTCCCAGGGAATATAGGTATGGGTGTAGTAGCAGCACTGTAAAATTCCAAGGCACCTAAGGTTATTGCTTGGACATTAAAACGGCAGTAACAATGGAGACTCCATTCATTCCTACCGCCAATTGCGAAGTTCACGCTGTAATCCATTTTTTAATGGGAAAAAAATAAAAGAGTGACTGAAATTCATCGCGAGTTGTGCAGTGTTTATGGAACAGACATTATGTCAAGACAAATGGTTTCTCGTTGGTGCCAATCGTTCACTGAAGGAGAAGCACATTACACGATGAGCAACGAAGTGGCCGACCCTCCACTTCTCATCCTCTGGATATTGTTGACGAGGTTCGAGCAGTCATGAACACCAATCAGCGCCCTACACTTGGTGCAGGTTTTTTTAACTTCCTCCTTATATTGAAATAAGCAATGCATCACTTCACAGGATTATTTCTGAGGATCTGTGTCTATCGAAAGTGTGTGCAAGACTGGTTCCTTGCGTGCTTTCAGGACAACACAAGGAGCAGAGAGTTGACACCACATTGCAACTTTTGCAATTTTTTGAGGATGAGGGAGATGGTTTATTTGACAGAATAGTGACCAGGGACGAAACATGGATCAATCACTGGACACCCGAATCCAAAAGAGAGTATGGTGTGGAAACGAAAGGATGAGGCAACACCAAAACAGGCAAAAGTTGTTGCATCAGCTGGCAAGGTCATGGCAACGATATTCTGGGATTCGAAGGGAGTACTGTTAATTGATCACCTGCCCCATGGGACCACGATGATGGCTGCTTGCTATTGTGAGCGGCTGAGAAAACTCAGAAGGGCAATTCAAAACAAAAGGAGGGGAAAGTTGAGCAAAAGTCTTTCTGTTCCAGCGCGCACGCTGCTCGTGAAACTCAAGCCCTGTTCGAGCAGTTTCGATGGGATGTTTTCTGTCATCCACTTTATTCACCTGGCCTTGCACTGAGTGATTACCATCTTTTTCCGGAGCTGCAGCAACATGCTGGGGGAAAGTGCTTCGTAACTGATGAGGAACTGAAACAAGAAGTGGAAAGATGGCTATCCAGTATAGCGGGAGTGTGGTTTGACATTGGGTTAAAAAACCTATTACCACGGTATCAAAAATGTATCGAGGTTTAAGGAAATTATGTGGAAGAATAGGTACTGAATGTAGCTTTCGAAATATACCCTTTTTAAAATACTTAAACGTTTTCTTATTTTTTAAAAAAATAGTGCAACTTACTTTTGAGATGCCCCTCACACAATGACAGAGAATACATTGGCAGTTGTGATAGGAAATATAAAAACCTTAAAAAAGTGAAACAATTTAAGAGGTAGAACTGGAACTTAAAAATTCAATGCCACAACTGGGATTTGAACCACAGACCTTCCAGTTGTGGCATTGAATTTTTAAGTTCCAGTTCTACCTCTTAAACTTTGCCCACACACGGCTTGTGTGTTTAAAAACACCAACAGTAAGTTTGTTGGCATAAATAAATAATAATTACCAAGTGAAACAATTATTTAATAATGAGAGCCAAACTTTTCGTGACTCACTGACAGTTTTGTCAACTGCAGTTCTGACTTCGAACGTTTGTCCTCCGTTTTCTCTGAAAGTTTTCTTATTTGATTTGTTCTGAAAAATCACTTGAGAGAGGAACTTCTGAGCTTTCAAATTACCTGAAAAAAGGTTTGGCATGTTATTCTCATCTGGAGATATTTATTCAAAAGGTCAGCATGGCTAACTGACATGAGTTTGTGACTAACTGAAATTTGCGAAAATTGTAATACCCTGTCTTTGTTTTACATGGTATAACATATGGTAAGTCATAGTGACACATATATGTTACATACATGTAATACACACAGGCGTGTAATTGCATTTATTGTTTTGAGAAGAATCATATCCTTTGGAGAAGCATTAATGTCATGCAACATAAACAGAATAAACAGATTCTTACTTTAATTTAAAAGGTGAGTTAATTAATAACACTGAACAACACTTACAACATATTTTTCCGGGACGCGTTTCGAAGGTAACTTTCCTCCATTATCAACCGGACAATAACTGGGTTTCCATGGTGCTTGATGGTGCAGATGGTGATGCTTCTTCTGGTGTTTCTTCTGGTGGCGGTTCGATGAACTTACTGAAAATGTCTCTCTGAGGAATGTCGAAATTAAATACTCGGTTTCTATTTTTTAAAATAAAGATTTGTTCCCATGTGGACAGTTCTTGTTTTCCGGTTATGTGTTTAAGAAGTTTCGGTTCTAGCTTTATGTCATGATTTTTTGTCCAAAAGTGAAATGCAACCGCTGATTTTTCTAATTGTTTACTCTTAATGTTTCTAACGTGTTCCTTGGATCTAATTTCTAAATTTATTTTGGTTTTTCCTATGTATATTTCATTACAATCACTGCAATTAATTTGGTATATGCCAGATTTTTTGTTAGGTGGAATGGCATCTTTGATGTTTGAAAGTAGTAGGTTTTTTATGGAGTAATGGTTTACTGCTGCTAGCTCAATGTTGTATTCCTTGAACACCTTTTTAAATTTATCAAAGGCCCATGGATGATAAGTGAATTTTTTGAATATCATTTTTGTTTTTGCTGCTGTGAGAGTTGTAGTTTCTTTTAATAATTTTTTCTTTTCTGCTTGTTTTACCTTTTTATCTACTAATTCTTTGGGAAAGCCGTTTTTTTGTGCTATTTCAATTATTTTGTAATATTCTGTTTTATATTCTTCTGCTGAAAGAGGGATGTTCACCAATCTATGTGTTAAACTATTGAAAATTGCTTGTTTGTGGCTTCTTGGATTGTAACTATTAGCTTTTATGTAGTTGTCTGTCTGCGTTGGTTTTCTGTGGATACCGAAATTTATTCTATCCTTGTTTTTGATTAATTTTAGATCTAAAAATGGTAATTTATTATCTTTTTCTACTTTCACTGTGAAATTTATACTTTTGTCCTGTATGTTCAGAAGTTTTAATGCGTCACTGATGTGTCTTTTTGGAACTATTGCCAATATATCATCCACATATCGCTGCCAGAGTTTGAACATCCACGGGAAACCTTTTGTGATCCTTATTTCCAATGAACTCATGTAAATATCTGCTAAGAATGGCGAGAGAGGGTTGCCCATTGCTAAACCTGAAGTTTGACGGAAATACTTTGTTTGGAACTGGAAGAAATTTTGTTCTGTGCATAATTTGGTAAGTTCTATGTATTCTGCAATTTCTGACGATGACATTCCAAGTGATTTGAGCCAATTTTTGATCAGTGATGGGAGCTTTTCTATTGGTATACTGGGAAATAGTGACTCTACGTCAAAGGAGACAAGGGTGTCCTCTTCTGTTAATTTGAAGTCTTTGATATGTTCTATTAGTTCATAACTGTTTCTTATGCTTAAACTTTCAAATTTAGGAAATGAATTAAATTTATTAGATAGCCATTTTGCCAGTTTGTAAGTTGGTGAATCTATGCTGCTAATTATGGGTCTCATGGTAATGTCTGGCTTGTGTATTTTGGGTAAACCATAGATTCTGGGTACGGTTGGATTATTTGGCTTAATTGCATATTTGTTTGGTATTATGCTTGAATTTTGTATAGTTTTTTCAAATGTTTGAACACAAGTGGTTAGCGGGTTTTTGCTGATTTTTTCGTAGTTACTATTATTTAGCATAATTTCCATTTTTTCCATGTAATTTGATTTATTCATTATTACTATTTTGTTCCCTTTGTCTGCCTTTGTGTATACTACGTTTTTATGTTTTAAAGAATGGATCAGATTTCGTTTATTTTTGTAACTTGATCTGTATTTTAATTCTTCTAGAATCTTTTTGCACTGGGTTTTTACCGAATTTTGTGTAGATAATGGTAAACACTGTGTTGAAATATTTATGTCTGCTATATAATCTTCAATTTCCGTAGAAAACTGGACGCACGTTTTTAAACCTTGATCTAAAAGATTAATTTCTTCTTTGGAGAATTCATGATCCGAAAGATTAACCACATTCTCGAAGTTTTGTAAATAAGTTTTTGTAGTTCCGCCATTTTGTGCCGTGTTTGACCGTACGTTTGTACGTGGACCCTCTCTGTTTTCATTTTGCATTTTAATTTCTGTATAATTTTTCCGTGTAAATTTTGGCGATACATTTATTAATTTTTCCAATTTGTGTTTAAGTTTCAAAGTTTTTGCTCTCATTTTTCCACTAAGGATTGCCAAATAATTATTTTGAAGGTTTTCCCAAATTGTGTTTCCCAGTGCTTGTATTAAAATTGAATGTAACCTGATCCATTCTTTAAAACATAAAAACGTAGTATACACAAAGGCAGACAAAGGGAACAAAATAGTAATAATGAATAAATCAAATTACATGGAAAAAATGGAAATTATGCTAAATAATAGTAACTACGAAAAAATCAGCAAAAACCCGCTAACCACTTGTGTTCAAACATTTGAAAAAACTATACAAAATTCAAGCATAATACCAAACAAATATGCAATTAAGCCAAATAATCCAACCGTACCCAGAATCTATGGTTTACCCAAAATACACAAGCCAGACATTACCATGAGACCCATAATTAGCAGCATAGATTCACCAACTTACAAACTGGCAAAATGGCTATCTAATAAATTTAATTCATTTCCTAAATTTGAAAGTTTAAGCATAAGAAACAGTTATGAAGTAATAGAACATATCAAAGACTTCAAATTAACAGAAGAGGACACCCTTGTCTCCTTTGACGTAGAGTCACTATTTCCCAGTATACCAATAGAAAAGCTCCCATCACTGATCAAAAATTGGCTCAAATCACTTGGAATGTCATCGTCAGAAATTGCAGAATACATAGAACTTACCAAATTATGCACAGAACAAAATTTCTTCCAGTTCCAAACAAAGTATTTCCGTCAAACTTCAGGTTTAGCAATGGGCAACCCTCTCTCGCCATTCTTAGCAGATATTTACATGAGTTCATTGGAAATAAGGATCACAAAAGGTTTCCTGTGGATGTTCAAACTCTGGCAGCGATATGTGGATGATATATTGGCAATAGTTCCAAAAAGACACATCAGTGACGCATTAAAACTTCTGAACATACAGGACAAAAGTATAAATTTCACAGTGAAAGTAGAAAAAGATAATAAATTACCATTTTTAGATCTAAAATTAATCAAAAACAAGGATAGAATAAATTTCGGTATCCACAGAAAACCAACGCAGACAGACAACTACATAAAAGCTAATAGTTACAATCCAAGAAGCCACAAACAAGCAATTTTCAATAGTTTAACACATAGATTGGTGAACATCCCTCTTTCAGCAGAAGAATATAAAACAGAATATTACAAAATAATTGAAATAGCACAAAAAAACGGCTTTCCCAAAGAATTAGTAGATAAAAAGGTAAAACAAGCAGAAAAGAAAAAATTATTAAAAGAAACTACAACTCTCACAGCAGCAAAAACAAAAATGATATTCAAAAAATTCACTTATCATCCATGGGCCTTTGATAAATTTAAAAAGGTGTTCAAGGAATACAACATTGAGCTAGCAGCAGTAAACCATTACTCCATAAAAAACCTACTACTTTCAAACATCAAAGATGCCATTCCACCTAACAAAAAATCTGGCATATACCAAATTAATTGCAGTGATTGTAATGAAATATACATAGGAAAAACCAAAATAAATTTAGAAATTAGATCCAAGGAACACGTTAGAAACATTAAGAGTAAACAATTAGAAAAATCAGCGGTTGCATTTCACTTTTGGACAAAAAATCATGACATAAAGCTAGAACCGAAACTTCTTAAACACATAACCGGAAAACAAGAACTGTCCACATGGGAACAAATCTTTATTTTAAAAAATAGAAACCGAGTATTTAATTTCGACATTCCTCAGAGAGACATTTTCAGTAAGTTCATCGAACCGCCACCAGAAGAAACACCAGAAGAAGCATCACCATCTGCACCATCAAGCACCATGGAAACCCAGTTATTGTCCGGTTGATAATGGAGGAAAGTTACCTTCGAAACGCGTCCCGGAAAAATATGTTGTAAGTGTTGTTCAGTGTTATTAATTAACTCACCTTTTAAATTAAATTAATTACAACAACACTGTTTTCAAACTTCTATGAAAGGAACATAGATTCTTACTTATTTATGCCAACAAACATACTGTTAGTGCTTTTAAACACACAAGCCATGTGTGGGCAATGTTAACTTCCACAGACCCTCCGCTTACTAGGCGGGTTGTCACAGTAGCTTAATGGTTAGAGCACCTGCCTACTACCTCTCAAACATTGCCCACACACGGCTTGTGTGTTTAAAAACACCAACACTAACTTTGTTGGCATAAATAAATAATAATTACCATCTGAAGGTTATTTAATCCCGGGACATAAAGTACTTACAGTAGTAAGTCACCATTGGGGTAATTTTCTCTGATGTGAGACTGCATTTGTGGTTTACCGGAAAAAATACGAACTGGTTTGAGAATTCAATGTCATTCTGGTAGGTTGTCACAGTAGCTTAATGGTTAGAGACCCTGCCTAGTAAGCAGAGGGTTTGTGGTTCAAATCCCAGCTGTGGCACTGAATTTTTAAGTTACAGTTCTACCTCCCAGAATAAATAGATGTTGACAGGTCTCATTTCTTATCACAGATACGTAATTGCAAATATAAAAAGCTGACTCAAAACCATAATAAAGACGACACAAAGAGCACACCGCACATACATGTAACACAAGATACTGGATTGGACACCTCATAGTGCAGGAACGCTTGATGAAGTAGCCTCATAATATACGCACATATCATTACACTGTTTTTGTTTCCGAAAGTTGTGCATAATTCTGATACTTTCTGCACATGAAAGAAAAGCATATTCCACAACATTTAAACCTACTACTTACACATAATGAACCCACTGAGTAGACGGCATAGGTGAAATACATTCAATTCTTTTGTCAAGAAACACTTTTGCTTCTTCAATTTCAGGCAGAGAAACCTCAAGAACACATATTTTGGTTTTCTTTCTAACAGTGCTAACAAATTCTTCAGCACTTTAAATCCTGCTTCCCACTTTCGCAGCTGTCCATGCCATCCTCTTCATTTGTCCTCCAATCACATCTACTGCCCCCTTTCCGTGATAGGATTGAAAGAAGTGCCATTCAATTTGGATTCCAAATACTTCGGAAAGATATGACACATGACCCAATGTGTATTTCTGCTTAAAATGACTAGCAGCTCCATCAGAAAACACTTTCACAAGTTCAAGATTTGGAACAATATCCAACATTTCCGAAAATATATTCCTTAGGCAAATATCAACTACATATTTGTCATGTGATACATAATCGGACACCAAAGCAAAAGATTGCTTCTGAATTTCACCAATACCTTCTTTCCTATACCAGGCAACAGTAGGAAATATTGAGATCTGGGTATTGTTCCAGTGGGCAGCTCGAATTTCACTCTGCTCCTTGCATGTGTAGTTCTCAGAGAAGCCGATCTGTATCACAGCTTCACTAACTGCAACATTTTCTCAAGCCTTCTTAAAGGCCTTGGATTGCTGTCTTTTTACATAAACGTGATTTGGGAAATGTGACAGGCAATTGGTCAGTTCTTCAATGCAATCTTTTAAGATCCCTTTTTTACTTCAATCTCCATTCTTCGATTACGTGAACTCCACAGGTTCCATTCGCATGGAGAATTAGCAAGTTCATCCAAAATGTCTCTTTCACTCAATCCTGGGCACTTGGAGCATCCTCCCTGCATACATTCACTCAATTTCTGATCACAAACCACTTGTGCTATCAGCTTACGAAATTCAGTCTCAGTGAGTGCGTGATTTTTACATGTCTTGAGAAGAAACATTGCATTTGCATGTATAATGCATGTGCACATATTATGTGGGATCTGACTTTGAAGACGCGCGTCAGCAGGGCGTAATTCAACGAATTTTGTCAACCCCATGGCATTTCTTCTCGGTCTTTCAATAAAATTATCTCTTCCAGTAGCTTGGTAGGATATTGAATCATCCTGATAGAACTTGATGATTGCACTTTTAAGTTCCTCTGACAGTTGTTTTCCTGATACCGAGACAGAATGCTTTGGTTTTACAAGTAATCCCTCTTCAACTGCTAACTTACGAATCATTTCTTTTCTTTTGCATGGAGATTGCGGCAATGCTTACTCAACACGTTTTCTGCACTTTCCGAAATGCTATCTGCTTTTGAAAGTGGTTGATGTAAGGTATGATCCTTCAAAAGGGCTTTCCATGCAGGACTATTTCCTTCGCCTTGTCAATCACAGCCGACTGTTAGAACCAGAAATAACACCTTACGACATAATCCAACTAATCACTAGTCATTTCCCCCCTCAGACTAGAAACTTCATTTGGATTGCAGGTGTTACCACTTATTCTCAGGTCATTGAACTCCTCGCTTTACTTGAAAGTTACACACCAAGACCAGAATATGAAAATAGAGGATCGCCTACACAACAAAGAAACCATCGTGGGTTCAGAGATCCAAGACCAGGAGAACATTTCTCAGGGCAGAATCAAATTCCCACAGTGATCAAGCTAGAAACCGATACCAGGAAGTTGTACCCCATTTTCAAGAACATGAGAGAAACAGAGGACAAAGGGGAAGCCCATCTCATCGCTGCAGGAGACAAAATTTTCCACAACCTGTTTATAACACAGGACCAAGGATACATCATCTTATTTCCCAGCAAAATGATAGCCGTGAAAACTATAATACAAACTGCAGTACATACCATAATTTCCGTAGAGGGAATTACAATCATGGCATGGGACCCAGATTTCAGAGAGAAAATGACAGATTTGATCAAAATGAGCAAACTTATGACTCTCGTGAAAATCCAAGCAATTATTGATCAAATATATAAGAGACATTGAACACAATTTTCGACTCAGTGACCTCACTGGCGGTGAACTAAGTGGAGATTTCGAAGAGACTTGCCAGAAATCCCAGGATAGAGTAGGGGTTGTGCCTAACCTAAAAGAGTCAACAAAGTGCTGTAAAATAAATTTAAGCTTGGGGATAATAGAGAATTTTGGAATCGAAAAGGCATCAAAACCCAAAGAAAATTATTCTTTAGAAACTCCCAAAATTGAAAGAAAATGTATGGAAAGGCGACCTACGCCCTATTAGATAGCAGTGCGAACATGTCAGTGTGCTCGGAAAAATGTTACTACTACAGGAAGTAGATTACAGAATTTACCTGTAACAAACACCTACTGTACACTCGTGGTGGGAAAACAAAAGCATAGCATCAGAGAACAGGCTTTATTCTAAGTTCAGATGGGGGAACAAAACCTCTAAATCTTATGTTTAATTGTTCCTAACTGGCACTGATATCATGTATCAACATGAAGCAAGATTGGACTTCGGCAACACATGTTTTAAAATAAAAATAGGAGAAGAAACAATTAACATTCCTTTGCTGACCGCCAATTCTAAAACAGAGTATGAATGCTTACCAGAAGAAATTGAAATAGATGAAGAGCAATTCTTTGAGGAAATAATCAAATAAATATACTGGAAGAAGAAAAAGAAAAAACAAACATTGAGGTAAATGTCTGGGATGAGCCAGTTATCTGTCAGTACAATGAAACAGCTGAGTAAGATCATTATCGTCGTAGGAAAAGTAACAACGAACATGTGTTCAAACTAGAAAATGGACAGCAAGTAAAAAAAAAAAACAGAGATAATCAAGAAGCAATTTAAAAGAAAGTTAGGGAAATTGAATTACCTTCACATGAGAAAGAGATGCTTTTCGAGATGTTATTTCGAAACAAAAATGTATTTTCAGAAAATCCTGGACTACACAATGTGTATACCCACACTTTCACGGTTCAAAATCTATCTCCTTATGCTCATAAAGCCAGGAACCTCCCTCTCTCATTACCAGCTGAAGCGGAACAAGTAATAAAGAAAATGAAAGAACAATGCATTATTGAAGATTCTTCAGCAACCTTTTGTAACCCGCTGTGTTGGGTAATGAAACCAGAGAAGTCATTAAGATAAACCATTGACGCCAGGCGACTTAACAAACATACATTGCCAGATTATTTCACACCAGAACCTATAGAAAACGTATTATCCCGAGTCAACAAAGGTAAAATATTTTCAAGTAATGACCTCGTATCTTCGTTTTGCCAAATTCCTCTAGCTGAAGAATTCAGAGATTACACTTCATTTATTTCCCAAGCAAAACTGATGTGCTTCACGAGAGCAACCTTTGGGTTAAAGAACTCTGGAGCTGCATTGTTACGAGCTATTATGCTATTTTTGGGAATAGTGTACGAGAATATGCATGTCTGTATATGGATAACTTTCTTGTATATAGTGAAACCTTTGAGGAACACTTGAAGCACCTCAAATCACATTTGCTGAAAAGTGGAATGACTGCATCATCAAAAATCAAATCTTTTTCTTAGAGAATTAAATTTTCTTGGCTACATAATATCTGAACATGGATGTAAGCCAGATCCCAAGAAAATTGAGAGTTTACCCAAGATTCCAAGTCCCAAGAATGTGAAACAATTAAGGAGAATTTTTGGGTTAATGCAGTATCAATCAAAATTCCTTATCAGTTACACCAAAGAAGCGGCATCATTCAGAGATTTATTGCGGAAAGGCATAAAATGGAGATGGACCAAATGCAAGAAAAATGCATGGCAGCGTGTTAAAGCACTGTTTGCTCACACTGTTCTCCTAGAAAGGTCAAGGGATGACCAAGACTTTCATCTGTACACAGACAGTAGTACCAAAGGATTAGGGTGTGTCTTGATGCCAGAATATGATGGACACTAACATGTAATAGCAACTGCTAGTCGTTCATTACTTCCCTCATTGCAAAACCAATGTATTACACTTTATTCTTCGCACTGAGGAAATTTCGACATTATGACCTAAGCAGGAAAGTAATTATTATTTATTTATGCCAACAAACTTACTGTTGGTGTTTTTAAACACACAAGCCGTGTGTGGGCAAAGTTTAAGAGGTAGAACTGGAACTTAAAAATTCAATGCCACAACTGGGATTTGAACCACAGACCTTCCGCTGTGGTTCAAATCCCAGTTGTGGCATTGAATTTTTAAGTTCCAGTTCTACCTCTTAGGAAAGTAATTGTTTACACAGACCATCTGAGCTTGTCTTTCATACAACAATGCAAACTTACGAGTAGCAAAATATCCCGCTACATCCAAGAGATCAGAGCACATGATTTAGAAGTCAGACACATCCCTGGGAAAAACAATATTTTTAGTGACATCCTATCCAGACTACCCAGTACAATTCCTGAAAACCATGCCAAAGACTTTCACGAAGTTCCACTAATGAAAATAGATCTCATCATAAGTAGAACTTTAATCACACAAATACGTAGATTGGGAAAACTTCAAGAAGAGGACAATGAACTCCAGAAAATATTAACTACTACTCCTTACATAATGGAAGACACACCAGGAAAATTTGGAAAGAAAGATGGAATTTTATATAAGCTAACTGGTTAAGAATACAAAGTATGGAAACCAATTATCCCAAAATCTTTGGTATCCTGTGTTATAGAATCATTCCATTTACCTTTGATCCACACAGGTACTGAGAGAACAGCTTTAAACATTTCCCAAGTTTTTTATGTGAAGCAGTTATACAAGAAAGTCTGCACATTTGTGTCCACTTGTGATTTATGCCAGAAAGCAAAATCATTAAATATAAAGTTTGACGTCGAGCCACAACTTATTGAAAAGAAAGGTCCTAATGATTTAGTTTGTTTAGATGTCCATGGAGAGCTACCACAGGGAAGATTCGGTTACAGATATCTGCTCACATTGGTAGGAGTATTTAGTCGATTTTGTAAGTTGTATCCCATGAAGAGTATCACGTCTAGAGCAGCTTAAGAAAAGTAATACAGGACTATATACATAAATATGGACATTTAAAGGCATTGCTGTCTGACAACGCTAGTGTAAATAGGACCAAAATATTCAACAAAACATTAAATGACAATATCAAAATTTACCACAGAACCAGTTATAATGCTGCAGGAAATAGGGCTGCACGAACTTTGCGTGATGTAACTACCTGTCTAAGAGTGATTTGCCATGATCAGCACACTTCATGGGTGGACTACTGCAAAATGATTGAGAATGTCATGAATAATTCAATACATCCCATTACACGATACAGTTCTCATTTTTTAATGACCGTAGAAACTCTAAAGGAATTAATCCCTTGACTTCCTAAAACAATAGCGGAGAGTATGGACGAAACGCTACTACAAAAATGTGAGAAAGCAGTGACTAGGACTAGACAGAGATTCAAACTAAGGAAGTCACGGACCAAGCGCCATAAAAGGAAATTAAATCCGGAAATAAGAGATCTTGTCTTAGTGAGGAATCACATGTTGTCTAGCCAGATTAACCATCATTATTTCCATATGCAATTACTTTATTCTGGACCATACAAGATCACTGAGAAATTTAGCGAACATTCTTTTGAACTAAAGCATTTAAAGAAAAACAAAAGTTTTGGGCGTCATCACACAAAATTTCTAAAACCATACTAAACTTATAACCCGGAAGAATTTCCTGTGAAATTATTCCTATGATCATTACTTTGCCAGGAGTTGAAATAAAGTACTCAAAGAAAGTCCAGTCTTTTAACAATTTATTTATCTGTGAAATATTTGTATATTTAATTGTTGTTGGTTAAATAAGATGTGAACATTTCAAAGAAGACTGTTACACTTACCTTTCATGTCAAGTGATGAGTGATAATTGAATGTTCTGTATAGTGTTTCTTAAGTTGAAGTGTTTTTGTGATTGTTGATAAAGAAAAGGAAAGACACGCAAACACACAAAATTCCCGAAGAGTAAATAAAATAACTTCGAAAAATACACATGTATACTGTATGAAGCTTAAATAATTTGCATTGTTCATTGTTATATTCAGGAATTATTTTAATGTATATTCATATTAATGATGTATCACTAGTAGGTAAGAATGAAGTTACAGGGCATGTTATGTGAAATTTAATAATCATTCACATGATGTACTTAATTTTCACATAAGGGGCATTTTGTAGCATTATTTTCAATTTAAAATAAATGTTAATAACTGACGGCATGGTTGTGTAAAGGATTCTGCAAGATTTATACAAATTATAAATTTGGATTGTTAAAAATGATGCCGTTCAGCATGGGTACAACAACCCAACTGATAATATTTATAATAAAAATTTAAACTAATAGCCAATAATGTATTCTCTCAAGCTTCCACGGCCATCGTTTAAAATATCTTGGCTATCCGGTTGTTGCCGCGTCAAATTATAAAATGCCGACGTTTCGACCATCTTGTCGTGGTCGTTATCACAGGCAAACTGCGCCGCTATGTAGCAGCTAGTCAACTTATATACTGGCAAACAAGTGAAAGGTGGGTAAATGGTGAGCCCTGATAGGCTGGGCAGTCTCTGCATTGCGGCAGTCCTTCTGCATTGCTACGTCACTGCCATAGAATCATTACACTGCGGAAGAAGGAGTAACAGACCGAATAGGGAAATTATTAAAACAAGCGGATATTAAGTTGGCATACAAAGCACCCACTAAACTGCAAGATTTACTGGTTAACGTAAAAGATAAAGTTCCACCACTTAACAAACCCGGTGTTTATGAAATACCGTGTAACTGTGGCAAATCATATATTGGTGAGACTGGTCGAACTGTGAAAGAACGATTACAAGAGCACATACGTCAGTGCAAACAAAATGATATTGAAAAATCGGCGGTCGCGTTACATGCTTACGAAACCAAACACACAATACTGTTTGATCAGACCAAGATAGTAACCAGTGAAAACAGATGGCGACCCAGAAAAATTAAAGAGGCCTTAGAAATTTCCCGTTGTCCTAAGAATTTTAATAATAATGGTGGCATGCACATTAACAAACTTTGGTTTACGGCCATGGGTAGAACAAAACACAAGAACACCACGTCATTTGTGCCGCAGTGTAATGATTCTATGGCAGTGCCGCAGTGTAATGATTCTATGGCAGTGACGTAGCAATGCAGAAGGACTGCCGCAATGCAGAGACTGCCCAGCCTATCAGGGCTCACCATTTACCCACCTTTCACTTGTTTGCCAGTATATAAGTTGACTAGCTGCTACATAGCGGCGCAGTTTGCCTGTGATAACGACCACGACAAGATGGTCGAAACGTCGGCATTTTATAATTTGACGCGGCAACAACCGGATAGCCAAGATATTTTAATAGCCAATAAAATCACAATGTTTTAGGAAAGGACGAATGAGAAAACATGAGAGTCAGATTGGTGGGGGAAGACGAAGCCAGTCCGTTAGAAGTGTTGTACAAGAACAGTGGTGATGGGCGTATGTATGTGAGGGCGACTAGCAGAGTTCTTCGTAACCTGTGTTTCCAATTCAAGATGTACTTATTTATTTGTGTGATTATTTAGAATTGTGAACCCTTCAATTCCCAAAACCCCAAATATATATATCCTTATTGCGGACTCTGAGATTGAAGCCTCCTCGCAGGAAACAACTCAATGACAATGGCTTTTAAACTGCCATTACGCCAAAATAACACCACACAGTGAACAATGCATAATATGGAGGACAGTAAGAACATTGTTTTGAAACTGTAGAGGATGCAGTGAGCAGCTAAACAGCTTCTGCAGGACCCAACAATTGTCCATCATACCGCATTCATCAAATCAAATTATCTATTTCTAGTCCCCACTATTAACGCTCTAGAGCCTTCAGTCAAACTGGTCTACATACAATTAGGATTGATAGAGGAGGTGACACAACAAAATAAAACTTGGTTCCTGGTCATGCCTGTGAAAAAGTTTCTGAAAAACTCAAATCAGTACGTCAAACAAACCCAGGACTGAGTTTTCCGCACAATGGCTGACATCTTGTCTGACAAAACACCCAAAAATGAATGTGCTGTTTGCTTGCGTCTAATGCCACAATTTAAATATGCTCCAATGACATCAGTTGATGCAGAACACTCATTTTCATCTTATAAGATGATGTTACCTGACAAGCGATGCAGTTTCTGAATGGAAAGCTTAGAAAAGGTGTTAATAGTTTTAATTATGGACATATACAATAAAGACAATCAAACGTTTCAGCTAATTTATAATGGGAAATAAAAAGTCATTTTTTGTTCACCTATTTTTGTAATTTTAGAAGCTATTTTGATTTGTGATAGAAACAATTTTAGATACCTAATTTAAGATTTTTAGGAACTAGAAGTCAGAGGTCTAGTCATGAGGCAATAACCTCAGCTACAATCAATTGAAAGAATGGCATCAATATGGGTCACTACAAAAATCAAAAGTTCATCAGAACTCCAGCAATGTGAAAATGATGGTGATTCACATGTATGAATGTGATGGTATTATCCTAATGCGTTACGTTCCTCCACAGCAAACTATCATTGTGTAGTGTTGCCGTTTGTTTTTGGAGCTCAACCTGCAACCAGCTTTGAGAGAGAAGCTGCAATAGCAGAACGCACCCATCATTCTGCACGACAATGCTCAGCCACATACAGCACAAGCTGTGGCTGATTTGTTCAGCTGGTGGGGCTGGGAAGTGCTTTACCATCCACCATACTCCCCAGCAGTGCTGTCAAGCCTGTGGTGTATTTTTCTGGTGCCTTCCATAAGCAAATTTTTACTCGGACAATTTTTAAAATTAATTCAAATTTCAAGACACAATTTCTTCTGAATATCTTTCCAACACACCCATGAATATGTTTTTGTACACCTAAAGCTACATTCATCACTTCCCTAAAGAGTGCTTTCCCTTTTTACACTCAAAAGGAAGGTACCTACCCTAACAGTGGTTGTGATGGTGCCTGTGCCTCCTTAGGCATGAGTTAAATGTGCCTGAGCACATAAAGTTGGAGAGCACTGCTCCTAGGACGTCAGCCCTTGTGACTTTGACTCGATTCCAAAGATGAAGGAAGCACTTTGTAGCATTTGCTTCAGAGCTGTTCCAGAGATTCATCAGGCAGTAGGTTGGTCCATTCAAACTATCAACAGAAGCGGCACTTCTAAGGGTATCCTGTGACTTTCACGTAACTGATAACAGCTTGCACACAAAGCTGGTGACTACCACAAGGTGCAGTGCTCAGCACTACACTTTTTAATATATTTAAGATCTGCCACAACAAATACAAGAATCAGGTTTGAAGTGTGCACTATTTGCCAATGACTTAGTAATGTCGATTTCAAAACCAAAAGAAAGTACAGAACTAGAAAAAACTGTGCAACAATCCTTAAACAACCTACAAAAGTGGACCAAAGAAAATTTAATGACTGTTAATACAACAAAATCAAACTACCAAATCTTTTCACTAAGAAAAAAACCACTAAAATTAAAACTAAATTTTGAGGTCAACAATTACCAGAGACAAAGGAAGCAAAGTATTTGGGAGTTATATTGGATACCAAACTTACATGGACCAAACAAATAGAAAATATAATACAAAGAGCAGAAAGTGCCTTTCACTGTTAAAACATCTAACAAACAACACGAAAAGTTCAATACATGGAACGAGAAATTTTACACTAACACTAAAGACTCAGGAGAGCTTCCTTTCCAAAAACCCTAATGACCTAGTTGTCGATGGGCCCTTAAACACAACTCAACAACAACTCTTTCCCAAATTCAAGGCATCAAGAAGAATGTATATCTTCCTAATTCAAAGGAAAACTTCATATATAAAGTCAATCCGACACAAACATTAGACATCACATATTATTTACGCCTGACAGAAGTTAAGAAAAGTGATACTAGATATCTAAAAGATACAGAAAAGGTGCCAAACTTAAAGGGGACTATGGGAATACAGTAGGATTTTAGGAACAATCAAATCTTTCAAGAGCTCATCCCTATGTGAAAATTCATACATTTATTTATAAAACATGGAATACCTCAGACTGGTTAAATTTACAAATAAAATGTATTTGACATGTTATTGATTAAATGCATTAAGTGCCTTTCGCCAAAAAGCCATTAGCATTGATGCCTTTCAAACTTCTGCACTTCTTCAGATAATGCACTGCAGATATTCAGGTGGCCTTTATTCATATCTGCTTTCAAACCGCATAAACAGAAGATAGGAGAAGACAAGATTTCAATTCTATACAGATGACTTGCAAGACAATCGTGATCAATCTAAAGCATACTATTGCTGTTTTGCACGGATATTGTGGTAAGTGTCAATCCTTCAAAGCATATTTCATTGCACAATTATCACACTTTTTATTCTTTCTTCATAAAGTAAAAATACACATTGCTATCATTATACCCACATTAACTTTCAGCAAGGCCATGTTATGCTATTCATAATTGAAAAGAATGGAGAGGGGAAGGAGGGGAAACAAAGGTGACACTGAAACCAAAATGCAAACATCTAGTCCTGTAAATAGCAATAAATAATTAAAAAAGAAAAAATATGTGACTCTTGGTTTACTGAATTAAGACTCATATTATTTACTAAAGCATTTACAATACTCTTGAATTCTAACTGAAATAGATACTACTGAACAAGCCGTAATTTGGCAAACTCCCTTTCTGCAGCTTGACTACCATTCTGATCTGTAAATGCATTCACTCTTGGTTTAAAACATGCTCTGTAAGTTCTATATTTCATCATACTGGTGTTTCGTAAAATTAGCACTCGGAATAACTATAGAAATAAACAGCCATACACAACTGAAGTATAAGGTGGTCCTGGACTTGGCACGTGCAAACCAAACGGTTCACATTCTTGCCATTTCATTCGCTTATAGCTTAGTCAGGTCTGCTACATCCTGCTTTTTAGGTGCTGGAACCAATCATATTCAGTGATGGGATTGCAATCATCTTGGCAGTCAGCAAATTTATCGCAATGACAATGAGGAATGTATTACTATATATTGCATACCTTGTACTCTGTCCCGTCAACTGCAGTGGCGGTAGGTTATTTTTCAGACCTGGAATATTAATGTGATGGTTCTGTGTGTCTCCACATTCTCTGTGTGTGCATGTCTAATGTTCAGTAGTTAATAATGAAATCATTTTCCTTCTCGCTTCTCAATATTTTGATGCTAATTCTAGCTAACAAAATAAATTGTGCAGGAGAAAAAAAAAAAAAAAGTAAATAAAACTGCTAAATAAAAATAAAATTGTGATGTTCACATAGCCAATTCTCAAAATTCTTTAATTAGTGATATCACTTATGTAGTTGAAATGTAGTATGTAGAAGCACATCAAATTATATTACATTTGACTCTGGTATTATTACCAAATTCATGGTTAAGCTGAAAAACTAACAAGCTTATTGCTCTTGGCAAATTGTATGGTAATCCAAGGTTACTGAAATGGCAAAATGTAAAAGTCACCAAAATATAGTTTACACTATATACTTTTTCAAAGTACAAATATATCTCCAAGCATAAAATTTCTGGACTGCTTTATTATTTGTTCAAATGCAATGGTGAGTCATTCCACGTCAAATCGCACAAAATATGGTAAAAATTGACCTTAATGTCTCAGATTTTCTTGAAAAATTTTGAGGTGTTTTAGAACAATATACATTTGAGCCATGTTTCTTCGTTTTATAAAAAAAATTTATTTTGACAGATATCAATTTTTGAAATGTCCCAAAAATCGCGCGCTCCTCACCTTTCGATCGCTCATACCTCCAATTGTAATCAAGAAAATTACTTGATCTTTGGCTCAAATTAAAGAAAAATTGCAGTATTTCGTGAGGTATTTATTAGAACATTTTATTAATTATTATTAATATTATATTTTATACAATTAAAGTTTTACAGGTAGATGATAAAATAACCTCAACCATTTAAAAATCTGAAAAAAAAACTAAAACACTGAAGTTTATTCAATAGTCTCAGAAAAAATCAGAATGGAGTCTCTCATAGTTCAGTTGTAATTAACTTGCAAATCAGCGCAGAGGACTCGTGTGGCAGCGGTGACGGCTACCATAACCTCGCACTTGGCACCTTCCATTACAGCAACTGTTCACTGCTTGAGGTTCCATGAACGTTACAGCAGTACAGTAAGCAGAACACTGATAGCTGACACTATTATATGCACACTATTAGCATCTTCAAAATGTTTTTAAAATATGCATTTTAAACTAGTGTTTCCATACAACACAAAACTTTAAATTTCTACTGGTCTCCTTGTTTGAAAGAAAACTGTTTCAGCTTCAGTTTTTGACATAGGAATGAAGGAGTGTAGTTTTAAAGTGCCAGTTACTGGTTTAAGATTCTGATATCAGGACTGCAAGTTTTCAGAGTGCATTTTATGCTTGTTCAAACAACAAAATAAAAAATATATATCGGAAATATTTTTTTGGGCCCAATCAAACAGTTCTTTCAGTGTTGTTATAGGATCTTGACCAGGTTGTAGGCTGGCTCTAGTAGCGAGTCTTTTAAGAGTTCCTCCTATGCGATCACAAGGACTTCTACCGTGTGATGTTGCAAAGAAGTGCCATTCAGCACTAATATTATAATTATCTTTATGTAAGCAAATGTTTTTGATTTTTTTTTTTTTTCATTTTTATATTGTGCTCTAGAGCCATCGGAAAAATAGATAATTTTCTTTATATTTTTCAATTTCTGCTTTAAGAGACTGACTGCTTCGGATTGAAAAAGATGAAAGGAATCTGTGTCATGCTTCAAATTTTCAGGGATAGTAACAATACTTTTATGACAAATTTCTGAGTTTTCTTTATAATACACTGAAAATGGGTGTATTGTGGCTTGGCAGTTGTTCCAATGCACACCTGTACCAAATCTTGTATAATGAAAGAGTAATTTTCAGAATAATCTGCTATAACAATATAATTTCCAGGTTGTAAATTATCTTTGCATTCCACCAAAAACTGACTTTGTTGCCGAGCTATGAAAACAAGTGGATATAATGAAATAAGTTTGTTTGATAATTTGTTTAAAAAGACATCAGTTGAGGACTGGTGTATTTCCAAATTGGTGCAATCTGCTGTAATCCATTGTTTGTATGTTACATGTTCTACTGCCTCGGCATCAAACTGTTGTTGAATGTGTTTAATTATATTGTCAGGTCGTGGACAACTTGAGCACTTTTAAGATAACTTAAACAGATTACACATAATATGTGATAATGCAACTTTATAGTTCTTGATAACTATATTTGAATTTGATGTTAAAAGTGGAATGTTTGCACCGTCTATAAGTAATTTCACATTTTCATGATGGGCGCAAACACAATGTGTTCCATTAGTCCCTGGCAGAATACATTCTTTTGGTCTCAGCTCTGCAAATTTGGAAAAACTTATTTTTACTACGTACTGGATATTTGTCCTTGAAGTACCTGTAGGTTTCCTTAAGGTTACATAAAATTAATCTTTTCTGTTTATGAACTTTTTCACCTCCCTCTTTCACACTAACAAAATTCTTTTCTCCTGGCATTACCCTACTAATTTGATCCAATTTGTAGAATTCCAACACCTTTGTTACTGTAGACTGTTCTAAAGATTTACCGATTTTTACACCAGGAGTGGATAAAATTCTGTTTTCTTCAGCCAGTCTCTTTGCCACTCCTATCTCATGATCTGACGCTTCAAAATGCTGTTTAATTGTATTGTATGAGCAATCTTCAAAAATTGTTAAAATTTTAACTTTTAATGTTTTATCATCTGTTGTGCGGAAGGATTTAACTAATTTTGTAATAATATCATTACTGTCTGATTTTTCAGTGGACGTTGCTGCATTATCCTGATCATGAAAAACTTTCTTTGCTAGGGAACTTGTCACCTTCTGAAGCTTTTCTCGGGGATATCGCTTTTGTATTAATTTTCTCTTTTTGATAGGGGATTCGCCTATTGAAACTAAACTCTTATTAATATCCTCAATATTATCAATATCTTGTACAGTCACAGAACTACCTGAAGAAGAAACAGAATTTTCACTTCCTTCGTTTGCATGGCATTCACTTGATGTATGTTTAACATCTCAAGAACCAGAGGCTTCAGATAATGGTCCATTTGATGTAGAATGAAGTTTAGACACTTTTATGCGGCATGAATTACATATTCGCACAACCAGAGACTCCGTTCAATTTAGCTTTGTCAATAAATCACGACTTAAGCACCTTATTTTGGTTTTCTTAAAAGAGTGCTTAGGAAGATTAAAAGGATTTAAACATTTGTCATATCTTATACAATGTTCACTGCCACTCATGTTGTAAATTTATACCACAAGCTTTAATGACACGACCTTCTCCCACTGAAGTTAAATTTGTGACTGGTTAATGTTTCATCAGAATTGTAGCTGGACCCATTGTTCTTGGGTCCTGACCGTGACTGGAAGTCCTGTAGGTGAACCCGTAGCTTTTGTCTCTTTCATCAGCTCATATTGTATAATTCTGCAAATTAAACCATGCACAACATGGGGAGGGAGGGGCAAGCTAGTGATGTCTGCATGATCTGAGACAGTCCTTGCTAATTCACAGGCTCTTTTCAGTGCAGCGTGCAGTTGAAGACATAGATCTTTGCGATAAAGAGTGAATATAGTGAATTTGTGAGACACTGATCATAGAGTAAATCAATTATGTCACCTGTTTGTTCTAAATTAGGGACCAAAGCATTACACAGTCAGAGTAGAGAAATTGTTTCAAATGTATGGGCGTACATGAAGGAAGAAGCTAAAAGCAAAAGAACTGCTTACATGAGAAACTTTTTTCAAAAAAATTCAAAACGTTCAAAAGCGTGCATCAGATGCCATAGGAGTATCACAAAGAAGGTACATTGTGGAGACATTTTTCTGCACGGACTGTACTGCCTTGGTAAGAAGAAGTTATCTGAGTAGCACAGCTGACGCACCAATTCACATGCTGTCTGCAGTCACCTGGCTTGCTACTCACTTTCATGGGGCCAAGAATGGCAAATCCATGTCGTCCATGAGCGCTTGCAGGCCTCCATAAAAAATTGTAGCAAATGCACTTATGCTTGCTCCATAGTTTTTAATGTCCTATTTTATAGATAACATGTCAGGGAATACACGTGTATTTTTCTTAGATTTTTAACACATTGATTTAAATTTTATTTTTGGTTTTACAAAATATATAATAAAAAAAAAAAAACAGTTCAAACTTTATTTATAATAATGATTGGTCAAAATTTGTTAAAAGTGTTATATTTAACCTTTTCAGTACGCCAAAACCCAACTCTCAACTCTATATGGCCTTAGAGGAACAAGTGATTTTATATTACGGTGGGCGCAGAAATTGTTTAATTTCTGATAGCCATAACTAAGCAAGTAATTTAAAAATACGGAAATAAAAAATACAGGTCTCCTTACTTGATGCCTGTTACTCATAAAAAAAATTTTGAACCTCCTACGAAAAAGTCGTGTTTTACGGGTGTGCGATTTGACGTGGATTGACACTGGTGTGAAAAATAAATCATGGAATTAATTAAAACAAAAACTATTTTACCATGCACAATTCCTGCACGTTTTGAGTCACCTCCTTCCATTCTAGAAGACTTGGAGCCAAGTGCAAAGAGATCTGCTGGATACTGCTGGGTCTTTGCCTTGGCTCCCCGGCCTTGGGAAACTTTGCCTCTCTCCATGATTTGCCTTCTATTCTGCAGTATGAAATGTGTATTTAATTATCCATCCTGTGAACAGAACACAAAGTTGTTATGTGGAAAATGGGTAGCAAATTGCCATCCTAGCTAATCTTTTCCTTAATGTCCATTAATTTTGAGAGTAAAAGCACAAGGCTCTTTCTCAATTAATGTCAATCACTTGAAATATATTCTAAACGGTAGTATTTAGTATATATACTTAGGCTTTCACGGCCAGTGTCTTGACTGTTTAGTTCTTCCAGGCTTGTACGCCGTGGTCTAGAAGGCATTGTAGATGCTAACGTTTTGCCAAGCGCAGTACTTGGCAAAACGTTGGTATCTACAATGCCTTCTAGACCAAGGCCTACAAGCCCAGAAGAACTAAACATTTCTAACGGTAGTATTTAGTATCTGATGATTGCTGCTTGCAGATTGGCTATTCCAAAGTCTAAGATAGAGCAAATATGAAATGTTTAAATAACATGAAACTTCTTATATTAACAGTCACATACAAGAAATTGCATTAGGTAAAGCCTGAAATATAAGAAGTACATAGTCTTAATTTAAAGTTGTTAAATTTACTACATGTTCATTAAATTTGCTATTAATGTTTTGAAGCCCTCCATACAAGATATTGAAATCCTGTTTTAATTCCTAGAACTTCAATAGGTAAACATACTGTGTTTACTTAACTAGAACAATATATATATATATATGTCTTTTAATTTTGATGCTTTGGGGATGAAAAATATTTTAAAAAACTAGATAAAGTTGTAGTTTAAGCACAAACAAACATGTATTTCATTCAGTCTGTGTACGATACATAACTTTCCAAAAATTAATGAACTGAATTGTTTTCATTTTTCCTTCTTCTATCCTTCCACAGAACTGTCTAGGAAAAGAATAACTCAAAAATGAAAAGTTGATTAAATATAAAATTTGGTAATTATTATTTATTTATGCCAAAAAAACTCACTGCTGGTGTTTTTAAACACACAGGCTGTGTGTGGGCAATGTCTGAGAGGTAGAATCATAACTGAAAAATTCAATGCTGCTGCCAGAATTTGAACCATGCTGCTGCTCTAACCATTAAGCTACTGTGACATCTTGCCAGTATGACATTGAAATTTGGATTTAAGTATGGTGCCTTCCAAGGTTAGGATACTCCAAACTATTCTTTACATGGACAATTGTTAAAACTGTCCCCCAATCGGATCTCCGGGTGGGGACATCTTTAGGCAAATTTCATCATAATAGTTTCAGACCAATATCTTTGACCAGTGTTATTGCAAAAGTGATGGAAAGAATGGTGGCATCTAGACTTAACGGGTTCCTAGAATATTACAACTTAATTAATAGTTCACAGACCGGCTTCAGACAGAATCATAGTACAAGTGAAAATGTACTCCTACTAAGCCAAGACATCAACCAAGCTTTCAATAGAACGGAGGATACCTTAGCAGTATTCATTGATTTTAAATCAGCATATGACTCAGTCTGGAGAAACAAATTAATTGAGAAGTTGCAATCAATAGGTGTGAAAAGTAACATGCTTAAATGGATAACTCAGTTTATTTCACAAAGATTTTGTGCCACAAAATATAATACATACATTTCCAAATATAAACAAACATACCGAGGACTTCCACTAGGTGCTGTTCTGAGCACAACACTCTTTAACATATATATAATGGCCTTCCATCAATAATAAAAACTTTAGAAACCAAAATTGCTTTATTTGCTGACGATGTAGTCATTCGGACTTCAGGCTCTCCAAAAAAACCTGAATTAATTAAAGACAGAATAGAAACAGCCCTAAACAAAGTACATGAATGGAGCTCCAAAAACCTCATGACTATCAATGTGGAAAAAACAAATTATGAATTATTTACACTAAAATACAAACCAGTTAATATTAACATAAATTATAATGGTAAACCACTCAAAGCAGTTGATGATGCCAAATACTTAGGCATCACTTTCGACAGAAAGCTAGGTTGGAAAAAACATACAACAAACATCTCAGAAAAGGTTGAAAAGAAACTGCAAATCCTGAAAAGGTTAGCTGGTGCTAAATGGGGCTGCTCAAGGAGAGTCCTTAACACAACATACAAAATGTACGTTAAACCAAACCTCTTGTACTGTTCTGAAGCTTTAATAACAGCAGCAAATGCTAACATCAATAAACTTGAACAAATACAAAATCAGGCTCTTTGCCTAATCAATGGAGCAGTTAAATCCACACCTATTGATGCCATGCTTGCCTTAACACGGACCCCATCAATAACAACAAAAATAGAAAAACAAGCATTGCTCCAACATGAGAAAATCTTATGACTGCCAAACTCTAAATGGACAGAAGAGAACCTCCCCCCTTCAATCCTTAAAACTCATAGTAGTTTCCTAGAAAAGGTAACACAGATTAAATCCAAACTGAACATTCCTAACACCAGAGAAAATCTACTTATAAGAGAAAATCCATTGGAATTATTGCAACCTACCTTCAGTTTGGAATTAATAGAGGAAATAAGTAAATCAGACACACCAAAAGAAATACAAAAACTTCTAGCTCTGGAAACAATCAATACTAGGTATCCCACAGAAGAATAGCTGCACATATATACTGATGGATCCTCCAGGGAAAACCTTACTGGAGCTGGAGTTACGTGTTCACATTTTTCCTTTTATCATTCTGTTGGCAGAGACACAACAAATTATGATGGAGAAATAGAGGCTATACACATTGCTCTCCAACAATCATTAAATCTTCCCTTAAATAAATTTAACAAGGCAGTAATTCTTTCAGATTCTAAAGCTGCAATTCAGGGAATATGTTCAAATACTACAAAGAAGTCAACAAAAATTAGAGAATGCTACAAAATGTTAACACAACTCCAAAAAGTTAATAAGACTATTCATCTCCAATGGATTCCAGCACACTGTGGAGTCATAGGGAATGAAGCTGCAGACTCACTTGCAAAGAAAGGCACAACAATAAATCAAAAGTCTAAATTCAATTTCTCATATTCCTCAATAAAACGCTTGATCATTAAAAAATTTTCTCATTCATACCTACAAGAAATAAAAACAAATGCCAAAGATAAAAAATGGATTACACTACTTTCCAACCCAGATATAATCCCCCAGAGACCAAGGAAAACAGCGGTTGCAGCCTTCCGACTATTGACAAATCACGACTGCTTAGCAAGTCAACTCTACAGAATAGGTATCTCAGCCTCACCAATATGTGTCCTGTGTAACGGTCCAGCAGAAATGAACGAAGACCACTTGAAGACCTGTGAAGCATTAAGATCAGAAGAAACTACAGTTCTAAAGTATTGGAAAGCACGAATGCTAATGGCTTCATTGCCAGATGCAAGGCACTAGAAAACAACAACAACAACAATTTATTATTTTTATATTTTCTCAAAATGGGCCATTATTATTTTGATTAAAATCCAAAAGTTTTATGTACTAATAATAGACATAAAATTTTAACTTTAATTTTCTGTGAACAGCCTATGAAGCCTTCATTTTATTAACTTTGTATTACAAGGAAACCTTAAAAGAAATAACAGAAAAAAGTTTTTCTGCAGGAAAACGAAGATATCTCTAAAATACACAATTTGTATCAAATACACATTTTTCACAGTGTAAGCCATTTTCAAAATATTTAATGACATGATTGAAAGTTGGTCTAGTTGGTTTATTTATAAGCCTAAGCACAAATACAACAATTCAGGTTTTTGTTCTTCAGTTATTACATTTTCAAAATAAACTGACGCACTTTGATATCTTTAATTAAGTAAATGAATGAATAAAAGTTATTTGGGCATGTTTTTCAACATGCCCTGGCTGTTATAGGGACAGTCCCTCTTCCGCCGCATTTTTAGAATTTTTATCTTGTTACGTGGCGGGGAGATCTATCGTGTGTGCGTATGTGTTATGGTCTTGTGTGTTTGTGGTGTGGTTGTGTGTGTTTGTTGGTGTGTGTGTTCGTCCCTAGGTGTGTGGTGGTGGCTTCTACCCTCGGAGAAGTTGGAGATTTTGAATTATTGCGGAGTTATGTGTGTGTTGTTGCTGCAACAGCTCGTATGGGTACTTTTTGACTGTGTTGTATGTTTTATGTGTTAGGTTATGTGTGTGTCAGTGTGTTTGTGTTTATTATGTGTTTGTGTTTTTTATGGTGATTGGTGTGCTGTCATTGTTCGTGTGTGTCTTTGTTATGTGTTCTCATTTATAAATATAGCCAGCTGGTTGCCAACTCTGGTTGTGTTTACTGCTTTTTTAAGTGTTTTCTGTGCTGTCTGTGTCAGGTTGTGTAAAAATCTTGCTCTGTGTGCGGGTGGTGTAATGTCATATATGGGTGGTATGAGTGTGCTGAGTATTTCTGTCATTGTCGTGTTTGTGATGTCTCGGATGTATTTGGTGATGTTTTGTTGTATGTTTGTGATCTGTTTCTGTAAGGACTTGATCTGTTACTCGGAGTGCGTGATGACGTTTTGAAATGTGCATATTGTCTCGTGTCTTGTCATTACCTTCTTTGTTTCTGGAATCTTGGGGAAATTTGTCTCGGGCCAGTCAGTCACGTGTTGTGGTTTTGGTGGCGTGGGGATGTTATGTGGGAAGATGTAGGTCTTGGCAGTATGTTCTGGTTGTGTCGGGGGTTGTCTGGGGTACATCGGGCATTTTACTTGCCCGGTGTAGTGCCCATTCTGTCGGCAGGTGGAGCCGTAGGGTGTGCTATGTTTGATGGGGTGGTTGCACTGTCTCGTGTCTGAGTTATGTCCACAGTGGAAACATTGGTTATTGCATGCAGTTGTCTTCGTGGTGTCCGTATTTCTGGCATTGTCTGCATGGAACGTGTCTGTCTGTGTGATTTGAAGGCTCCGCCCTGAAAATTTGCTTTTCAATGACGGCGCCTTCTTTAAGTATTGTGTTTATTGTCATGATGCAGGTGCTAAATATGCGTACTAGTTGTGTCTGTCGGTTCTGGCTTATAATTCTGGATATGCGGGTTATTTCTGGGTATGTGTCTCGTAATTCACTTAATTAAGTGAAGGATGACAACCTTTATATTACAGCACCGGTAGTGGTAATATTTTAAAGCTCGTCTCAAGGGCTTAATTTGAAAAAAAAAAAAAAAAAAAGAAAGAAAGAAGAAATTCAAAAATGTGCTTTGAAAAATTAAAACTTATTTTTTCAAAAAAGACAACTTAAATATTTTGCAAAAATTTGCAAACCAAATTGTGCGTATTGTGCCATACGTGCCATGAGCGCTAGCATGTAACGGTACGTAGCTTGGTTGGCCAAGGTCAGTTTACCTTGAACATTGCACAGACTAGGTGCTGAAACGCATTGGTGTGTATTGAGTACAACTCAATTTTATTGAAGTTATTAGTCTCTATATACTTTGTGATATTGGTCGCACATAACTTATATTTATTTTATAATAATGACAGTTTCACCTCTCACTGCTTTTAACGGTGTCTTTCTTGTATCCTTCAGGACCATCACCCTCATTTTCCCATTCTACAACATCTGATGTACTGCAGATTCCCTCTGCAGATATATGTACAGTCAACCCTGTCCAGTCAGTAGGTCGAACATATACTTTACCAAAACAGGAAATGCAAAACTGTGCACAGATTTTTCAGCAGTATAAGGCTTGCCATAGAAAGTAACATCCTGAATTCACACTGATTAATTAACACTAATTAATTTTTGTTATGGGCTGTAGCACGGCATCACATTCCCTGCATAGCATTCGAGTTCTCAGCAGGCCCTCGTCATAGAGGAATTGTATACATTCTTCTAAAGTAAGAACAAATTAGAAACTAAAAACTTCACTTATCTTAGTAATGTTGCAAGTTATTTTTTCAAACACTGACTCGAGTTTCCAGTTGACTCCAACTTATTCTCAAAGCTTTACTTTACTTTATAATCTTGTTGCTTCACTGTTAATAGCTTCAATTTCCTTAATTGTACACATTCTTCCTCACTATAACACGAAGGTGCTAAATCTACTATGCTAATGAAGCGATTCATTGCACCCTCACAACTTGCTTCTAATAAGTTCACTAGCATACTGCCGGGTCCTGCTAAAACATTCAACTTTAAGATTGGCAACAAATTAATGGAGAAATAGTGCTGTTGGCAGTGCTGAATTAACACTGCAACTTCGGCAACTTTCGTAAGAATTCGGTCACACTGCCGAGTGGGACTTAGACGAAATTCCCACGAAACTCTTTCTAAAGAATATCCCATTTTTCATCCAATGAAAAGTCTATTGCAGCATATATCAGTGACAACCCTAGAGAAGCTTGAACCGGGACATTTACTAAGTGCTTTCAAAGGATGGAAAAGTGTGCAAGTGCTCATGAAGGGTATTTTTAAAAATGGTAAAAGTTATATTGTAAATAAAATGTCTATGAATTTCTGCTAAAAAACTTTTGGCATAACCTTGTTTAAGCTGTAGGTACAAATGGCAGTTACAAGTTACAGAATTTCTTCTGTTTACCTAATGCATGATGCACGTTTAAGTGCGTGTATATTGTACAAAGTTCCAGTGAAGCGGTTACAATTCCGTATGAGGTGAAACTTGTAATATGTCGTTGCGGCACAATTAAGGATGCGTAACATTGACGGTGATGATACTGTTTCCAGATGGGTAACGAAAATGATGCTGAATATCAGTTTTACCTAAACTAGATTTAAATAAATACAATATAAAAGCGTTTACGACATGCATATAAACATTATAAGTAATGGTCAACCGGCTACATTGACATATATATATATATATATATATATATATATATATATATATATATATATATATATATATATATATATATATATGGGTCTACTGCAAGTATATAATCCTCAATTTTCATTACCTCTAAAGATCTATCCATGTTCCTAATATTTCACAACACAATCCAAACCACCGCTTTTCATAACCTCAATGCCTATGATACAGAATGTGCACAGAACTGACAGAACACCACAGAACAAGAACACCTACGAGGTGTTCCGTGGTTGCTATAGTTTACACCACAGACCAGCGGTGGCAACATCTGAAACTCAAAAGTCCCAAGCGGGTACTCTAAACCCTACAGATCACACCACATCTTTTAGGCGAAGAAAGCTGGTGTCCCAGTTACGAGATTCCTAAACTGGAAAAAATGAATGTCAGATATTGTAGGAGGTGTGGCTTGATCGAGGAAATGGTTGTCGGCTGTGGTTGTCGGTTTGTTTACAGCAGTTTTGATGAAATAAGATAAACCAATTTGCTCCAAGTATGGTAATTTGTTATTTACGATTGCGTACTTTGTATATTATGTAAAGTGTAATCAACTATTTAGCCTAGTTATATATATTTAGGGTTACCATATCACCCGTTTTTACCGGGGGCCACCCGTTTTTGAGACCCTTCTCCGACCCCACGTTCAGTTTTTTTTTAACTTATTTAGAGTCGCTTTAACGATTAAGTCATATCGCGACTATTCTATAAAAACAGTGGCATACAATAAATTTGTTACAATTATTTAAACAAAATCATGAGAATACTAAAAAAGAAATCAATAAAACAAAGATATCCTTAGAATTAGATTTTCGTATGCAAGTTTGTACTTTTCAGGAATGATAATACCTTTTTGTAGTTGGATTGCGTGTTCAGAATGGTGGATAAGTCTCCAGTGATATGAAGGTGTCGTTGAGAAGCATATTGCTTGCATTCAGTGGAGAGATGTTTTACTGTGAGGCGGGATTTCCAGACTTCACATTTTGGTGGCTAGCCTTTGCTGAGGAGGTATGAGTGGGTTAACCTTGTAAGACCAATTCGGAGACATGCGATAATCACCTACTCTTTCCTGCTAAGATATAAGACAGGGGAAGAATTAGTTTCTCCTTTCCTTACCATGTGTAGTTTTTCTGGAGACGATTGATTTCAGGCCTGTTCCCATCTTGTTTTGAATAGTCTGGAAAAGTATTTTGTAATATTATGATAAGGTACTGCTTGCTGATCATCTGTGTCTGTTAGCTGACTTGCTTCTTTAGCAATTTTTGTCCGCTTCTTCATTGCCCTTAATGCTGAAATGTGAAGGGACCCAAATGAAAGTAACTGTTTTCTTTTTACTCAGAGCAATGGAATAAAGATTATGGATGTCTTGTAGGTCTCTGAGACTTTGGAGAGAGCTTAATGAATCGGAAATTATAAAAAATTTGCTCTCACTAGATTGGATGATGTATGTCTAAGCCCGCTTAAGTGCAGAAAGTTCGCAGGATAATATGGAATAATAGTTAGGAAGTTTCAGCTGAAGTTTCTTATCTGGTGTAATTACAGCGCATCCATTGCCGCTGTCCGTTTTGGAACCATTAGTGTAGACCCTTAGTGTAGAGTAACAAGTGATTTTATATTACGGTGCGCGCAGAAATTTCTTAATTTCTAATAGCCATAACTAAGCAAGTAATTTAAAAATACGGAAATAAAAAAACACGGGTCTCCTTATTTGATACGTATTATTCATAAAAAAAATTTGAACCTCCTACGAAAAAGTCGTGTTTTACGGGTGTTCGATTTGAGGTGGATTGACCCACTTAAAAATATTTGTGTCAATGTCAAATGTAACAACTTAGAAATATTCTTGGTGTCGTGTTGTATAATAACTGAATATGTTAAAATTATAGGATCTGCTGTGTCATGCCAAAACAAAAGACCAAAACATACAGCAAAGAAGACTAAAGAAAAAAGTGTATTATACAAAGTAAAAAGATTGTATCAAAGGAATAGAGAGAAGTGCTGTATTGTGTTTCAAGATTGTGAATATATGTGACAACTTGAAAAACAAAACAAGGGGCATGTGAGACAGAATATATGGTTAGACCCCAACAGGAAATCATTTATGTACATATTTATTGCAAATGTAATTTATTTTTCATGTTTATTTATTCATTCAGTTCAATACAGTGGAATACACAATTGAACCATATCATGAGTCAATACATAAGATGATATAAAAAGGTACCCTATAAGGGCCCATGTCATGAGAAACATAAATAGAAAGGAATTTAGTAATTACATAGTATATACAATATAATTAGATAAGAAGTTAAAAGTACAATTAGTATAATCAAAACATCATAGAAAATATCTATAAGTTTAGGTATTCTTCAATACTGTGACTTTGGTGGGTTGAAAAGGAAAGTAGACAGATGTAGTCGAGATAAAGAAACACTTTTATTTTCGTAAACAGTAACTTTGTACACACGTTGCAACAGCAAGAAAGTCTTTACCGATTCACCAACAGCACGGCTCCGAATTCGTGACACAAGAACTGTCCCTTCTCCGTCGGCACGACTCCTCAACGCTTCGCATACGTCTCTTCTTTCCGTCGGCACGACTACTCAACGCTTCACATACGTCTGTCTGACTCTTGTCTGCACGACTACTCAACGCTTCACATACGTACGTCTGACTGACTGTCCCTGTCTGTCGCACTTTACCGCTATTTATATCTCCCAGGCACTATTCTGGAAAGTTCAGTTATTGCGGTGGAATACAAAGCAGACGATTCCAGAAGCCTCTATCCTTTTCTCTCTTTCGGCAAGCGCCCCAACAATGCGGCCATTCTCTGTCTGTTTCCTTCGGCTCCTTTGCGGTAGTGCCGACAATAATGCGATGGGTGACACTGCTGTTGTCGGCAATTAGATGCGGCGGGCGCGGTGACACGGCTCCCTCCTCAGAGCTGGTCGTCCCGACCAGCACTATCACTGCGGCATCTCCCTTGCGCCCCGGTGGACTAACCCATCGAACCTCTTCTCCAGGAGGCACGATCCTAGGTATCGCTGTTGGATAGTGTCCCTTGGTCCGGGTAGGACGATGTATGCCATCCTGCTTCGAAATTCTGCAACAGTACCGCCGGTCTTGACGGTCCCTCGTCCAGTTGCCCTTCTTCCTGGTGTGTTGACGGGCCATCCTGCGCACTTGGAAACAGCTCACTGGGTACCATGTCCGCCGACCTCTCTGGCGCACCTTCGCAGCCACCTTGCTTCCGATGGGTCCGGCAACAAACCCCGCCACATCCGCGCGAGTCGCGTCCACCGCTGCACTCGTGTTCACTCGTGCTCGGCACGGCCTCTCCTGTATCCTGCCGTCCAAGATGATGTCCACCATTCTTCCGTTCACGGCACTATGCGTCAGGTGATTGGATGGCTCCGACGGTCCCCCCATGTCACACGCCAAGTCGGTTCTCGCGTGTTGCTCGTTTGCTTGTGCGCTTCCCTGCTGATCGTCCTCCACGTCATATCCTGGTTGGTTACGTACCCGACACACTCCTCCACGGGATCCTCGACGACGTCCCTGAACTGCCCCTTTGTCTTCCCCGAGACGTACACTTTCGTTATCTGAAACGGGCGCAACTGTCGCCTCGGCCACTAGGTGCTCCCTCCCCGGGTCCGCGCTATTCCGTCTGCCCCTGGCATCCAGTACTTTGACACTCTCGTCAACTCTTACTACCAGGGCGCCAAGACGTTCCCCGTCGTCCTCCACGACGTCCACATGCTGGCAGAGGTCTTCCACCTTTTCGCCGAGTTCTTCCACGCCTTCCGTCACGCCAGTCAGTTCGCCGAGTTGTTCCACGTCTTCCGTCACGCCAATCAGTTCGCCGAGTTGTTCCACGTCTTCCGTCACGCCAATCAGTTCGCGGAGTTGTTCCACGTCTTCCGTCACGCCAATCAGTTCGCCGAGTCGTTCCACGTCTTCCCTCACGCCAATCAGTTCGCCGAGTTGTTCCACGTCTTCCCTCATATCATCTGAAACGGGCGCAACTGTCGCCTCGGCCACTAGGTGCTCCCTCCCCGGCTCCGCGCCATTCCGTCTTCCCCTGGCATCCAGTACTTTGATGCTCTCGTCAACTCTTACTACCAGGGCGCCAAGACGTTCCCCGTCGTCCTCCACGACGTCCACGTGCTGGCAGAGGTCTTCCACCTTTTCGCCGAGTTCTTCCACGTCTTCCGTCACGCCAGTCAGTTCGCCGACAATTTTCGCCGATAGCTCCGTCTTCATCTCTTTCAGCTCGGCAGCGAGGCTGTCGTGTGACGTTTCCATTTTGGACATTTCTGTCTTCATTTCGGACATTTCTGTCTTCATTTCGGCGAATAATTCTTTCATCATTGCCATCATCCTGGTTTCCGAGTCTCCCTCCATCTTGGTTCTAACGTTGCAACTTCTAACGACGATGTAACGAAACTAGAAGCAATTCGACGAATCCCGCTTCTGACACCAGTGTGACTTTTTGGTGGGTGTGAAGTAAAGAAGACAGATGTAGTCGAGATAAGGAAACACTTTTATTTCCGTAAACAGTCACTTTGTACACTCGTTGCAACAGCAAGAAAGTCTTTTCCGATTCTCCAACAGCACGGCTCCGAATTCGTAACACAAAGAACTGTCCCTTCTCCGTCGGCACGACTCCTCAACGCTTCGCATACGTCTCTTCTTTCCGTCGGCACGACTACTCAACGCTTCACATACGTCTGTCTGACTCTTGTCTGCACGACTACTCAACGCTTCACATACGTACGTCTGACTGACTGTCCTTGTCTGTCGCACTTTACCACTATTTATATCTGCCAGGCACTATTCTGGAAAGTTCAGTTATTGCGGTGGAATACAAAGCAGACGATTCCAGAAGCCTCTATCCTTTTCTCTCTTTCGGCAAGCGCCCCAACAATGCGGCCATTCTCTGTCTGTTTCCTTCGGCTCCTTTGCGGTAGTGCCGACAATAATGCGATGGGTGACACTGCTGTTGTCGGCAACTAGATGCGGCGGGCGTGGTGTAAAAAGCTGTAAAAAGCTTTGGTTATTAAATAATTTTTTATCCTATTTTTAAAGGTATTATAATTTTCATATGATTTTAGATTTTCAGGCAAAGCATTATAAAACTTTGCTCCCATATAACTAGGGACCCTCTCTGATAAATGTAATCTGGTTCTGGGGAGATTTAGTAATTGATTATTCCTGGTATTATATGTGTGAACATCTGACATGTTTTTCATTGGGAATTTAAATTGAACTAAATATAAAATGCTTCTATAGATGAACAAGCTTGGTAATGTAAGGATTTTCAGCAGAATGAAAGTGCTTTTACATGATTCGTTATACCTTAGACCACCTAAATACCTAATAGCCTTTTTTTGTAATACAAATATTCTTTGAAAATTTTGTTTAGATGTATTTCCCCATAATTCAATTCCATATGACAAAAAGGAGTGGATAAGCCCAAAGTAAATAGTTTTAGCAGTAGAAATAGGAATAGAGTTTCTTAGACATCTCAGGACATATAGATTTTTACTAACATTAGCTACTATCTTGTCAGTTTGTGAGTTATAAGTGAGCTTATTGTCTAAAACAATCCCTAACAACTGTGTTTCATCCACACTTTTTACTACCTCTGTATCAATTTTTAATTGTAGTGGATGATTCATAATTTTGAATCCAAAGTTTATCATTTCGCATTTATTAGTGTTAACACTTAAATTTAAATTATGGAAGTATTGAACAATGTTACTAACTACATCGTTAAAACGGGTTTCTAGCTTTAATATGTCATTATCACTTACAGTGATGGTTGTATCATCAGCAAACTGAATAATCTTTATCCCATCAGAAGCATAGTTATCTATATCATGCATATAGAGCACAAATAATAGGGGGCCGAGAATAGAACCCTGAGGAACTCCATGTGTTATATTTTCAGAGCTGGATATTGATACAGATGATCTATTTTTTAATTTTACAATTTGTCTCCTATTAGTCATATATGACCTTATGATATTATAACCTAAGCCCCTGATACCAAGCATTTCTAATTTATCCATTAAGCTAGTTTTTTCAACACAGTCGAAAGCTTTAGTTAAATCCAAAAGAACACTGCTTGAAAAGCAATTTGAGTCAATACACCTTACTGTCTCTTCGATGCAATTGACAATTGCAGTTATGGTAGATTTATTTTTTACAAATCCATTTTGGGCAGTTGGTATTAAATTATGCTTCTCTAGATACTTAATTATTCTGTTATAGAGAATTCTTTCAAATATTTTGGAAATTGCAGGAAGGATAGATATTGGCCGATAATTGTTAATATTGGTTTTGTCTCCTTTTTTATGAATGGGTACTACTACAGCTACTTTTAAGTTATCAGGGAATAACTGTTGATAAGAATTAGTTGAGTAACGAAAAAGTGTTACTATTTTTTATTGTTAAGAAAAATAAGTTTGTTTAAAAACGTCATCAATTTTAAGTTTCATGTTTAAATTTAATATGTATAAGTATAAGAATTATATATATTTAATGTTAAACGTGAAGTGAGAATAGATAAGGATCGCTTCCCTAACAACACAGGAACTATTTAACGTAAGAAAATATAAAATGAATGCATACGCGCATGTATACAAAAAAGGGGCGTCATGTAAAGTAGCGCCAATTTTGTTATTATCGTCTGTATGCTTGAGAAGTGAAGACGTGTTTCTATAACGCGCGTGGATGTGGGTCTCAAAGACTTTATATAAGAGTGGAAAGACTATTAAGAGAATACAAATAGATGCAACGAAAGTCAATTCAATTATAACAAGTGTAATAAGAGACGAAAAAAGTGTGTATATTTCACATATACTTTTGCTTCCCGTGTTTCGGGCTTGCGTAAGTTGTTATTACTCTTAGTCCAAGAGGTAGGACTACCATCGTATTTTCCCTTATCGGAGAGCAGCACGCGCCGGAGCCTATATTTTACGCTAGCCTCGGGTGTACACGAGACATTAAATTTAATTCTGCTTCGTTCAAAGCAATTAAAATAGCTTTAAATGCTTATATGGCAAACCTTTCACGGGAATCGAATAATCAGGGAGCAGCACTATCACTCAATTTACTAAACTGAGTGCTACTTCGGCACGTGTAGCCAACTGCCATTTCGTTCATTTGCGATCAAGTGGCATCTTAGGTAGGTTTTTAAGCAACTAATGTGGTTAATAATACTAAATTTTCATAGTTTTACAGTCCTCTCTATTTTGCGATTGGTCATTTTATTTTACTAAATCTCCTAATTCAGTTACTTTTCCGATCCTGTTTGGTTTGGTTTATAAATGTTCAGAATTAGCTGTGTCGTTTGGAACCTTCATACCCATTTCCTTTATGATTTTAGGATTAAAAACATTAAAGGCATTACATCCAGTGTGCTTGAGAAACATCCATACAAATTTTACTGTTTGGGTCACCTATATTCACTCACGATGTAACGTATAAATACACGTTAATGCTGTATTCCTATTATTACTTAACCATTTTTCTCATGTTAATGAGCATAACTCAATTCTTATTGACTTGCACGGTTGAAATTGTGACTTGTATAGAAATTACTATTGTAAACTACGTATCTAACCTACCTAGGAGCTAAATAATTTTATAGTGACAGAGCACAGTAAATAGATAAGTAAACCAGTTTTGTGTTAAAAGAAACACAAGATTTCAAAGCCTATTCTGGTTTCAGCTGCTTTTTTTTTATCATGGAGGCCGTTCGGACATATTAAATCACAGTGTGATAAACAAACATAAGAAAAGTGAAGCTGTCTAAGATAAAACTAGAAATTTGACAAGTTGTTTCCAAAAACCATTAAGTGAAACTGATTTAAAAATTGCAGCAGCAGCAGAAGCTTTTCATTCATTTCATACCATTAAGCACCACCAGAGCTTCAACTCCATGGATTGCACCTGTAAACTTATCAAAAATACTTTAAGTGAGTCCAATACTGCCGCCAACTTTGTATGTCTAAGGACAAAATGTAAAGCAATAGTGACAAAAGTGATTGCACCTGTCTTAATGAACTAAAACAGTGTTAGAATCAGTTCATTACATTGGTATCTACTGATGCCAGTAATCATGGAAATATAAAGCTTTTCCTAATAATTTGCCAGTTTCTATCCATCTGAAGGTGGTATACAAAATAAACTTACTAGTTTGCAATCGCTCCCTAATGAAACGACCGATACTGTTGCACAATATATTTTGGAAGTACTTAATAACCACAACCTCTCAAGAAAGGCAGTTGCTTCTGGGGGAGATAACGCAAATGTAAATTTTGGTGGTTTTAATCGGGCTGGGTTAAATAATATGTACCGAAGGCTGAAAAATGAATTGGGTGATCATATTTTAGGAAGTGGGTGTTGGGAACGTTGCCTGTGATATTCTGAAATTGGATGTGGAAGCATTCATACATAAAGTATTTTCACATTTTTCAATTTAAACTGTAAGAGTTCAGAAGTTAATAGAATTCTGTAAGTGTGTAGGAACAGAATACAAGGCAGTTTTGTCTCATAGTAAAACAAGATGGTTATCCCTTGCACCTGCAATTGAGAGGATACTGCAGATCTCGTATAGTATGCTCTAAAAGGTTATTTCATGTCTGAACAGAACTGTCCTGTAACTATTAAGGCTCTTTTTAGAACATCCATTATCAGAAGGGTATTTGTGGTTTATACACAGTGTGATTTTTTTTTTTTTTTTGCAGAAGCAAATTCTGCACGTTGAAGGAGAGAACAAAACTGCTGTAGAAGTTTACTCTGTTTTACAGAGCACTGCCGCTAGTTTGTATGAAAGAACAGGAAACCATTTTGCCCCTTTAAAAGTAAAGGAAATTATTTGTAAATGTGATAATGGTAATTTAGCTAAAGTCTTTGAAAGTGATATGTATATTTTGATACCGTTAGTTATAATTATATTAATAAGTGGATGGTCCAATACAGTGGTATGTCTGCGCTTCAATGGTGTAACTCTGGATAAAGAACCAGAGTAGCAAGCGGTGAAACAAACTGTTATTTTTAAGAAGTGTTAACATAGTTATTGACGAATCTGTACTCTTTGTTGAAATAAGTGCTTTAAGAACTTACCACAAAATGAACTGTGCAACATTGGTAGGGAAAAGTGTTGCCGAGAAATAGTACGAATTCATGAGTAATAATGTTGAGTGTATAGAATTATTGTTGAAAGTAGTACAGTACTATTTTGTACATAATGCAGTTGTAGAGAGAATATTTTCTCTGCTAAATGTTCAGTGGACAGATGAGCGAAATAATTTCACTGCCGAAGATATAAAGTTAATGTTGATCATAATATACAGTATGAAAAATGGAACTTGTGCTCAATATTATGACAGGATTATCTGTAAAATGGATTTCCTGAAAAAGGTCAAAGGAAATGAAAAGTATATGAAATAAATGTCGTTAACTGAATTCCCCCAGTTTTTTGACATCATGATAATATTCAACGAAATGGATTATTCAGAAAATTCTTTGTGGTATGCAAATATAATTGTTTGATATTTGAAGTGTCTTGTTTTTGTTACAAATACTATAATCAGGTGAACTATTTATGGTGTTTCATAGCCGCAGAGCTGTTGTGTATGTGGCTGCAAGTTAAATTATAACGTTGTAGTTTTTGGTTAAAATAACACATTTATTAAGTAATGAAACTACATTATTGTGCTACATATCAACATATAAACCAGGCACACAAAATAAAACTCTTTTTGTTGAAGAAGTTACATGAGAAAACTAAGTGAGCCATGCCAAAGAGATCATTAAAGAAGGGCAACTCCTTTTTCAGTCTGTATCTGTGCTGTGAATCATGAGTCGCCACATACTACTCCCTCCGAAGTGACAAAGTTTAGATACTGTGATGGGAAGTGCACTGTACGGCCTGAACGTGTTGTATGCTGGGTTGGCTGTTGGGTGACTGGAGAGCTGATCTAAGAGCCGGTTGCACTATCAACTGGGACGTTACAGATTATGTAGAGTCCTTGTCGTGGAGTAGAAAGGCTGGTTTAAGTCTGTCGATAGAGACTGTCTGCTGACCAGTAGGTATATCCACAGTGAAGTACTTCTCAGCATGTTTAAGTACTCGATATGGTCCAATTGTAGACTGGCTGGAGTGGTTTCCGCACAGCATTCTGTCGGATGAACACATGTGATGAAGTCATAAGCTCTGGGTGGATGGATACAGATTTTGCACAGTGATGACGAATGCTGACTGGCTTTAGTGATGCCATGTGCTGCTTCAGATTGAAGACAAAAGAAGGGATGTCACATGCCACTGACGTTCAATCCAGGAAATCAGATGGAAGCTTGATAGTAACACCTGAGGTCATTTCTGCTGGAGTGATCTTATGTTCTGGTATTACATAAGAACGGAGGCCCAATAAGATGGCGGGCAAGTGGTTGAATCAGTCATCTGAAAGGCGGGCTCTTAAGGCTGCCTTGAGGTTGTGATGCCAACGTTCAACTTTCCCATTTGATGCTGGAAGGTAAGCGGTAGTTTTAATGTGCTGTATACCCAAGGCTTTTGTGAGATTGGCAAACAGCTGGCAGTCGAACTGTGTAACTCTGTCGGTGGTGATAATTTTAGGTACCCCAAAACGTGCCATCCATGATAACAAGAGAGTACTTGCCACAGATTCTGCAGTGATGTTCTTTAGTGGTGCTGCTTCTGGCCAGCGTGTGAATCTGTCTATTGTTGCAAACAGGTATGTAAAGCCTTGAGAACAAGTTAACGGTCCCACAATATCCACATGGATATGAGAAAAATCCTTCACTGGCTGGACTAAATGTTCCAGTAGCACTATTTGTGTTTGTAAACGTTTGCTCGTTGACAAGGGATACAGGCTTTGGCCCACAGTTTTACATCTTGTTTGAGTGAAGGCCAAACAAAACGCTGCCGAATTTGGTCCATTGTACCTTTGATACCTGGATGAGCTAAGTCATGTAATCATGGAAGACTTGTTGTCTGTAGGTGCGTGGAACGTAAGGTCTGAGTTTATTTGTTGAATTGTCACACACCAACTCAGAGCCGTCAGGTAACATCATCGTGGTGAATCTCAAAGAACAGGATTCTGATATCTTGAGACTTTCCAGTTCTGGATCATTCTCTTGTAACCTTGCAATGTCTTCGTATGAAATGCTTGCAGGCAATACAATGTCTACAATCCTGGAACATGTGTTGGCCGGAATATTACACCACCCAGGAAGATACTGGATATCAGTAGTTAACTGAGCAAGGTAGTCAAGGTGCCGAAGTTGCCTGCGAGTAGCTTAGTCCAAGAGTAGCTTGAAGGCAAAAGTCAATGGTCTGTGAATAACGTGAACTGCCTGCCCTCTAGCAAGTACCTGCAGTGCTTCACTGCCGAATAGGCTGCTAATAGTTCACGATCATAGGTGCTGTAGTTGCGTTGCGCTTCAGTGAAGGATTTGGAGAAGAATGCAAGTGGCTCTGGTGTTTCACCTCTCATTTGCTGAAGCGAGGCTCCTATAGCGTAGTCGGAAGCGTTGACCATTAAAATTAAGGGAAAATCAGGTTTAAGATGAGTGAGTAGTGCTGCGTTACCTAGATCATCTTTCAACTTGCTGAATGACTGATCAACCATTTGATTCCAAACAATTGGAAGGATATACTTTTTCTTCGCATTCATGCATAAGTCAAACAGGGGTTGTTGAGTTTCATCTGTGTGAGGTTAACAGCGTCGATAGAAGTTCAGAAGTCCCAAAAATCTTCGAAGTTCTGTCACTGTTGTAGGTCGTGGAAAGACTTTGATGACTTGCACTCTGTTCGCCAATGAGTGAGGTTTAAAACATCACCCGTTATACAGCCTCCGTCCTATGAAATGATGGCAGCAAAGTCACCACAGGGTAATAGAAAGGAGACTGTAACTGAGAGGACCCTGGCATCCCAAAGCGGCGTGGTGCTTTGCACTTCGAAGGTAGATGATACGGCAGAGCAACTACAGAGGCGGATAACTGAAGCCGTTCATCATGCAAAGGATCAGATCCGGATAACGGTCGTCAAAAAGTCCGGAAGCGGGGAAGTACTAATTCGTACGGAGAATGAGAAAGATGTGGAGAAACTCTTGATTCACCCCAAACTTCAGGAGATGGTCACTGTTGAAAGACCTAGAAAGTGGAGACCACGGCTAATCGTGTATGACGTTCCCAGATGGATCACACAGGAGAAACTCCAAAAATTGACCCGTGAGCAGAACTTACCTGATTATGATCAGGAGCATTTCCAGAGTGAGTTTGAACCCAAATTTCTCACCGATCCTAGGGAGAAATCGACAGTCCATCATGTTATATAGGTTGCCCCCGAAATGCGGAAAGAGATTCTAAGAAAGGGACGATTCTATTTCGACTTTGGGTCACACACGGCAAAAGACTATCTGGAGGTACCACGCTGCCACCGTTGTCAGGACTTAGGGCACGTCCTTAAAAAGTGCCCCGTGGACAAACAGGTCTGTGGACATTGTGGCGAAGAAGACCACCTTGCCTGAAAAGAAGGCAAGCAGAGATCTATGTTGCGTGCAATGCACGTAACAAACACTCCTGTGGAAATCCTAATGGAAGAAACTGTGCCACATACAAAGCGTTGCTGGATCGTCTCATCCTAAGAACAGACTATGGCCTATAGCACCAACAACCATAGGAGAGAGGACAATTTAAATATACTACAAATAAATGCTGCCAGAAGTCGCCTAGTAATGCAAGAATTACGTCGACTTGCAGAAGAAAAACACATTGATATCTTGTGTATTCAGGAACCCTATCTTATCAATGGCATAGTTCCCCACATGCCGGTGTCCTCCAGGACAGTTTTGACTGGTGCGGCTCCTATGGTGACAATAGTGGTCTTCAACAGGGCCATACGTCTTATTAAGTTGCAACAATTCAACGACACCCACATGGCTTGTGTGAAGCTAATGTACAGGGACCTTCATATTGGAATGGTGAATGCATACTTTCAACCCAGTCAGGAGATTGAGCCGCATTTGCAAAAACTGGAATCAGTTCACCAACATCTTGCACTACTACCCACAATCTACACAATAGATGAAAATGCTAAATCGCCCTAGTGGTATAGCCGTTGTCGGGATGAACGAAGCAGTAGACTGGAGGAAACCCTAATGAGTCTGGGATTGCGGATTGTCAACCAACCTCACCTGGGGTGGATAGGGGTGTCAGTGAACATAGATGTCACGCTTATTAATTGTCAGGCCGAGAACCTTTTAAGGAACTGGAAGGAGGCTGACCAGCAAACCGCGAGTGACTACTATGTCATATTTTCCAACTACACAAGGCGCAAATCAATAACCAACAAAAGGTATCCTGGAGGTACAATTATAGGAAGACCAAATGGAGTAGATTGAGAGCTACATTAACTGTGCCTAATTGAATGTCAGAAGAAGTGAACATTCAAACAGCGGCTAATAACATTGAAAAGGCCATCAGGAGCAGCATGGATGCCGCCATACCTATAATCAGTGCTAGTTCGCATAAGCAGAATGCCCCATGGATTGATCGTTTACAGAGGTTTCGAAGTAATGCTCGGCATGCTAGGAAACGATTCCAGAAGGCAAGAACTCCACAGGAGCGTGAGACGTGGCTCCCAATTTATAGGTGCAGGAAAGAGGCCTATGCAAAGCAACTCACACAGACTAGGCTCAACTGTTGGAAGCGGTTTACAGAGGATTGTCTACAACGGAATCCATGGGGTGTACCGTACATAATTGTGCGCGATAAGTTTGGAGGTGATGTCTCCTGCACGCTTCTTTGACAGGACAGTACAAGCACGAAGAACTGGAGTGAAACCATGGATATTCTCCTGGACACATTGGTTCCCCAAGACGACGAACGGGAAGATAGACGTAAAAAGAAGCGAGGCTGCAAATGGCAAGTGAATATCATACAGAGGGAACATGTGATCCTTTCACAGAGGAGGAGATCCTCATTTACATTGACCAACTAAAGAACAGAAAAGCCCCTGGCCCAAATAGAATTGGTAATGAAGTACTGAAAGCCCTTGCTAACCTCATAACACCTTATTTGTGCAATCTTTACAATGAATGCCTGAGATTGGGCAAAATGCCAGAGAGTTGGAAGGAGGCGAATTTGGTTATTCTTAAGAAGGCTCCTGAAAATATCCTAGAGAACCCGGCTCAAACAGGCCTAATGCGCTTCTAAATGGTATGAGCAAGTTACTGGAAAAGCTCATCTGCAGTAGGCTCCAGACAATTAGGGAAACAGCAGGTCTTACATTAACCCAATTTGGTTTCCGAAGAGGAAAATCTTGTGAGGATGCTATAAATCATACCATCAATGTAGTGGAGGAAGCTGACACCAAGTATGTGTTGGGTCTTTTCATTGATATTGAAGGGACCTTCAACAATCTATGGTGACCCGCCCTATTTGCTGAACTTTGTAGTATGAACTGCCCTGGGAACCTGTATCTGCTCCTTCGTGATTACTGCTATGGTAGAAAGGTAACTTTACACGATTTCAAGATCTCGAGAGCAGTAGCCAAAGGCTGCCCACAGGGTTCAGTATGCGGGCCTGTGCTGTAGGATATCGGGCTTGAACTGATACTACGTGCACTAAATCGGACTTCAGCAATCAGTGGACACACTGCATATGCAGATGATGTTGCCATCATCATTACTGGTAATTCTAGGACAGTATTGGAATGTTGTGCTGTAGATGCCCTGGATGTCTTTCACCGGGAATGTATGGAGCACAAGCTGACAATCTGTTCGGTAAAGACTAAATGTATACTTTTGAAAGGCAAGCTAAAAAGAGATCCAGCAATATCCCTTAATGGAATAAGAATACAAAGGCGTCACCATACAAGACATCTGGGTGATAACTTGGAAGAAGGCCTGTTGTTTAGGCAGCATATAACTGAAACAGCAAAAAAGGCACTTGCCATAATGGGTTAACTCGCAACTTTGGGATGATCTCTTATGAAGCTACTCGCCTATATAATAATGTAATCCTGGCTTCTGTGATGGGCTATGCTGCAAGTACCTGGGCACATAGACTGTATTTAGTCACTGCCAAGCGAGTAGTGCGCAGCCTTCAACGAAAAATACTGATTTGCTTGAGCGGGGCTTTTTGAACAACCCCGACAGATGCCCTATTAGTTACCTTAGGTATCCTACCGCTCGACTTGGAAATTAGAAGACGTGCCGCCTGCTACTGGCTTCGCCATCAACGTCCGGTGCGAGCTGCACAAATTGCAGGAGCCCCAGTACAAGATGAACTAGATATTAGAGAACAACTTATTAGTGAATGGCAACATGAATGGGAGACGAGCACCACGGGTAGGAGAACCTATGACATTTTCCCAGATGTTGCTGAGAGACTCCGCATGAGATACTTCAAGCCTTCAAAAGGACTAATCCACTACATCACGGGACATGGACCCTATGGTGCGTATCTCATGTGGTTTGGTCTGAGGGAGAGCGGCAATTGTTGCTGTGATACCATAGACACGCCCGAACATGCACTATGGGAATGTCCGCTGCGGACGTCTGGAAGGGCAACGGCCCTCTCATACCTACAGGACAGAACTATCTACTCGGTGGTATCGTATGATATTAGGCTTGCTGTTACTACCTTAGCAGATAATTTCACTGCAAGGCGGAAAGTTCGTGTGCACCTTTAGAAATGGTTTAAAAATTCGCCTTTTTTCCCCTAAGTATTCGCTTACATTTATATAGAGGAATAAGAAAAGAGAATATTTCTATAACAAGCGCGAGTTTCGCAGTGTGCAGTGTGGAGTTTAAGTTCGTTTAGTTGATTTTTATTAATGACAGACAAATGAAATTGAAATCACTAATATCAATAATTAATTTACAAATACTACCTACTCAGAATATACTCCTATCTTCAAGAACAGGAACATATTTATGGCGTTACCTGTATTCGAGAACCCATTTTAAAGGCATTACTTTTGAAACATTTATTTAATTTAATATTTATGGCAGTTAAAGTTGATTTTAATGTAAGAGCCTCGTTTGTTATTGGTTTTCTATGCAAATAAAGTGACTGTTACAGCACAAAGTTTTGTGTTTTTAGTCCTGTAAAGAAACAGCACCAATAATAGCTTTGATTTCATTTACAACAAAAATGTTTAACTGTTTCATATCTTCTGTTAAGGTTTCTAAATCATCACGCTCTGAAAGTGGACAACAAAATTTTACTTTTTGTTTACAACATGAATGTTACCACATTTTTCTTATGGATTACACCACGCTGAACACGAATATGATAACAAGAATACTTGATTGGTTCTGGTTTGAGAATAATATTAAGGAAAAGCACAATAGTAATTTGTTTCTATGAAAATCTGTCTGATGTCTTGTAAAATATATTCGTGATCACTTTACCTTTACTAAACATGCTTTCTATTTGCTTCCTTCTTGTAGTCGAGTTGAGGATCATCCTTAATGACTGTTCAACAGTAGTCAGTAAGCATTCTTGCACTCCACTTTCCCTGGTAACGTTTTCCCATTAATGATATTTGTTGGTGCAAATGTTCGCTATGTTCATCGTTCCACGAGTTTTAGCAAAACAATTTAGATGGGAGTGTAAAATGTATAATTTGAGGGACATGTTACATCGCATTTTTTGATAAGATGACAGTAAATTTATATCAAGATAGTCATAGTTTCCAGCTCGTTTGTTTCCCAAAAAGTTGTTTACGACTTCTCTGAAAGAAATCCATGCCTCTTGCTTAGCATCATTTAAGAGGTGTTAAAATATCTAATCTTGTGAACTTGATTAAACTGTGGGTCAATAAAAATTCCTTCCTTTTACTGGGCCTCACTAATTCTAGGAAGTTTTGTAACTATAATACCTATATAGGTATTTGAATGCCAGTCCACTTCGGTCCAACTTTTCAGCATAATTTTTTTGTGAGACCAAGTTTTATGTGTACTGGAGGAATTAAAATGCTCTTAGATTCTACCAGAGATTCATGTTCATTTTTCCAGTTTCCGTACCTTAACGTAAAGGCCATTCCTTTCTACTTTCTCTACTGTTAAGTAGGGGAAGTATTGTATTCCACCCAAAAATTCGATGTCGAGATTTCACCGGAAATACATGTTTTGAGGCCCCCTGAATAAAAAAAAGCATCTTTAGAAAAAGGTCCGTGTGTATGTCTGTGTGTCAGTCTGTCAGTCTGTGGACAGCATAACTCAAAAACGAAAAGTCGGTTAAAAACCAAAGTTGGTATTTAAGTTTAATGTCTTTCAAGGATGTGATACGAAGATTTTGAAGAAAATAGCCCCACCCAAAACTACCCTTTGCATGGAAAATTTTTCGAAAATTTTGATTTTCTTGAAAATGGCTCTAAAGATTTTAATTAAAATGTCATATGTTTGAGATATTTTGATGGCAAATGAAATGTATATCTTGAATTTTCTGGCTATAGTCCCTGTAGTCATATTTACTCTGGACGACTTTTGCATAACTGGTAAACCGTTAGAGATAGACCAAATTATACTCTACAAAAAATGTAGATCTTGCTAAAATACACAATTTATGTCTCAATAAATTGTCTTGTAGGGTGAACCATTTCGGAGATATTCCTTGTTATATGTGAGAGTTTCGGAAAACTTAGAACTTTAGCGAAATGCAACACCGTTGTTCATTTTTTTATATGTTAATCGTGCAAAGAGAACGGAATCTCAAAGGTCAAAACGATTTGACTGTCGCACAAAGTGTTCTGTATTCTAATATCTCCCTTGCACGTACAAGGAAATAAGCAATAAGATAATTTGTACGAATGTTTATCTTAACTAACATGGACATATAGGAATAAGAGTTTGTAAGAATGGTTAGTACAAGAGTAGAGAAAGTCATGTGAGTGCAACACATCAGATTTTTTATGAAATAAGAAGCTCTATCTCTACTGTCCCACTCACGTATGAGATAACAGTGTTTAGTGTAGTCTAGTTGGAGTTCAGTTAATATTGCAATTACTTTGAAGTGTGCTCATATTTTCCATTTATACGTGTAATAACTAACTAGATCAAGGAGTTTCAGGCTGCCTGCCATATGGTTCCTTCATATGCACCGAATGACCAATAGGGATTGACGGCAACTGATAGCCTTTATGTAGTAATACAGCTTTGAGACATAATTTTTAAGCATTTATAAACACCTGCTACTGATCAGAGATGTGATTAATGTACAGAGCTCTCAATAGGCCACTAACATCACTGCAGAACGCAAAATCGCCTTCCTCAGGAAAATATTTCCCAAGATACTTCTGACGCTCACGAAAAAAATGTCACTTTCACATTTTCAGCAAGATAACTTCATCATTGCAATCTGGAGGCTAGCAGCTCTTCCTTGGCTTTAGAAAGTTCTAGGTCTCTGACTAAATCATTTAATTCACTCTTGCTAATTTTGTGATGTTCAGATTCAATATAAGGTGCAATGTCAGGTCTACATTATCTAGTCACAATTTCCTGTAATCAGCAACATGCCATAGTATAAAAATAAGAAACAGCTAGAAATTTACAGTAATATCTTCAACATAAGGGGTACTCAATTAATTAAAGCTTGTCTACATCACTCATGTCACAATTTTCCTGTTGACCAGTGTTATTTTCATTAAATTTCCTTTATGTTAGAAGACGTCTTAACAGAGGTGTTCTGCTATTTTTCACACGAGCCTTAAAGTTTAGGCCAGCCTAAATATAAACAGCTACAGAAATTGACCTGGTGTATATGATCATGGTTCATCGCTCTCCTTTAGAAAAAACACTTGTTCGAAACTAATATATACTCTTAATTTTTTGCCTTAATGCTCCCATTATATATAAAACCAATGGTTTCCTGTTCTGATAATTACTTATACCAAATAAATCATATCTAAAGATAAATGACTCATTATGGGTTGTTAGAATTAAACAAATAAATTGAAACATGTCTGAAACCCTGAAAGGAGGATTAAGTTACCGATTTCTTGCAAACGGGACTCGATTTTAATCTCCAGTTTACAAAGCAGACATCTACTGCTACACAAGGTGGAGGGTTTGACTACTAAGTTAATTTTAGTGTACTATAACACCTATCAGATAATATCACGTCTTAAATTTAGAACATAACCGCTGCCTGTAAATTTTCAACGTATTCATTATTCAATCCTCCTCACGTATGAGCGTGAATCTGTTAGATATTATTTTCAATTAATGATACTTCTCTCAACGGTAACGTGCCCTTCCAATTATATTGTTTTATCTTTGTCTGCCACCAATGAAAGCAATTAATGAAACAAACTCCACACTGAACACTGCGATACTCGTGCTTGTTATAGAAATATTCACATTTCTTATTCCTCCATATAAAAGTAAGCGAATACCTAGATGAAAGGGAAAAAAAAGAAGCAAATTTTAAACCATCTATGAAGGTGCACACGAACTTTCCGCCTTGCAGTGAAGTCAGCTGCTAAGTGGCAGCAAGCTTAATATCATATGATAGAGCGTGTGCCCCAGTGACGAGTAGCCAAGAGCACTTCGTCGGTGACTGTGAAATTCAGAACTGCTAGCTGCCGGGGCTTCGATCCTCGTCTTTCGCATGTTTATTTTCTGAAATACAACATTAACAAACGTATTTAGTTCTTCACAGCTTTTTATCAGGAATAGAGAATCGGATGAAGGCACACTGCTACAAATTGAGTTAATGGGGACATGGTAACGTTGTGTCTGCTTGGAAATAAACGACATGACAACCGTGCTGAGTGCAAAGGTTGCTTCATCCTCAAGTAATCCACAACTACATTCTGTTCTGTTTAATGTATCATTAATTACATTATTCACTGGCATCCATATCTGGCAGTTTACACTATTACACGCTTATACATTTTCATATGATAATAGTCTACGAAATTTATAGAGATGCTGTTGAATGTGACTATTTAAAGGGAAATATTAATTTCAGGAGGAATTGTTCACAATTAAGGTACGCGTGTTCCCTGCTTCATTTTCAGCAATTGCAATTAATATCTTATGGAGCATTCAGTTTAAAATTGTAATTGTACATAAGACGGCGGGAAAAGTTACAACGGTACGCGGAATAAAGATACCTAAAGGAGGAATTTATGAGAAATAGATTCCATTAGTTTGTATAATTTTATATTTCGCACGGGTTATATAAATTTTAATGTTCTCGTTAAACAAGAAAAAAGAAAAAGGGAAATAAAATAAGTATGTTAAATGGGATTCGAACCCATGTCAGCACGTGGTGTTCATCTGAAACAGCACGCCTTAGTCAGCTCAGCTATTGCGAATACGCGTATTTGGCGTGCTCACGTTTTGTAAGTCTAGCACCAACACTGGAATCATAGTTCTAGTCCACAACTTTAGAGAAGATAATATGTTCTGTAGATGCACTGAAGTTGAATCTGCAATGTTTGCCCGACGACGACTGATGGCAGGCTGAGAACAGCCCGAGGTGTGTCATTCGTGTACCTACCCTTTTAGGGCTTCACCACTATACAATGTCGAGATGTGGGATTTTGCAGGGTGGCGGGTGAAATTAGGGTAGTAGCTATTAAGGTAGCAAGGTAATGCTCCTCAGCGGCTGCTCTACAGTGTGCAACTTCCGTTGGGCACTGCTGGTGTAAGGGTCCAAAGATGGAGGTTTAGTAATTTAGAATTTTGAATCCAAGCTTGTCTTGGAGGACTGTGATGGAGTTCAGCTTGCGCTGTTGATAGGGTGTCTCCTTTGTTACCGGGGGTGCCCACAAGCCATACGGGGAACCCGGTGTCGCACACGCGTGCGTTTTGTGGGGTCATAGTCCCTCAGAGACCTAACCAGGGCACTCCGATGTTGAGGAATCTGGTCGTAAAGTTTTCTTGCCCGGCGCCTAATTTCGTCCTCCACATACGGAAGAGACGAGGCCTCGTGCAGTAGTCTCGAGAGGAATTTGCGGCATACAGAATAAATTATCCGAAGTCCCCTATTCTATATACGCTGCAGACGCAGGAGATGGGAATCTGCGGCCATGCCCCAGATTTCGCAGGCGTATAGGAGGACTGGGATTATGAGCTCTCGAAAAAGGCGTAGCTTTAAGGGAATTGGCATCCCCAACCACAGCATAGGGTACAGTGAGGCAGTTGCCCCGCCAGCCCGTCGCGACAGGTAGTTGATGTGTTCCCGAAAAGTAAGGCCCTTGTCTAGCTTATGTTTCCCCGTTAATGAAGGATTACTGAAGTATTGCTTTTCAAAAAACTACGAGGTGGTGTTAGTTGCGAGGTGACATGGCTGCTATGTCCTCCGAACAGCAAGGGAAGCATATGACTAATTTAATTCTCATACCACCTATGCAAGCACGCCTGTGCATTAAGTGACCCTTCGCGCAGGTCTTACTGAAGATGAGTATTCACTTTTGTGAAAGATAGTACATTATATGTGGTTGCCAAATAAGATTTCTGTCTATAAGCACTCCTAGGAAATTTCTGATTTGTGCCTTGTGAACTGTACCAAGGCCATCTCTAAGTAACAGGCCTAGATATGCGATTCCTGACGCCACAACGCGAGGCCGACGTTCCAAGCAATTCATACGGAATAAACACATGTTTTACAGCATTTCTGCGCTGAAAGAAGCGTGCATTCATTTATATTTTCATATTTCGAATTAAAGGTTAATGTGTATTAGTGTGTTAGTAGAAAACATGCTTTGCATAGTTGTTAAATGCAGAGCATGCTTCTTACCTTCTCAATACGAATATATCTCCAGTTGTTTTTTTCCTGTAGATAACACCAAACTGCCTTGTTTAATAATGCAGTAGTTTTTCAAGAGGATGTTGGTTAATACTTCTATTATTTTCCTCCTCAAAATAGCACCCGTTAACTCGCAATCACTAGCATTACAGTCAGCATCGATATTATTCATGTCACATGTCTCAGCACCTAAATGTAGAATTAGGTTTCTCTGGTTTTCTACTTTAAGAAATTCTTGTTCATATGTCTCAACAAATTTACTACTTTTTCGTGATCACCAAGCATTTTCACCCTTAAATATTTTAAATGCCAGAGTTTCTATTAAGACTGAGGGGTTGAGAAACATGTCTGAGGTAATCAGGATGGGGTAAAGAAAGAGCATTGGAATCACGTAACTGTGTGTAAGCTGCTGGGTGAGAAAATAAATTGAGCACCCCCATAACAGGGAATCGGGCGTATATTTCATTGACTTTTTACTGACCAATTTTACCTGCTCTTCAAGGAATTTAGTTTTTAGATGTTCTATGGAATCTTCATCATGTCGTCCCAACATTCCTTTAAAATGTTGGCGGCCTAGGTAGTTTATGTTCTGTTTGTTCACTTGCTATTGTGAACCAAAAGAGCATCAAATTTAGACCATTTATCCAATATCATTTGTTTACCGAGAATCCATTCAAACTTACTATTGGGTATTACAATTTTACCCTATAGAACCTAAATAATAAAATTGGAATTAATTTTTAATGCTGCTACAATTTTAGGAATTTCTTCAGTATCAATTTTCACAAAAGTTACATCGTTTTCTTTTATGATGGTGAATCCCTCTAATTTCATTTCACTAATTCTATTTTTAAAGCTCTGAAAACCAACAACTTTGTCATCTTTGAGTCATTTACGAAATGCTGATGCATCCCTTTCCAAGATTTTCCCTCTTTATTCTTCTGGATCCCTACGTTTGGGTGCTGGTTCGGAATTCAGGTAGGATGGTAAATTAGGAAACAGCGGAGGGGCATAGATTTTCAGTAAGTTTAGGAGTTGTTCTGGGTACTACTACTACTCCATCATTTCGCGCAGCAGTAATTCCTTCACAATGTGCTGTTCAGATTAATGTTTAATACATACCACACCTGGTTCATAATTATCCCTGTGAATAGCACGTACCCACTGCTCTCTCCTGTGTGGATCCTTTGGAAACGGAAACACTGTAGCATAATTTTCTACACTTGTTTTATAGTTTGAGGTATAACTCGGCACACAGCACTTCCTAGGCATTTTGTATTAAAAACTACACCACTTTGTAATTCTAATTTTCGTTCACTTAATTTTTTACTGGCGCGTTGTAAGACACAAGCAACTTCTTAGCATTCCAACCACGCACTGATGTGTTGCATTCCCATATTAAACTAGCAAAGCATGAGTCCCCCGTGATGACGTCATTAACGCAATCTCTTTCCGTCTTCAGGCCTGTTTAGATAAAGATGGCCTTGACTGTACTCTGTAAGGCGGGCCTAATGTACCGGCACCAGGCCGAAACTTATTAATAAACATAACTGAAATAAACTAACTTCCTCTGATGATGCTCGTCGGAATGGCGGGCGAAACGTCAGGTGTTTACGCATCGACTGAACCATGGCCGATAAACCCGAGAACATCATTTTACTGGAAAGCCGCCAGCCGAGAAAGCCTTAGCTCACATATCATTCTTTTCATATTCATTTATTTCATCCTTCAGATCATGCATACATGATATGGAATCGTCAATAAGTTACAATAGGAATATAACAAGAAAAGGGCGCACGCGCGCGCGCGCGCACACACACACACACACACACACACACACACACACACACACACACACACACACACACACATACCCATACAGCATTTACGGTCACCACACATACGCACATAACCATACAGCCTTATTTAGTCAGACTTCACAAAGTTATCTATTTACATATTCCATAACCGAATAAAATGTATTCTTTAATAGGTACAATTTGAGTTTTTTCTTAAACAGATTTACATTTATAATATTTTTTATATTAAGTGGTAGCCTATTGTTCAGTTTTATTCCATTATGATTTACACTGTTTTTGGCTAGATTCGTTCTGCAATACTGCGTGCGCATGTAGATTTTCTTTCTGCCTTGTACTACGATATAAATCTCTTAGCTATCTGGTAGCTGATGCCGTATTCGTCTGATATGATGGATGACTCCTAATATATACATACTTGCTGGAGTCATAATCCTTAACTTTTTGAAGAGTTCCCTGCATGGAGATCTACTTGATTCGCCGGTCATTATTCTTATTGCCCGCTTTTGCAACCGAAAAACTTTTTCAGATTCTTTTGATGCCCCCCAGAACTTTATTCCATACCTTATATGACTATGAATGTATGCAAAGGAAGCACTTCTAAGAACTTGCACGCTCGTTACCCTTTTCAATGTACTCAATATGTAACATCCCACAGTTAGTTTCTTGGTTAATATATTTATATGTGTCCCCCATTTAATATCTGTAATACTTATCCACAGAAATTTAGTTTGAGCTTCATATTTTATGATTTTACATATTGTCTAGTTTTATTTGCGGTTTTAGCACATTTCTATGATGACTCGAATGAAAGCTCATAGCAACAGCTTTTGTGTGTGTTTAATAGCAAACTATTTACCTCAAACCAATTTGTCAATTTCCTTATATCCCCATTTACATTTTCCTGAAGATCTCTGTCATTATTTGCTTTTAGCAGCAGGTTTGTATCATCGGCAAATAACCACTTCAGCCTCCTGGACACATAATGGCAGATTATTTACATAAAGTAAGAAAAGAAGTGGCCCCAATATAGATCCCTATGGTAGCCCCTGTCCTACCTTCCTCTGGGTAGTTTGGCATCCTTCTATCCATCCTTCTTTATTTAGGTTGCTAATTTCTACTACTTGTGATCGATTTGATAGGTAAGATTTAAACCATGCATTGACTATTCTTCTAACACCATACTCCTATAACTTTCTCAGTAGTATATCATGATCAATCACATCATATGCCTTCGTTATATCAAGGAACAAACCTATTGATTTCCCTTTCTTTTCAATAGCAGCAATAATTTTTTCAACTAGGGAGCAAACTACAGATTCAGTGGCTTTTTCTCTTCCTAAAACCATGTTGTGGGTCTGTGAGAAGTTTATTTTTCGCTAAAAATTACTAGTTCTGTTGAACATTAGCTTCTCCAAAATCTTGGAGAATGCTGATAGCATAGAAATTGGTCTGTAATTTTGTAACACACTTTGGGACCCCTGTTTTTAATTTATCTGGGAAAACTCCTGTCTCAAAAGAGGTGTTATATATATTCAATACTGGTTTTGCTATTTCCTCTACGCAACACTTGATTACTTTGCATCAAATTAAAACAATAGTCTAACAGTAATTGACTGACATTTAATTGATTAATTTCCAGGGGAGCCGCGGCCCTCATTGCCACCCCTTCCAGACGCCCATGCTAGTAAATAACATAAACGAGAACCGAGAACCAATCGAGTGAAGTACTCGAATACAATATAATGATTCGAGAACTATCACGAATCGAATACACTGACATTTTGTATTTGAATACTGCCATCACTACTATGTGCACAATAGGCACAGAACTACAAGTACAATAGGGTTGCTTACACAACAGTAATAGTAGTGCGCTATTACCTATAGGTGTGATTCGTGTACGTTTTTTGGGGAGCAATATTTCCATAAAAGGAAAGCTGTCTCTACTGACAGGAGGAGCAAGCACTTCAATAACATTATTTGTACCTAAACTGGTATTGCAAGGGTGCTAGTAAATATGGTTTGTTGTACACCCTAAACTCCTACACAAATTTATCGCCCTGCATGTGTTGTTTTAAAGAAAAAGCTAGGGCTCTCATGTTTTTCTTAACGTGGGACACTTTATACAGAAAAGGGACATTCTGAGGCTCTACAGAGGCTTTACGTTACAGACCACACCACATCCCTGAGGCGAAGAAAGCCGAAGTGGAGTCACGTGGCTAGCATGGATCGGAGTCGCGTGATACGCACCACGTGACTATTTAGAAAGTTGAGCGGGGGAGTGACAAACACCACATGACTATTTAGAAGGTTGAGCGGGAAAGGAAAGTAAATACTCACCAGTAGTGATTTGTAAGTATAGTGTGCAATATGAATATGAGCCAAAATAAAAGATGCATATGCCCTGAGCAGCCCTGAGCGTGGGAGTGAGTACAAGCATAGACACCATTTGCGGCGTATGTTTCCAAAGTTCACCCGGGGAGAGTGAGTGCCGTAGCACCTCTCCAAAAACCATGTAAGTGCAACTGTTGCAATTATGAAGGAGGAACGGAAAATAGTTTATACGAACACTTGGGAGTGATACACGGTAGACGTGTAAAATTGGAAGAACTGGAATTCTCATCATTTGAAGAATTCAAGAGTTGGAAAGAAGAGACTGAGGCGGCAACACGGTCATCCTTTGTGAAAATTCGTAGTTCTAAAATTGCCTCTCAAAATATAAAACATTATTGTGTGCGTCATCGGTCAGGGAATTTTGTCTCAAACACTAGGGCGTCGCGAAGGGTGGGGGGGAGGGGGCCGCCTCCTCCCCTGGAAGCTAATGCACTCAATGTGCAATCAGTTGCTGTTTATTAGACTATTATTCTAATTTTGATGCAAAGAACAATTTTCATTTAGTACAAATTAATAAAGTTGCCCTGAACAAATACTGCAACATTTGACAACAAAATAATGAATTAATATAGTTTGATTGCAAACTTCCAACATGCGCCCCCTGGAAAAGGGTATACCGACACCCATGTTCCAAAAGTAAAGGTGTTGAGAATACAAGAGAATGTACCAACTTTCTTTATCTCCTCTTTATTTACCAAACAACAAACAACAAAACAAGCCACACGAACCTCAGCGTTTAAAAAAAAAAGGCTGACTCACTCTCTTATTCATTTTACTCCTATCATGCTCAGTTGTTTTTCTTGTACAAACAGTGCCAACGTAACATTCTCCCACCTTTTGATTGGCAGTTAACACGTCTAATCAAAACATATAATCAAACAAATAGTTCACAATTTTCAGTCTTTCAGTCTAAGTGGTGGACAAACTATTCTTGCTTGCCTTGTTACAGTAGCTTTAGTTGAGTAATCTAAAGGTGAATTGTTGGCGTTTTGAGTTTCCATCCTGCTTCCTAAGTCCTCAACAGATGTATTCAACTCTAATGGGAAAATACGTTGTACAGGTCTGATGAGTTCACCTGCAGCACTCTTAACTCAACAACACTGGCCTTACCATCTTTTCCAGGATATAGTTCCATCACCTTAACCAAGGCCCAGAAGATTCTTCCTCTATTTCATTCTGCACTAGAACAATATCTCCAACCCTGACTGGGTCTTGAACCTTTCTAAGTGGTTGCAGCAACTAACTTAAATATTCTGCTCGGAATCTGTTTTCAAGTCTTCTCTAAGTCTCTGTAGATAATGCATCCTCTTATTAAGGTCCGCCTTATGCAGGTGATCTAGATGTGTAACTCCCACCACGGTAGTTTCTAGCAGGAACATTGCTGGGGTTAAAGGTTTTAAGTCTCTAGGATTTTCTGACACGTATGTCAGCGGTCTAGAATTGACTACTGCTTCACATTCGTACACCATTGTCAACAGTTCTTCATAATTGAGAGCAGCGCGTCCAAAAATTCTGCTGAGCAGCCTCTTCACCACTTGAATTAACCGCTCCCACCATCCTCCCTACCAAGCAGCAGTAGGACGATTGACTTCCCACTGAATTCTTACGACAGTAGTCTCACATAAAATCTCCTTCCAGTTAATGTCATTCACAAGGTTGTTCATCCCCACAAAATGTGTTCCATTATCACTATATATTACTTTAGATCGTCCTTTGCGGGATATAAGCCTTCTTAGCGTAAGCTGAAACTCTCTTGTAGACAGAGATGTTACGAGTTCTAAATGAATGGCTCGATAAACAGCGCAGGCAAATAGAGCTATCCAACTCTTCCTGCCATCTTTCAGCCCTGCCAAGTCGACCCAGATATCTCGAATACAGCAGCATCCTTCGCCCTATCTTCTGGGAGTGGCATAGGAGCCCTTTGAATTCCCTTTGCTTCTTGTCGTTTACGTGGAATGCATTTTGAGATTACTCTCTTGAAAGCTCTTCTCCCCTTTAACAACCAGAATCTTCTTCTCAGTTTTGTCAGCAAGGTAGCAACTCCTGCATGACTCATCGAAATGTGCTCCTCTTGAATAATGAGTTCAACTAACTTGTGCTTACTTGGGAGCAACATAGGATATAGAAAATCATTCTCATCTGCACGCTCAGACAACTTTGTTTTCAGTCTTAGAGTTGCCTCCTGATCTTCCTGAACGTTCAAGGTTTTCAAATTTGAGATTTGTTCACAAGCGAAAACCTCTCGCTGAATATCTTTGACTAAAAGCTTATCTGCCCTTTTGAGTTCCTCAATTGTTAGCTCTCCATTAGCTTTTGAGAATTTCTTCCATGCATTGTTGATAAATCTCAATATCCATGCAACCATTCTCGAAATCTTGCTGTACTTGGAGAAGTATCTACAATACCAAGGATCTCGTTCTGCAACATCAACTAGTGCTGTTACTACACTGCACTTTCTTTCTACGCTTACTTCCGTTTCAATCACTGGACTCTCTGATTTCGGCAACCTATCTTCTCCTTTCTTTAGCCACTGGGGCCCTTCCCACCATCTGGATTCTAATAATTTCTTCACTGAACATCCATGAGATGGTAAATCTGCTGGGTTGTCCGTCCTGGAATATGATTCCAAGCTTTACTTCTTGTAAGAGTACAAATTTTCTTTACCCTGTTATTCACAAACGTACCCCAACATGCTTCTCTCTGTATCCAGCACAACGCTGTTGTAGAGTCAGTCCAATAGTACTCTTTGTGAAATTCCAAACTTAAAGCCCTCTTTATAGATGCAGCCAACCGTGCTCCAATACAACATGCCAAAAGTTCAAGTCTGGGTTTCGTTAAACCTTTAAGGGGTGCAACTCTTGCCTTTCCTTGGAGTAATTGCACAGAGACGATCTCATCATCCTGGTATCTCAAAAAAACTGCAGCTGCATAAGTTAAACCTGAAGCGTCATAAAATGTATGTAGATCATATGTCTTGGCGTTCCGGAGCGAAATATATCTTGGAATTTTCAGTTCACTCAATCGAGGTAGCCCTTCTAGCCATTTCTTAAATGTCCTCCCAGTTTCTTCAGGAACTTCTGCGTCCCAGCTGACATTACTTCTCCAACTTTCTTGCAATAAAATCTTAGGAAACAAAGAAACTGGACAACTGAATCCAATAGGATCAAACACCTGCTGTGTAATTTAAAGTAATATCCTCCTCGTTAATCTCTCAGATGATACGTTGATATCACGAGTATCACAGAACAGAACATCATTTTGATTATCCCATTACATACCAGGAACAGAAGCACGCTAAGAAAAGGTTTCCATCATCTTAGTATATTCCCAGTTGCTCAACTCAAATCTTGCATTTTCCATCAATTTTGTTGCTTCTTCTATGAAACAGTGCAATTCTTCGCTTTCATCTACAGATGTCACACATTTGTCTACATAAAATGAATTCTTGAGTTTCTTTGCTACAGAATGTGCTGGTGAAGCATGCTGCACTGTTAGATGATGATTAATCACACCTTCAAGAAGAAAAGGGCTGAACTTTACTCCAAAAACGACTCTACAATGTTTAACCCTTTCAGTCGCGAATTATTTTGCTACTTATGCCGTTCTTCCTCTAAATCGAAACAACTTTGGATTAGGCAGTCTGGAACACCGTCAGCCTGCTGGCCTGAATAGCCATGATCGTTAAGGCAACACATAGTGCACTGGCTATGCACTCAAAGCCTGAGGTCGTGAGTTCGAGTCTCGGCAACCGCAGTCAAATGTGCCTATGGTAAAATACGGGGAGGGCCCACTAAAATAATCGGTGTGATGGCACACGTGGATGATGACGGGGTATCATTTGACTGCGGTTGCATGGATTTTGCTTCTTTTCTTATTTAAAAAAGCACTACAATGTAAATTGTAAAAAAAAAAAATAAAAATTATTCCGAATAAAAAAAATTCAGAACATCTCAAATACATGCCTATGTTTAATAACAAGAATATAGCAGAAAAACCCGTTAAAGTATTACAAATAGGCAAAAAACCCATGTTTCTTATAATCCACACCGGGACTGAAAGGGTTAAACACTACCATTTTCTTTTCAGCGTAACTGCTCCATCGTAGGAAGCGTAAATAATCTCTCTCTTATTCCTCAATAGTAATCTGTAGGAAGGCTTACTTTATATCTGCTACAACTCCTATGTACCTTTCACGAAATTTTATCAACAGAGAAGGTATTGATTCCAGGAAATTAGGGCCATTAGTTAAACAGTCATTCAGAGATGCGGATCAGTTTGACTGACAAGAAGCATCAAACACAGATCTAACAGGCGTAGTTGGACTGTCTTTGAAGACGGCTCGGTGAGGTAGATAGTAACAATCTCTGACTCAGGAACTTCCTCGATTATGCCCTCTCGCTTCCAGTTCTGTAACACTGAATCATAGTCTTCAAACTTGGCTAAATTAGTCAATTTGGCGTTGTATAAATTAGTATTTTTCCTGCAACACATTTGCTGTATGACAAGTCCACTCAATTATATTTCCATGGTAATTTCACTTGATAGCAACCATCATCGTTCCTCTTCAGCCTCTTTTGAAAATGACTGAGAACAATAGCTACTTCTTGGCTTCTGGTTTTACTTTCAACAGGGTCAGAAATCCCTAAAACATCAAGTTTCCATAGATCTGAAATACTAGGTACATGTGTCAGTAAAGTCGTCATGGCAATTTGATTACCGTTACTTGGTATTACAGCAGTTCTTCCCTTCAACACCCAACCAAGAAACGCGTGTAATGCCATTAAAGTAGGTGACAAATTAACCATTTTTCGTGAGTACAACATTCCAGCAACATCAGCACCCAACAACAGCTCTATCGGTAGTTCATTGTCTCCAACATCAGTGAGCACAATGTTCTTTTCTGCCAACACTTTGAGATGTAGGCTTAACTTACTGATTCTGGTTATTTAACTGCAAATGACCGGCTGATCCAGCACTTCAACATTACAATAATAATCATCCTTTAGGCTCTTCAACGGTCTGTTGTAATAGTTGTTTTATTTTCTTTGAAGTAATTCCACCAAACAAATTATGTGGAAGCTTCTCAGAACCCTCTGATTTATATCCCATCTCTGTGGCAGTACTGGCTAGTATATAAGATCTCTGGGAACCACAATCAATAATTGCTCTCACAATTTTTGTACGTTTGTTACCTTTAAGCTTGAGGTCTGGAGTAAAACCTTTCCTTTCTGGCAGTGACTTGCTAAAATAGAACTTTGTTTCTTGGCTGTGTACTGTTCTTCGATCTCACTAGTTTACGAGTTCTCATGGTTTTTTGGCAGATCTGGGCACATTACAGGCCAATGATTCTTACTGCAAATTAAACACCTTACACTGGCTTTGCATTCCTTTGCACGATGCCCAGTCTTGAAGCAAATGAAGCACCTCCTTGAAACCTTTAGCTTATCTAATTTCTTCTTAAACGGCATTCTTTGTGGTCGGAAGCAATCCTTGGACTCATGGGCCTTTTCACAGAAAATACAATTCAATTTCTGCTTTGTTTTGACCTCTCTCGAAAATAACTCACTTGCTGTAACTACAGGTTCTTGCTTCTTGGGTCTTTTTCTCTCCTCTTTGTTAACATCTTCACGAATGTGAAGTCCAGTTCTAGCCAAGCTAATTCGCTCTTCCCCTTCTACTTCATTTTTCAGGAAGGATAACAACTGTTTCAGCTTCTTACTATATAAGTTTCTTTGCTCATTCTCCGGCTTGGTTTGATACTGGTTCCGTAAGCCATAGTCTTAACATATCTTCAGGGATACAGGATTCCACTAAAGGAATAACATAGCAGCATATTTGTCTGATGTCATTCCTATAGATTCTAGTGATCTCAAATGCGATTCCAATTTGTCATATAAACGAACAATATCACGTTTATTTTGTTTGTTAGTGGCATTGTCTACAACTAATCTCAACAGTTCTCTGACGTAAAATTCGATCAGAAGACCCTCGCGACCAAACCTATCTCGCAAACAAGATATCACCTTGGGGTAATTTTCAGAAGTAGGGGGGAAACTGTCGACTATTTCTCTAGCTCTTCTGCCTGCCAAAGTCGCCTGGATGAGGTATTGAAATTTATCTTCATTTTCTATCTCTCGATCCTCGTGTATATGTTTGAATTGACTCCAGAAACCTAATCAATCCTTCACATCACCTCCGTATTTCTTAAGGTCTATCTTGGATAGCTTTAACTTCTTACTTGATGTTGGAGATGAACACATGGACAAATTTCGCTCCATGTTTGCCGTTAGTTTGCTAAGGTATACTTCTACTTTCACTCTAGCACTATCCATTTTCTCTTTATACTGCTCTACAGCCATATACTCGGCTTTATAATCATCGTCAGTTTTGTCGTCTGAATCCAACAGTTTGGAAACAATGTCCCCGTCATATATGGATAATTCTCCATATATTCTTTCTAACGTCGTAAATTTTGTTCTTACTTCATTCTCGTTGGCTTTATGCGTTAGAAGATGCATCAACAAATTATAACACTTTGTAAATGATGATCTCACCGGTTGCGTCTTTCTAGAAGTTTCTCCATGTTCCACTTATCACAGGTAATTAGCTATTGTTCTACTCTTACCTTGTACTTCTTTATATTGTGAGATCACGTCAGGGGTCACCAAATGTTGAGAATAGAAGAAAGTTTACCAAATTTCTCTATCTGCTCTTTATTAGCAAAGAACAACATGGCACACGGATCAGCATTTTTTCAAACAAAGGTTTTTCTTCCTCTTCTTCTTTTTATTTTACGACGCTCTTGAATACAAGTACTTATTCATTTAGCGTCCTCCAATGTTTATACTAAATGACTAATTTGTCAATTTAGCATCCCTTAATATTTTAAATAAGTTGCTTTTTGGAGTACTATACTTTTAGAGTTTAATTTTACATTTCCTAATATGTTTAATAATTTTGTGGAATACTAATTTTGGATTATAATTCAATAAATTTGTTATTTTAATAGATCCCAGTATGCCCAAATTATAAATAGAACTCAGAAACTCATTAATTTCATTCTTATATAAGTTGCAACCTAATAATGTATGTTCTAAGTTTCCATATTCACCACAACTGCAGTAGGGAGAGTCTTTCTTCTTCATCTTAAACCAAAATGCAGGGGTTAATGCAATATTAAGCCTCATTTTGATTATGTTGCACAAGTCTTGTCTAGGATAGTATATATGTTTGAACCAAGGATTATATTTTTTGTTACTTATCCAATGGTCTTCAGGATGTCCCTTTAACCATTGTGAAGTTGCTTTACCTTTAAAATGATGAAAGATATCTTTAGGTGGTAATTACACATTTAGTTTCTCTTCTATCATTCTAGCTTGTTTGGCCAATATGTCTGCTTTTATATTACCTTCTATGTTTTTGTGACCGGGAACCCATACAAACTTAATCTGACAATTTTCTTGATAGGCATAATACACTTTTAATTTTATTTCCATCTCAATTAAATTCTGATTACATGCAAGTCCAAAATTGTTAAATTCATTCAAAACACTTAGGGAGTCAGAAAAAATTATGCTAATTTTTACCTTATTTGTAGTGATATAATTTAGGCTCACTCACTCCTTTTTTTTTTTTTTTTTTTTCTTGTACAAACAGTACCAAACTAACAGTAGGTTTTATTCTGCATTAGATACTCTATCTGATCGCAAACTGATAGACATGCTGACTTAAATGACTGACCAGATTTTCAAATTTAGTCCTATCATTGCCAAGATTTCCTTCACCTAAACATTTGAAAGACTGTTGTCATATACACGCCTTTATAAAACACTTTAACTTCTAAAGAAACTGACACTTTGAAACCTACAATATGCCATAAAATCACCTTGATACACAAACAGTAAGTAGTTTTCACTTTCAGTCATAACGAATGGAGTGAACACAATTTTTAAAAGTTCCCAAATGACAAAATCTTACTGTTTTCACATACTTATCTCAAATCTGCCCCTTCCTGAAGTCCCTGCCTGTCACTTTTCTCCAGGATCCTTGCGAATTGATGCTAATGCTGTGCTTAAATATATAGGTTGGTTTAATTTAAAAGGTAAGTCAATCAATAACACTAAACAATACTTACATTTATAATTATTCGGAACGCGTTTCGGAGGTTAACTGTCCTCCATTTCGGAAAATTATACGAGGGTGTGTCAATAAGTAATGCCTCCTATTTTTTCCCCTTAAATAAGTTAGTTATGTGAAAGATTTGAATTTGGCGCAATTCCTCAAACCTCCTTCTCCAATCCCCTGCAGTAGTAACTTCCTAACTCAACAGGTGGCAACACTGCATCCTCTTGCAAAATGGCTGACATCGACACTCGTATTAGACAGCGTTCTGTGATTGAATTTTTGACTGCGGTAGGTGAAACGCCAATTCGCATTCACAAAAGGCTAAAAAATATGTATGGTGATGCAACGGTGGATGTCAGCACTGTTAGACGATGGGTTCGTCGCTGTAACGAAGCTAAAGGGCAAACACCATTGGCAGATGAAACGCAAAGCAGCAGGCCGGTGACTGACTTTTATGCAACATTCATCGAGTCGATGAGATCATTCGTGGTGATCGCCGGATAACAAGAACTCTCAAAAAGCTGAAAGCACGTCTTCGTCGAGTTCCCCCAACAAAAACTATGGGGGATGTTGTTCTTTTGCATGACAATGCAAAACCACACACCAGCCGTTACACCACTGCAGAAATTAAGAAATTGGGATGGCAAGTCTTGCCTCACCCTCATACAGCCCTGACCTGGCACCATCAGACTTCCATCTGTTCGGGGCACTAAAGGAAGCTCATCGTGGGATTCGTTTTGAAGATAAGGAGACTGTGAAAACGTCCGTGCGTCAATGGCTTAGGAAGCAAGACCCTGTGTTTTACCACACTGGAATACATGCCCTAGTTAAAAGGTGGACCAAAACTGTGGAAAAGGACCTGACAAGATCCACCCAGAGTTTATTAAACACCTTGGCAGGAAAGGAAAAGAAATCCTGCTTAAACTGTATAATACGTGTTGGAGAATGACTGTGCCTTCCGACTGGAAAAAAGCCATTGTCATCCCCATTTTAAAGAAAAACAAACCCTCAAACAATATTAATAGTTTCAGGCCAATATCTTTGACCAGTGTTATTGCAAAAGTGATGGAAAGAATGGTGGCATCTAGACATAACTGGTTCCTAGAATATTACAACTTAATTAATAGTTCACAGACCGGCTTCAGACAGAATCATAGTACAAGTGAAAATGTACTCCCACTAAGCCAAGACATCAAGCAAGCTTTCAATAGAAAGGAGGATACCTCGGCAGTATTCATTGATTTTAAATCAGCATATGACTCAGTCTGGAGAAACAAATTAATTAAGAAGTTGCAATCAATAGGTGTGAAAAGTAACATGCTTAAATGGATAACTCAGTTTATTTCACAAAGATTTTATGCCACAAAATCTAATACATACATTTCCAAATATAAACAAACACACCGAGGACCTCCACAAGGTGCTGTTCCTAGCACAACACTCTTTAACATATATATAAATGACCCTCCATCAATAATAAAAACTTCAGAAACCAAAATTGCTTTATTTGCTGACGATGTAGTCATTTGGACTCCAGGCTCTTCAAAAAAAACTGAATTAATTAAAGACAGAATAGAGACAGCCCTAAACAAAGTACATGAATGGAGCTCCAAAAACCTCATGACTATCAATGTGGAAAAAACAAATTATGAATTATTTACACTAAAATACAGACCAGTTAATATTAGCATAAATTATAATGGTAAACCACTCAAAGCAGTTGATGATGCCAAATACTTAGGCATCACTTTCGACAGAAAGCTAAGTTGGAAAAAACATATAACAAACATCTCAGAAAAGGTTGAAAAGAAACTGCAAATCCTGAAACGGTTAGCTGGTGCTAAATCGGGCTGCTCAAGGAGAGTCCTTAACACAACATACAAAATGTACGTTAAACCAAACCTCTTGTACTGTTCTGAAGCTTTAATAACAGCAGCAAATACTAACATCAATACACTTGAACAAATACAAAATCAGGCTCTTCGCCTAATCACTGGAGCAGTTAAATCCACACCTATTGATGCCATGCTTGCCTTAACACGGACCCCATCAATAACAACAAAAATAGAAGAACAAGCATTGCTCCAACACCAGAAAAAGTTACGACTGCCAAACTCTAAATGGACAGAAGAGAACCTCCCCCCTTCAATCCTTAAAACTGATAGTAGTTTCCTAGAAAAAGTAATACAGATTAAATCCAAATTGAACATTCCTAACACCAGAGAAAATCTACTTATAAGAGAAAATCCATTGGAATTATTGCAACCTACCTTCAATTTGGAATTAATAGAGGAAATAAGTAAATCAGACACACCAAAAGAAATACAAAAACTTCTAGCTCTGGAAACAATCAATACTAGGTATCCCACAGAAGAATGGCTGCACATATATACTGATGGATCCTCCACGGAAAACCTTACTGGAGCTGGAGTTACGTGTTCACATTTTTCCTTTTATCATTCTGTTGGCAGAGACACAACAAATTATGATGGAGAAGTAGAGGCTATATACATTGCTCTCCGAGAATTATTAAATCTTCCCTTAAATAAATTTATCAAGGCAGTAATTCTTTCAGATTCTAAAGCTGCAATTCAGGGAATATGTTCAAATACTACAAAGAAGTCAACAAAAATTAGAGAATGCTACAAAATGTTAACACAACTCCAAAAAGTTAATAAGACTGTTCATCTCCAATGGATTCCAGCACACTGTGGAGTCATGGGGAATGAAGCTGCAGACTCACTTGCAAAGAAAGGCACAACAATAAAACAAAAGTCTAAATTCAATTTCTCGTATTCCTCAATAAAGCGCTTGATCATTGAAAATTTTTCTCATTCATACCTACAAGAAATAGAAACAAATACCAAAGATAAAAAATGGATTACACTACTTTCCAACCCAGATATAATCCCCCAGAGACCAAGGAAAACAGCGGTTGCAGCCTTCCGACTACTGACAAATCACGACTGGTTAGCATGTCATCTCTACAGAATAGGTATCTCAGCTTCACCAATATGTGCCCTGTGTAACGATCCAGCAGAAATGAATGAAGACCACTTGAAGACCTGTGAAGCATTAAGATCAGAAGAAACTACAGTTCAAATGTATTGGAAAGCACGAATGCTAATGGCTTCATTGCCAGATGCAAGGCACTGGAAAAAAACAACAACAACATATTGAAAAGTGGCAAATTAATCGTCAATGTCTTAGTTTTCAAGCTATGTAAATTGGATTCAATTTTCTTAGCAATTAAAAGAAAAAACAAATAGGAGGCATTACTTATTGACCCACCCTCGTAAATTTAAGTGTTGTTTAGTGTTATTAATTGACTCACCTTTTAAATTAAATTGATTATAACAACACTTATTAGAAAGGAAGATATAGGTTGGTTCCAGTGTACATCTTCTTTGAGCTAATAACGTTGTGGCGACTCATGATACACAGAGACTGTGAAAAGAAGTTATATCATTAACCAAATGATATTGCGGGCACATTCATAAATTCAGAGGAGAAGATCGGAGTAAAAGAAAGAGACAGAAAAATGTCAAAATCGAAAACCACAACGTTGTATATGACGAAAAATCTCCTGTAAAACGCGCTCATTTTTTATGGTCAATAAATAATTGACACCAGAAAAACTATAAGTTGGGAGTATAGGTCTGAATAAAATCTACCTTGTGTGCAAGGTTCGGACATCCTAATAAAAGATGGTCTAAGGTGGCCTCTTGACCACAGTTGCAATAAGGTGTGGTCCCAGAACTATAGCGGAACAAGTATGCCGGAGTGTAGCAGTGACCCACACGCATCCGCGAGAACAGTGAGATGAAGTGACGCGGGTAACGTAAAGAAGCAAACCAAGGACGATTGAGAGGCTGCAAGGGTGGAAGACAGGGACAAAAAACATGTTCTGTATTTGTAAAGGCTTTCCACTCCTGGATCCATTGAGAAAGAAGAGAATGTCTGCCAGATCTAAATAATTCCCGTGGGGGTACAGTGATTGGAAAAATTTTATCGGAAAAGCAAGCAGATTTGGTTAATCGATCGATTTCGTGAGTACATGCGTTCAATTAATCAATAGTAATTAGCATCATTACATACATAAGCCATGTCCAACCCAAACGAAACCAATCAGTCAAACGTCGGCACGGAAGTTTCACGAGTTTCGGTAAAAATACTGCCGTTCTGCCGCAAAAATGTCAAAATATGGTTCATACAAGTTGAATCTCAATTTATTACCGCCAACATCACTAACGAGAGGACTAAATACCATTATAATCGTACATATCTTAGGATCTCAAAACGCTGAAGTTGCCGAGTTCATATCGGATTTCATAACCAAACCTATGTCAGCTGCTCCATATACGAACTTATCTCAAAACGCTGAAGTTGCCGAGTTAATATCGGATTTCATAACCAAACCTATGTCAGCTGCTCCATATACGAACTTAAAGGCACGTATTATAGCCGAATTCGAAGTATCAGAGACGCGGAAGGCGAAAAAGTTACTCACGGAACTTGAATTAGTAGACAAGAAACCAGTGGCGGCTCATGCACATTTGTTTAGAGGAGGAAAGAATTTAACTGCATAAAATTATGAAACCTTAAATAATAATTCATGCAAAAATGGCATGCATTTGTAAGGGTAAAATGCAATACCTTTTATTGATAGAAGAACTCTGCCCTTCGCTGTTTCGCTGTCGCAAAATCTTCCATTACTCTATCATGCCATTTTGTATCTTTTTTCGGCTGCAACAAGTCTTTTTCGATAGACATGAGAGCAAGAGAACATTGTCTTGACCCATAGTGTTTCTACAGGAAGCTTTTTTCTTTTCAGTTGTAGAAAAGCTTCTTTCAACACGTGCTGTCGACACAGGTATCGTAGCAATTAAGCATGCCAATTTGTAGACGTTGGGAAGACATTTATGAATACCTTCCTTAACGAAGAGCACTGTTAACTCCTGGACTTTGATTCAGTTCTGCTGCAAATCAGGTTGTTGTAAACCACCACAAGTTCGTTTTTAAGCAACTCACTATCAAATTGTTCCGGGAAACAGTTCAATAAGGCTGAAAATTCAACATCTGGGAACGTCTTGGGAAAATGTTCAAATTTCGAAGCATCGAGCAAATTAATAAATAATAATTTCTTCAGATCTTCGAACCTGACTTCCATCTGCATTGCTAGCGTATCGATTATGTTGAAATACAACTGGCGGAAATGAGTTTTGAGATCAACAGCTGCAAGGCGCCTTTTCTTAATTTTAGGAAACTCCTCACCAGTTTCATTAGCAGCCGATTTGAAGTGTTCATTATAGGCTGCGTCGTTTCTAGATTTATGCAGGAAACGAACCATTTCAAGAACTCTCCTACAGCAGAAATCCATATCATTGGTTTTAAGCTGGAGTATATCGAAAAGAATGGCAGTTTTCGAAAATATTCCACTGAAAATCAAAAGCAAGAAATTGAATTCAAAGTCCACCAATAGACGAATGTAGCCATTTGCTTCTCTAATTGTAGCATCATCCCAGTTTTTGGTTTCTTCCAGCATTTCGAAAAACATTGCCGTAAGACCTTCCCTGAGCAATTTTACAGACTCTACCAAACGAGATTTGAAGTTCCATCTGGTTTGAGCATCTTTAGGCAGTCGAAGTTTGGTCATGTTGGTAAGAGCCTCGCTTCGTTTTGAGGATTGATGAAAAAATGCGGGCAAACCACTGATACTAGCAAGAAAGACTCTGCACTGAGCAATGCTACTACAGCTATGTGATAGCACAAGATTAAGCCTGTGTGCATGACAGTGTACAAATAATGCCTGCTTTGCTTTCTGCTTGATCTTCGTCTGCAAGCCGTTTAATTCTCCGGCCATAACAGCAGCACCATCATAAAACTGCGCAAAAAGTTTTTCTGTCATAATTCAACGTCTTTAACTGCTGATCTAGTAATTTGTATAGGGCATTGGCTGTTCTATCTCCACTAACACTGTGGAAACCACAAAATCATTCTTGAATGTAGCTACGTGGATCTATGTACATATCTTAAAATTATTGAGTACTGCTCTGTGAGAGACACGTCCGAAGTTTCATCAGCCTCCACTGCAAAGAAGGCAGCTTTATGAATTTCATCCTCTATTTCTTTCCTTACAAGGCATGCAAAAGATTCAGTTAAATCATTTTGAATGGTTTTTGACAAGCCGATGAATGCTTTAGAATTATTTAAATGTGTCTGAAGTACTTCGTCGGGTTTAATTGATAACTTGAAAAGCTCGCGGTAGTTCCCTTGGTTTGATGATAATTCATTTTCATCGTGTCCTCGGACAGCTAGTTCTTGCCTTCCTAACAGACACCCGATATCCACTAAACTTGATTAAGGGTGTCGATTTTGCTTCACTTGTTCATTGTGTTTGGCGCGAGAAATCTTAGCTGCTTCACTTAACGCTAGATCGATGCGATATTCACTTGTACCGAAGATTGTTAATTTTAGTGTTTGGTTTTTAAGATGTGGTTTATTGAATAACCAAACATTTTATTGATTTTTAAAACAAAAGAAAAACAAAAGATAGCAACATAGAATATCAATTTCACTAGAATGTTTCTGGATTTCTCCACTAGTGACCGCCACACACTCCCTCCGCAGTGACAGCGTCCATGTATTTTCGAGGGAAGATGACTTGTCGACCTGATCTGGTAGTTTGTGGTAAAGGTGCACAGGTTGACTGATAGATGGAGAAGGTGAGGGAATATCCAATGTTGATCTTTCTGATGTGTTTTCCATGTTGTGAGAAGAATATTCTTTTAGAATGAAAGCAGGTTTTAATCTATCGATGCTAATTGTTTGTCTTCCACTTGATGTCTCTATCTCAAAGTGTTTTTAATTGCGAGATAGAACTTGATATGGTCCATCATATGTCGGCTGAAGCGGGGTTCTAACTGCATCATGTCGAACGAAAACGAATTTGCTTGTCATGAGTTCTGGGTTAATGAATATTTTTTTGCTGTCATGATGTTCAATGGGAACTGGCTTTAGGTTCCTCATCTGTTCTTTCAGTTTGAATACGAAGGCTGGAATGTCGATTGCTAATTTTTGTTCATTGAGGAATTCTCCTGGTAATCGGATTGCTGAACCGTAGGTCATTTCTGCTGGTGTGGTATCAACTTGTGGAATGACGTACGAGCGAAGACCTAACAAGACTAAAGGCAGCTTCAAAACCCAATCGTCAGACATCTGTGCTTTTAAAGTAGTCTTTAACTGACGATGCCAGCGCTCAATTTTCCCATTTTCATTCGGACTTGGAAATGCAGCCCAGACTTTCCAACGATACATGGACACTATACTGAGAGACTTCGAGTTCGTCTACTGCTACATAGATGACATCCTAGTAGCATCACAAGATGAAGCAGAGCACAAGAAACACCTTCATTTGCTATTTGAGCGCTTGAGTAAATTCACCATTAGAATAAACTTAAGCAAATGTATTTTCAGTTCCACAGAAGTACCATTCCTGGGATATGTGATATGTGAAAAAGGAATTACTCCACTACCTGAACGAGTGCAAATCATTGTCAACTATCCGCTACCTGCTACAATTAAGGAACTGCGTAGATTTCTTGGCCTCATTAATTTTTATAGAAGAACACTCCCTGACTAGGCGAGCAAACAAGCCGAGCTTTGTAACCTTATTCATGGTGCCAAGAAGAAGGATAACAGAAAGATTGAGTGTACCCAAAGTCTCCGACAAGCTTTTGATCGCCTAAAAGACAGCCTAGCAAATTCAGCACTTCTGGCTCATCCATCCTCAAATTTACCCTTAATTTTGATGGTTGATGAATCAGATTTTGCTATCGGTGCATCTCTACAACAAATCAAAGACGATAACTTACAACCATTAGCTTTCTTCTCCAGGAAACTTACAAGTGCAGAGAAGAATTACTCAACCTATGACAGAGAAATTTTGGTTTCTAAGATAGGGTTTATTGAATAACCATTTATGATGCGTGTTACCAAAAATTTTATTGATTTTTAAAACAAAAGAAAAACAAAATATAGCAACATAGACTATCAACTTCACTAGACTGTTTCTGGATTTCTCCACTAATGACCGCCACAAGTGCATTGTCGAGATGATCTCGAGATTTTTTATGCCTCTGAATTCCTCGGCCCAGATTCTTAACATCACTGAATCTACCAAAGCTCCAAACATCCTTCGAGTTGGAGAACAAAACACAAGGAAAACACAAGAGAATTTGCCTTTTTTCACAACCTGTTAGCCAATTGGCTTTTTCATACCAAGTTGTGGAGCAGTTCAACTTCCCGCCTTTGCTAGTAGCACACACGAGTCCAGGCAATGGTGTGGTTGGTCGTCCCTTCTGTATAACAATTGTTTGTTCCTGTAATGTGAGTCTTTTAAATTCTCCGAAAACTAAAACACTTTCACTGTCAGTCATTGTTCAATGTTAGGTATAACAACAAATTAAAAACGCAAAACTTCACCGTCTTACTCGCGCGTCGGAAGAAGCACAGTAGAACATTGCTGAAAAAGAAGCAGCAACAAAATACGTGACTGAAAGTTTACGATGCAAAATGATCAACATATCTGTGAAGGGAAAAGATCTGTTAATAGATCTGGTTGAAAATAAAATTACTAGATGGCAGCAATAGTATTAATACCTTTGCCGGTTCCAATCTCGCGCCTCAGAGAGGAATTATCCGCAACGTTCCAGCCACCAGCCTTCAGAGACTTAGCACAGGCCCAATAGCCTACTAGGGTGCTCTGTGGCGCAGGCGCAGTTCGAGAGGGGGAACTCCTCACCTCTTCATAAGCTGCATTAGAAATCTGTTTCTCTCTCTCTGGCCGCTGTAGCGCTATGTTCCATGTACATTTACTATGGGAGTGGAGGAAAGAGATAAGTTTCCTCCGCGGGTTTAAGGGGGCTTTCTTCCGCTGCGCGGACACTCCTAAGGTATCACGTGGTAATTAACCAGCATACCTTAATATAATAGCTTCAAATTCAAAATTTATTCAATATTGCTTGAATTTTAAGATTAATATAGCATTTATAAATTCATAAAAAATTTGAGGAGGATGTTCCTCCCTTCCCTCCTCTGAGAAGCCGCCACTGGCACCAAGCATGTTCTACTAAATGAAAAAATTCTAAAAACAATCACATGCATAGCCATAATGTTAGAAATAAACACGATTATTACAGAACTGCACTCAGGGGAACATTAAATAATCGTTCCATAAAAAGTATGGGCAAGGAAGATTATAATGCTTTGCCCAAGGGAATAAAAGACTTAAAACAGGGAGAGATACAAATAAAAACCATTAAGAACTATTTACTAGAAAATGCTTTCTACAATACTGAGGAATTTAAGTACAACTCTAAATGTACCTAACCAAATGTGTAAATGAGTGTAGGTGTATTCTATAGGTATGTGAAATTGAGAGAAACAGATTTGTAAATAAACTTTGTAATTAAATCTTGTATGTGACGTATCCTATTTGACGCATTCTATTTGAAGACAAGAATGAAATGAAATGAAATGAAATTGGCATGAACTTAAAATTAGGAAAACTTGCAACATATACATTACTCTTGTTTTGTTACAAACCCATACGGTAACCAACCTTAGGTCACAGAGAACAGTTTCTTGTTGTAGGTTTTTCTATTGTTTTTGCCTTTGAGGTTGTTTCTTTGTTTTATATACACAAACATATTTATATACACACGCATTCACTCCTGGGCATACTAGAACAGTATGTTCCACCACACACGCACACACACACACACACACACACACTCACACACACACACACACACTTTCACTGGGCACACTAAAAATACGCGTCCCACTTCGCGTACTGAACTCTTTGCACTTCACTTTTCACATATTTACAGTTTTCCGCTATTTTCCTGCGCGGACAGGTTGCAGCTCCTGGGTGGTCCTTTGCCGTATTGTGTGTGCGGCCTGTGGCCTGGGTTGCATGGGCGCGCAATAATCGGCGAGCCGTGCCGCGTCTAGTACATTTTAATTCTAGTATGTTTGCGGTCCTTCGGCTCACCTTTGCCAATGCGATCACGTAGTTTTTGTGATTTTTAATGCTTATGTGTGTGTGCGTGCGTGCGCGCGCGCGCGTGTGTGTCAGTCAGTGGACAGCATAACTCAAAAACGAAAAGTCACTTAAAAACCAAAGTTGTTATTTAAGTTTAATGTCCTTCAAGCATGCAACACAAAGATTTTGAAGAAAATAGTCCCACCCCAAACTACCCTTTAAATGAAACATTTTTCGAAAATTTTTATTTTCTTGAAAATGACTAACAGTTTTGATTGAAATGACATGTGTTAAAGATATTTTTATGACAAATGAAATGTATACTTTTAATTTCCTGGCTATAGCCTATGTAGTACTGTTCACTCTGGATGACTTTTGAATAACTCGTAAACCGTAAGAGATAGACAAACTCTTACTGCACAAAAAGTGTAGGTCTTGTTAAAACACAATTTATGTCCAAATACTTTTTTTTAGACTAAACCATTTCAGAGGTATTCCTTTTTATTTGTTTGAGTTTTGGAGAACATGCACTTCTGTCAAATGGAGGATCATTATTCAATGTTTTATATGTTAACCATGCAAAGAGAATGGAATTTGAAAGCTTTAAAAGATTTGACTATCACTCAAAGCTTACTGTATTCCCATATCCTCCGTGTACCTACAAGAAGATGCTAAGATAACTTCTGCAAATGTTTATCTCAACTAACATGAAGAAGACATAGGAATAAGAGTTTGTAAGAATGGTCATCAGCACAAAAGTAGAGAAAGTCATGTGAGTGCAGCACATCAGATTTTTTTCCTTCTAGAGCTGCAGTAAGCCTTCCCTGTTGTACTATCACTAACTTACCCTTGTATTTCAACTGCGAGTATGACCATTTTACTAATTATTTTATTACACATTGCTCATCCATTTCAATGAATTAGTACTAGCAACTGCCTTGGTTCACTGTACACTATGAACTAAATAATACTAATACAGCTGCTGAGGACCATAACAATTGCACAATATTAAAAACAGAGTGTTCTTGCTAACTACAAGCCAGTCGGGTTAACACGGCACACTTCAGAGATGATCATGTGAGTATAGTGATACAGGGTTCCAAAGCCTTGGCATGCTTATTCCTGCATTCCCCTGCCTCACCCTTCCTTGCCTGTGTTGTAGTGAAGGTTGCAGCTGCAAGCATTCGAAGGCCTGTTCTCCCATCTGTTCGATGATAGAGAATAAGACATATTTCACCAGATGCGCTAATTCTTCATGAGGGAAACTGGCTAGTATTTCTGTTATTATTAATAGTACTTATTAATTTCTAGTTTACTTTAGATATGGGCTTTGGCAATAGGTTTGATAGCCCACAATATAAGCCAGTGATTAATATACTTCTCATTTACTTGTTATCTAGTTATATTTTGATGATCATCTGGCACTTCACAGCATTTTGAGATAATTGCTTGCAAATTTACGAACTTCTTCACAACGCATGCTTTGATGCAGCAATTTTGTTACACTTGTCATTGTTTTTAACATTCATGAAAAAATCATATTTTGTTTCCACTCCGTGGCCTTTATATTGTTGGTGCTCCTTCAGGTCAGACTGTCCTCCATGTAAAATACTGAAATCTTTTCTACATATAGCACAAAATACCCAATGTTCATCTGGAGCTGGCTTGACCTACACAAACTGTTCTTCCCATATCTTCAAATACACCTGGTAGCGGTGATGTGATTTTGAAAATTTCAATTTCCTGTTTGGAGGAGTCTTTGAAAGATCATCTTCATTTTCATAATGTTGTCTTGATTACACAGGTAATTACTACCCTCCTACTCAGAAAAAACCCAAATAAAAATGGCTAAACCAGATGTAGACAGTTTTCTGGACATATGCATGTCGAATCAATCTGTTTTACAGTACTACCAACTCAATTTCAAATTTTCCAAATAACTAGCTTGCCACTAAACAGGCACTTTTCTCTAATCAACTTTTTCACTTCAATATTGTTGTTGGAAGAAAGAGAAAAACGGAAAAACATGCACTCTGAGCAAATATAAAACAGAGATATATATTTGCCCCGAAAAATGGATACATCTGGGAAACACAGAGCATCTGGCAACTCTACTGTAAGGGGAATATGGTAGGCTTTAAGCAATAGCCAAATATCTTAAAGTTGGTGACAATGCGATGGCTTTGAAATTCTGTTTAGTTTGCATGGCCAACATATAAAAACATGAATAACAACTTTCCATTTCAGAAAGGAATAAGTACTGCAAAATTCAGAAAAGGAGTACCTCTGAAATGGTTCATTCCACAAAAAATAAAATGCATAAAATGGTGTGTTTTAATGAGATCTACATTTTTTTGTGTATCTACATTGATTTTGTCTCCCTCTTACGGTTTATCAGTTATGCAAAAGTCACCCAGACTGCAGAGGGCTTCTGAGGACATTCCTAGAAAATTCAGAATATACATTTCATTTGTCATAAAAATTCCTTAAACATGTGGTGGTTTATCCAAAATCCTTAGACATTTTTGAGAAAATCAACATTTTCAAACAATGTTCCATGTAAAGGGTAGTCTAGGAGGGGGGGGGGGGAGATTTCTTGGAGATCTTCTTGTTGCATCCTTGGTAGATACTGAACTTAAATAGCAGGTTTGGTATTTAATCAGCATTTGGTTTTCGATTTATGCTGTTCACAGTTACATACAGACCTTTTCATAAAATCTTTTAGATCTTTTAGATTTTGGAGTGCCAAAACAGGTCTTTCCATTGAAATCTCAGTATCAAACTTTTGGGTGGAATGCATTACATTCTGTACTTACTGTATGTAGTAGAGGACGTAAAAGTATAAGTTTAAAAGCCATAAATCATTTATGTAATCATTTGCACAGCACAAAACACTGTTGGAGCTAAGCTGCTTCATGTCACATGCTGGGCCAGCGAGCAAACACAGGCACAAGGTCAAGCTTCCTCACACCACTTACATAAGCTATCAATAATCAAAGTGCCTTTGAGAAGAGCCTGGTTACGTCACTGCTAGTGTGTTTGAAGGAGTTCTCGAAAGGCCTGTGTGATGCCCAACTGTATAAGGAGGCCAGGAAGCAAGAGTTGGAGAGTTACAGTTACAGACACTAGTTAGTCAGTGTGTTAGCTGTGCATGTGTGTCATAAAGAAGATTCCATGAATGTTGAGTGATTGCATTGTCATTCCTGCTCTATGAGAGAGAGAGAAAGTGAAGAAAGACACTGAAAGAACTAGACAAGGTTACGAGAAGTAAAACTTGTGAGTTGTGATAGCACAAAAAACTGTAGACTGTGTTAATGACAAGAAGAAAACTGTGTATTTGTGATAAAATTTTCAAAAACGATAAAGTAGCAGATTCTCTCATTTTGTCACACTGGTATCGAAGTGCAACACGAATGCACTTCTGACACCAGAGGCACTTGGAAGCAATGTTAGAAAAATTATTGGCCTGAATGGAGATGATGGAGTCGAAAATGAAATCTGGCATGGAGAAGATCAAGGCAAAGATGGAGGGTGTGAAGGGAGAAATGAAGACAGAAATGTCCGAGATGAAGACAATATCCAGTTCCAAATAGAGATACTGTCAGATGTCTGTTTTGAAGAACAGGATCGATCAATGAAAAGCTCAGCCCCATTCTCTGGATCTTCCTATACAACTTCTGTTTGTGGAGAACCTTCAAAAATAAGAGTTAATAGAAACAATCCTCACACTATAGACCACATAAAGAGAATGCCAAAACAAAGGTAAGGAAAATTATGGGAGGAGAACTTATGTGTGAATGAAAATTTCATGCAAATATGCTCAGAATACCTCAGCACAGATGGGCACTAAATTGGTGTACAACTTATAATTAATAACAAACATTTAACAGAAACTTAAATGAAATGCATTAGTTAGGAGATGGAGTAATCATGAATTCATTACTACTGTAGAACAAGTAAGTTCAGAGAAGATTTTTAACTTTATGTTTAAACTGTTTCTGATGTAAGGGTTTCCAATTACCAGGTAGCTTGTCCTTGGTGTAACTCTTTGAAAACAGGTTTTATTGTTGTTGTTGTTTTCTAGCGCCTTGCATCTGGCAATGAAGCCATTAGCATTCGTGCCTTCCAATACTTTTGAACTGTAGTTTCTTCTGATCTTAATGCTTCACAGGTCTTCAAGTGTTCTTCATTCATTTCTGCTGGATCGTTACACAGGACACATATTGGTGAGGATGAGATACCTATTCTGTAGAGATGACTTGCTAAGCAGTCGTGATTTGTCAGTAGCCGGAAGGCTGCAACCGCTGTTTTCCTTGGTCTCTGAGGGATTATATCTGGGTTGGAAAGTAGTGTAATCCATTTTTTATCTTTGGCATTTGTTTCTATTTCTTGTAGGTATGAATGAGAAAAATTTTTAATGATCAAGCGTTTTATTGAGGAATATGAGAAATTGAATTTAGATTTTTGTTTTATTGTTGTGCCTTTCTTTGCAAGTGAGTCTGCAGCTTCGTTCCCCATGACTCCACAGTGTGCTGGAATCCATTGGAGATGAACAGTCTTATTAACTTTATGGAGTTGTGTTAACATTTTGTAGCATTCTCTAATTTTTGTTGACTTCTTTGTAGTATTTGAACATATTCCCTGAATTGCAGCTTTAGAATCTGAAAGAATTACTGCCTTGATAAATTTATTTAAGGGAAGATTTAATAATTGTCGGAGAGCAATGTATATAGCCTCTATTTCTCCATCATAATTTGTTGTGTCTCTGCCAACAGAATGATAAAAGGAAAAATGTGAACATGTAACTCCAGCTCCAGTAAGGTTTTCCTTCGAGGATCCATCAGTATATATGTGCAGCCATTCTTCTGTGGGATACCTAGTATTGATTGTTTCCAGAGCTAGAAGTTTTTATATTTCTTTTGGTGTGTCTGATTTACTTATTTCCTCTATTAATTCCAAATTGAAGGTAGGTTGCAATAATTCCAATGGATTTTCTCTTATAAGTAGATTTTCTCTGGTGTTAGGAATGTTCAATTTGGATTTAATCTGTGTTACCTTTTCTAGGAAACTACTATGAGTTTTAAGGATTGAAGGGGGGAGGTTCTCTTCTGTCCATTTAGAGTTTGGCAGTCGTAACATTTTCTCGTGCTGGAGCAATGCTTGTTCTTCTATTTTTGTTGATATTGATGGGGTCCGTGTTTAGGCAAGCATGGCATCAATAGGTGTGGATTTAACTGCTCCAGTGATTAGGCGAAGAGCCTGATTTTGTATTTGTTCAAGTTTATTGATGTTAGCATTTGCTGCTGTTATTAAAGCTTCAGAACAGTACAAGAGGTTTGGTTTAATATACATTTTGTATGTTGTGTTAAGGACTCTCCTTGAGCAGCCCCATTTAGCACCAGCTAACCTTTTCAGGATTTGCAATTTCTTTTCAACCTTTTCTGAGATGTTTGTTATATGTTTTTTCCAACTTAGCTTTCTGTCGAAAGTGATGCCTAAGTATTTGGCATCATCAACTGCTTTGAGTGGTTTACCATTATAATTTATGCTAATATTAACTGGTTTGTATTTTAGTGTAAATAATTCATAATTTGTTTTTTCCACATTGACAGTCATGAGGTTTTTGGAGCTCCATTCATGTACTTTGTTTAGGGCTGTTTCTATTCTGTCTTTAATTAATTCAGGTTTTTTTGAAGAGCCTGAAGTCCAAATGACTACATCGTCAGCAAATAAAGCAATTTTGGTTTCTAAAGTTTTTATTATTGATGGAAGGTCATTTATATATATATTAAAGAGTGTTGTGCTCAGAACAGCACCTTGTGGAAGTCCTCGGTATGTTTGTTTATATTTGGAAATGTATGTAATATATTTTGTGGCACAAAATCTTTGTGAAATAAACTGAGTTATCCACTTAAGCATGTTACTTTTCACACCTATTGATTGCAACTTCTCAACTAATTTATTTCTCCAGACTGAGTCATATGCTGATTTAAAATCAATGAATACTGCCAAGGTATCCTCCTTTCTATTGAAAGCTTGCTTAATGTCTTGGCTTAGTAGGAGTACATTTTCACTTGTACTATGATTCTGTCTGAAGCCGGTCTGTGAACTATTAATTAAGTTGTAATATTCTAGGAACCAGTTAAGTCTAGATGCCACCATTCTTTCCATCACTTTTGCAATAACACTGGTCAAAGATATTGGTCTGAAACTATTAATATTGTTTGAGGGTTTGTTTTTCTTTAAAATCGGGATGATAATGGCTTTTTTCCAGTCGGAAGGTACAGTCAATCTCCAACACGTGTTATACAGTTTAAGTAGGATTTCTTTTCCTTTCCTGCCAAGGTGTTTAATAAACTCTGGGTGGATCTTGTCAGGTCCAGGAGATTTTTTGTTCTGTAATTGTTCTATTGCTAAATCCAGTTCTGTTTCATTAAAATCCTGAATAAAAATATCATTTCGTATTCCTTTTGGCTTACTAGTTTCTCTGATAGTTTTTTTGGATAGCCTTATCTTGTTTTTTATACGCTTGGGGTATTCTTTGTGACTGAGCATAAAACTTGTTAAGGGATTCAGCTATTTCCCTATCTGTAGTTAAGCTTTTGTTATTATATTTTAATGGTTCAGTTGTATTTTTTGATAATTTTGTTTTATTAAGGAATTTGTATATTTTATTTCCATCCTTCCTATAGTCCATATGGTTGAGATGCAAATCATATGATCCCCTGATATTGTAAGAATGGTAATCTGAATTCCTGGTAAACTATAGTAGGTTCTTGCAAATGAAAGCAACACTCTCAAAATGTAAATGCAAGTTAATGGTAATACAGTAGACCCTTCAATGAAAAACTGAAACTATTAACAGTGAAGCAGTACAAATCAACCATTCGGATCTCCGGGCGGGGACTACTTCTTGAGAACCAAAACACTATATTAATAGAAGATCCAACATCAGAATTCTACAATGGAATGCAGGTGACCTCACCCAAACAAAAAGAATAGAACTGAATAAAATTGTATTTGACTATAACATAGATATATTTGTCATACAAGAAGAAAATCTAACAAATAATTAACTTAAATACTTCATTTTTACTGGATTATTACTACATCTACTACCCAAAAATAGACAGATAAGTAGTGGAATATTAGTTGGAGTCAAAAATGATATTAAATTCTCCTTTCAAATTGTTAAAGAAATGGATAACACAGATAAAGCTGAATTAATAAAGCTAAATTTTTGGGATAACAAAACGAATCTTCATTTATACAGTATTTACAATCCTCCCAGGAATGAATCAGATCTCTCACTTATTAAACAATTAAATAACACAATCATAATTGGGGATTTCAATGCCCATTCCCAAAGATGGGGTTAGGAAAAAGTGGATTCTGCAGGGCAGATAGCGGAAGAATTTTTGAATACCACAATCTTTGAACTGATTTATGATAAAGAAACCTTCATACATTACTCTGGAGCAGGCAGTAACCCAGACCTCTTGTTAGCTACAACAGATATTATTTCAAAAATTAAAAAAAAAGTTATAGAAGACTCAAGTTCTGGTCACAGAGCAGTAATTGCTGATATAAAACTAGATAATACAAATAACAGTCAAAATCACACAAATCTGTATTGGAACTTCAAAAAAGCAGATTGGAACAAATATAAAACTGAACTGGAACATAAATTTAAAGAACAAAAAAACTCACAGCTGCATGACCACCCAGATCATATGAACAAAAATTTCTGTAAAGTCATTCTAGAAACTGCAAAAAAACATATTCTCGTGGAAGAATAAAAAATTTCAAACCCTTTTGGAATCCCCAGTTAGAAGAACTGAAAAAGCAAAGGAAATACAGCTGAATAAACAAAAAACATATCAGATACACAAATATGACGAAAGAAATGTGCCTCACTATAAAAAGAAATTAATACAGCTAAAAAGAGTCACCTTAATAATTTCCTAGAAAAAATGGATTATAGGACAGATGGCAACAAAGCCCATAAGTTCATAAAAAATGTCAAGGACAGGAAAGAAAGCAACAGCACATCTATCATACACAACAATAAAATATTAACAAATGATGCAGCCATAGCCGAAACATTCAATAAATACTATGCTAATTCACATAAAGTAACAAGAAATAATAAAAAATAACGTAAACAATTTAAAACAGATTTGCAACAAGAAAGAAAATGTGATCCTAACACTCAATACAATATCTTTTTTCAAAATTTTAATATGCAAGAACTGAACTTTGCAATTAATAATCTAAAAAACAAAAAGTCTCCTGGACCAGATCACATACATCCAGAGTTCCTAAAAAACCATGGAAAAACAGCAAAACAACAACTACTAAAACTCTACAATCTGTCCTGGAACACCACTGTACCTGCCGAATGACGAAAAGCAATAATTGTTCCACTCTTGAAGAAAGATAAAACAGCATCAGAAATAAAAAATTATAGACCAATAGCTCTTATTAGCATAATAGCAAAAGTGATGGAAAGTATGGTGTCAAATTGGTTAAATTGGTTTCTAGAATCACAAAATTTAATTTCCCCATGTCAACCTGGATTCAGAGAGTCCCACTCTACAAATGAACAAGTCTTACTTCTCAGTCAAGAAATCAAAGACTCCTTCAATAAAAAGGAACATAATGTATCAGTTTTTATTGATTTCCAAAGTGCATATGATTCTATATGCAGAACAAAACTGCTAAAGAAAGTAAAAAAAATAGGGATACAAAGTCCAATGTTTTCATGACTATATCATTTCCTAACACAACACTTTATTGCTACCAGATATGGAAGAAATATATCTAAATATAAACAAGTACACCGCGGCTTACCACAAGGCGCAGTGCCCAGCACTACACTTTTTAATATATTTATTAACGATCTGCCACAACAAATACAAGAATCAGGTGTGAAGTGTGTACTATTTGCTGATGACTTAGTAATGTGGACTTCAAAACCAAAAAACAAAGGTACAGAACTAAAAAATACCATGCAACAATCCTTAAACAACCTACAAAAGTGGACCAAAGAAAATTTAATGACTGTTAATACAACAAAATCAAACTACCAAATCTTTTCACTAAGAAAAAAACCACTAAAAATAAAACTAAATTTTGAGGGTCAACAATTACCAGAAACAAAGGAAGCAAAGTATTTAGGAGCTACATTTGGTGCCAAACTTACATGGACCAAACAAATAGAAAATGTAATATAAAGAGCAGAGAGGCACCTTTCAGTGTTGAAACGTCAAACAGGAATGAAGTGGGGATGTTCCAGAGCAACTCTTAACACAACATACAGTGTATATATAAAGCCATTATTTACTTACTGCAGCGAAGTTCTTGTAACAGCAAACACAAAAAAAATTCAAAACTTTCAAAACCAAAGTCTGAGACTAATTACAGGTGCTATCAAAACCACACCAATAGCAGCTATGGAATTACTAACCAACCAATACCCCATTGAATATGAAATAGAAAAAGCAGCTCTTATTCAACACGAAAAGTTGATCAGACTCCCATTCAATACATGGAACAAGAGAAATTTTACACATATACTAAAGACTCAGGAGAGCTTTCTTTCCAAAATTCAAGACATCAAGAAGAATGTATACCTTCCTAACTCAAAGGAAAACTTCATATCTAAAGTCAATCCGACACATACATTAGACATCACATATTATTTACACCTGACAGAAGAAGTTAAGAAAAGTGATACTCCAACTAGTGTGCTAAAATTATTGGCAGTAGAGACAATCCATACTAGATTTCCAGAACATGAATGGTCCATATTTATACTGATGGCTCATTGGTATCAAACCAGGATGGAGCAGGGGCTGGAGTCACGTGTCACCTCTTTTCCTATTACGAATCTTTAAGTTATGGAACTACTAACTTTGATGGAGAAATTGAAGCAATTTGAATGGCCCTACAAAATCTTTTGTATAGAATTTCACATTTTCATCAAGCAGTTATTCTCTCAGATTCCAGGGTGGCAACTATAGCAATTACTTCCAAGTTGTCACCAAAAAACCAAACAATTATATAATGTTGGAAAATCCTTACCCATCTAACAGCACTTCAAAAACACCTAGTCTTCCAATGGATCAGCTCACTATGGACTGAGTGGTAATGAGAAAGCTGATTTTCTTGCAACAAAGGGTACCGGCAGTGTACAGAACTCTATAGTTAATCTACCATTTTATGTACCTAAAAGATTAGTCAACTCTGAATTAAAAAAAATTATTGCAAAATATTACTATGAAAAATCAAAAAATAAAAGATGGGAACTACCAAACATTCAAACAGTAATTCCTGAGTGTCCTGGAAAAATGGCAGTTGCAAGCTTCATGTTGATTATAGGACATGATTGTCTGGCAAAACATTTAAACAGAATTGCGATATATTCTTCACCACTCTGTACTCTATGTGATCTCCAAGAGGAAATGGACCGAGACCACTTTAAAATATGCCGGGCCATTTCTAACACCCCATCCATCAGTGAAAAATATTGGAGAGCAAGAGGATTAATGACTTCATTATCAGATATCCAGCATTACCTAACAATAACATAATTATTGTTCTTAGACATCATGAAAATAGAGCACCCTCATTTGTTGGTAGCCATAACAAGAGAAAAATTTAACTCAAGGGCGTATTTTGCTGTTTCAGATAAGTGACAACACATACTTTATAGCACCTTGTTAATTCAAACTTTGTTAAACTGAACTGGCTATTTTTCTGTCTCTTGAATTTCGGTTATACGATGGTCTACTGTATCACTGGTATAATCAGTGAATTTATAGGCACATGTTTCATGATTTTTACAATGCACTTTTGTAGTATGAATATATCTTTTGATTTAGTTGAAGATCCCCAGAAGATTATACTTTATGAAGGTAAAGAACATATGTATCCAAAATAGGCTGCTTTTAAAACTTCAGAAGAACATCTATGATTAAGAATTCTTATTGTATAACTTAATTTGCTTAGCTTCATAATTATAAAATTATGGGAAATATAAAATGTAACACAAGAATTTTAGAACATACAATAGTGCAATTGGTTGATACATTTATGTTGTACCCTAAAAACTACTTACTTTTTAGTATAAATTGATTTGAATGTCCTTTCTTTTATTAATGACTACTTTGTGCCTGGCTCCTTGGCCCTTTGGCTTTGAGTTAGTCCTTATTCTTTTTACTTTTTTTTTCTTCTTCGCTAACAGTTACTTCCTCATTACTCTCCTTTCTCTTGACTTTTCTGTTCCTTTCTCTTTGCTTTTTTTTTACTTTCATTAGCCAAACATATTTCTTCAATTTTCATTGTAAACTCCCCCATATCTTTAATTTTCTTTTCTCCCTTATCTGTTAATGTTCTTATAGCAGCTATTTCCTTGCTCATCTTGTCTCCACTTGCCTAACAGTTTACAATAATGTATTTTATTCTACGCATATGACACATGTTCTTGATTCTTAACCTTTTAAGGAACATTGTCCCTGTTCTCACCCAATGTTAAACCTTTCCTTACCTGTCTGCTACTTAAGGCAACATAATCTTCTCTTTCCCAATCTCTCTTTATCATTCTACATAAATTTAGAGAATTCTTTTTTTCCAGACTCTTCCACGTTTCTTGTTTTTCAATATCTTCTATCCTACTTCTTACTACTTCCCAAAACCTATTATCATTATTTCCCTCTATGTGTCAAATATCCCCCATTCCTATCTTCTCCAACTCTCTTCCTATACTGCCTACCAGCAATTCTTATGTGAAGTTATCTTCTGTTGGTTTACACAAATTTTCAATATATGTTGATCTTCTCTCTGAAGGTACCTTATATCTATTTGTCAAGATTCTTTCCTAATTATTCCTTTTCTCCCTATTCTTTCTAATTCTGTCAAAGCCAGTTGCCTTAGTGTTGACTGGCTTAAGTCCAAAGTTCTTTGCAAAATAACTTTTATATTTGATTCACTTTGTTGCTTAATTCTGAAGCACTCTACTTTCTACTGTGTACATTATTTTTACTTTGTTCAAGCTTTCCAACCATGTGACAGGCATCTCCAATTTGTAATTCACTAATTACTTATTCCTAGACCTGTCATAGCAGCTCTGCCTTTTGGCATCACTTTCCCACCATGTGTTTCCCACCCACCATTATTACTCCTAAATAGTCAAACTCCTTCACTATCTCTAGAAGTTGTCCAGTTTTTTGAGTCTTTTCTTAATTTATTCTCTTTTCTGAAAGCTTAATTTTTGATTTGCTTACATTTACTTGGTTTCCTTATTTTATAAAAAAATTATTTATCTCATTAATTGCACCAGTAGGTCAATGTCGTATATTGTGGGCTATCGAAGTTATCACTGAAGCCCAAATCTAAAGTAAGTTGGAAATTAATAAGTAATATGAATAGCAATGCAACACTAGCCAGTTTCCCTCATGAAGAATCAATGCATAGGATGGAATATGTCTAGTTCCCTACTATTGAATAGATGAGAGGGTAGGGCTTAAGATGCTTGCTGCTTCAGGCTTCACTACAATGTAAAAGAGAGAGGTATGGTGGCAGAATGCAGGAATAAGCATGCCAACCCCTCGGAATCCCACGTGACTATACCCACATGAGTGTCTCCAAAATGTACTGTGCAAACATAACTGGCTGCATAACAATAGCATATTTAGTTATAAGCAAGAAAGAATGTGTTTTTAACTGTGCGATTGTTATGGTCCTCAACAGCTGTATTAGTATTACCTATTTCATATTGTACAGTGTACCAAGACAGTTGCTAGTGCTAATACTTCAAAATGTTTGAACAATGTGTAGTAAAACAATTAGTGAAACGACCATACTCGCAGTTGAAATACGAGGATAAATAAATGATACTAAAACAGGGAAGGCCTATTCCAGCTCTTCTGCAATTGCAGGATGCGTAAAGCAAAAGAAATAAGAATACTTACAAAAGGTATTTTTAAAACACGAAAGAAATATAGCAAGAGTCAAAGCCGAAAGAACCAAGTGTCCAGAAGATGTACAAAACTGGAGAAGAAAAGCAGCCATTTTTAAGAAAGAATTAATTACAGCAAAAAGGGCCAGTTTCACAAATTTTGTAGAACATATGGACTATAGGAAAGATGGAAATAAAATATACAAATTCCTTAATAAAACAAAATTATCAAAAAATACAACTGAACCATTAAAATATAATAACAAAAGCTTAACTACAGATAGGGAAATAGCAGAATCCCTTAACAAGTTTTATGCTCAGTCACAAAGAATACCCCAAGCGTATAAAAAACAAGATAAGGCTATCCAAAAAACTATCAGAGAAACTAGTAAGCCAAAAGGTATACGAAATGATATTTTTATTCAGGATTTTAATGAAACAGAACTGGATTTAGCAATAGAACAATTACAGAACAAAAAATCTCCTGGACCTGACAAGATCCACCCAGAGTTTATTAAACACCTTGGCAGGAAAGGAAAAGAAATCCTACTTAAACTGTATAACACGTGTTGGAGAATGACTGTACCTTCCGACTGGAAAAAAGCCATTATCATCCCGATTTTAAAGAAAAACAAACCCTCAAACAATATTAATAGTTTCAGACCAATATCTTTGACCAGTGTTATTGCAAAAGTGATGGAAAGAATGGTGGCATCTAGACTTAACTGGTTCCTAGAATATTACAACTTAATTAATAGTTCACAGACCGGCTTCAGACAGAATCACTTTCAATAGAAAGGAGGATACCTCGGCAGTATTCATTGATTTTAAATCAGCATATGACTCAGTCTGGAGAAATAAATTAATTAAGAAATTGCAATCAATAGGTGTGAAAAGTAACATGCTTAAGTGGATAACTCAGTTTATTTCACAAAGATTTTGTGCCACAAAATATATTACATACATTTCCAAATATAAACAAACATACCGAGGACTTCCACAAGGTGCTGTTCTGAGCACAACACTCTTTAACATATATATAAATGACCTTCCATCAATAATAAAAACTTTAGAAACCAAAATTGCTTTATTTGCTGACGATGTAGTCATTTGGACTTCAGGCTCTTCAAAAAAACCTGAATTAATTAAAGACAGAATAGAAACAGCCCTAAACAAAGTACATGAATGGAGCTCCAAAAACCTCATGACTGTCAATGTGGAAAAAACAAATTATGAATTATTTACACTAAAATACAAACCAGTTAATATTAGCATAAATTATAATGGTAAACCACTCAAAGCAGTTGATGATGCCAAATACTTAGGCATCACTTTCGACAGAAAGCTAAGTTGGAAAAAACATATAACAAACATCTCAGAAAAGGTTGAAAAGAAATTGCAAATCCTGAAAAGGTTAGCTGGTGCTAAATGGGGCTGCTCAAGGAGAGTCCTTAACACAACATACAAAATGTATATTAAACCAAACCTCTTGTACTGTTCTGAAGCTTTAATAACAGCAGCAAATGCTAACATCAATAAACTTGAACAAATACAAAATCAGGCTCTTTGCCTAATCAATGGAGCAGTTAAATCCACACCTATTGATGCCATGCTTGCCTTAACACGGACCCCATCAATAACAACAAAAATAGAAGAACAAGCATTGCTCCAGCACGAGAAAATGTTACGACTGCCAAACTCTAAATGGACAGAAGAGAACCTCCCCCCTTCAATCCTTAAAACTCATAGTAGTTTCCTAGAAAAGGTAACACAGATTAAATCCAAATTGAACATTCCTAACACCAGAGAAAATCTACTTATAAGAGAAAATCCATTGGAATTATTGCAACCTACCTTCAATTTGGAATTAATAGAGGAAATAAATAAATCAGACACACCAAAAGAAATACAAAAACTTCTAGCTCTGGAAACAATCAATACTAGGTATCCCACAGAAGAATGGCTGCACATATATACTGATGGATCCTCGAAGGAAAACCTTACTGGAGCTGGAGTTACATGTTCACATTTTTCCTTTTATCATTCTGTTGGCAGAGACACAACAAATTATGATGGAGAAATAGAGGCTATATACATTGCTCTCCGACAATTATTAAATCTTCCCTTAAATAAATTTAACAAGGCAGTAATTCTTTCGGATTCTAAAGCTGCAATTCAGGGAATATGTTCAAATACTACAAAGAAGTCAACAAAAATTAGAGAATGCTACAAAATGTTAACACAACTCCAAAAAGTTAATAAGACTGTTCATCTCCAATGGATTCCAGCACACTGTGGAGTCATGGGGAACGAAGCTGCAGACTCACTTGCAAAGAAAGGCACAACAATAAAACAAAAGTCTAAATTCAATTTCTCATATTCCTCAATAAAACGCTTGATCATTAAAAATTTTTGTCATTCATACCTACAAGAAATAGAAACAAATGCCAAAGATAAAAAATGGATTACACTACTTTCCAATCCAGATATAATCCCCCAGAGACCAAGGAAAACAGCTGTTGCAACCTTCCGACTATTGACAAATCATGACTGCTTGGCAAGTCATCTCTACAGAATAGGTATCTCAGCCTCACCGATATGTGTCCTGTGTAACGATCCAGCAGAAATGAATGAAGAACACTTGAAGACCAGTGAAGCATTAAGATCAGAAGAAACTACAGTTCAAAAGTATTGGAAAGCACGAATGCTAATGGCTTCATTGCCAGATGCAAGGCACTAGAAAACAACAACAACAACAACAAAAGGTATTTTAATATAAATGATTACAATAAGTATGTGTGGTTGACTGGTTCATGCAAATTAAATAAATTTTATTGCTGGCCATGCTTGCTGTTTGCAACCGAGAAGATGCCCTGGAATATAATGAGTTTTGCAAATTTAGCATATTCAATCCCAAGTTTGGATAAACATAAGAAATGAACAATGTAAAGAAAATCTTTTACAGTTTTAAAAACTTTCGACACTCAACAGACAGATCATTCATTGAACTATCAGAAAAAAATTGTTAACTGTTTGCACAATGAAAATATTAAAGAAAATAGAAATGTATTGAATAGATAGATTGATGCAGTTCAATCTGTAAATTTTATTAAGGAAACCAGACAATTCTTTGTTTCTCTTAATGATTTATCCACTTTTTTCTCACATTCCACTTCATGTACATTTCATATTACAAGTTAGATCACAATTTATTATCTTTCCATGTAGTGTAGTACAAATTATAACATATACTGGATTCATACTACATTTTATCTGTTTTGACCTACATAGTAAGATAATGCTAATAAAAGCCATGTAGATTTAAGCTAAATGCAGCTAAACATGGGAATGAGGGAAAAATTAAGTTTAAAAATATGATGTGTTGCACTCACATGACTTTCTCTACTCTTGTACTAACCATTCTTACAAACTCTTATACCTATATCTTCTTCGTGTTAGTTAAGATAAACATTTGTACAAATTATCTTATTACTTATTTCCTTGTAGGTGCAAGGGGAATGTTAGAATACAGTAGGCTTTGTGCGATAGTCAAATGTTTTAAAGCTTTGAGATTCTGTTGTCTTTGCACACTTAACATATAAAAAAATGAACAGCAATGATCCATTTCATGAAAGTTATGTTTTCCGAAACTCACACATCTAACAAGGAATATCTCCAAAATCTCCTTACAAGAAAATTTATCGAGACATAAATTGTGTATTTTAGCAAGGTCTACATTTTTTGTATAGTATAATTTGGTCTATCTCTAACGGTTTACCAGTTATGCAAAAGTCATCCAGAGTAAACACGACTATAGGGACTATAGCCAGAAAATTTAAGATATGCATTTCATTTAGCATAAAAATATCTCAAACATATGACATTTTAATCAAAATCGTTAGGGCCATCTTCAAGAAAATCAAAATTTTTTGAAAAATTTGCCATGAAAAGGGTAGTTTAGGGTGAAGCTATTTTCTTCAAAATCTTCGTGTCACATCCTTGAAAGATATTTAACTTAAATACCAACTTTGGTTTTTAACCGACTTTTCGTTTTTGACTTATGCTGTCCACAGGCACACAGTCTCACACACACACACACACACACACACACACACACACACACACACACACACACACACACACACACACACACACACACAGACCTTTTTGTAAAAATGCTTTTTTTGGATTCAGGGGGTCTCAAAACATATATTTCCGGTGAAATCTCGACATCGAATTTTTGGGTGGAATACAATACTTCCCCTACTTACCAGTAGAGAAAGTAAAAAATAAATACAAGCAAATAAGCACAAAAATATAGCGTGAGCCTACTAGGCCCCACATGACCAATGTTGTTCTACCAGGGCATATGCCTAACAAAAGGTTAATCAACAACCCCTTATTGTCCAGATTTGGTAGGCCTAGTGATAGCCCAAGTCACAATCCCAGCTAGTGCCACTGCATTAGGTCATCTGCATACAGCAGTCCTACTATCTCTTTGTTCATTGATATAGGGCAATGACTATTACAATCCCTAACTCGTTCTAATACATAGTCTCCAAACAGATTAAACATAAGGGGACTTATTATTTATTTATGCCAACAAACTTACTGTTGGTGTTTTTAAACACACAAGCCGTGTGTGGGCAAAGTTTAAGAGGTAGAACTGGAACTTAAAAATTCAATGCCACAACTGGGATTTGAACCACAGACCTTCCGCTTGCCGGGCGGACGCTCTAACCACTGAGCTATTGTGACAAACTGCCAGAATGGCATTAAATTCTCAAGCCAGTTCGTATTTCTCCTGGTAAACCACAAAGGCAGTCTCACATCAGAAACAATTACCCCAATGGTGACTTACTATTGTAAGTACTTTATATCTCAGGATTAAATAACCTTCACATGGTAATTATTATTTATTTATGCCAACAAACTTACTGTTGGTGTTTTTAAACACACAAGCCGTGTGTGGGCAAAGTTTAAGAGGTAGAACTGGAACTTAAAAATTCAATGCCACAACTGGGATTTGAACCACAGACCTTCCGCTTGCCGGGCGGACGCTCTAACCACTGAGCTATTGTGACAAACTGCCAGAATGGCATTAACCCTATTTTTTGTCTTGCTATCTCCATAATTCTGTTTCAGTTGTATCTTCTACAGAATTTTATGTCATATTTTTCTTATTCTCTTAATGAATACCTCACTTTACACCTTGGTACGTAATTTCCACAGCAGTGCTTCTCTGTTAATAGGCATGTGGTGCACAGCCAGGCCTTAAAACAACTGCTCTGTATTTTGTGATGTACAAGACAAGTGTTCCTGGATGGAATTATCAGTGCTATGTAGCACAGGGGAGTGGGAGGTCCAAGTTTGGCACTTTGGCTATATCTGGGCTTTAATTAGTATCAAAGTTAAGACTTTAAGAAAAGTTGGAAATTAATGCAAATAAAAGTTACTTTAGGTACAACCTATATTTTTATTTTATCTTTAAATGAATATTATGCATATTGACAACAAAATGAAACCTGGCCTATAGCCAAGACTGTACATTAGGTGGGGCTTCAGATTTTATAGGAGGGGCAAGATAAAATAACTTTAAAAAGCAGATGTGTTGCCGTCACATAACTTTCTCTGCTCACTTTTGTACCAACTATTTTTTCTTACAAATGTTTATTCTTCTATTTGCTTCACATGAATTGACATGAACATTTGCAGAAATTGTCTTATTGCATATTTACTTGTAATTAAAATGGGATTACTGTAAGCTTTAGGCGATAATCAAATGTAAGGCCGATTGCTATGTGATGGTGTTGAAATTCCATTCTCTTTGCATGTCTAAGAGAAAAAATATGATGACTTCCCATTTGAGAAAAGTATGAGTACTTTAAAATTTAAACCAGAACAACAAATACCCCAGAAAAGGCTATCTATACAAAAAACAAATGTATATGACATACATTGTGTGCTCGAAGGAATCTACACTTTTCGTATAGTAATATTTTGTTAATCTCTTACGTTTTACTAGTTATCAAAAAGTCATCCAGAATAAAGAGGACTTCAGAGGCTATTCCCTGAAAATTCAAAATCATTGTGCTCAATTTTGAGATAATCAAAAAGTTTTTAAGGTTCCATGTAAAGGACAGCTTAGAGTGGGTAGCGTAGTCTTTAAAATTTTTGTGTCACATTATTGGAAGATACTGAACTTATATACTAAGTTTTATTTTTAACTGACGTTTCTTTTTTAGATATGCTGTTCATACACTGACACAAACACGGATATTTTTCCAAAAACTGTTTTCTTTGGATTCAGCGGGCCTTTAAACGAATATTTTCGGTGAAATCCCTACATTGAATTTTTGGGTGGAATACATTACTTTCCCAACTTACTATAGGTAGTAGAGAAAATAAAAACATATCTCTAATTTCTAAAGCTATGTGAACATACATAGCTGTATTTTTCTTAGCAATAAGAATATAATAATAGAGGAAATGGATCGAGACCACCTTCAAATATGCCCGGCCACTTCTAATGCCCCATCCATCAGTGAAAAATATTGGAGAGCAAGAGGATTAATGACTTCATTGTCAGAAATCCAGCATTAGCTAACAACAACATATATATTTTTCATATTATCATACAGTCTATTATTTCTATAGAACAATGAGCTTTAACAAAACGGCAAATACTCTGTGGTTAGAAATACAATGATACACATCAAATGATATGGAAGTAATGAAAGCACTTCATGGTTTAAAAAGCAAAACATTAACAGACCAGATTTGCATATAATGTTCTGATAAAATAAAGGTTGCTAACACTCCATTTTACTTAAAGAAACTTGGTAAAAGTGTTGATGATGATTATGTACTTATGGAAGCCCAGATAGTACTCAACACATTATTTGGATGTGACCTGTAATACAAAAGAAAATTTACCAGTTTTACTTGAATTGTTCATAATGGATTTTCCCAGATCAATGAAAATCACAGACTTAATAAAAGTTAGCAATAAAAAAATTATATAAAATTAATTGGGTATATTCAAAATGTAAAATGAAAATTTAAATGTTTAAAGAGTAAGTAATTATTGTGACCAAAACTTATAAAATTATAGAAGTTGTATCTGGATGCTGTAAGAAGCATAAGTTTCGAGGGCGTTAAATAAATGTTTTAATTAACAAGTCCACCCATAAAGGAACAGTTAACAAAAAATAGTTATCAACCCACTATTGGATTTTCTTTCATCACTGTCATTAAATTCAACCGCACATAGCGGAGTGGGCTGTTTGTTTCTGCTGTCTAGTAACCTTGTTACTTCATGAACAGTGTAGTTTACTTCTTGTAATGCCTCTGAAATCTCTTCGTTACTGAGGGAATGGGTTAAGTTGCGAATGATGACAGAAAAAGTTTCCTCTTGAGGATTCCTGTATGTGAAATATTTTTAACTGATGAAGTCATAATATGCTCTGAGAACTCGAAAATCATCTATTGTAGAAGTGAAAACTTTTATAGTTTTGCCTCTTAGCGCAGTATGAAACTTTGATTTCAAATGACCACTACATATGCTACAGATAAGCAGCTGATAATTTTCAATTCCATATAGGCATATTGGTAGTAGTTTATCTTTGGCAGGCTCAGAATAATCAACTGATCCATTATCATCTTCACTGTTTCTCAATATATCATACATATTTTGTGTAAGAATAGCAGAAATGTATATATTTGTTGCACTCTTACCCATATGCAATTGTGAGGTGCTTGTTGAAGGCACTGAAAATGCACAAAATGCATTGTTTGCGTAATTCCCCACTTGAAGGTTTGCCAACCTGGGATATCAATAATTTAGAATGTTTGACAATCTTCTTTTTTGAAGTTTGATCATCAGCTGCCGAACGTTTCCCAGTTTTGTTGTTAGTAATACTAAAAGATTCGTTCATACTGGAATTTGTAGAATTAACAAAAAGTATATTACCTACATTTTTTGTTGGTAGATCATCTTACTCCATTGAGGAGCAGTTACCATTTAGACTGCATGTGCCCGCACATTCACTGCTAACATGAGCATCCATGCCAGAAGCCAAGCTTCCCCAGCAGTAGCACAATTGAACTCACAGCCACACAAATACACTGAAGTAATGCTTTATAACACTTATGATGACATGACAAGTCCACACACACTTTTTAATAAAGAAACCAACATTCACTGCGGCAAGTAAACTGACCAGTTGCTTTAAAATACGTAGCTTGTAATGAAGATTGCTTGAATCCAATCGTGGCCACCTTCATTCTCCAACTCAATGTTGATTTGGAATAATTGCAGTCTGCGGTTTCCTTTGCTTCCAAATGTCTTTAGAACTTCTTCAAGCTCCAAGGCTTGTGTTTGCTGTTTTTCAAAGGCAAGAAAAGTCAGTCTTGCCAATCGTGATAGTCTCTGTGTCTCATGGATAGTCTCTGTGATTGATTTATGGCATTTGATGTAGAAAATGTAGATTCACAAGTTGCTGTATTGAATCCAAATGTTGCTACTGTTGCAAATGATGCATAAGTCTTTTTGAACACATCGCGGTTTTTGTATAAAAGGTCCATTTTATTTTCATTAGGTTTTAAGGACAAATAAGCCTGCACCTCTGACACTTCCTTCCTTGGCACAGTTACGCCTAAATTTTCAAGAGGTTGAAGATTTTCAATGTTGAGTTGTTTTTCCCTTTTAATAGCCAGTAAAAACCCATCACTCTTACTGAAGCATTCATCTAAATCAGGCATGTCAAACATCACTCCGAGGGTGTGAAGAGAGGGGTCTACCCCTCCTTAACTGCAGTAGCACGCGCTAGTAGAACCAGTTTTCGCTTTGTTTTTCCCGTTTTCCGATTTGATTATCACGGAGGGAGGGAAAATAGGGGGAAATTTTTCACGCCTGGTGAGTGCTGTTTGACACCCCTGATCTAAATACACTAAGTCCACAGTCTTGTTTAAAGATCTTGTTCACCTGTTGTGGGTCAGAACTGCTTGTGGAATGCAGGCAACAGACTATAATGAATGCAATCAGTATTTTCAGTTGTCTTCCTGGTTCTTTTATTTTGTACAGGAACTGGAAACAAACTTTCTGGTAGCATATTTTCAGCTTGCACAGAAGAAAACTTTTCTTCTTTTCGAAACTCACTGATTTCTTGTTTCACACACTTAATGTTAACAATTGTGTCACTTAAGCTTGTAGTCAGAGATGAGTGCATTATCAGCTGGTTCCAGCAATCCATGTATTTTCTTGTACAAAACTAATAGGAAGAGAAATTGAAGTAACATTATCACACTCTCCAAACCAATGCTTTTGGCTATGTCTTCTCCATTGAAGTGTTTTCTTCCTATGACAATTAGCACTCTAAGTACTTCTTCATAGTTTGACAAAATTGCTTTAGTAATTGTAAGGTGCCCACTCCAATGCTGCTCTAGAAGACGCACAATGGTTCTGCCTTTATATAAGGATGCAATTTTGCCTCACCAAGGAAATCATGCAGCATAGCATACTGGTAAAATAAGTGTCTTTCTTCAGGTATTTCAGATACTGTTTTAACAACTACTAAGTGTAATCTATGATTGTAACAGTCAGGAGAAGTATATGTTGTATTTTTTGGTATGTAAGTTAAACATTCCAAAAGGTTTTTATCTTCATTAAGATGTATTCATAAACATTTAAAAATAGACTCCTTTGGTTCCCTCCTCTATATTATAATTGCCATGCAGAGCTAGCTCATTGACTGTCCACCAAGAACTGTATTACTTCCATTTATGATTTAACATAGTAACTTGTTTCTTGAGTGTGATTTCATTAACTAATGTTGACACCATTTCTGTACAAGTTTCATGTTTCTTCTACATTGACATGGCACGGATATGAGTTTCTGGCGGTTGGTGTTTAGGAAACCCACGGTTGCTATGTAAGGCATTTTTCCAGTTTCTGAAATCTTTGTCAGTATAACTTCTCCCCTTTGTGCCATAAGGCTGAAACTGCATGCAGGCATAACAAAATGCAGCATCTTCAAAAACAGCATACTGCAATCGAGCAAACCACTTATACCATTCAGGCTGAAAGCTATGCCTATTGCTTTGTTTAGCGCAATCCTTTAGATAAACTTGCTTTATTGGCCCACCTCTCTGTATCAAATAATTAATCAGCTCATTTTAACCACTGGCTCCTGATCATTGTGGACTGTGTTGCTGGAGACAACTTGGTTTTCTTGCTGCTCCTTTCTTTTGTGTTTGCCAAACAAATGTCTTATGTCCATAATGCATGCATTCACTGTCCTTGACACTACTTGGTTTAAAATAAAAACAATGCACTATGATCTGGAAGCTCATTCTTCAAAGTTTATTGGTGAGAAAGGTGGGGAGGGAATACGAAGTGACTGCATGTTGTAAGCAGATGATTTCCAAATACATCATGCATCATGCTATGTACAGGTACATGTTCGATTGTATTTTAGTGGCCTTTGACTGCCAAGAGGTTTGGATATTTGGTGTGCTGGAATAAGGCAATGGATAACTGCTACAGAATTGTTACTATTAATATTGTAACAAAATCACGCAAAATGCAAAGTCTGTTTACTTTTTCAAACACTTTATTTTCCTCTAAGTCATACTGCAAATGCACAATTTCCTTCTCATTGCTAACACAGTTTATAAACTTCTCTACTATTACAATTCATAGTTGTTCTTCCGATAATCTTTCTCAGTCTTTTAATGTCTTTCTCCAGTTTCACTGTCTCTTGTATCTTTACTATTATAATACAATCACTTAATGACACATACGTACTTGCTGACAGGTTGGTCGATTCACTCTCATAACTAAACCTAACTGTACACGATGACTAAAACTATTCTGACATTCACTCAAACTCTGACATAAAAAAAAAACTGACTGAACTGCTCACTCTCTGTCCTATTTATACTGGAGCCGTTGTGACATAACCTCCTTGAGCCCTTTCCATGTGCATGTGTACAATTACTCAGCAGAAAGGGAGAAACTTATAGAGTTTGCTGGACACTAAGGTGTTATCACTGTTTAATCTCACACACAGCCGTTAGTTGCCCTGTAGTCTCGGACCTCCTTTATGTTTTGCAGCCATTATTGTGGTCACGCACATACATAGGTGCTTGCTGTATCCAAGATCTCTTGTCTGTATGTTGTTGAATGACCCAATGTCACAATATACTCCTTAATACATAGTCATTTTGGTTCTTGATTTATTATTGAAATATTTCTAAACCTTCAAAACAGGAAAGGACAAATGGGGATTCTCTCAGAATGGGCAACATTTGTTCCAGTGTGGGTGCTGCGTGACCTGGCCCCTTCCGGCTACGACCCTGAATGAAGCAGTGAGTGAGTGAGTGTATCGAGTTTAAGAACTTGGTCATTAGGACCCCTGAATGAAGCATATAAGGTACTAAAAGAGAAATCTTTTAATGCAAAGATACTAAATGCAACTGCAAGTAATGTAAAACTAAGACTAGCAGATTTGGTATGAGCCTTGTTTCTATATTTCTTTGTATCATTTTCAGAGTGTGAGCAGTTTAATTCTTTTAATTCATTGTAATTCTTAAAGTCAACACAGAAAAAACTAAAATAATGATACAAAATAGACAAAATAAGAGAAATAATATTGCTTGCATGATAGGCAATAATAAGATAGAAGTAGTGGACAGTTTCAAACATCTAGGTATAATGGTGGATCAAAATAATGATGAAAGTAAAGAAATTAAAGTTCAAATATTGGCTGCAAACAAAGCATATTATTCACTTCAGAATTTGTTTAAAAACAAAAATATAAGCAGGAAAACTAAGATTAAGCTATATAAAACATTAATCAAGACTGTGCTGATATATGGATGTTGTTGTTGTTAGCTAATGCTGGATTTCTGACAATGAAGTCATTAATCCTCTTGCTCTCCAATATTTTTCACTGATGGATGGGGCACTAGAAGTGGCCGGGCATATTTGAAGGTGGTCTCGATCCATTTCCTCTTGCAGATCACATAGAGTACAGAGTAGTGAAGAATATATCCCAATTCTGTTTAAATGTTTTGCCAGACAATCATGTCCTATAATCAACCTGAAGCTTGCAACTGCTGTTTTTCGAGGACTCTCAGGAATTACTGTTTGAATGTTTGGTAGTTCCCATCTTTTATTCTTTGAGTTTTCATAGTAATATTTTGCAATAATTTTTTTGAATTCAGAGTTGACTAATCTTTTAGCTGCATAAAATGGTAGATTAACTATAGATTTCTGTACACCGCTGGTACCCTTTTTTGCGAGAAAATCAGCTTTATCATTACCACTCAGTCCACAGTGAGCTGGTATCCATTGGAAGACTAGGTGTTTTTGAAGTGCTGTTAGATGGGTAAGGATTTTCCAACATTCTATAATTGTTTGGTTTTTTGGTGACAACTTGGAAGTAATTGCTATAATTGCTGCCCTGGAATCTGAGAGAATAACTGCTTGATGAAAATGTGAAATTCTGTACAAAAGATTTTGTAGGGCCATTTGAATTGCTTCAATTTCTCCTTCAGAGTTAGTAGTTCCATAACTTAAAGATTTGTAATAGGAAAAGAGGTGACATGTGACTCCAGCACTTGCTCCATCTTGGTTTGATATCAATGATCCATCAGTATAAATATGGAGCTATTCATGTTCTGGAAATCTAGTATGGATTGTCTCTACTGCCAATAATTTTAGAACACTAGTTGGAGTATCACTTTTCTTAACTTCTTCTGTCAGGTGTAAATAATATGTGATGTCTAATGTATGTGTTGGATTGACTTTAGATATGAAGTTTTCCTTTGAATTAGGAAGGTGTACATTTTTCTTGATGTCTTGAATTTTGGAAAGAAAGCTCTCCTGAGTCTTTAGTGTGTGTGTAAAATTTCTCTTGTGCCATGTATTGAATGGGAGTATTATGGTTAGTATTTCCATAGCTGCTATTGGTGTGGTTTTGATAGCACCTGTAATTAATCTCAGACTATGGTTTTGAAAGATTTGAATTTTTTTTGTGTTTGCTGTTACAAGAACTTCGCTGCAGTAAGTAAATAATGCTCTCTTCAATATATGGATGTGAATGTTGCACATTAACTTCCAGTTCTGAGAAAATATTAGGCACATTTGAAAGGAAAATCCTGAAAAGGATCTACGGTTCAATACAAGAGAATGGAAGATGGCAAATAAGGTGGAATAAAGAAATATATGAACTATATAAGGGGGTGGATATTGGGAAAGATATAAAACTAAGGAGACTGAAATGGGCTGGCCATGTGGCAAGAATGACAGATAAAGAAAATACTGGATGGAAAATTTTATAAGACCAAACCAAAAGGAGCACCAAGGGGAAGATGGGAAGATGCTGTAAGGAAGGATGCAATGCAGCTACTCAATGTTAGGATATGGAGAAGAAAGGCTATGGATAGGGATGAATGGAAGCAAAAGTTAAAAGAAGCTGAAGGCCACAGCTTAGAAGAAGAAGAATTCATTGTAAACGTAATGAGTAGTGTGAGTAGTAGACATTGATTTTGCAAATATATTACATAAGAGAGGGTGTTATTTTGAGAACAGTAGTTATTCGGAACTTTAGAGCACAGATCAAAATCATTTCTTTGATATGTTTTTGTAAAGAATTCAATGTTTTGTAGTATTGCTGTTGTCTCTGGATCACATACAGATTAACAATGGCTTGCCAGAATATTTTCTTTAAACACAAAGCGTTTAGCAGAATCAAGATTAAAATATAACACTTTTGCAATGTTATTCTCCATAAAGTAAATTTGGGTGGTGTTTCTTACGACCATTGCTGCCTTGCCCATTGCTACTATTTTTAAATTTTCTATTTTGACCTCCTGAGCATCAATAAATGATATGGAGTTTGATGGAATATCGGTAAATTCACAGTCCTTAATATGAACGTGAAAAGGCATTTTCACAGCAGATTGTATTTGCTTGTCGTAGGTATATAGAGAATATTCTGTCAGATTGTAGAACCATGAATTTGAGAATTCAATGCATTCTATGTGCAGTTCACTGAAAGTGTGCTTACTAATTTTGTTTATGTCATTGTTCTTTATCTTCAATAGCTTCATATGCTGTCTTCTGTTGAAAATGGGTTTGTCCAGTTTTACCAAACTGCTCACATTCACAATCTCCAAAGTTGAGAATGAGCATGGAAACTCTGTATCAAGAATAACTTCTCCATTGTTGATGAAATACAGGTTTTCCAACTGCTGTGCATTTACCAAAAATGGCAGAGTCAGATGTACCAATCCACAACTGTTGATTATGATTTTGTGTGCTTCTTGAAAGAAGCAATTGTGATGATCTTCAAGGTCGAGTTGCTGAAACAAAAAATATTAAAAATCTTATGTGTTGCAATCACATGACACACTCTCCACTCTCTTTATAAACTAAATTTACAAAAGTTTATTCTTCTATCTGCTTCCTGTTAATTCAAATAAGCCTTTGTTGCTCATTTATACATTTTGTTGTAGGCTTAAGAAGTACACACTAACCTCAACTGCTACTCAAATCTTTTCCAAGCTGGTTGCTATATGAGGACTTTGAAATTCTATTATCTTTGCATGAATATGCAAAAAAAAAAAAAAAAAAAAAAAGTAAAGTATAATGTTCTTCCTTTCATCCATGGGCCTTTGATAAATTTAAAAAAGTGTTCAAGGAATACAACATTCAGCTAGCACCAGTATATCATTACTCCATAAAAAACCTGCTGCTTTCAAACATCAAAGATGCTATTCCACCTAACAAAAAATCCGGCATATACCAAATTGAATGCAGGGATTGTAATGAAGTATACATTGGAAAAACCAAAAGAAATTTAGAAATTAGATTCAAGGAACATGTTAGGAACATCAAGAGTAAACAATTAGAAAAATCAGCAGTTGCATTTCACTTTTGGACAAAAAATCATGATATAAAGCCAGAACCAAAACTTCTCAAACACATAACCAAGTATTTAATTTCGACATTCCTCAGAAAGATATTTTTAGCAAGTTCCTTGAACCGTTACTAGAAGAAACATCAGAAAAGCATCGCCATCCACACTATGAAACACCATGGAAACCCAGTTATTGCCCGGTTGATAATGGAGGAAAGTTAACCTTCGAAACACGTTCCAGAAAATTATACTGTAAGTGTTGTTTAGTGTTATTAATTGACTCACCTTTTAAATTAAATTAAAAAAGTATAATGTATTTAAAAATTCACACCAATAACAAAACAGATGTCGGAAATGGTTAATACCACAAAAAATGTTATTTGCCATAGAATTTATGTTTTCAAGAGATCTATATTTTTAGTGTAGTAAGATTTTGACTATCTCTTATGGTTTACCAGTTATGCCATAGTCATTCAGAATGAAGAGCATCTCACAAGCTATTCCCTAAAAATTCAAGATATACAATATATTTGTCATAAAAATATCTTAAACAAGCAATTTTTAAGAAAATCAAAAAGAATAAAAACTCTTCCATATAAAGGGTAGTTTGCAGGAGGGAATAATTTACTTCATAATCTTGGTAGGCCCTGAACATAAATACAAAGTTTCATTTTGTTCCTTAATTGGTTAGTTGATTGTTTGATACAACATTATTAAGGAAGACATGTTTCAGGAGCCATCGCTTCCATCAGCAGTTCCTATTCGACAGCCTACATAATCCCTTTGAATGCACTGTCAAAAAATCAACTAAGTAATGAACAATTAGTGCACATATTCTCACATAGTCCAACATACAATTGTAATTTAAAACAAGTTTCCTGTTAAAACAACTTTTTCTTTTTGAGTTATGATGATCACATGCTCTCATACTTGTATCTTTTTGTAAAAATGTTTTTCTTGTGTGGAATCAGAAGGCCTCAAAATGTGCATTTTGGTGAAATCTCAGTATTAAAATTTTGGGTGGAATATGATACTTTTCCTGCTTATAGTAAGTATGCAGTATAGAAAGTAAAATCTGATTAACATACCTGGACTGTGTGTACAAAAGCAATTAAGTCAAAAAACCTCATAATGAGAAAAACTAAATTAAAGATTAAAATCAATTTCCCAAATCTCTTATGTGCCAAAAGTCTACACATTTTGCAATAAAATATTCATTGGTTAATACTGTAAATATACAAATCAGGTTGCTTTAATTCCGTAAATCTTCATCCCTTATATAAGGATTATCTGAAGAGTTGGAGGGTGGATGTGTGACTTACATGACTTTTCACAGTACTTTTTGGCATATCCACTTCCACGTAAATGTTATAATAATGGTGTCAGTGGAAGATTTATTGTTTGCCCCTAGATTATATAATGAAATTGTATTTTTACATAGGTAATCAATTCTTGTAGTTCCCATGGGGATAAAATACCACCATATTTATATTGAATTCACATTTAGCAGAACTTGAGAAAATGACAGCATAAAAATATTACAAGGATAATGAAACAAGACATATCACTGTGGTAATAATAATAACCCAAGGTGCAACAGCCCTTACCACCTAGCTGCTGCCTTCGCCACCTCTAACTACCACAGGTGTCAAGAGTGTGCTGCAGTACTGCTGCTCAGCACCCCGGTCCCTACAGGCTGGTTATGCAGTCTGCACAACCAGGACTGCAACTTTTCAATGAAGTAGCTTTTTATTTGGCCTCTCAGGGACCTAATAAGCCTGAATGCACCCTGTACCAGGTCCTCCAGTAGAAGAAAATCCTCACACTGGTGCTGGGAATTGAACCTTGGTCTCTCGCTTGGTGAGAAGCACTACTGCCGCACTAAAGAGACAATCCTGATATCACTATAGTATTTGAAAATAATACCTTATAATCACACAGTAAATATTATATTTTTTAGTCTTTTATAAAGGATTGTTTAAGTTAATGAACTTGGCAAAATATAATATAACACTATGTAGAGAAACAAGACATTTTGTTACTATGACTTTAATGTCATATACTTTCTTTAAATATCCATGAAATTGTTTTTACCATCCAAAAAATAATAAATAACAAAAACAGATTCTTCCGTCAGCATCATCACTGGTATCAGTATTTGGAAATGTGCTAAGAACACTTTCAGATATCATATGGTCTAGAATTCCCAGAATGTGGCTAAGATAAATGAAAGTAGGTCCAGCAAGTTCTATTTTTGGTAGGTTTACTGCATTTGGATCAGAATACTTCTTAAAGGTGTTATATCTGCAGATTTATTTCCTCTTCTGAGAAAACTGGAAAATCTGAAATCATCTTTCCTTAACCCTTTCGCTGCCAAGCTAAATGCTATACAACTGCTTTAACTGCCAGCCCTAAATATGGAGAAATGTAAGATTTTACACAAAGCTTTCCACTTGCCTCAATTTTGAATCTGTTGAGTTGAGATTTTTTGCAGTCACTTCTGAAATGTTTTTTACATTTATACACACTTTTGACAACATTACTCTAGTACACATATTTTTAAAAAAAAATTTGAATTGTTAAATTTTTATTTTTAAATTTTAATTTTCCACTTTCAGTTTAGTTTTGACACCATAATTATTATCACATACCAATTTTGCTTTTGCCTGTCAATTAATCATTATATTATTTATACAATTGCAAATGTTGAAACTTCTATGTTTAAAATTGTTTAAATGAGCACGGTTAATAATATGAAGTGCAATTTAAAGTTTTTTCTTGGCAAATGCCATTGAACACTTATGTTACAAAAAGCTTCATGTTCATGGTTAATTACATCTTGCCAATTGGAATTCAGTTCATCTTTATCCTGATCTGTGGCACTTCCTGCAGGAGTCAGCGTAGAACACAATGATTGTTTATTTCATTTATGTCACTGTCATCGTCACTAAGAGAAATATCATTATAGCTGTCACTTTCCAGCAATGCTGCTGCAATTTCATCTTCCGTCAAAGATTTTTTATTCCAGTATACTATTCTTTAATGCTCATTAAACAAACACCATGAGAAATCACTGTATATACATAGAATAAATAATTAAGCTCTTCATGCAACAACTTACAACACGTGTTTACCGCTCTCTTCTTCTAGCACACTAAAATACCCGACGCGTGACAACCTGAGAAAGAAAAATTAATTTTACAGGAAATCCAGAGATTAAAAAACAAATAATGATGCCAACGCACAGTTTACATATTGTAGATTAGATAGAGGTGGACATATACGCCATCTGTTGCATAATTTGCAATAAAGGTCCTCTTTAGACATAACACTGACCACAAATGGCTCATACTTTCCTGATTAACGAGTTGCATCCAGTAGTGAGCATGATGAATAGGAGCATGATACTCCCATTTATTTTTTCTATGGTTGCATAATCTCCATCCTCTCCATGTGTGTATGACCTAATATTAGGAATTAGTGGTCAATAGATTGGGGGACTGGGTGTTTCTGAAGTGCAACCATACACATTATGGCAATGTGACTGTCCTTGGCAGGAATCAGAATATGTAAACTATTTTTTACATCTAGATGAAGTTGTTTAAATGAATTGTAAAAGTAAGACCCTATTCATTAGTCACTCTTAAGACTTGTCTTTTGTGCTACATGAAACACTATGCTTGCTTGATATCACAGCAGCGAATGTTAAGTTTTAGCTCCATAGCTGTCTTTTATAGAAGGCAATGGAGCTACTGACTACTGGAGTTTGCAAGCATTGTTGTAACTAAAATATTATGGCTTTCCTTGTAAGATAATTTCTTGAGAACGACTTGTCAAATCAACCTTTTCTTGGGTGCATTTCTTACTCTCAAACTCTAGTATTCTTTGCCTTCAGAGATCTCTATCTTCAGCTTAAGGCTAGCACATGCCTGGTATGTGTCCACTTTTGATTTCTGTAGTTCAAGATCATCAAAAATAGTTTCATATATCCTCCTCCTAACATGTTGTCCAGGAATAGCATTTAAACATTCTTTGTATAAGTGTTAAAGTGACATGAGATGCTAAATGGTTTCTCTGTGTTTTTACTGAAATGATACACAGAGTTGCAATAATTTAACCGCACTTCAAAAACACCTAGTCTTCCAATGGATACCAGCTCACTGTGGACTGAGTGGTAACGAGAAAGCCGATTTTCTTGCAAAAAAGGGTACCAGCAATGTGCAGAAATCTATAGTTAATCTACCATTTTATGCAGCTAAACGATTAGTCAACTCTGAATTCAAAAAAATTATTGCAAAATATTCCTATGAAAAATCAAAGAATAAAAGATGGGAACTACCAAACATTCAAACAGTAATTCCTGAGAGTCCTCGAAAAACAGCAGTTGCAAGCTTCAGGTTGATTACAGGACATGATTGTCTGGCAAAACATTTAAACAAAATTGGGATATATTCTTCACCACTCTGTCCTCTATGTGATCTGCAAGAGGAAATGGATCGAGACCACCTTCAAATATGCCTGGCCACTTCTAGCACCCCATCCATCAGTGAAAAATATTGGAGAGCAAGAGGATTAATGACTTCATTGTCAGAAATCCAGCATTAGCTAACAACATTTTTTACATATGCATTGTTGACAAGCCAGAGTTAGTTGTTTTGCATTACTGAATCTTCATATTAGTGCAATGAAACTATATACTTAGTCACCAGATGGGTATAGTTTCATGTTGGATAAGTCATTTAAATTTGAAGTGCACAAGTTAAGTCAGCTCTATTACTGACTTAACCAACTTTGCACTGCTGGTTCGATGGTGTAAAACATGCTAAGTCAAAAGTGAGTGACTAAACCGTCTTTGCACACGTACAACTGATGACTTCATGACATACCTCCATTTGCACACTCATGTTACTCGGCTATTATAACTGACATGACTTAACCGATTAGACAAATAGGTAGAGCACACAAAATTACACCAAAGGCTGTGGAGAACTCATTTTTTATATTTTTTGACTTAACTGCTTTTGCACATCCAGTAGAGATACAAACACGTATTTTGTTCTGTAAAATTTATAGCAGAAAATCTGTCTTAGTCATTGCTAGAGCCCATATTTGTATGCATAATCAAATGCAAAATATACACAAAAATGTAAAAATATGCATTGGAATACACAAAAACAAATATAAAAAAATCTGATGTGTTGCATTCACATGACTTTCTTTACTCTTGTACTAACCATTCTTACAAACTGTTATTCCTATATCTTCTTCGTGTTAGTTGAGATAAACATTTGTAGAAATTATCTTATTCCTTATTTCATTGTAGGTGCAAGGGGAATATTAGAATACAGTAGGCTTTGAGCGATAGTCAAATCTTTTAAAGCTCTGAGATCCCGTTCTCTTTGCATTCTTAACATAAAAAAAATGTACAACGATGTTCCATTTCATGAAAGTTGTCAGTTTTCTGCAACTCATACAAGTAACAAGGAGTATCCCTGAAATGGTTCACTCAACAAAAAAATTTATTCAGACATAAAGTGTGTGTTTTAGTGAGATCTACATCTTTTGTGTATTAAGATTTTGTCTATCTCATACGGTTTATGAGTTATTCAAAAGTAATCCAGAGTAAACAGGACTACATAGGCTATAGCCAGAAAATTCATAATATACATTTCACTTGTCTTACAAATATCTTAAACATATGACATTTTAATCAAAATCCTTAGAGCCATTTTCAAGAAAATCAAAATTTTCTAAAAGTTTTGCATGTAAACAGTAGTTTAGGGTGGGGTTATTGCCTTCAAAATCTTTGTGTCGCATTCTTGAAAGACATTAAACTTGAATACCAACTTTGGTTTTTAACCGACTTTACAATTTTGAGTTATGCTGTCCACAGACTGACAGACAGATAGACAGACAGACAGACACACACACACACACACACACACACACACACACACACACACACACACACAGAGGTACTTTTTTCTAAAAATGCCTTTTTTTTTTGGATTCAGGGGGTCTCAAAAGATATTTTCTGTGAAATCTCAACATCAAGAGCAGGTCAATGTTTCGTGATTCCTCGCTCCTTTGGAGCTATTTGGCTCAGATCTCCGACCTTCTCCGACTTGTACAATTTTTGTATAAATCGGTGGCTAGTGTTCAGTGGCGACGCCTGGGAACTGTTTGGGTTGCATTAAAGCAAGTCCTTGTCTAGCGTTTCTTCGGCCCTTTGGAGCGATTTCGCTCAAATTTTCGACCTTTTCCGACTTGTAAAATGTTTGTTTATATCGATCGCTCCGGGTCAGTAGGGACGACTGGGCACACCTTGAGTCGGATTAGATAGGGTCACAGTTTGCGTTGGATTAGAGCACTTCTATGTTAAGTGATTCTTCGGTACTTTAGAGGAATTTGGTTGAGATTTAGGACCTTGTTTGATTTATGCAATTTTTATTTAAATCGGAGTCTCCTGGTCAGTAGAAAGGTCAGAGCATAGTTGCGCTAGAGTAGGTCGTATGGCGTGGGTTAGAGCAAGTCGATGTTTCGCGATTCTTCGGTCCCTTTGAGCAATTTCACTGATTCTTCGGCCCTGTCCGATTTTTACGATTTTGGTATAAATCGGTCGTTCCGATTTAGTAGGGATGCCTGGGCGCAGTTTGGGTTGGACTAGAGCAGGTCGATGTTTCTCGATTCTTCGGTCCTTTGGACCAATTTCGCTCAAATTTCCAACCTTACCCAATTTGTAAAATTTTGTTATAAATCGCTCTCTAGGGGTTATTAGGGATTCCAGGACACAGTTTAGGGTGGATATGAGCAGGCCGATGTGTTGCGACTTTTCGCTCCTTTGGGACAATTTCGTTCTAATTTCCTATCTTGTCCTATGTGTACAATTTTGGTATAAACTGTTCGTTAGTGGTTTGTAGGGACGCCTGTACATAGTTTTGGTCAGATAAGAGCAGATCGATGTCTCGCGATTCTCCGCTCCTTTGGAGCAATTTCGCTAAAATTTCCGAGCTTGTACGATTTGTGCAACTTTGGCATAAATCGGTCGCTTCGGGTCAGTAGATACGCCTAGCCACAGTTTGGGTTTCATTGGAGATGGTCGATGTTACGCGATCTTTGGCTCCTTAGGAGCAATTTCTCTCAAATTTCCGATCTTGTCCGATTATTGCATTTTTAGCGTAAATCGGACGCTCCGGGTCAGTAAGAACGTCTGGGCACAGTTTGGGTGGCATTGGAGCAGATTCTTCACGATTCTTTGTTGCTTTGGAGCAATTTCACTCAAATTTCCCAACTTATCCGATTAGTACAATAATTTTGGTATAACTCGGTCGCTAGGCGTCAGTAGAGACATCTGGTCAAAGTTTGGATTGGATTAGACAAGGTCGATTTTCGCGATTCTTCGCTTCTTTGGAGAAATTTCTATCAAATTTCTGACCTTGTCCGATTTGTACGATTTCGGTATGAATCGTTAGCTCCGGGACGCCTGGGCAGTAGGGACGCCTGGGCACAGCTTGAGTTGGATTAGAGCAGGCAGATGTTACGCGATTCTACGATCCTTTGCAGAAATTTCGCTCAAATTTCCGACTTTAGCCGATTAGTACAATTTTAGTAGAAATCGGTCGATATGGGCACAATTTGGGTTGGGTTACAGCAGGATGATGTTAAGCGATTCTTCGGCAGTTGGAGCAATTTCGCTCGAATTTCCAACCGTATCCGATTTGTACAATGTTGGTACAAATCGGTCACCCGGAGTCAGACGAGACGCCTGGGTGCAGTTGGTGTTGCATAAGACCATGTCGATGCTTAACGATTCTTCACTCCTTTGGAGTAATTTCGCTCCAATTTACGACCTTGTGCGATATTTACAATTTTAGCGTGAATCGGTAGACAGGTGTCCATAAGGACGCCTGGGCACAGTTTGGGTTAATTTAGACTTGCTCGATGCTACGCGATTCTTCGGTTCTTTGGAGCATTTTCGCTCAAATTTCCGACTTTATCCGATTTGTAGAATGTTGGTATAAATTGGTTGCTAGGCGTCAGCAGGTCGATCTGTCATGGATCTTCAGTCCTTTGGAGCAATTTCGCTCATATGTCAGACCTTATCCTATATGTACAATTTTGGTGTAAATCGGTGGCTAGGGCTCAGTAGGGAATCATGGGCAGAGTTTGGTTTGGATCAGAGCAGGTCGACGTTTCGCGATTCATTGCTCCTTTGGAGCAATTTTGCTCAAATTTCTAAATTTCTACGTTTTGTTCAGTTCTATTAATCGGCCGCTACTGTTCAGTAGGGTTGCATGGGAACAGTATTGGTAGGATTAGAGCAGGTCGATGTTTGCGCCTCTTCGGTGCTTTGAAAACTTCGTTCAAATTTCCCACCTTATCCGACTAGTACACTTTCGGTGTATATCGGTTGCTAGGGGCCAGCATTGACGTTTGGTCTCAGTTTAGGTTGGATTAGAGCAGGTCGATGTTTCGCGAGTCTTCGGTCCTTTGCAGCAAGTTCGCTCTAATTTCCGACCTTATCCTATTAGTGCACCTTGCTATAAGTCGGTCGCTTCTGATCAGTAGCGACGTCTGGGCACAGTTTGCGTTGTATTATAGCATGTCGATGTTTAGCAGTTCTTCGGTCCTTTGGAGAAATTTAGCTCAAATTTCCGACTTTATCCGATTTGTACAATTCCAGATAAATCGGTCACTTGAGGTTAGTAGTGACGCCTGCGCACAGATTGGGTTACATTAGAGCAGGACGATGTTTCGCGAATCTTCGCGCCTTTGGAACCATTTTGCTAAAATTTCCGACCTTAGCCGATCAGTACAATTTTAGTATAAATCGGTTGCTGGGGTTCAGTAGGGACGCCTGGGCACAGTTTGGCTTGGATTAGAGCAGTTCAAAGTTTCGCGATTCTTCGGTTCTTTGGAACAATTTGCTGAAATTACCGACCTAGCCCGATTTGTACAATGTTGGTGTAAATTGGTTTGTAGTGGTCAGTAGGGACGCCTGGGTTGGATTACAGCAGCTCGATGTTTACTGATTCATCGCTCCTTTGGAGCAATTTGGCTCAAATTTCTAACTTTTTCCGATTAATACAGGTTTAGTATAAAGCGTTCGCTAGGGGTCAGTTGGGACTCCTGGGCACAGTCTGTGTTGGAGTAGAGCAGGATTATCTTTAGCGATTCTTCACTCGTATGGAGCAATTTCGCTGAAATTGTCAACCACATCCGATTTGTACAATGTTGGTATAAATTGGTCGCCAGTGTTCAGTACCGACGTCTTTGCGTAGATTATGTTGGATTAGAGCAGGTCGATGCTTCCTGATTCTTCGGTACCTTCGAGCAATTATGCTCAAATTTCCGACTTTATCCTATTTGTACAATTTTGGTATAAATTGGTAGCTCCGAGTTAGTAGGGACTTCTGGGCGCAGTTTGGTTTGGATTAGTGCAGGTCCATGGTTTCCGAATCTTGACTCCTTTGAAACAATTACGCTAAATTTCCGACCTTATTCCATTAGTACAACTTTAGTATAAATCGGTTGCTAGCGTTCAGTAGGGACGCCTAATACAGTTTGGGTTGGATTAGAGCAGGTCGATGCTTAGCGATTCTTCGCTCCTTTGGAGCAAATCGCTAAAATTTCCGACTTTATCCGTTTTCTACAATTTGGTATAAGTCGATCGCTAGGGGTCAGTAGGGACCCCTGATCACAGATTGCAACGCATTATAGCATAGCGATGTTTAGCGGGTTTTGGGTCGTTTGGAGCAACTTCGCTCAAATTTTCCACCTTTTCCGATCTGTACACTGTTGGTATAAATCGCTCGCTAAGGGTCAGTATGGACGTCTGGGCACAGTTGGTATTAGTTTGGATCAGGTGGATGTTTAGCCATTCTTCGCTCCTATGGAGCAATTTCCCTCAAATTTCCGACCTAATCCGATTTGTACAATGTTGATTTAAATCGGTCGCTAGGGTTCAGTAGGGACGCCTGGCCACAGTGTGAGTTGGATTGAAAAAGTCGACGCTTAGCGATTCTTCGCTCCTTTGCAGGAACTTTACTCAAATTTCCTACCTTATCCGACTACTGCAATTTTGTTAAAAACCGGTCACTAGCGTCAGTAGGGAGGCCTGGGCTCAGTTTGCGTTGCATTATAGCAGGTCGATGTTTAGCGGTTCTTCGGTCCTTTTGAGCAATTTCACTGACAATTCCGAGCTTATTCGATTTGTACAATTTGTGGGGTTAGTAGGCACTTCTGGGCACAGTTTGGGTTGGGTTAGAGCAGGTCATGTTTCGCGGATCTTCGCTTCTATGGAACCATTTTTCTCAAATTTCCGACCTTATCCGATTGGTACAATTTTAGTGTAAATCGGTCGTTAGCGTTCAGTAGGTACGCCTGGGCACAGTTTAAGTTGTATTAGAGCAGTTCCATGTTTCGCAATTCTTCGGTCATTTGGAGCAATTTCATTCAAACGTACGACTTTATCCTATTAGTAGAAGTTTATATTAAGCGGACTCTAGGGAACAGTTTGGACTCCTGGGTAAAGTTGAGGAGCGTTTTTTTCAAAACGCGATAGATGCAAAATTTTACGAAATTGAGTTATGTATAGTATCGGCATAATTTTCACCTTCTACATCGTTCTGTGAAATCAGATTTTGCAAAATTCGATCCTTGTCCTGTGTAGAAGCTAGGGAATATCAGCAGTTTTTTCAAAACTCGATAGATGCACTTGTTCAATTAAAGCAAAGGTCAATAGATGCAATTTTATGATTTTATAATCCAAAGTGTAGCAACCTCAATTCTATGAAAGGCATGTTGGCATTGACTGCCATCTCACTGTTGCGCTTCTTGGAATTCTCAGTCATTTCTGCAAGCTTTGTACACTGCTGCTTCGTTGGCAATAACTGCAAACTCAGGTTGTACGCTTGGATTTCACATTCATTTCTGCAAGCTATTTTCTTCCATTTATATCCCGCCTTTAACTGCAGAGGTCATATCGGAGACCTTGCCTATTGACAATGGTGTTACTTGTTTAACAGTGGGTTTTTATACGTTGAATTCACTCACCCATTCACACTTTCATTCATACTTCCAGACTCAGGGAAGGATGAGGAATAATCTTGGCTGGAGAAAACCTCCTACCCCCCCCCCCTGCTGGGAATCGAACCCGGGACCCCTTGCACAGCAGGCAGGTGCTTCTACAAGCTTTGTTATACTTACATGGCATTTTTATTCTTTTGAGACACTGCACTGTACTATGGACAATGGACAGGAGCTCAGATTGTGAAACTGTACCAGTCATAGAATGTGCTGGAGGTAGAAATTGCAAAAACGAGGAAAGGAAATCACAATGCAAGTCAAGGAAAACTCATTCTCCAACAATTACATGTTCAGATAGTCTCGAGTACACTCCACGAAATCCTAAAACTAAAGCTTCCAAGGAATCATAGGGGTGTCAAAAGTAAGATTATCTCTCCTGGCTAGAAAATTTCACCTATCTGGGGATGCGCCAAAGAAAACCAGAGGAGGTGACAGAACAGGAATATTACAGAAGGATATTACTGCTGCTATAAAGCAAGACATTAAGAAGTACAGATGTAGAGAAGGGCACTATGGAAGAAAAAAAATCAATTAGAGGATATTTACCTCCAGAACTTAATATCAGAAAAATGTGGACCAATTTCTGCAACGAAAGAAGATTAAGAAATGTACCAGTCTGCTCATTGTCAAAATATAAAAAACATATTTTGCAACTTCTTCAATCTTTCATTCCGTACACCACACACTGACACATGCTCAATGGGACTGATGAAGATTAAGACAGAGGCAGATGTGGAAAAGAGAAACGAACTAAGAACCATGTACAGACTACACAAGCACTAATAAAGGTGAAAGCTTACTATTCATATTGTTTGAAATTTCCTTCTGTGTATTCAATATGTTTATTATATAAATAAAACAAAATATATTGTTATTGTGAATGTAGTAGTACTTAGTTTCCAAGTTTATAACTAAGTACCTGGGCGACCGAGCTTCGCTCGGCGTTTTTCGCTTCTGTTTTTGTGAAATCTTGTTTTTTGTGGGAGAAGATACTTATTTAGATAAACTGAAAGTCAAAACGTTAACTAAATAACAATTTTAGTCGCAATTGTGAAGAGTCATTTCCAAGATACAAATATTTCATAAACACCGTCATTTCAGCTGTAAAACATCTACTACTGAACGTAGGCCTCCCCATACATATCCACGCAGTTTGACGTTTTTGTTGAGCATTTGTTCCATTATGGAGTTCAGTTCCTTGCTGCTGCGATTGACTGCAGGGCGTTAACACATTCGCCAAGGTCCTTCATCTTTCCGTCGAGTTCTTCCATGGCTTCCTTTACCCTGGCCAGTCGCTCGTTAGTATTCTCCGATAGATCTATCTTCATATTAGACATTCCCGTCTTCATCTTTTCTGTTTTGGAGTTTACATTTTCAATTTGCCTTCCATTTTTGTTTCCATTTTGTCCATCTTTGTTCCTATATTTTCTATTCCGTAGTTTACATTTTTCCAATTCGGTTTTCATATTTGTTTCCTCTGTCGCATTCCGGAATTCATTTCATTTCCCATTATGTACATATTGGCTAACATTTGTTTCATCAACTGTTCCATATCGTGCTTTTCGGCGCACTCCTGACATCAATTGTGATTACTTTACTTTTTTTAAACTATTTATTTATTTTGTATTAAAACACCGGAGCAACACTAAGCAAAAGCACTGTTGATAAATAACAAATACTACAGGAGGAAAAGCTGGTTGATAAAGCCATGTGAATGTACTACGCATTTCTGTTTCAATCATATAGAAAACTGTATGAATTGTTCGTAATTGTTCGCCGAAGCGGGAGTAGTGAAAGAAATGTGATTGTGTTTAGTAAAACAAAAATGAGTAGAAAAATGTGTGAATGTTATACGTTGCACTTATATTTCAAGTGTATGGAAAAATGTATGGATTGTTTGTAGAAGAGGGAGTAGTATGTTAGGTAAAAGAAAAGGTAGTAGAGAAAACCATGTAAACGTAATATGCTGGGTGGTAAAATGGATTGCATAAAAACCTTCGCCATGAAAACAATTAGATATGTCACTTTTCATGGCGATCGGTCAACCTGTTTTGGAATTTACCCACTCTTCAACATACGATATGTATAGGCGTTGGTATATATGAAGTTGATAAAAGATAGGGAATAACGTGTGAATTGTTACGTAAAACAAAAGTGAGTAGAGAAAATAGTATGAATGTAATACATTGTATTTCTTTTTCAAACATACCAAATTGTATGAATTATATGTTGAAGGGCGAAAAGCGAAAGAAGACTGATGGTGCTTCGTAAAGGAAGAATTAGTAGAGGAAGTCGTGTGAATGTAATACGTTGCATTTATATTTCATTCATAGAATATTATATTAATTGTATGTTGAAGGGCAAACAGAGGATAAATGAATGTGCTACGTAAAAGAAATGCGAGTAGAAAGCCATTTGAAAGTAATATATTTTGTAGTAAAATTGTTATCATAAAAAATTTCCCCATAAAAAAAAAATATATATATATACGTGCCGAATTTCGAGGTGATCGGTTAAGTGGTTTTCGAGCTTAACAGTTGGATATATATATAAACAACGAAGTTGTATAGATGATATGAATTGTTTGCAGAAGAGTGGAGAAAGAGATGTGAATGTGTTACCTAAAAGTGAGTATAGTAAACAGTGTGAATCTAATATGCAGCATTTCTATTTCAAACATGCACAAAATTGTATGACTTATTTATAGAAGAGTTAGTAGAGAAACAATATGAATGTGTTTCCCAAAAGCAAGTAGAGAAAACAGTGTGCATGTCATACGTAGCATTTCTATTTCAAACATGCACGAAATTGTATGACTTATTTGTAGAAGAGCGAGTAGAGTAGAGAGAGATGTGAATGTCTTACCTAAAAGTGAGTAGAGAAAACAGTATGAATATAATAGAGAAAGAGATGTGAATGTGATAGCTAAAAGTAAGTAGAGAAACCACTGTGACTGTAATATGAAGTAGGTATCTCTGTTTCAAACATACAGAAAATTGCATGACTTATTTGTAGAAGAGTGAATACAGAAAGAGATGTGAATGTGTTACCTAAAAGTGAGAGGAAAAAACAGTGTAAATATAATAGCATTTCTATTTCAAACATACAGAACATGGTGTGACTTATTTTAAAAGTGGGGATAAAAGTGTTTTTTGGTGCAAAATCACGTTTTTTATGGAAAATTGTTTATAGAAGAGTGAGTAGAGAAATAAATGTGAATGTGTTACCTAAAAGTAAGTAGAGATAACACTGTGAATGTAATATGCAGCATCTCTATTTCAAACATACAGAAAATTGTGTATTTATTTCTAGAAGAGTGAGTAGAGAAAGAGATATGAATGTGTTACCTAAAAGTGAGAGGAGAAAACAGTGTGAATGTAACAGCATTTATATTTGAAATATATAGAACATGATATGACTTATTTTAAAAGTGCGAATAAAAATGTTTCTTGGTGCAAAATCACGTTTTTATGGAAAATTGTTTATAGAAGAGTGAGTAGAGAAAGAGATGTGAATGTGTTACCTAAAAGTGAGTAGAGAAAACACTTTGAAGGTAATATGCATGTATAAAAAAATTTAATCAAATCTATGGAGTCGTTTCTGAAATACCGGGAATATATATTATATACAAGAACTGCGCAGTAGAAGTGGGAATTAAAAAACGTTATTTTTCATGCAAAATCGCGTTTTTTCGGGAATTACACCTATATAGCTGAACTGAAAAAGCAAAATGCTATCTGAATACAAAATTTGATCGAAATCGTTAGAGCCGTTTCCAAGTTGCTCATTTAAATATATAAGATAAAATAATCCTTATAAACATTAATATGTTGGTAGTATAGTACATTATGTATTATAAAGAGGTGAAAATAAATAAAAAATAATAAATGGATAAATAAAAAGCAACAAAAGCAATAAATGACAAGAATAACGAAATTTCATGTCTTAATTTCTCGCTCACGCAGGAAAGTTGATCAGCATCTATCGGCTTTTGAAAAAACTCAGCATTTTCAAACCCCAAATTTGCACCTGTTAAACTATGCTATTTGTTTCTTTTCACATTCAATGAGACAGTGCCAGGAAGTTGAATTGCATGATTAATGTATTTGCTGTGCTAACCAATTAGTATTGCCAATAAATAGAAAAAACCGTTTTTCTCAGAAACGGATTTTGTGCATCTATCGAGTTTTGAAAAAACGCTCCTCAATTTGGGTTGTAATAAAGCAGGACGATCTTTAGCAATTCTTCGGTCGTTGAACAATTTCGGTCAAACTTTCTAATTTATCAGATTTCTACAATTTTGGTATAAGTCGTATCCAGTGGCGTGTGGTGAAGGTATTGGCCAGGGTAAGCAATCTCATTGTAAATGGATAAACGAAAATATGCTGATACATAGTACATGCAATTAAAAACAGTAGTATCAATGTTATCCTGTACATTACTTTGTAACAAAATATTGATAATTTACCTTGTCTTATTTGAAGCAGAGCTGGATTCTCCTCCCTTTCTTGGCAAAATCGTCAGTCACAAGATCATAGAATTTGGGATCCTGTTGTAGATTTACCAGAAGCTCCTTCTCTGGTGCTACCAAAGATAAGTTTGAAAGTCTTTCCTGTCCCTGAGTGTTGCGTGCATAACTTTTTATGGTTTTTAGTTTAGAAAAGCTACGTTCAACTGCAGCACTACTTGCTGGAATAATTAATACTAACTCGCACAGTTTTGTCACTTCACTATACGCTCTGTTCAGTTCATTGTTTTATGAAGGCTAGAAAATCATTCACAGATTTATGATGCAAGTCTTGAGACAAGTAAGCGACAGAGTTCTGACCTCAACGCAACAAAGTCAAAGACTGTCCCATAGGACTCTTATAGTGATTGAAACGATAATTCTGGAAAAGACAATCTGTATTTGTTGAAGTTCTTCAAATTTAACAATTAAAGAAAACACAGACTCAATGTTACCAAATTTTTCTCAGAGATGGAGTAGAAGCGTATCCAGAACCTCACAATACAAACGTTTGTAGTGCACTTTCGTATTCAAACCATCACTGCTGTTATGACGTTTCGTAGGCGGTGGATCACTAATGGCTTCTTCAACTTTGTCCCATACTTCATCGAAGGAATTGCGCTTCTCTTCTAAGGCTCTCGGAAATTCCGTAACTTTTAATAAGCAATATCCAATATCAGATGACTTTGCTTTGAGAATATCATACAGAATGTCCGTGATGGGGAATATTATAGAAAACATCTCTAACATAAATTGGAAGGTGAAATCCTCCATTCTACTTAGGAAACTGCATGCAGCTGTATAAGTATCTTGATCCCATTTCTCATCTGCATTTGCAATAGTTTCAAACAATGAAAAAAAGTTCTTTTCTGAGTTCATATATTCTTTCCACCAAACGAGAGCTGTAGCTCCAGCGCGTTTGCGAAACACGCGACAATCTTCTGTGTATCTCATTATCCAGGGCCTCAGTTCTCTTAGAAGACTTGGAAAAAAATGCTGCTATTCCATTAACAGTCATGAAGAATATCCTGCATTCTCGAATGAGTGAAATCGCCTGTGACAGAACTAGATTTAATCTATGGGCGAAAAAAATGCATAAATAGAGCTTGGGGAAATGATCCTCGTACTTTTGCTTGAAGTCCGTTTAAATGTCCCACCATAACAGCCGCACCATCATATGTCTGAGCAACTAACTTTTCCCCAGAATCAAGTTCATCCGTGAGTTCCTTTACAATTGTGTATAATGCAACAGCTGACCGATCATCTGAAATATTTATAAAGCGGAGAAACCTTTCTTGAACGTCACCATCAGGTCCAACGAATCTCATTACTGCAGAAAGTTGGGATAAATTTGCAACATTTGTACCTTCATCCAAACTAAAGGCAACAAAACTGGTCTCTTTGATTTCTCTCTTTATCTCCATTATTAGAACATTACTAATTGACTCAATTAAGTCGTTATGGATCAGATTTGATAGCCCAGTTAACACTGTCTCCTGTTCCATGAAAGTTCTTAACTTGTCGTCATACAGACAAAGCAGGTTTACAAGTTCTACATGATTCCCCTTGCTGCTGGATTCTGATGACTCATTGTGACCCCTAAATGCTAATTCATGTTTCCCCAAAAAACAAACAATATCAATTAAGCGTTTCATTGCTTCTCTATGTTTTCTTACTAGTTCGTTGTGCTAATTTTCCCTCTCTTTCTTCCGAGTATTCAGTAAATGGTCAATTCTGGATTTGCCGAATGTTTTCAGTAGAATAGTGGTTTAGAGACGAGTGCTAGTCAAACTGTGTTTTAATTGTTTTATGGATGTTCCCCATGTCACTGAACCCGCCACTAGACCACACGTTTTTTCGTTAGTAAACAGAAGACAACACCAAAAATAAAGATTTTGTTTGTGCGGACAACCAGTAAGCCATTCATTAGTAACATATAGCTGTGAATTGAAATTTCTTACACAGATTTTCATTGGAGTGGTAATGTTTAGGTCAGGCATTGGTCTTCCTTCCTACACAAATTTAATCTTTTCTTCATAATTTCTAGAAGAAAAACTTGATGAGATAATATTGCACACAGTGCAACCATCCGCGTCTGCAGTTCTGCTCTCCAAAGAAAGCGAAGATTCCATGTTGCTCCCCTCTCCAAGCTGCAATCACTAGTGTACGCACCGTTTGAAACTGCTTACCTTGCTCTAGCACGGCACGTGGTAAACTATCTGAAACTATTCATAAATCAACTGTTAATAATATGTCGCACTTGTCATCGAATAATAAACTAAACTCACTGCAAAAAGTAACTCGTTACTTATGTATTCACTTGAAATACACTTATTAAACTGCGATTATGCTGAAAGGTTATCGCCTAGACCCGCACTGAACACACGTGCTTCTCTTGAGCCGCGATGGCACCCAAGCTGACCCGAAAACCTACGGAAACGAATCCTCACGGACACAGTACGTTGGTGTACGCATGATTACACGTATTGAGAGCGTATAGTTGTACAATCAAATGGAAATCTTAGTTCATGTCAACTGCAGTAGCCAAGCGCTTAACATAGATCCAGAACGTGCTGCTAGATAATATAACATAAATAATTTTGTAGCATTGTACAGGGTAAGCACTGCTTACCTTGCGCACATGGACCACACGCCATTGGTCGTATCGGTAGGGTTCAGTGGGGAATCCTGGGCACAGCTTGGGTTGGATTAGAGCAGTTCGATGTTTCGCGATTCTTCGGTCATTTGGGGCAATTTCGCTGAAATTTCCGACCTCATCCAATTTGTAAAATGTTGGCAAATATCGGTCAACAGGTTCAGTATGGACGCCTGGGCACAGTTTTGTTGGAATAGAACATATCCTAGTTTCACGATTCGTCAGTCTTTTTTAGCTCAAATTTTTTACTTTATCAGATTTCTACAATTTTGATATTGATATTAATCGGTCGCTACGGGTCACTGGGGACGCCTGGGCACAGTATAGGTTCGATTACAGCAGATCGATGTTTAGCGCTTTTTCGTTACTTTGAAGAAATTTCGTTCAACTTTCCGACCTAATCCGATTTGTACAATTTTGGTGTAAGCCGAATCGCTAGGGCTGAGTAGGGAATCCTGGGCACAGTTTGGATTGGATTAGAGCAGCTCGATGCTTTGCGATTCTTCGGTACTTTGGAGAAATTTCGCTCAGTTTTCCGACCTTATCCGATTTGTACAATTTTGGTATAAGTCGTATCGCTAGGGCTCCGTAGGGAATCCTTGGCACAGTTTGGCTTGGATTAGAGCAGCTCGATTCTTCGGTAGTTTTGAGAAATTTCGCTCAGCTTTCCGACCTTATCCGATTTGTACAGTTTTGGTATAAGTCGGTCGCTAGGCCTCAGTATTGAATCTTGGGCACAATTAAGGTTGGATTAGAGAAGGTTGATGTTTCACGATTCTTCGGTCCATTGAAGCAATTTCGCTAAATTTCCGAGTTGATCTGATTTTTACAATTTTGGTAAGGGTCAGAAGGGACGCTTGTGCACAGTTTGGGTCGGATTAGAGCTGGTCGATGTTTTGTGGTTTTCGGTCCTTTTGATCAATTTCGCTGTAATTTCCGACTTTGTCATATTTGTACATATTTGGTATAAAATGGTCGCTGTGGTTCAGTAAGGAATCTTCGGCTCAGTTTGGGTTGGATTAGAGCAGATCGATCTTTCGCGATTCGCAATTTCGCCCAAAATCCCGAATTTATCCGAATGGAACAAGTTTTCTATAAATCGGTGGCTAGTGGTCAGTAGGGGTGCATGGGTGCAGTTTGGGTTGGATTGGGGAAGGTCAATGATTCGCGATTCCTCGGTACTTTGGAACAACTTGGCTCAAATTGACAACCTTAATCGATTAGTACAAGTTTGACATAAATCGGTGGCACAGGATCAGTAGATTCGCTTGTGCACACTTTGGGTTAGATTACAGAAGGTCGATTTTTTCGTGAATCTTGGGTCCTTTGGAGCAATTTCGCTCAAATTTCCGACCTTATGCGACTTGTAGCATTTTGGTATAAATAGGTCGTTTGCGGTTAGTAGGGACGCCTGGCCAGAGTTTGGGTTTGAGTAGGGCAGGTCGATGTTTATCGATTCTTCGGTACTTTAGAGCATCTCGCTAAAATTTCCGATTTTATTAGATTTGTACAATTGTTATATATCAGTCACTCCAGTTCAGCAGGGAGGCCTGGGCACACTTTGGGTTGGATTAGAGCAGGTCGATGTTTAGCAATTCTTTTGTCCTTGGGAGCAATTTCACTCAAATTTACGACTCTATCCGATTTATACAATTACGCTATAAATCAGTGGCTAGGTGTCAGTAGGGACGCTTGGATCACAGTTTCGGTTGGATTAGAGCAGGTCGATATTTAGCGATATTCGGTCGTTTGGAACAATTCCGCTCAAATTTCCCACTTTATCGGAGTTGTATAATTTAAGTATCAATCGGTCGCTAAGGGTCGGTAGTGACGCTTCGGTACAGTTTTGGTTGTATTAGACCACGTCGATGTATAACAACTCTTCGATCATTTTGAGCAAGTTCGCTCAAATTTCCTACTTTATAGGATTTATACACTTATGGTATAAATCGTTTGCTAGGGGCCAGTAGGGACACTTAGGTACAGTTTGGGTTGAATTTGGGTCGAAGTTTAGCGTTTCTTGGGTCCCAAAATTTAGATTAGGTCCATCTTTCGCGATTCTTTGGTCCTTTAGAGCAATTTCGGTCTTTATCCGACTTGTAGAATTTAGGTATAAATCAGTCCCTCCCGGCCAGTAATAAAGGATTGGATTAGAGCAGGTCGATGTTTAGTCATTCGTTGATCCTTTGGAGGAATTTCGCTCAAATTTACGACTGTATGTGATTTGCACAATATTGGTATAAGGCGGTCGCTCTGTGTCAGGAACGGTTGAGTACAGTTTGGGTTGTATTAGAGCAGATGGATGTTTCGGGATTCTTCGGTTCTTTAGAGAAATTTCGCTCAAATTCCCGACTTTATCCGATTTGTACAATCTTGGTATATATCGGTCGCTCCTTGCCATCTGGTCTGCGCACAGTTTGGGTAGGATTAGAGCAGGTCGATGTTTAGCGATTCTTTGGTCCTTTAGAGCGTTTTCGCTCAAATTTCCGACTTTACCCGATTTGCAGAATTTTGGTATAAGTCCCTAGCACCAGGTCACTACGGACCCCTGGGCACAGTTTGGGTTGGATTAGAGCAGGTCGATGTTTCGTGATTCTTCGGTCATTTAGAGCAATTTCGCTTGAATTTTCCACTTTATCCGATTTGTACAATTTTGGTAAAAATCGGTCACTCGGGGTCAGGAGAGAGGCCTGGGCACAGTTTGGGTTGAATTAGAGCAGCTCTATGTGTAACAATTCTTCAGCCTTTTAGAGCAATTTAGCTCAAATTTCCGACTATCCGATTTGTGCATACTTTTTATAAATCGGTCCCTCCTTCTCAGAACGGACGCTTGGACACAATTTGGGTTTTATTAGAGCAGCAGTTTTGCGATTGTTCGGTCATTTAAAGCAATTTTGCACAAATGTCCGACTTTACCTGATTTGTACTATTTTGGTATGAATAGCTCGCACCGGGTCAGTGGGTTAGAGCGGGTCGATGATTCGCATTTCCTCGGTCCTTTAGAGTTATTTCGTTCATAGTTCTGACTTTATCCGATTTGTGCAATTTTGGTATAGTGAGTGAGTAGTGGTGTATACGGGCCCGTCCCCAACTAGGTCATTAGGGCCCTAAGTCCAACATGAAAACAAGCAGGGATGTAGAACTTCACCCTTTTAAAGTTATAATGTGAAATTTAAAATAACTAAAAATTCAAGTTGTATGGTGAGAGTTAAAACAGCTAAAAAATTAAACCGGTAAAAACTTATCTTACTAAAAGGTAAGCTGGTTACACTTTTAACAGAGGTAAAAGCAACAGAGGTAAAAGATCCTAAAATTGCAAATCCGCCAAGGTAGAAAACACCTTACACGTGATTACAAAAATTAATGTTTGCCACAAACCGCAGTACTTTAGTTAGAGTTACTGGGTTGTCACCTGAAATGGAGCGCAGTGTAAGACCCGGGACATGGAACTGGCGCTCACGGGCGTAACACGGACAATCAATAAGGACATGTGCGACGGAGAGTCAGACATTGCACGTCGCAGAAACGGGTGCCGGATCACCACGCAAAAGGTGTCCATGTGTGGCTCGAGTGTGGCCTATCCTCAGAGGGGTTAAAATCACTTCTTCCCGCCTGGAGTCCCTGCAAGATGTCTGCCAGTGTTGTACAGTGTCCTTAATTGTCTGTAACTGAGTGCTTGTAAACGCTTCCCAAGACTCCTGCCAAACGGCAAGTAGATAGCGACGCAAGTGTTTCTGCACTTCTTCATAAGGGTGTGTGCGGGTGGAAAATTCCGGAAGGCGACATGCAGAGTTAGCAGCTGCATCTGACTCCGCTTTCCCGGAAATACCCAAATGAACTGGACACCAGGTAAAAACGAACTGGTATCCGCGAGATAACTACTGAGAAACGAATGGCTGTACCTTAAGGATTAATGTCGGGTTGCCAACAAACTGTTGCAGCCCCTGAAGAGCGCTCAGCGAGATGATAAAACGTCCAGGAGCTGAACAAGGGATAAAAAGCAAGAAACAAAACATGGCAAACAGCTTGATGGTAAAAACAGAACTGGCGTCTGGGAGGCCGAATGTATGAGCTTCAGCGTTGTATATAAAAGCGCACTACCCATCTGGGAGCCGTCGGTAAATATAGGAGTGTACGTCCAGTATCGGCCCAGAAGTTCCGTGAAAAGTTGGCTAACACATGTGGGGTGGGTATTTCGCACAGCCCGACAGCTCCAGGTCAAAGCGTGCGCGCTGGAGTTGCCAGGGAGGACATCGGTCAAGTGAATGCCGCTCTATGGCTGGAAGTAGGAGGTCCTGTGCGACAAGCAGTCTCGAAACCGGATACCACTTGAACGGGAGATAGTTATATTTCGCATATAACAGTGCGCGAGGTCTGGACGCAATACAGATGGAAACGAAGGATGCCCTGGATGAGCGGCCAACCTTGCCACGTAGAAAGAAAGTATCAATCAGCTTTGGATAGACGGTGAAGGTTCGCCAGAGTCAGCATACAGACAATCGACCCTACTGGTGCGGAAAGCCCCAGTAGCGAGACGGATGCCAGTGTCATGTACTGTGTCTAAAAGGCGGAGTTTAGACGCAGATACCTTGCCATAACACTGCCGTAGTCTAATTTGGAACAGGCCAGTGAGCGATACAACCTCATCATCACGCTGCGATCGCCGCCCCAAGATGCCCCAGATAAAATCTCGAGGACCCAAAGCCAATGACCGCAGGAAACTCGAAGGTTTAGTTTGTTTGGTTTGGTTTAAGGGCGCTCAACTTCGAGGTCATCAGCGTTTTTTTTTTTTTTGTTTTTTTTTTTTTTTTGGTGAATTAACGTCCTCCAACATTGTGTCATATCGGACGGTGAATGAATGAAATGGGTGAAATGATGCTCAAATGAGGTCCATGGAGCTTTAAATTACCCGACATTCGCCTTCTCAGGGTAGGGAAAACCTCGGAAGAAAACCTTACCCTAAGCGAGATTCGAACTGGCGACCTCTTGAACGTGAGGCAGATTCATAGCAATAGCCAGATATAAATTTTACACGAAAATAAAAATACTAGCAACAAGAAAAGTATACACAAAGGGTAAAAAACAGTGGCAATAGCGAGATATGAAACAAGGTGATAAATATGTCCAAAAGCATAAACAGATAACTAAAATTTTAAATCCTCAAATTGATATTGCACTCCGCTAAAAACTTAAAAACTCTATCAAGCGCTGTTTTGTTGTCCGCTAGGACCTCTGCAAGTCTGGCAGGCAGCTGCAGACAATCACGAAGGTGCGCTAGAGAGCAACACTCTAGCAGCACGTGGCGAACTGACAAAAGGTTGTCACACAGCGGACATAAAGGTATACAACGGACCCTTTTAAATAGGTGACCATGCGAAAAATTGGTGCCCTATTCTTAATCGAGCCAAACTAACCTCCTCGCGACGAGATGTGCGACACGAAGTTACTCAGTTTATCGGAAGTTCTTTCACTTCTCTAAGCTAATTACCGCGGAGAGCTGACCACTCGTTGTGCCAGGACGACAACACCGCTCTCCGCTCTTCAAGCCTAAAGTCTTCCGAAGTAACACGTGAGATGGTAATACTAGGTTCTGTAGTTGCCGTCTTTGCTGCCAAATCTGCCGTTTCATTCCCCGGCAAACCTACGTGACCAGGAATCCATGCACACACCACGTCAACTCCAGAAGCGTGTAAAACATGGAGGGCATCCTGGATACGTTGTACAATAGGGTGGGGGCTATACAACTGACAAAGTCTCTGCAGTGCACTAAGGGAATCGCTCAAAATCAGGCACTTACCTAATTTACGACAGCGAACATACAAAACGGCTCGATAAATTGCATAAAGCTCTGCAGTAAAAATGGAAGTGCTATTTCGAAAACCGAATGTATAGGGTTCGGTTCCATAAACATAAGCACATCCAACACCGTTGGTTCTCTTTGACCCATCGGTGTAAATATATCGACTGTCGGTATAGCCTGACAAAAATTCTAAGAAAAACGTGCGGCTACTTGAAATAGGCATTGTGGACTTCTGGTGTACGGTCATCCCAAGATCTACATGGGGCGTGCCAGATAGCCAAGGGGGGTAAAGCCTCTCGCCCTTGGCGAACATCCTAGGCAGTTCCACTCCAAGCTTCATTAAACGATCTTGGAAACGAATCCCCGTAGGCTTAGGACTAAGGCTGCTATTCCTATGCCGTTCTCTTAGCGTGGTGGTGAAAAAAGGAGCGAAAGTTGGGTGCTGAGGCATACATCTAAGCGCACAACCATAATTTGCCAAGAGAATCTCACGCCGATATTGCAGAGAAGGTTCTGCAGACTCGGCGTAAAGGTTCATAACAGGGCTTGTTGGAAAAGCTCCTATTGCAAATGCGGATAGCCCTATTGTGGACCCCGTCGAATCTTCTCAGCACAGATGGTTATGCTGACAATAAATAATACACCCATAGTGTAGTTTGGATCGGATTTATGTCGATAAATTCGCAACAAAATTGTCCGATCCGCTCCCCACGATTTGCCATTTAGTGCTCGCATGATATTTAGGGAACGGACACATCGTGCTCTTAGCTGTGCAATATGCAAGGACCAACTAAGCTTCCTGTCCAAGATCAAACCCAGGAAGCGCGTCTCTTCTGCGAAGGGAAGTAAATCTGGACCGAAACGGAACGAAGGTGGTAATCGTCTGCTACGACGCCAGAAATTAACGCAGATTGACTTCTCAGTTGAGAAACGGAAGCCATTTTTGGAGGTCCATTCTCTAAAGTTGTCCAAACATTGCTGCAGGCGTCGTCGTAAGAACGCCGTGCGCTGAGAAGTGCAATAGAGAGCGAAGTCGTCTACGAATAGGCATGACGAAACTGCAGGTGGAACACATTTTGAGATGGAGTTAATTGCTATAGCAAAGAGCGTGACACTTTGCACCGAAACCTGAGGTACTCGCTCCTCCTGAACAAAAGAATTAGAAAAAACCGAGCCGACCCTTACTCGGAAAAAGCGGTCCTTCATAAACTCCTGAATGAACAATGGTAGGCGTCCACGTACGTTCCGGGCATACAGGGAACGTAGAATCCCTGCTCGCCAGCACGTATCATAAACCTTCTCAAGATCCAAAAATATTCTAACGGTTTGACAGTTCTTCATAAAGCCGTCCATTATCTGTATCGATATTGACACAAGATGGTCAACAGTTGAACGGCGTCATCGAAAACCACACTGGATGTTAGTCAGTAGGTTACGACTTTCTAACCACCATTCCAATCCTCCATTGATCATGCGTTCCATCACCTTGCAAAGGCAACTGGTGAGGGAAATAGGACGATAGCTGGAGGGAAGATGACAGTCCTTTCCAGCCTTCAAGATGGGAATAACGGTGGCCTACCGCCAATTTTTTGGGAGTATACTGTCAAGCCAAGCACGATTATACACCTTGAGCAGGAATGCCTTACCTTCAGGAGAGAGCTGTTGTAACATTTTTACATGAATACCGTCCGGTCCTGGTGCGGATAATCTCGAAGATTTCAGGGAATGTGCTAGCTCCGCCATGGTGAAAAGGCGATTGTAATCCTCTACGTTTCAAGAACGAAACGAGAAGCCTTGAGATTCCACCTGAATATTAATTGGCAGGAACTCAGGGGAGTAGTTTTCTGAGCGAAAGCACTGCCAATCGTATTCGCTACTTCGAATGAATCAACAACAGCTCCTATGGCTATTCTCAGACCCGCTATTGGTGTGTGGGGTCTACCGACCAGTAACACGCCTTAATCTATCCCACACAACCGAGGAAGGTGTGTGTGTGTGTCGGTTAGATGAAGCTACAAATTTGCTCCAAGATGACCTTTTGCTATCCTTAATGACTTGTCTGGACCTGGCGCGCATTTTCTTGTATTCGATTAGGTTTTCCAAAGTAGGGTGACGTTGGAAAATCCTAAGAGCACGCCTCCGAGCACAAATGGCATTCCGACATTCTTCCGTCCACCAGGGGACGGGAAATCGACGGGGCTGTTCAGTCGACAGCGGAATTGATTGTTCAGCAGCAGAGAGAATCGTCTCCGTGAAATGCTGCACCAAATCAATCACTGAGTCGTGCTCGTTGTACTTAAAGACAGCCAACTGGGTGTACAGGTTCCAGTTGGCATGGTCCAAACGCCATCTGGTCATACGTGTGGAAAATGTATATTGCGTCAAGAGACATGGGAAGTGGTCACTAGAGTGTAAATCAGAGATGACATTCCATTGTAAGGAGACTGCCAACTGAGGTGAACAAACTGTAAGATCAAGGTGTGAGGAACTATTGTAAGAGTCAGAAATGAATTTAGGTCTCCAGTGTTGAGGAGAGCTAGGTAGTAACTGTCCAAGAAATCGGCAATGAGCGTACCCCTTGCACAAGTGGACTCGAGCCCCAAAGTGGGCGGTGCACTTTGAAGTCTCCCACCAACAGAAACGTTGTTGGCAACTGGGATACTAGATCTTCTAAATTAATGTACGAGAAGTCATGGGACGGAGGCAAATATGACACCGCGCGAGGAGTTCAAGGTTCTGCGCACCTCAACACGTACAGGACAACTTGCTAGTATGTTCGCTTTCAGTATCTTAGCTACCTGGGTAGCTGAATGTACTTCAACCAGGAGCGTGCCATTGCGAGATCTAGTGCATGACTTTACTGGACCAGCAATGTTATCCAAACCCTTTTGTATTGTAAATGGGCTCACCGATAAAAATTTCTCATCTCCCTCAGGTCGAGCTATTACTAAGTAGCGAGGACCACTCGACTCTGCTACTTTACACAGACTTTACTTTGTTTTGTTTTGTTATGAGTTTTCGTACTCATGGCGCATTCATCCTCCACCACTGCAAATGTCTCCGATGGCATGCTCACATCCTGGGCGCCACCCAGGCTCAGGTGAGAGTCCTGGCCTGGACCTTGCTCACCCTAGGGTCTCACCTCCCAAAATATAGACAGACGGACCCAATCGGCTTCAGGAGTGCATCAGCTCATGTAATGGCCCCTCCCCAGGACTGACCTTTACCAGCGGATAGGCACACATATCCTACATGATAACCAGGGGCTGGGACTTAGGCGGTTACCCAGTCACCCCTTGCGTCACTCCAACCTCCTACAACCCACGCCTAGGTTATCCATCAGACTGTGTACAAGGAGGTAACAGGTGGGAAGTCAAACACAAAAGTGGAACAAAGTTGATTGAGCGTTTGGCATGTACCCTCTCACTTCTTGGAGGAACCCACTCGAGAGTATAGCTCGGGGCTCCGGGTACGCCAAATCCGTACCTACCGTAGTAGGAGCCCCTGGGGGAGTTTGATTTCGGAGTCCTCTTCTCCTAGATGGGTCGTCGACCAAGACTAACGAGCCTCATCTACCCGTTTGGAATGTTCTTTGCTTCCCCTCGCCTCTTGCCTACCAGTAGTCAAAATCACAGTAGGCAGTCTGGTTCGGGTGCTGAGCCCCTCCGCCACGTCAAGGCGACACTCCTTCGGAAGGGAGGAAGCTCGAAGATGACAAATGTGGTGCTCCCATGCGAGCTTGGGGAACAAGTGGAAGGCGTCTGCCACGCAAATGTGGATCAGGAGGAGGGTGTACGCCACGGAGTCGGTGGGTGTGGAGACACTGTGTTTCCGTAGGGGAGAACTGAAAGCCGGTGCGAGTCGCCCACTCGGCATTGGATGTTATGGTCATCTGCAGTTGACGCTCGATGTGCTCCAAATTATAAGAGCGATAGTATATCGTAAAGTCAAAAACACTCGCCTCTGCAGCGTGATGTTTAGCGTGTCTGCCTCAGGTTCAAGTGAGTTCGAATCTCGCCTAGGGAAATTGCCCGGATAAGGTTTTTTCCGAGGTTTTCTCTTATCCTGAGAGGACAAATGTCGGGTAACTTAAAGCTCTATGGCCTTCGGATTCATTTGAGCATTATTTCACCCATTTCAGTCACTCACCGTCCGATATGAAATTATGGTGAAGGACGTTAAAAAAAGAAGTCATCAGTATACAGTGACATGGGGATCCCGCTATGAACTTCACTAATGATTCCACTAATGGTAACGGCGAAAAGAGTAACACTGAGAATCGATCCCTGGGGCACACCATTCGCCCGTCCATTCTCTTGGGACACAAAAGCGGCGAATTAGTGAAACATTAAAAAGAAAAACGGCTAAGTGACCGCGCAAATCATAACAGTGCAAAGTCCGGAGGATGCCATAGCGCCATGTAGAGTCTTAGGCCTTCTCCAGATCAAATAAGACACCCATAACATAATTGCTTCAAGAGAAACGCATTCTGTATGTAGGCCTCTAAGCGTGTCAGATTGCCGACACTGGAGCGATGGCGAGGAACACCGCAATGGACATTGCTCAGCAGGTTATTCGTCTCTAGCCACCACATTAAACGAGTGTTGATCATACGTTCAAAGGTCTTGTAAACGACACTCGTTAGGCAAATAGGGCGGTAGCTAGAGGGAAGTGTCCGGCCTTTTCCGGGCCGAGGGATAAGGATAACAATACCCTCGCGCCAGGAAGACGGCAAAACCTGTTGAAGCCATATACGGTTATAAATGTTCAGCAGGAAGGAAAGAACCTGAGGTGGAAGATGAAGTAACATTTGCCAGTGGATATCACCAGGACCGGGAGAAGAATCGTGAGCGAGAGACAAAGAATGCGTCAGCTCTGCTATGGTAAAAGGTGTGTTGTATGGTTCACTACAGTCGCTGTAAAAATTAAGAACTATCCGCTCCACAGATTCCTTGATAGCTAGAAATAACCTGTCACAACGTTGGGTTTGGCTGGTAGTAGAGAAAGAATTGGCAAGTGCATCGGCGATAGCATGTTCGCTGGTGTAATGGGAACCCTGTAGCGCAAGACCCGGTATAATGTCCAGCGACACTTGCCGTACATATGCCGAACATCAGGCCACACCCTCTGTGCTAAAGTGCGACGAGAGAAGGAAGGGACGTAACTTACCCAGGATGTGAGTTTTGCACTACGAAGTGCAAAACACGCCAAGGTACGAACACGCTTAAAGGCAATAAAGTTCTCTTCCATAGGATGTGAACTGATAACTCGCAGAGCCCGCTTGCGAGCTTCAAGAGTCAAACGACATTCCTCGAACCACCAAGGCACAGGAACATGATGAGGTGTAGTAGAACCATCAGGAATGCTGGAATTTGCTATAAGCTGGACAGAGCATGTAAAATACTCCGCCAATTTACCCGTGGTGGGTATGACATCGTCGTGGAGGTTAATGAGGGAGCGAAATGTCTCCCAGTCAGCTTTGGAAATAATCCAGTAATGATATGGTGTCTCGATAGGATGGTGTCTCGATAGGTGAATGTTAATTGGATAGTGATCACTGCCAAATAGGTCGGAAAGGACCAACCAATCAAGTAAAGGTACCAAAGACGGCCTACAAAAGGAAACGTCTAGGGCGGAGTGTGTACCATAGGCAGATGATAGAAAGGTAGGGACAGGTGTTTAACAAAATGAGGCCGGACATATCGCAAACGTCTGCTACAAGATACCCATGAGCATCGTGAGTGTCGGAGCCCCAAAAGGTGTGTTTGGCATTTAGATTACCAAGGAAGATAAACGGTGGCGGAATCTGATCAAAAGAACCGGTTGCAGATAGACATTACAAAATCGATTGACTCAGGCCCTGCAACTGGACACGCACTGCTATAGCTTGCAGCGGCGTGTTAAGCGGGATGCTTGTGGCAGAGATGGTATCTGCCACCAGAGTAGCAGCACTACTGCCTGCTTGTCGATCAGCTGCAAAGTCATGTCTAAATGCCGAAAAACCACGAAGATGTAAGGCGTGTTTAGGCTGCAGATGGGTTTCTTTTAGACAAACGATTGAAGGCGAAATGTGGGAAACTTGACAAACTTGGGCGCACTTGGGACCGATGATGGGCTTTTCACCGTCCTCAGGCAAAACGGTGTGGCCTCTGTTTGTGGACGGCTGGTGAGCGGGTGTCTGCACAGCGGAAGATGTAGTTGCTGCTGCAGTTGTATCACGAGACGGTGGAGAGGTGTTCGCCGGTAAGTCTGTGTCAAAGCATCTGCGATAGGTACATGCTGTATAGCAATAGTGTTCTCAGGAAGGAGACGGACGCGAGACCTGTGGTGGTAGCAGGTTGCAGCTGTTGAAAGCGATGACGCGCTTCAATAAACGTAAGGCGTTCTTTCACGCGCAGCTCCTGGATACACTTTTCCTCGAGAAACCTCTGACACTCTCGCGAGCTGGATGGCAGACTGCCTCCACAGATAACACAATAACGGTCACGGGCACAAGCCGTGCTCCCATGGTATGATAGTGCACAACGCTCTCAAGTTGCAGAATGCGTGCACGAAGGCATAGTATGACCGAAATTCTGACACTGAAAACATCGTTTAGGGTTCGCAACATACTGCCGAACTACGGCACGCTTGTAGCCACAGATGTACTCCGGTGACTGAGTACCCTTAAATGTCAAGAAAACCGTGCATAAATAGATCACTTTGCCATCCTGTTTTCGAGTGACGCGGTATGCCTGACACACCTGTTGATCTGAAAGGCAGGTGAGTATTTCTTCGTTGGACAGACCGTCAAGGCTGGAGGTGGTGACAACTCCTCTCATGTATTTAGTGTTTTGTGTGAGACCACCTGGTTAGTGTAGGAGCCCAACAAACTCGCTTTGAGCAATTTCTCTGACTGATCTGCAGTAATCACCTGCATCAAAAGCGTACCGTCTGGTACTCCGGTCGCATTTTCACAGGGCTACAGATTCGGTCAGTTTCCCGTTTAATATAGAAGGGGCTAAGGTCCTTTACCGTTTTCCCGTCACAAGTCAAAGTCAAACCCAAAAAACAGTCGAATGAGGGGTTTTGCGCGGATGCATATTGAGAGGGACCCCCCTTCCGGTACCGTCGGCGTCAGCCTACCATCCGGGGCTCAAAGAGAAAAACAGACCAAATCTCCACGGTCTTTGCCGTCATGGAGACCCCTCCATGACCGACCTCAAGGCGTATTTCGGACGGCCTACTCTCCGATCTCCACAGTTTGTCCACATGGGTGTACCGTTCACCAAACACACCCTTGCTTTGTTCTCCTACCACAGGAGTAACCATCTGTGGCAACTCGTCCGGCCGGTGATAATAACCCGACGGCGCACGGTCGTCGGGGATTTAACAGGCCGGGTACAGAGGGAGCCACGTGGGTGTACCTGACGGTGTGGACGGGCTCCGCAACAAAGGCTATACATGGGGGCAGTGTGAAGGGTCCGCCCGTCCGCCGCACTGAAACCGTGGGACAGGACCACGAAGACACGAAATATCGCAGCTGGTGAGACTGGAGCTATAAGTCTAAGACATTACAAACTAATAATCAGAATAAACCTAGAAGAGGAAGAGGGTGATCAAGGATAGCAGTCAAAATAGCTACATGTGGCGACAGGTGGATTTGAAAGGGGTGCGTCTAACCCGTACTTACCGAAGAAGGCCCCTGGGAGGCAATTTTGGTATAGATCGGTGGCTACGGGTCAGCAAGGAGCCTGGGCACAGTTTGAGTTTGATGTTTCGAGACTCTTCGGTCCTTTAGAGCAATTTCGCTCAGATTTCCAACTGTATCCGAATTGTACAAGTTTGGTATAAATCGGTCACTCTAGGTCCGCAGGGACGCCAAGGCCCAGTTTGGGTTGGATTGGAGCAGGTCGATATTTAGCGGTTCTTCGGACTTTTGGAGCATTTTCGCTCGAATTTCCGACTTTATACGATTTGTACAATGTGGTATAAATTGGTCAGTAGGGAATTTACTCTTTTGAAACAATTACGCTCAAATTTCCAATCTTATCCCACTAGTACAACTTTAGTATAAACCGGTAGCTAGCGTTCAGTAGAGACGCCTACTACAGTATGGGTTGGATTAGAGCAGATCGATGTTTAGCGATTCTTCGGTCCTTTAAAGCAATGTCATTCAAATGCGAATTGCAGAGTTTTCGGTCGCTCCGGTTCCGCAGGGACGCCTAGGCCCAGTTTGGGTTGGATTAGAGTAGGTCTATGTTTAGCTATTCTTCGGTTCTTTGGAGCCATTTCTCTGAAACTTCCGACCTTATCCAGTTGGCCCAATCGGCCTGCCGTAGCCGAGTGGTTAGACCATTCGCTTCTCAACAAGGGTTCGATTCCAAGCGACTGCATGTGAGATTTGTGGAGGACGAAGCAGCGCTAGGGCAGGTTTCCTCCGGGTTCTCAGGTTCCCCCCGCCATCTCATTCCACCGGTGCTCCATGTTCATTCCATGTATCATCAACATCACCACCTGTAGTTCCGTGTGTAGTAAAAGCGGGCGTTAAACACTACATGATAATACGATTGGTACAATTTTAGTGTAAATCGGTCGTTAGTGTTCAGTAGGGACGCCTGGGCACAGTTTAAGTTGGATTAGAGCACTTCGATGTTCGTGATTCTTCCGTCATTTGGAGCAATTTCGCTGAAATTTCCAAGCTAATGCAAATTATACAGTATTGAATAAATTGGTTGCTAGGTGTCAGTAGGGACTCCTGAGAAATGTTGGAATTGCATTAGAGCAGATCGATGTTTAGCAATTCTTCGCTCCTTTGGAGCAATTTTGCTTAAATTTACGACGTCATCCGATTTGTAAAAGTTCAGTATTATGCGGTCGCTAAGGGTCGGTTGGGACTCCTGGGCATAATTTGGGTTGTAGTAGAGCAGGACGATCTTTAGCGATTCTTCGGTCGTTGGAGCAATTTCGCTAAAACTTCGACTTTATCAGATTTCTACAATTTTGGTATAAACGGGTACCTAGGGCACCGTAGGTAATCCTGCGTACATTTAGTTTGGATTAGAGCAGGTCGATGATCCGAGATTCTTCGGTCCTTTGGAGCAATTTGGCTGAAATTACCGACTTTATCCGATTTCTACAAGATTGATATAAATCGGTGGCTGGGGCTCAGACTAGACGCCTGGGCACATTGCGCTCAGGAGTGCCTACTAACACCAATCGACACATTTATACACAAATTGTAGAAATCGGCTAAGCTTGAAAATTTCACTGAAATTTTATACCAAAATTTAACTAGTTGGATAAGTTCGGAAATTTGAGCGAATTTCCTGCAGAGGAACGAAGAATCGCGAAACATCGAGCTGCTCTGATCCAACCCTAACTGTGCCCAGGATTCCCAACGTAGCCGTAGCCACCGATTTTTAGCAAAATTGTACAAATAGGACAAAGTTGCAAATTTGAGCGAAATTGCTACAAACGACCGAAGACTCGTCAAACATTGATCTTTTCTAATCCAACCCAAACATTGCCCAAGTCTCTCTCCTGACCCGGAACGACGGATTTGTACCAAAATTGTACACATCGGATAAAATAGGAAATTTGGGCGAAATTGCCGCAGAACACCGAACAATCGCTAAGCGTCGACTTTTTCAATCCAACTCACACTGTGGTCAGGCATCCCTACTGAACCGTAGCGACCGATTTAAATCAACATTATACAAATCGGATGAGGTCGAAAATTTGAGGGAAATTGCTTCAAAGGAGCGAAGAATGACTATACATCCACCTGATCTAATCCAATACCAACTGTGCCCAGGCGTCCATACTGATCCCTGGCGACCGATTTATGCCAACATTGCACAGATCCGATAAGGTGGCAAATTTGAGCGAAATTCCTCCAAACGACGCAAAACCCGCTAAACATCAATATCCTATAATACGTGGCAATTTGTGTGCAGACGTCCCTACTGACCCCTAGCGATCGACCTATACCAAATTGTAGAAAACTCATAGTCGAAAATTCTAGCGAAATTGCTCCAAAGTAGCGAAGGATTGTGAAACATCGACCTGCTCTAATCCAACCCAAACTGTAGTAGGCATCTCTTCTGAACGCTAGCAACCGATTTGTACTAAAGTTGTAATAATGGGATAAGGTCGGAAATTTAAGCGTTATTGTTTCAAAAGGGTAAAGATTCGCAAACAATCGACCGGCAATAATCCAAACCAAACTGTGTTCACAAGTCGCTACAAACACGGAGCTACCGATTTATACCAAAATTGCACAAATAGGATAAAGTCGGAAACTTGAGTGTAATTGCTTGAAGGTAGCGAAGAATCAGAAAACATCGACTAGCTCTAATCCAACACAGACTGTGTTCAAGCATCACTGCTGAGCCTTAGCCGCCGATTTATGACAACATTGTAGAAATCGGATAAGGTAGCAAATTTGAGCGAAATTGCTACAAACGATCGAAGAATCGTTAAACATTGACCTGCTCTAATATAACCCAAAAAGAGTGCCCAAGCGTCCCTACAGAACCGGAGCTACCAATTTATACCAAAATTGTACAAATCGGGTAATGTCGGAAATTTGAGCGAATTTGCTCGAAAGTACCGAAGAATCACCAAACATCGATGTGCTCTAATCCAACACATTCTACGCAAAGGCGTCCGTACTGAACACTGGCAACCGATTTATACCAACATTGTACAAATCAGATATACTAATAGATATACTAGACGGATATGGTCGGAAATTTGAGCGAAATGGTACCAAAGGAGCAAAGAATCGCAAAACATCGATCTGCTCTAATCCAATCCAATATGTGCCCAGGCCTGCCTACTAACCCCAAAGGCTGATGTGTACACAAATTGTACATATCGGATGAGGTCGGAAACTTGAGCGAAATTGCTTCAAATGAGCGAAAAATTGCGAAACATCAATCTGCTTTAATCCAAGCCAAAGTGTGCTCAGTCGTTCCTACTGACTGCTAGCCAACGGTTCACACAAAAATTGTGGAGTCGGACAAGGTTGGATTTTCGAACGAAATTGCTCCACAGGAGCGAAGAATCGCTAAACATTGACTTGGTTTAATCCAACCAAAACTATGCTCAAGTGTCCCTACTGATCCTCAGCGACCGATTTATACCAAAATTGTACAAATCGGACAAGGTCGGGAATTTGAGCGAAATTGATCTACAGGACCAAAGAATCGCCAAATATCGACCTGCTCTAATCTAACCCAAAATGTGAACTGGCATTCCTATTGACCTCTAGCCAATGATTTACATAAAAATTGCTCAAATCGGACAAGGTCGGAAATTTGAGCGAAATTGCTCCAGAGCAGCGAAGAATCGTTAAATATCAATCTGCTCTAATCCAACCCAGGCGTTATTGCAGACCCCTAGTGGCCGTACTAATCGGACCAAGTCGGAAATCTGAGCGAAAAAGCTTAAAATGTGCCAAGAATCACGATATATCGACATGCTCTAATCCAACTTACACTGCTCCCACGCGTCCTTCTTGACTCCTGGCAAACAATTTATCATACCAAAACTGGCCAAATTGGATAAAATCGGAAATTTGAGAGGAATTGCTTCACAGGAGCTCCAAAGCTCAGCGAAAATGCTCAAAAAGTGCGAAGAATCACGATATATCGACATGCTCTAATGCAGCCCTAACTGAGTGCAGGTGTCTGTGCCGACACGGGGGACCGATTTATACCAAATTGTGTAAATCGGACAAGGTCAGCAATTTGAGCGAAATTGCTCCAAACGAGAGAAGAATCGCCAAACATTGATCTGCTTTAATCCAAACGAAACTGTGCGTAGGCGTCCCTAGTGACCGATAACGAGCACCAAAATTGTGGAATCGGACAAGGTCGGATTTTCGAGCGAAATTGATGCCAAGGAGCGAAGAATGGCGAAACATGGAACTGCTCTAACCCAGCTCTAAGTGTGCCCCGTAGTCCGTACTTACCCGGAGGGACCGATTTGCACCAACATTATACGCATCGGACAAGGTCGGAAATTTGAGCGAAATTACCCCAAACGAGCGAAGAATAGCGAAACATCGACCTGATCTTACCCAACTGAAACTGTGCCCAGACGTCCCAACTGAGCCGGAGCGACCGATTTATACCAAATTGTATACAGCGGATAACGTCGGAAATTTGAGCGAGATTTATCCCAAGGAGCGAAGAATCGCTAAACATCGACCTCCTCCAATCCAACCGAAACTGTGTCCAGGTGTCCCTACCTACCCGGAGCGACCGATTTGCACTACAATGGTATAAACCTGACAAGGTCAGAAATTTGAGTGGAATTGCTAAGAAGGAGCGAAGAATCGCGAAACATTGACCTGCTCTAATCCAATCCAAACTGTGCCCACGCGTCCCTACTAATCTTCTAGCGACCGATCCACACCAAAATAGTATAAATCGCACAAGGTAGGCAATTTGAGCGAAATTGCTGCGATTGATCGCACAATCGTTAAACATCGACCTCCTCTAATCGAACCCAAGGTGTGCCCAGGCGTCCCTACTGATCCTCAGGGACCGATTTATACAAAAATTGTACAAATCGGACAATGTAGGAAATTTCAGCGAAATTTCTCCAAACGACCGAAGAATCGCGAAACATGAACCTCATCTAATCCAATCCAATCTCTGCCGAGGCATCCCCATAGCCCGTAGCGGCCAATTTATACCAAAGTTGTAATAATTGCGGGAGGTCGGAATTTTGAGCGAAATTCCCCCAAAGGAGCGAGGAATCGCGAAACTGCGACATGCTCTAATGCTACCCAAATTATTCCCGGCCATCCTTAGGGATCCGTAGCGACCGATCTATACCAAAGTTGCCAAAAATTGGAGAAGGCTGGAAATTGATGCGAAATTGTTCCAAAGGAGCCAAAAATCGCGAAACATTGACCTGCTCTAATCCAACCCAAACTGTGCCCAGGCGTACCCACTAATCTTTTAGCGACCGATCCACACCAAAATAGTATAAATTGCACAAGGTAGGAAATTTGAGCGAAATTGCGATGGATCGAAGAATCGTTAAACATCGACCTGCTCTAATGCAATCCAAACTGTCTCCCGGCATTCCTGCTGACCCGGTGCGATCGATTCGTACCAAAATTGCACAAAGTGGACAAGGTCGGGGGAATTTGAGGAAAATTGCTGCCAAGGAGCGAGGAATAGTGAAACGTCGACCTCTTCTAATCCAACTCAGACTGCTCCCAGGCGTCCGTTCTGATTCCTAGCGAATAATATATATCAAAATTGTACAAATCACATAAGGTAGGAAATTTCAGCGAAACTGCTGCAATGGACCGAAGAATCCTTAAACTTTGACCTGCTCTAATAAAACCCATGCTCTGCCCAGACATGAGCCCTAATGACCGATTTATACGAAAATTTTACAAATCGGATAAGGTGGGAAATTTGAGCGGAATATCTTCACATGATCAAAGAATCATTAAACATAGGCCGGCTCCAATCCAACCAAAACTGTGCACAGGCGTCCCTACTAACCCCTAGCGAATGACTGAAAACAAAATTGTAATAATTAGACAAGGTTGGAAATTTAAGCGAAATTGCTCCACAGGACCGAAGAATCGCTAAACATCGACCTACTCTAATCCAACCCAAACTGTGCCCGGCGTCACTTCTAACTCCTAGCGGCCGATTCACACCGAAATGCTACAAATCTGATAACGTCGGAAATTTGAGGGGGAAATGCTACAAAGATACTAACAATCGCGAGATATTGACCTGCTGTAATCCAAGCAAAATCGTACCAAAATTGTACAAATTGGATAAAGTCGGAAATTTGAACGAAAATGCTCAAAGGAAGCGAGGATTCGCGTAACATTTACCTGCTCTAATATAACCTAAATTGTGCCCAGGAGTCCCTACTGATCACTACCGACCGATTTATAACAAAATTGTACTCATCGGATAAGTTCGTAAATGCGCGCGCGAAAATGCTCAAAGAAGCGAAGAATCGCGTGTAGTGACATAGTAACATAGTGACAGTCAGTTAACAAGAGTGCCAACGTCGAGAGACAAATGCCAGGGAAAGAAGTGGTACAGCAGGATGACAGTAGTGATCTGTGCGGGAAATGCAAGAAGTACTTCGCGGAGGAAGAAGTAGCGATAGGATGTGATGTCAACTGCAAGAGATGGTTCCACAGAGAGTGTGGAGGAATTAGTGCAGGGGATTTCGCTACGCTTCAGAAACCTAGTACTATACTTATGTGGATGTGCAAAGAACGCAGAGATGATTACTACATGCTAAGGAATGGGAAAGAAGAACTGAGGACGGATATTACAAACCTTAAGACCACAATAAAGGAAGAGATAACACAGGAACTTAAAAAGCTTACCTGGAAAGCCGATAATAGAGCAGCAAACAGAGTAGACGAAGAGGAGACGCTGAAAAGAGGTCAACGTAATTAGTCGGTAGCACCACGGTCCCCGAGTAGCGGAATGGATTCGGAAGGAGGAAGATACCAAAATATGGCAGCGGAACAGGAAACACAAGTAAACAGTCAGCGCACAACAGACAATGCAATGAACCCACAGCCAACACAATATGAGAAAGAAGACGAGGAAGCACATTGGGAAACTGTGAGATACGGGAGAGGAAGAAAGAATGCAAGAAAAGTGATAATAGGTGAAAAACCACACGAAGAAGGTGACTTGAGAGCGGCAGATAGAAAAGCATGGTTATATGTTGTGGGCTAAGGAAGTCAAGTGAGGAAGACATGTCGGGCTACTTAAGAAAGAGTGGAACAGAAGGTGATATCACGTGTGAAGCCTTGCCGTCAAAAGGCAACACGAAGGCTTTCAAAGTGGGAGTGCCTTTTAAATATCTGGAGAAAGTAGATGATCCACAATTTTGGCCAGCAGTAATCATAAGGAGGAGATACATTTTTCGGAGGTGGGAGAATAAGAACAATGAAGAAACAACCCTCGAATAAACCAACAAATCAAGGATAAAGGTGCTAAACTGGAATTTAGAAGGGTTGAGAGGATTGCTAGGACAAATGTCAAATGAGGATTTCTCCAATGAATTCGACATATGTATACTAACAGAGACTTCAGATGGAAAAAGCGCATACGGACATCATAGGTTTTTACAACTACCATGTATTTGCGAAGATAGGGGAGGGAAGACCACAGTTAAAACTAAAGTATATCTAGAGATGAAGATACGTTGGTGATGAGTACAAGATTAGCAACAGTCATAGCAGCATATTTCAACCCAGACAACAGTGCAGAGAACATAATCCAATCATTAGGCAACATACTAAGTAACATTGCATTGACGAGATCCCACACTAGTTTGTGATCTCAACTGTGCAACAGATAAACAGAGCAGAAAGGCAGAGGCGGTAATTGACTCTCTGAAGGAAGACGGCCTACACAAATTAAATGAGAGGAGGTAATGGACATACATGTGCCATAATGAAGGGAGCACCATAGACCTCATACTCATAAGAGGATGCGGCAGCTCAGGCAAAGCAAAACCCTGTAGGGACCATTTTAAGGAAGCATATACTGGTATAGGTGTCTATAGATTTTGCAGACAAAGACATGAGGAATATCATCAAAGGAACAGATGGAAAGTTAGGCACAAAAATGGATATTACGAAGATAAAAAATCTGACAGAACACCCTGAAGCCATCAGCAATAGTACCTGGGCGACCGAGCTTTGCTCGGCGTTTTTGTGAAATCTTGTTTTTTGTGGGAGAAGATACTTATTCAGATAAACTGAAAGTCAAAACGTTAACTAAATAACAATTTTAGTCACAATTGTGAAGAGTCATTTCCGAGATACAAATATTTCATAAACACCGTCATTTCAGCTGTAAAACATCTACTGCTGAACGCAGACCTCCCCCATAGATATCCACCCAGTTTGACGTTTTCGTCGAGCATTTGTTCCATTATGGAGTTCAGTTTCTTGCTGCTACGATTGACTCCAGGGCGTTAACACATTCGCCAAGGTCCTTCATCTTTCCGTCGAGTTCTTCCATGGCTTCCTTTACCCTGGCCAGTCGCTCGTTAGTATTCTCCAATAGATCTATCTTCATATTAGACATTCCCGTCTTCATCTTTTCCGTTTTGGAGTTTACATTTTCAATTTGCCTTCCATTTTTGTTTCCATTTTGTCCATTTTTGTTCGCATATTTTCTATTCCGTAGTTTACATTTTTCCAATTCGGTTTTCATATTTGTTTCCTCTGTCGCATTCCGGAATTCATTTCCCATTATGTCCATCTTGGCTAACATTTGTTTCATCAACTGTTCCATATCGTGCTTTTCGGCGCACTCCTGACATCAATTATTGTAATTACTTTACTTTTTTTAAATATTTATTTATTTTTTATTTAAACACCGGAGCAACACTAATGAAAACCACTGTTGAACAATAACAAATACTACAGGAAGAAAAGCTGGTTGATGAAGCCATGTGAATGTACTATGCATTTCTGTTTCAATCATATAGAAAATTTTATGAATTGGTCGTAATTGTTCGCCGAAGCGGGAGTAGTGAAAGAAATGTGATTGTTTCGTAAAACAAAAATGAGTAGAAAAGCATGTGAATGTTATACGTTGCACTTATATTTCAAGTGTATGGAAAAATGTATGGATTGTTTGTAGAAGAGGGAGTAGTATGTTAGGTAAAAGAAAAGGTAGTAGAGAAAACCATGTGAACGTAATATGCTGGGTGGTAAAATGGATTGCATAAAAACCTTCGCCATGAAAACAATTAGAGATGTCACTTTTCATGGCGATCGGTCAACCTGTTTTGGAATTTATCTTCACTCTTCAACATACGATATGTATAGGCATTGGTATGTATGAAGTTGATAAAAGATAGGGAATAATATGTGAATTGTTACGTAAAACAAAAGTGAGTAGAGAAAATAGTATGAATGTAATACATTGTATTTCTTTTTCAAACATATCAAATTGTATGAATTATATGTTGAAGGGCGAATAGTGAAAGAAGGCTGGTGGTGCCTCGTAATGGAAGAATTAGTAGAGGAAGTCGTGTGAATGTAATACGTTGCATTTATATTTCAGTCATAGAATATTATATTAATTGTATGTTGAAGGGCAAACAGAGGATAAATGAATGTGCTACGTAAAAGAAATGCGAGTAGAAAGTCATTTGAAAGTAATATATTGTGTAGTAAAATTGTTGCCATAAAAATTTCCCCATAAAAATACATATACCCGCCGAATTTCGCGGTGATCGGTTAAGTAGTTTTCGAACTTAACAGTTGGATATATATACCTATATATAAACAACCAAGTTGTATAGATGATATGAATTGTTTGTAGAAGAGCGAGTGGAGAAAGAGATGTGAATGTGTCACCTAAAAGTGAGTATAGTAAACTGTGTAATGTAATATGCAGCATTTCTATTTCAAACATGCACAAATTTGTATAACTTATTTCTAGAAGAGTGAGTAGAGAAACAATTATGAATGTGTTTCCCAAAAGCAAGTAGAGAAAACAGTGTGCATGTAATACGTAGCATTTCTATTTCAAACATGCACGAAATTGTATGACTTATTTGTAGAAGAGTGAGTAGAGAGAGATGTGAATGTCTTACCTAAAAGTGAGTAGAGAAACCAGTATGAATATAATAGAGAAAGAGATCTGAATGTGATGGCTAAAAGTAAGTAGAGAAACCACTGTGAATGTAATATGTAGTATGTCTATTTCAAACATACAGAAAATTGCATGGCTTATTTGTAGAAGAGTGAGTAGAGAAAGAGATGTGAATGTATCACCTAAAAGTGAGTAGAGAAACCAGTATGAATATAATAGAGAAAGAGATCTGAATGTGATGGCTAAAAGTAAGTAGAGAAACCACTGTGAATGTAATATGTAGTATGTCTATTTCAAACATACAGAAAATTGCATGGCTTATTTGTAGAAGAGTGAGTAGAGAAAGAGATGTGAATGTATCACCTAAAAGTGAGAGGAGAAAACAGTGTGAATGTAATAGCATTTCTATTTCAAACATACAGAACATGGTATGACTTATTTTAAAAGTGGGGATAAAAGTGTTTTTTGATGCAAAATCACGTTTTTTATGGAAAATTTGTTATAGAAGAGTGAGTAGAGAAATAAATGTGAATGTGTTACCTAAAAGTAAGTAGAGATAACACTGTGAATGTAATATGCAGCATCTCTATTTTAAAGATACAGAAAATCGTGTATTTATTTGTAGAAGAGTGAGTAGAGAAAGAGATATGAATGTGTTACCTAAAAGTGAGAGGAGAAAACAGTGTGAATGTAATAGCATTTATATTTCAAACATATAGAACATGGTATGACTTATTTTAAAAGTGTGAATAAAAATGTTTCTTGGTGCAAAATCACGTTTTTTATGGAAAATTGTTTATAGAAGAGTGAGTAGAGAAAGAGATGTGAATGTGTTACCTAAAAGGTGAGTAGAGAAAACACTGTGAATGTAATATGCATGTATACAAAAATTTAACCAAATCTTTAGAGCCGTTTCTGAAATACCGGGAATATATATACAAGAATTGCGCAGTAGAAGCGGGAATAAAAAATGTTATTTTTTATGCAAAATCGCGTTCTTTCGGGAATTACACCAATATAGCTGAACTTAAAAAGCAAAACTCTATCTGAATACAAAATTTTATGGAAATCTTTAGAGCCGTTTCCAAGTTGCGCGGAATAAACAAATATATATATATGTTGTTAGCTAATGCTGGATTTCTGACAATGAAGTCATTAATCCTCTTGCTCTCCAATATTTTTCACTGATGATATTGAAGAGAGCAATAGCAGTAATAGTAACCGCTTTTTAGAGAGCACCATATTTTTATGTTTTGGCAGTTACACCGCTCTCTCACAACCCCCAGAATGTCTGGAGGACCACACCTGTCATTGGTTTACGGGTCTCACCGACCTGACCGGGAGAGTTATCAAAATAAATTCACTGACTATATCCTCTAATTACCAATCAGAGGATGTATTACATGCCATGACAGGTCAGCATGTTAGGGGTTAAGATTTTATAGAGAGATTAGAGAAACGGAGAGGTTGGAAAAATAAAGACTCCATAGCCCTCAGGAACCCCAGTAGCATTGGGGTCGGAAGAGAACAGGAGATGACCAAGGTAAGGTCAGATAGAAAAGTTACAGTTAGGAGCAAAACACCAGTAAGTGGAAGTAATGTTCTCCTCAGCTTGGGTACCTTGTGGTCGCTATTCACATATCCCCTAGACGGAGACCCCTGAGTCATGCACATAATGTAAAACCAATCGAAATGTTGCTTATTAAGTTATTACAAAACTTCACATCGTGGGTAAAAACATTTGCTAAGGAACATTTTTGCAAAAACTCCCAAAAAAGGGCAAGTTATTTTGATTTACTGAATTTGGGCCCCATTAGAAACCTTCCACCTCAGTGGTCCATTCTTTAAGTGGGACCAACTATCAAAGGTAGTACATATACCAATTTTCATAGAAATCATATATATATGAATATACAAGAATTGCTCGTTTAAATATATAAGATTATAAAACCGGGAAACATAAATGACGCCGCAGCGAAGATAAGGGATTGCATAAAAAGCGCACGGTTCTAACTCTAATAAACGGAAATCGAAGGTTTGATAGAGAATACTACAAACTACGGAAGGAAACGCTAGTAAGACTGCATAGAGTAAGGACAGATCAAAGCCATGAATCAATGGAGGCTTTTCACGAGGCCAGGAGGATATACAAGGAAATCATCTCAAGAAAGAAGAAAGCACATGGAAGGCTGCTCCAAGAAATAGAGAATGACCCGTTTCACGCACAAAGACCTAGGAGAAAGAAGTACCAACCGAACATCGCAATGAAAGCATGGGAAGAGCATATGAAAAAAAATTCTGTGCAACAGGGAAACTAGACCAAATTACATGACACCTGATAGAGAAGACATATACATATATAGGAATATCCCATCAAGAAGTCTTCGAAGCAATAAGAAATGGAAGAAAACTCAGGGCTGCCGGTCCAGGTGGGATAAAGAATGAACACCTGAGGCAAATAGCGCTGCATTTAATCAAAGCCTGGACAGAGATTTTTAACGAGTGTCTAAATAAGGGTCAGATACCAGAAGCCTGGAGAAAGTCTAGCATAAGAACCCTATACAAGGGAAAATGAGATACCAATGATCCAAACTCATATAGGGGCGTGGCCCTTGAGTCTTCAGTACTGAAATTGTTGGCAATGAAAGTGAACATCTTAATAGAACCACACCTTCCAGCCTATCAATTCGGTTTAGCAAGGGATACTGAACGTTAATGGCAGTTGAAAACCTCCTTAAGGACCTACATCAGTGTCTAAAAAAGAAGAAAGGAAATTTGTATGTAGTATTTGTAGACTACTCCAAGGCGTTTGAATTAAGTTATCGTGGGCTACTGATCCAGAACCTTGAAACCATGATAGGGCCATCCACACTCACGAAATTGATCTCCAACATATTATCACTGAATGACATCCAGATAGATGACAGAATAGGAAAGTCAAACTGGATCGAGCAAACAAATGATGTTCTGCAAGGCGATCCTCTTAGCCCAGTACTCTTCAGTGTCTTCACTGCAGGTGCAGGGGAAAGGATAAATAACGAAACAAGTGCAAGAATTTATATCTACGCTGATGATATGGCGATCGCCTCAGAGGAAAGGTAGGAACTGCAAAGAGCTCTGGACATGCTCACAATCTGGGCACAATCCAATGAAATACAAACAGAAACAGGAAACAGAACTGGTCGTGCTTAGGAATGTAGGAAAGCCTGCAAAAGATGACAGAATAACTTTTAAGGGAAGGGACTTGAACAGATCAAATAGCTTCAATTACCTTGGAATGACAATACAAACTATAGTAAGGAACTTCAGGATACACTTAACAGACAGAATGATAGCAGCGATTGAAAGCATAAATGAAATAAGTAATTTAAGAGAAATGTCATTAAAAACTGCAATGAAATTATTCCATTTGAAGGTCCTATCAGTTACAACATATAGTTTAGAATTAGTGTGGGTATACATCACAACGTACCAGCTGGAGAAAATAGAGAAGTTAAAAACGACTTTCGTAAAAAGAGAGCTGGGCGTCTCCAAATACACAAGATCTAGACTGGTGTACGTGCTAGCTGGAGAAAGCTTCGTCATAGAAAATATTCGCTTCCAACTAATTCTAAGGGCTACCGGAAGCTACAATGAAGCACTTAGAAAACTAGAGCAGAAAAGGGAGGAAATTTGGGAAGAGTTCTTTTGCACAGAGGCCATGATGAACCAGAAATGGAAAGAAGCTAATACCAGCTGCGACATCTGGTGACAAGAATGGCAGTCCACGGGTTTCATTTTAAAGTGTGCAGCCAAAGGAAGGTACGTGACCCAAACGAGAAATGCGTATACGTGTTATGCAATAACACTTGTGAGAGGTATCACCTACTGAAATCCAGAAACAGGACAAGTCTACAATGGAATATGCCAAAGAAGAATTAACAATCCATAACCCACATGCACGAATGTGCGAACTCCCTCTCTCATCAATAAGCTCCCAGTCGGTCTGGGTGGCTCAGTTGGTTAGACGCTGGCTTACTGATCCCAAGGTCGCGGGTTCAAACCCGGCCCAGGCCGATGGTTTTTAAGTGTGCTTAAAAACGACAGCTCCATGTCAGTAGATTTACCGACATGTAAAAGAACTCCTGCGGGACAAAATTCCGGCACAGCGGCGACGCTGATGTGATCCTGGCAATTGACAGCGTCGCTAAACAACAACAATAACAATAATAACAATAATAACAATAAGAATAAGAATAATAAGAATAAGAAGAATAAGAATAAGAATAAGAAGAATAAGAATAAGAAGAATAAGAATAACTCCTAAACTGATAAAATTACCAAGTGAATATTATACTGTGTGATGCAGTATTATTAGTTATGGTAGGTGTTGTGTTGGAGTGTTTTGTTTCCCATTGTTTGATTGTTTGCATCATATCGTTTGCAGTTGGCCTAGTGCGATTATCTTTTGTCTTCATTGTAAATGTTATATATATTTACGAATAAAATTGTGATAATAAATACACTAATATTATTTCAATTATGGCCTCCAGAGCAAAGAAGACTATCTCATTAGAAAGACTAAAAGTTAATACATCGACGTAACATATAATTTTCACGGGGGTCGCGTCCCAAGGAAAAATTATTAGCTGTAAATTGTGAACATACTTCATACCCGTACCACGACCGAGATAGGAAAGAAAGAGTCATCGCAGTTCATCGAAAGAGTTAGCCGGATCTTTTATACGAGAAAAGAATTCATCATACCGACCCTTCAAAGTGACGACGAGCAGAAGATTCCCTTCATACTGGTGACGGGAGATACCAGCCGGAAGAGACTCCTTCATACTGGCGCCCAACGTGGGGCGGCTCGAATACAGGCGTATAGAGTAAAAATATGTACCTGGACAAAGAGTGAAAAGAAGACATTTTGACGGAGTATCCTTTTTCTTGTGCTCCAGAATTCAAGTAAGACTAGTACTAATTTATGATACTACGTAATAAGAAAATTGTACAGAAGATGGAAAAAGTTGAGAAAGATAATGATAGTGTAGAGAGGGAAGTGAGTGATAAGTTATCAGTAGAAGGTAGAAAGAATGTAGTATGTAAGGAATCTGAAATAGGATTGAAAGAAATATTGGAAGCGATGAACAAAAATACAGCAGATATAAAAGCAGATGTAGCAAAACTAAGAGAGGATAGTGTTAGAAATGTAACAGAACTAAAAGCAGATGTAGCAAAACTAAGAGAGGATAGTGTTAGAAATGTAACAGAACTAAAAGCAGATGTAGCAAAACTAAGAGAGGATAGTGTTAGAAATGTAGCAGATTTGAAGGAGGATAATGCCAGAAATATAAATAAATTGTCACAAGAAATTGAATTATGTAAGAAGGAATGTACAGAAAGAATTGAATCAAGTAACAATGATATAGCTAAATTAGGTGAGTTAGTAAGCGTGATAAAATTAGGACAGGAATCAAACACAGTAGAAATAGCTAGGCTAGGAGAATTGATAAATGAAGTTAAGTTAGGACAGGAGAAGACATTGGTAGAAATGAAAGCTGAATTAAGTAAAGAATTTGATGAAAAACTAGCAGAACAGAATGCAAAAATTGCAAAGGTAGGAGATGAATTGAGAACAGAGATAGTCGTGGTAGAACAGAGTTGTAAAATGTATCAAGATGGAATTAGGTCAAAACAAAATGACATTGATGTAAAAATTGATAGTTTAGAAAATGTTGTAAAGGGTATAAGCGCTGAGATGCAGTCACAGCGAGAAGAATTGAATAAAGTAAAGGAGGAAGCCAATGTAAATGTAAATAGAATAAATGAAACGGTTACAAAGGAAAAAGAATTTACAGGAAGGCTTTCCCAAGTTGTGATTGCTCTACAGGCTGATAGAGTTAATGACAATCATGATCAATTTGTGAGTGAATGCAAAAATATGACCAATACTGATGCACTTGACAATAACAGTAATATGGCGGACTTTCAGGAGAATGATTTAGCTATGCCAATGCACTCCCCTAGTCAAAACCATAATTGTCACGCTAGTCACTTGTTCCATGACCTAACCCCTCCGTCATTTGACGAAGAAGCCGGTGGCAATCCAAAAATTTTCATAAAAGAACTGGAGGATTATTTTAGGATCAAACGAATTCCGAACGAGATACGAATGATGGTGGTTAAACGCTGTCTTAAGAAAAACGCATTGGAATGGTTAAGACTAACTTTGGCGTCTCACGAAACATATAGTATGTTTCGAAACCTTTTTATAAATAGATTTTGGGGACCGGGACGTCAAAACCAGATTAAAGTCGAACTGGCTACCGGACATTATGACAGTAAACGTGGTATTTCAATGATGGAGTATTTTTTGAAACTGGCGAACAAATCGAAACTACTCCAACCTCAGTTGAGTGAACAGGAGGTTATTGAAGCACTTATTCGCCATTATCCACCGCACATAAGAAAAATCATAAAACAAATTTTAGTGGGGAGGGGCATAGAACCCCTGAAAGTTGCAAAAAAAAAAAAAAAAAAAATCGAAACATTGTCAAGAGAAAATATTTTTGTATTCAACGATGACATGTTTTTCAACACAGTTGTTATATTGTTGTACAATTACATTGTTGTGGGGAGATCATCACAGTACATGCAACATTGTATGGCTGAAAACAATTTTCCCAAAATAGAATTAGTTGCATATACTGTGATGAGGGGCATTTGATGCAGTATTATTAGTTATGGTAGGTGTTGTGTTGGAGTGTTTTGTTTCCCATTGTTTGATTGTTTGCATCATATCGTTTGCAGTTGGCCTAGTGCGATTATCTTTTGTCTTCATTGTAAATGTTATATATATTTACGAATAAAATTGTGATAATAAATACACTAATATTATTTCAATTATGGCCTCCAGAGCAAAGAAGACTATCTCATTAGAAAGACTAAAAGTTAATACATCGACGTAACATATAATTTTCACGGGGGTCGCGTCTCAAGGAAAAATTATTAGCTGTAAATTGTGAACATACTTCATACCCGTACCACGACCGAGATAGGAAAGAAAGAGTCATCGCAGTTCATCGAAAGAGTTAGCCGGATCTTTTATACGAGAAAAGAATTCATCATACCGACCCTTCAAAGTGACGACGAGCAGAAGATTCCCTTCATACTGGTGACGGGAGATACCAGCCGGAAGAGACTCCTTCATGTGTAAGGCTTTAAAGGTTTGAAAGAAAAGTGCAATAAATGTAATGCACACGCACCTTCCCCTTCCACGTGGCCGCTCCTGTGGCTTTATTTTAAACCAGAGTTGTATGCTGGTGAATAAGTTCCAACAGCACCATATTTTCCTCTTCTGTATAATTTGCAGGTGCTTCCTCTTATTGCTGCCTTCCATTAGAAATGTAACCTATGTAACAATGGTTGTTTTGGTCATGCCAGGAAAATAACATCAATTTATATTTCAAAAGTCCCAGCATTATGTAATACAAAATAATGATCAATTGTGTAAACACACTTGAAACATTGAAATAATTGTCATTTCCTCAAATTGAGAATAGATCAAATAACAAAAGAAAAATATTAAATTAACAAAATCAAGCTGCCATTGATTCTTTGGTTTAAATATTCCTTGAAATACACATATATCTGCTTCAAGCTTTATTAGAAAGTCGGGCCCCAAGATTATTTGCAGGGGAGCCCCCAAAACCATAGTTATACGGCACTACTTACTACTATGTTACACCCTCCAACGGCCACAGAACTGAAAGGACGGTTTCATATGCCCGGTTCCACGTGTTAATTCATTGATAAAGAAACAACTGTAAATAACAAGCAAATCAACAACCCACTTGATCTTACTGCATTAGGTAAAGCTAATATCCCAATAATATTAACTTGTGCCTGTCATGACAAGATCTGAAACACCATCAGCTGATAGGGGAGAAAGCACATTTACTCTAGAATTATTGATCGTATTATCTTTTGTGATGCTTTTGAGCGGGCTTTGAGAGGACACGACATGACAGATACATTGAAAGATCCAAGTGTATTTTATTTTTGATGGATTTAACTTCTGACATGGACAGTGCAATGGAATAAAAGTGTAGCAGATGATCAAGTTTGAAGGGAATTTCAAAATCATTTTAAAATGAGCTACCGCTTTGTGCTGGATATTTAATGTCGGAAAAAGTAAATTTTTCAGCGCGTTAATACTTTTTTACAGGAGCCGCCAGTGCTCAATTTAATTCCCGTCGACAGTTTCTAAAGAGAGTTGAGTAAGCAAAGAAACAAATTATACCAGACTGGTGGACTTGTTAATAACGCCTCTTAAAAGGAGCACAAATATTAAACATAAATATTTCAAGCATAGGTACTGTAGAGCAAGCTCGTAATTCCAATAACCAACGAGAACGGCTAAATGATATTGATCGATGAAGTACTGATGGATGGAATTGCAATTTCGCTCAATGTAAAACACGTTTTGTGGTTAAAATTGGGGGATATTAATCACAGAACACCTGTCTATTAACTATCATAGTAAGAGAGTGTGGCAAAATGCAGTTGGTATTGTACTTCACTAAATATGTTGGACGTAGGTAATGTTACTGTCCGTGGTCAATGACTTAGGAAATTGCTAGCGCGATTGCTACTTGGAGACGCCTGCGAGGGCGTAGAAATGTCAGGCGAGAGAGCCCAAATGTTCATTCGCCTCCGTTCTTCTGATGTCTGGAATAATTATAGTCTCTGTACTTGTAGGTCATACAAGAATCGTGTATGATGGAGTGTACAGATAATGGACTAACCAATGCAGTGATTCAAAATAGAATGGCGTCCAATTTCTTAGCGCCTGTTAAGACGGATAAACAGATTTATGAGAATTCTATGTTAGAAGAGGACCCAAATGCAAACTCAGCTGTAACGCACGAAGAAAAAGCCAAACCAAGGTGGGGGCCGCATCACAAAGGAGCACAAGAACTTGCTAACTTGTACAGCAGAGGTAAGGGCGATTCTGTCATGAATGTGAAATATTAGCTTTATTAGGCGTGTGGAGCCTCACACAATTTATTATAAATGTGCAGTTTTGCTCTCTTTGTAAGCTTACATTTTGATAATTGCATAGTTTGAGGTTAAGGCTGAGGGTTACACGCCCACCTAGCGCTGTTATACAGGGGATTCTAGGCGTAAAAACATTATGAAACGCTTCTGTTTTTTTATTTATGGCATAAATTTGTAATCGTAATTTAGAAACACTCACAAATAAATGAAACAACTAGGTTATTCACGCTTTCTCGATAAAATCTAGTGATACTGCTCAATTCAGGCTTGGTCGGAAATGGATAGAGGAATAAATCCGGTTTCAAGCCAAATTATAATAACTAAATCAAAATGAAAACCATGAGTAGGTGATATGCAACAATTTACAGCGGATATATGTATCTTTCTTTAAATAATTATAAAGATAGTAAATACTAGATTCTTATTTAGTGGAAAGAAAATTAAATGAAAAAATGTAATTATTTGGCAAAGAAATGTATTAATAGTTGTAACTTTCGTATGCTTGCAATGTGGTGTCCATGCTTGATCTACACATTTATTATTCATTAGTAGTTTATGGTTAGAATGCTACAAAATAGGGAATGGCTACAATGATATTAATGTTGAATTGTTATTTAGTATTAACCTTAGCGTTAACAAAAATTTGCATTAACTCTGAAAATAAAATAAATGTGACGTAACCTCCTTGACTGTTTAAGGGCACTTATAAAACTAAGTTGTTTTAGGCTAAGGATAGTGATTCATGATTATATTTATTGGCTTAAATCTATGTGCATAATATGTATTGTGCAATGTTAAGGTAAATTGTGGCTTTTCATTACAGTGAGCCTGCTTTTTGGCAGGGAAGAATAAATTCTGCATGTTTTCGTGTTCCTGACTCTCTGCAGATTTATGTTGTAAATATAAAGTTATCTTATCAATTCATTTATAGATTTGTTTAAACACAGGAAGTAACAGTAAGACAAGAGAATCTAGTTGAACCCTGTAATTTGGGATAAGTAGAAGCATGTAGTATGTAGCATTTACAAGCTCTTCTGCGTAGCTGTTTAGAGCAGATAAATTGAACTGGTTTATAAATATTGGTACCTTGCCATACAAATTAATGGTTAAAGACAGGAAAATAGGAAATTAATACTTTCCCTTTTCTATTAGTGATAAATGTGGTTAAAGTTTAGTGTACAAGGAAAACTTTGCCTGCATCACTAATACATGTCTAACTGCTATACTCACAAAATGAGTTAGAGGCAAGATTAGGTTAGTTCTATATAAGCAACTTTAAGGAATCTATGGTTTTATATTCTAAGAATTAAGGAACACTAGCTTTGCTTGCATCATTAATGTGTTCTGCTGCTGTACGAGAGTCATCCTTGTGTGCTAAGCTAATACCATAACAGCTGATAGAGTTGAGGAAAAGGAAACACACTGCCAGTTTTGCGTATATTTCTTTTTAGTGCCTATAGTGTATATTATGTATCATAGTGTAAACTTAGATTTAGTCAAGCAGGCTTCAAGGATACAGTGGTTACCATAGGTTGTCTCACCTTTAGATGACAGTATGGAGTTAAATGAGGAATATCTATCTCTATCTAGCATATACAAGTTGCCATTAGCTTCATCCTTTTCTACTCTTGTGCTGTTGCCAGGTTCCTAATAGCATGATGTAAATATTCAGTTGTTATAAATTTCAAGTTTGAACACATTATCCTATGCATAATTTTTTTCTCTAATAGGTTATATCCTTTTTAGGGCCATTATACATTTCTATAGGTGCAAATTTCTACAGAAAACATTTTTTTTTTCAGTAAAATTCCAATGTTTTGCTGTTTCTATACTCATCATGCACTAACTAATAAATCAACTGCTAGACTATGTTTGTTTTTTTCATAGCTAGAGTAAACTATAGTGCCGCCATCTGCCTACTTTGAATTCTCTGTTTACTCTGTTAAGTGCTGCTTCTTCTTTCCCTGATTATGCTCCCCTTATGTAGGACTTACAAGCCAGTCTAGACACCTGTCAGGGAGCAGAGGGACCTCTGGACCAGACAGAGTGAAGACCTGGAAGCAGGTGGTCAGCCAAGCACCAGGTATGATAGTGAGGAAGAAGATGATATGAATTGCAGGCAAAATGGATGATTGGAAGGGTGATAATGGAGCAATTGGTGGAATGAATGGTGGGGAAAACCGGAGAACCTGGAGAAAACCTGCCCAGATGCTGCTTCGTCCACCACGAATACCACATGCAGGTCCCACCTAGGTGGTCTAACCACTCAGCCATGGTGCCGCCATTGTACTTCCAGACTCAGGGAAGGATGAGGAAAAATCCTGGCTGGAGAAAAATACTTACCCCCCCCCCCTGCCGGGAATCGAGCCCGGGACCCCTTGCACAGCAGGCAGGTGCTCTACCAACTGGCTACGGTGCCAGCCCTGTTAAGTGTTAAATTAAATGTTTTTGGAAAATTTCATATCTGTGCACTGCAAAAGTTACTCAGTGGGAAACTTTTTTATTGAGTTTACATTGGGGAAAATGCGAGAGCAAATGTTGAAGAGGGTTAGAGACAGTTTTTAAAATAAACTCGAAGCCTGTAACCTCTTGCTTTCATTGTATAAGGCAAACAAAAGGCATTCACCTATTCAGATAAAGGGCGTCAAGTGTTAGACAGAAGGCAGCAGTAAAAGTTAACATCAGTTCGTAAAGAAGTGGGTGTGGTTATACTGTAAGGAACCTGTGAAGTGTTATTAAGTTATTTAACATTTTCCATAAATATTTGTAGTTTTGGAGAGGGAAGCTAGGAAGAGAGGATATATTGGTAAATTAAGAAGTAAGGAATGCCAAATAATTATGAATCTGTTAGATTATTTTTTTTTTTTCAAGTCAAATGAGTATTAATAGGGCAGTAAAAGTAACAGGTAAGGCTATCAGGTCTTCAGAAGCAGTAGTGTATAGGATTAAAAAGGTACTAATGAAAGGACCTCTAAGAACGCCATGAAAAAGAAAGCAAAAAGGACAGGACAACACAAAACGCTAGGTTAACGCAATATGATGGAATGGTGCAAAGCGGAGTGTGGCAAATTTTTCATTCATTAGTGTTTGAAAATATACCACCCACGTTGAATATAATTTTGTCACGGTATCATGGTGATGATAGCCTGCCAAATTTCTCAAGGGCCACTCTGAGTCGGTTCTTACATGATTTGCGGTTCGAAGATGAAAGAAGGCATATGTATAGTACATGTTCCAAAATTGCGCCTCATTTAACGTGTACTGTCTTCTTAGGATGAGACGCGCTTTAGTGTTTCAAACTCAGTAGAAAAATAGGTTATGATTGTGAATGAGCTATGTGATTGCTTCTTCAACAGATGTTCATTATACACTGGCTATTAATCTTTATACTGGCTGCACTGACCAGCCTTCAGTTGAAAGGTTTATAAATTAAACGTCGATACTGTGGAAATAGATAATTTTGATGGAATTGTGATGTATGCCTTGTTGTATAAGCAACAATTGTATCAAATGAACTAATCGTAAACATAATTTTTTACATATTAAAAACTAAGAATTCATTTGAAGTACTACAGTTAATATATAACAATGTATTTAAACAACACTTTACAGTTCTCTAGAGAACTTCTAGGTACATGGGTTTTTAAGTAATGGGTTAAAGCTTTATCATTTGACTCATTGGAGCATCAGGGCAAGATCTTTGTTTATTTTCTCATACTTTTTTTACCAACCTGTAATGGCAATTTTATAACTAATTCTTAAAATTTGTTTGTGTGCAGATCAAGCTGTTAAAAAGGAATGTATTTTGTACTGAATCTGATCAACCTGAGATAGTGCAGCAATATATTGGCCTTTGAAAGTTTTACAGTATAATTCTGCATGCTTTGTCAAGTCAGGAATATTATAGTGCTGCTGGTTTAGCCTTTAGCTTGAAGCTCCTAACCAACTGCCAAGGCTCTACCTGTACTGTCTGCCTCTGTAGCATGGTGGTAGCTGTCTGCCTCACATCCAAAAGGTTGCAAGTTCGAATCTCGCTTAGACTGAGTTATCTGGTTAAGGTTTTTTCCAAGGTTTTCTCTTTTCCTGAGAAGATGAAGGTCGGGTAAGTTAAAGCTCTATGGATTTTGGGCTTATTTGAGCGTTGTTTCACCCATTTCATTCATTCACTGTCCGATATAACACTACGTTGGAGAACGTTAATAAAAAAAGAAAACCAATGCAAATTATAAAAGCCTAAGTATTTGACATCAGTCTTCTATTACATGCATTCTGCTGAACTCTTCATATGAGTTGGTACTGTTTTCATATTCTATTTGCCCAAGTGACAGGTTACATTAGCAGGCTACAAATAATGCTGAGAAGCTTCCTGTAGTTCCATTTATGAAGTTTGCTAATGCTCTATTTTAAGAATGTTGAGAATGGTGTGTTTAAGGCATAGTGTTAAGTTTGAGCTGATTAAAGTTTAGCATAATCTGCATGTTTTGCATACTTTCAGCTTTCCTATATATAAGGTAATTTTTATGTTTTAAATCTAAAAGACCATTTATTTCTGTGTCTGAGAAGTATATTAAAAATGCAGGTGTAAAAATTAAATTGAAAGTGATACAGCTGAAAATTTATGTAGCATAAGCTGATAGAAAGTATTAGGTAACATGTCCACAACTACTGTCCTGCAAAATATAATTTTTGTGACCGCTGGTTTTATATCTGGAAGGTGATATCAACAAATTTCAACGTGATAAATTGAATGGCACTTTCCATTTTTCTCTATCACATTAGGTTTTCTCACAAATCACAAAATAATATTTTGAAAATAGTGTTTTGATTTAAAAAAAATGTGCATTATAAACTAAATACAAAATGCAATATTTCTCACTAAGAAACACATAGAATACCTACATATGTGCAAAACAAAGTTGTGAAATTACTTTTTTCTTGTCCGGAAGGATAGTTGAGTTGATTTTCTTTAATGTTGTGGTTTAGGAACTTCCCTTTTCAAGCATCAACAGTAGTCTGCTAACATCGCAATGTTGCACCAACCCTGATATCTCCTCTCCTTCTCTTTGATGAAATCTTTCACCTGGTTCATCACTGAGGGATACCGAACTATCAGGAAAATGGTCTTGAGAGTACAATATGAGAATACAAGGAGTGAAGCTTTACACCCAGAGCTTTTAGCTTTTGTAGCATATTTATAACAATTTTTTTGTATAGCGGGTCTTTTATATTTCCAAGAAACTTATTAACTACCTCTTTGAAGGCACACCATGCTTGCAGTCTTTGGTCATTCATGGTGTCCAAAAATGCACCATCCTTCATTAGCCATCTTATCTGAGGTCCATCAAATATACCCTATCTTATCTTAGCTTCAGACATCACAGAAAATTTACTGCTCAGGTACTTGAAACAGGAACCATTCTTGTGTAATGCTTTCACAATTGTTTCATAATACCTAATTTCATATGCAAAGGAGGCAATAACATTTTCTTTGGATGAACTAGACTGGCACGAATGACTTTTTTTTTCCCCCCTCAGCATTAAACTTTTTCTCTTAGCCCATTCGCCCCCAGTCCAATGTTTAACCCTGTTGCACTGTCCCACTTGCATAAAAAACAAGGGTATTTTGCTGCCTTAGTAAGATACTGGATACCTTTAGGTCCCCGCGCAATAGCCATTGATGTTCCTTGAAATTAATTCTTTCTCAAATTGTTTCAAGATTTTAATATAATTATTTTAGAAGCACTGAAAGTGCAACTGATATTGAGGGAAATTCACTTCTATTATGTAATAAAACTGCTTTTAGACTTATTTTCGAACTGTCAATAAATAAATGCCTGTCATTACTATACTATGTTAGTCTTCCCAGTCGTTGAATTAAACCTGGTACATCACAACAATAAACCAGTTTGTTTTCCATTTTGAAGAACTCTGTAAATTCTTTGTCTCTATTCCTGTACCAGGAAAATGTGGCGTCTGGAGCCAGCATATTCTCCTCTTTCAACCTTGATCTAAGTAATTCGCTCCTGTCTTTGGTAAGATCTAAGTCTCTCACAAGGTGGTTCAACTCTTTTTGACTAAAATGCTGTGACTTATCTTCAGCAGTGTGTGCTGAGAAATACTCATTTGTATTGGAATTTTCTGTTGACCCAGAGCCTGAACTCTCAGTTTGAGCTGGTGGAATAGGAATAGGGACATCTACTCTGTATGACACATGTCTTATAGCTGAAGTAGGGTCATCTGGATATTTATTTTTTGTTTTATTTGTCATATTGTGCCCTGATGCTTTACACATACAGAAGTAGCAATCATAATGATTTTGTTAATTCTCGCCATATCATAGGAACTTCATTGTACCACTGCCTTAGTCCTTCATTACATGTTTTGCAAACAATATGTGGAGCCCATGTTTGATTTTGATGTCCTTGTTTAACTTTAAAATATGAGGGGCATTCAATAGCAACTGGCGCTAATCCTCATATAAGAATTTATTGTAAAAAATTGTTCATACAGACTTTTGTCCCCCTCAAAATACTTCCCTCCCAATGAAATGCACTTGTTCCACCTATGTTGCCATTCCTGGAAGATGTGCAGGAAGCCATTCTTTGACATCCTCTTCAGGGTCACCTCTAAAGCTTTAACTGCTTTGGTCATTGTCGAACTGACATGCCTTAAGTTCCTCTCTGGCAGAACTAGGTCAAGACTTTAAGGTGGATGAGGTTCTGTAGAGATGTGATTTGGTACCAGGAACTCGATAACAGCATTAGCAACATGTGGCCAGGTCTTGTCATGATGAAGCTTCCACTGCCCAATCCGATTGTTTCGCTTTTTTGGGGATGTAATTCTTTACCAACTGCTTCAGGATGTTCTTATAATAATCTGCAGTGAATGTAGTGTATCTTGGAACTGTGTTAGTGTACACCATCCCCTGGTAATAAAAAAAAAATTGTTGACCATGGCCTTATTGGGTGGCTTATGCACTTGTGCCTTTTGCAGTGGGGGTTGACCATTTTGCACCCAAACTGCTCTGCTTCGTCTCTGGGTATAACAATACACCCATGTTTCATCAGTAGTAATGATGTTTTGCCACTAAACATCGTCGTCCTCAACACATTGTTTCCAATAGCAGCACACATTGATGCGAGCCTGCATTTGCTGTGGAGTAAGCACAGTATCCATCGTGCACGATACCCTAGACATTTGCAAGTGCTCTTTTAAAATTGTGTGGGTGCTCCCAACTTATATCCCACGGATGTGTACAAGCTGTCTCACAGTGAGAAGTAATAACACCTTCTGTGTTGATTGTTGTTTCTGTTATGACAGTAACAGGTGCACCTGCTCCTCCCTGTAATTCAACATTTTCCCCAGTCATTTTTGATGGTGCCAATGGAAACATGCTCAATGAGATATTGCAGAGTTCCCATACAATCTTTTCAGATTGTTGTAGGTTTCGGTAGCATTTTTCTTCTAGAGAACACAAAAGTTTATTGCATAATGCTGTTCACGAAAATCAGCCATGGTAATGTTTGGAGGCGATTGTGAAACACTTTCACTCTCACAGGCTGCCAACAATCAACTGACAGAGCTAATCTCTGTGAAATTTTCAGTGGTTAGTGATTGGATTACATAGTTCAATGACACATGGACAGATGTTGGAAGCAGACATTGAACGGAAGGGGAAAAGAAATTCAGTGCCAGTCGTTATTGAGCATCTCTCATACGTAAAATATGTAAACATATCGGATTTCATAAAGCTGTACGTGTTATGTGAAAACTGTTATCATTTTCGAAATCAGTGCATATGCTTCCATATAAGTAAGCTAGTTTCATCAAAACAGGGAAAGTGTTGCAGGACAGTGCTATTGAAGTGGAAATCTAGGCAACTCTTTCTCTAAACAAATTGATATAAAACCAGTTTTGCTATATATTGGGCTACCAAACCCTAAAATAGAGGGGGTGGGGAAATGTTCTGAGAAACTCATTTCTAAATTTAATACCATCATAGAATTAGAACCACTGACATTTTATAATTATATGAAACAAAGCACACATTTCGTTGATAGTCTGTATCATTTGACCATTGAATAATAGGAAAAAATCTTTCCTTGGCTGTTATGGGCTGGTGCATCTGTCATCAGGACGAATGCTCAAAAAAATTACACCATCTACCCCAAACAATAAATAGGTACATAAATGTGCAAATCAGGTATTTATTCAATTTTCTGGATTTTTAAGAAAAAGGAACTTGAAAACTGCCTAGCTAAATCAGATGCTAACCCCAGTTGTGTGGATATGAAGCTTTGAGAGGAACAGCTCAGATAGACAGATGTTTGGGGATTTATTTTGAGAATCTGATAGCAACTGATAATCCAGTTCAGAATAATGGAAGAAAAAATGAAATGTGACAGATTAAATATAGAGCAATTCCGAGAATGTCATACCGAGTGTTAAAATTTGAAATCAATGTTTCACTTTTTTTACTGAGGAAAGATGATGCTAGATACTCCAAAGTATCTTATGAAGTAAAAAGAAATGTTTTTGGCGTGAATATGGGTTCAAATTTCACTTCTTACCCATATATTTCCAAAACACTAAAAATAAGCGTAAATAAGTGATATTCATAACAATGTTTCAGGAGCTATGTACAACTGTTTTAATTTTTTTGTTCTGTACATCACACAATGACTCTTCGCCTTCGAAACCTGTATATGGCTAATAATTTTCGACATTTATAAAAAATCCTTAGAGCCTGTTTAATTATTACTGTGTGTCAATGTCAGTCACGGTAAATAAGGATAAAGTACTCTGGAGGGAAAAGTAATAGACTGAAAAAAATATCCTTTTTGATTCTGCACCATTACAATATAACAAATAAAAAAGTATCAGAAAGTTTTCCTCTATAGTCCTTCGTTTTCCCACAAAACACGTGACTAACGGACAGTTAGTGTGATAAGAAATGAGAGCTGTCAACATCTGTTTATTCTGTTTATGTTGCATGACATTAATGTTTCTCTAAAGGATATGATTATTGTCAAAACGATAAATACAATTACACACCTATATGTATTACATGTATGTAACGTATAATACGTAACACTATGATTTACCATATGTTATACCATGTAAAACAAAGACAAGGTATTACAATTTTCGCAAATGTCAGTCACGCTGACCTTTTGAATAAATATCTCCAGATGAGAATAACATGCCAAACCTTTTTTCAGGTCATTTGAAAGCTTAGAAGTTCCTCACTCAAGTGATTTTTCAGAGCAAATCAAATAAGAAAATTTTCAGAGAAAACGGAGGACAAACGTTTGAAGTTGGACCTGCAGTTGACAAAAATGTCAGTCACGAAAAGTTTGGCGCTCATTATTAAATAATTTTTTCACTTTTTTAAGGTTTTTATATTTCCTATCACAACCGCCAATGTATTCTCTGTCATTGTATGTCGTTAAAATAACATTTTTACACCTATATTGACCATTAGACAGACATTTCAAGAAGAAAATGTAGTGTAAATGTCAGTTAGTCACACGTAGAATTGCTCTATAAGAAGTAGAAAAGGTTTGGTCATGCACTTGGGTCAAAATGTTCCAAAGGTAGTCCAGAGGTAGAGCCCTCAAGAACAAATAAAGACAAAGTGAGAAAATTATGTACTGCAGCATAGTCAATGCTAAACGACAGGGTAAATTAAGTACTTATAGAAAAAGAGAATTGGGAGCCTTGCTGTCATTAAGACTGTTCCCAAGAGAAATGACAATTCACCCATTGCTGCTATAATGTGTGGGTTTGATTTGTGGTGGTTCCATGGGAAGTATTTTATGAATTTGTTCATGATTTGTAATGAATTGATTTGCATATGTCAACATTAATTTTGTAGGTAATTAGAATATGTTCTAAACTTCAAAATGTTATCTGATTTAGGAATACATGATGCTAAAATGAGTTTTAATTTGAAGTAACTGATTGAAATCACCAGATTATGGTGTGCTTTAAGAACCAGATGAGGTAATTTAAAATTGTTTTAATTGATTTTAGACAACAATGGTAATTATGCTATGTATTAATAAATATTAAGGACCCCACCTGAATGATACAGGGGAAGAAATGTGTCAAGATAACCACACTGTTTTTTAGCTAATAAGCAGACAGTGGAATTTGGACACTAATCCTACTTTGGATTGACTCTGTTCTGAAGCACCCGTAGTACATACGGGTAACATTACGAGGTTGGGTCCTGTCCTATTGAGGTAATTGTCTGTTGTTTCTAGGACAGCAACACAGCAGTTGTTTACTGTTTGTTGCAGTGGACAAGTACAATAGCTTACGTTTGAACAAAACAAAGAGATGGAAGATTGACTTTTGCTTGTGAGAATTTGGCAGTGAGGATTTTACATAGGATAGAAAAAAACGTTATGTGTCAATTACGTGATGTTAAAATAAATACCACATACGGAAACTGTAGTACCTTGAAGCATAGATCTCATGTTGAAATTATACCTAGAAAGAGTAAAGAATCCCCTTCTACTTCTTTTGTGTAAAAAGAATTCCAGTTGTATTTGGACTTACAAGGAACCTACCAATATGCTCATTTCACAAGTGCCTCCAAAGTTTTACTGTGTCATCTTTGTGCTATAAGAAGCTCATGTTCCAAAAATGAGTTGCTGTTTTCAACCCTGAGTACACAAAATTGAACCTGGATTATGTTGGGTCAAAGCAGTGGAACATCAGTAGCTGGACATCCCTTACCTGCAGTTCGATGTTGCCGATGTGCATAGATGACTGCGTGGCCGTGCTGTAGCTGAGTAGTTAGACCATTTGCTTCTCACCAAAGCGGCCTGGATTCGATCCCAGGCAACCGCATGTGGGATTCGTGGTGAATGAAGCAGTGCTGGGGCAGGTTTCCTCTGGGTTTTCCAGTTTCCCCTGACATCTCATTCCACTGGTGCTCCATCTTCATTCCATGTCTCAGTGTCACTGCCTGTGGTGCCGTAGTAGTAAAAGCGGGCGTTAAACACTACAAAAAAAAAAAAAAAAGAGAGATGACTGCACTGACTAGTGTCTTGCAGGACAAAAGTAAAGCAGAAGTTACTGGTGTTATGCAGTGATTAAAACACAAGTTTGTTTGGTACCATGCATAACAAATAATTACATAATTTTCGCACTCTTCTTCACATATTCTCACACTTGTTTGGAGACAGAATGCAGGTACAATGAACTTGGAGGGTTGTTCCGTTATATATCTGGTTGCAAAACCATTTAACCATGTCCCAGAATGTAGAGATGACATTTGGTAATGAATAAATGATTGCATTTTTAAAAAATTGTCTCACTGGAATACCTCGAATTATGTTCTCATTAGGTATCAAAATTTCAGTTAGACGTTGGTGAAGAGATATTCATTGCTGGAAGGAAAACTTATCTGAAGGTTGAAATTTCCCTGTGATTCTGGGAGAAATCTGCAAAAGTTCAATGGGTTTTCCCTGTCTTTTTTCCCCATTTCGTTGCTTTCACAATTATATTTTAGGCCCTATACATCTGCCTTGAAACTTTAGGCCCGAAACTGCCAGTATTCTCCTGCAGTAAAACAAATAATTTAGGAAAAATAGACCCATCTATTACTCATAGTGGATATAATAGTGTACAAATGTCAGCGTACTAATAGATTGTTCAACAGTTTGTACATGTTTCTCCCCAACAACAGATATCCTTTTTCCTTTCATTTCGTGGTTGAAGCCACTTTGATTACTATTATAAACATAGGAAGGGGGATACTTTGACAATCGCTCTCTCGCTCTTTCTAAAAACCTTTCTGCTACTTTTTCTTTTATGAATGCTTGTGAAATGAATTGTGTTATCCTGGTTTTAATTTTGTGGTATATTTTTGAAGCGAGAGACCCAAGCAGGGGATGCTTTAAAATTTACTCTTTCAAATACAAATTTTTTTTTTGAAATTTCCAAGGCCCAAAGCTTTAAATCTTCGTCGGTCACATGTTTCTTCACTCTTCTTGCTTCTTCAAAGCATGCAAATAGTTTATCATACAAATATTTTTTATGCTCAATAAGAGCTTAGAGCGTGGTTTCCAATTGTTTCTCCCACATATATAGTTGCCTCGCTGATGTCACCAAAAAAAAATCTGTTGTACATGTTGGTCAATGAACATCGTTTCATCCCACCTTCATTTAACCAGAACGATTGTATATTCAATGCTAATATTCTAACTTGAACTAATGGACTTCGCTGGAGACTGGTCTGTTTTGTTAGTCACTAGACTGCAGCACAGGATTCGAACCTGGTTCCGTTATATCACTTGTGCTGATTGTGATAATGAAGATGAACTGTCACAACTGTCACTTTCTTCTGCTACATTTACATCTGGGGTTGTTTCTGGAATAATGCTGAAACCTATATGATTTGTTTCTAACAAATTATGTCGGCTAAGAGTAATTTCTTTAGAGTTTATTGTCCTGAAAAAAAAAACATGTTCTTGAAAATTACAATGCAAACTCTAGCAGATTAACAGGATTTATGTTTCAATCTTTAAAGAAACATGAGGCAACTGAACCCACAGTAATATCACATACATATATCCACAGCAAACAGAGCACACTGTTATCATGTGCGAGAGACAATTACTGCCTGCCAAGATTGTCCAGTCCCTTCTCCACAGTGCTATGTTCTGTTTCCTATATGTTCCAAGATATTTGCAATTCATTTTTGGGTACTCAAAGTTGAAAACAGCAGCTCATTTTTGGAACATGAGCTTCTTATAGCACAAAGATGACAGTAAAACTTTCGAGGTATATATGGTGTGTGCATATTAATAGGTTCCTTGTTAGTGTGAAAGGTTGATAGTTGCTAATATCCCCTTCGATACTGTATAGAATAATAGCTAGGGCTAGGAAGTTCATGCATTTGCATGTTTTTTCATAGGGGTTAAAAATGTATGCTTTTACATTATGTGCATGAATTATGGAATTTTCAGTTATTTTGACATGATTTTATGCTGCATATAACTGCATATTTTCTTGATTTTGATAAATGCATATTATTTCAATATTATAGCCCCTATATTGCACATTTTAATGATTGTTATGCTTTTTTATTATATTTTTTCCATCTGGATTATATTTTTTATATTGATAGTATTGCACATGATGATGCAACTCACGAGGTGACATGAACTAATGCTGAGTCATGTTGTCATGCAGTGAATTCCCTGTTTCCATCCTTTCATTATATGTGTGTTCGTAGAGAATAATCAGTGCGTTATCTGAGAGATTTATATTAACAAAGATAAAGTGCAGGTCAACGTTTTGAGCAGCACGATTATAGCAGCTCTTGCCTGGCCACCAGTAGTTCTGTTGTGGTCTTCAAGCGTAACAGTGTTGTGAACTGGTTCCCACCAAAGCAAATTAGGCGTATAAAATGTTAAAAAGCTCTTCAAATGCCGAAAATAAAACCAACTTCGAGTGCTACATTAATTAATTTACAGAAACAGTTTTTGGGTGATTTAATATCTGCAGATAATAGGGTACTGTTTTGTTGAGCGTGTGAGAAAAATGTAGGGAGTGAGAAAAGATTTCAAATAGCTCAGCACATAAATACAGCAACACAAGGATTATTAAATCAGAGAACTCGCAAACAAAGAACTTGTTCAAAAACAGTAGTGTGTTTAGGAAGTAGGGTTACTGAATTTTCCTATTACCTGTGCCAAGCATTTTTAGCTGCTGATATTCCTTTGTTCAAAATTAATAATCTGACATTTAAAAACTTTCTTGTCAAGTGTACTCGACAATATGTGCCTGGAGAAAGTACACTGCATAAGACTTACGTAGGACATTGGTACAATAGTGTATTGTCAAATATACAAAATGAATTTGCGGATCAGTTTGTGTGGTTGTCCTGTTGATGAAATCCCTGATTCTGAGCACCGTTCTATTGCTAATATAATCGTGGGTGCTTTAAATAATGAACAAAAGACTACACCTTATCTTCTTAATGTGTGCGAATTGTGACAATGTAACTGTGACCCAGTTTGTGATGGACTCTTTGAAATTACTATGGCCATGTGGAATCAAATACAACCGGTTACTTTTATTTGTTACTGATGCAGGTCCTTATATGGTAAAATCAGGACAAACTCGGAAAGGTATTTTTCCTAACTTATTTCACATAACTTATTGGAACATGCTCTTCATCACATTTCTGAGACAATACGTGATTATTTCCCATTTGTAGATAGATTTGTGTCCAGTACAAAGAGAATTTTTGTTAAATTTCCTAAAAGAGTTAAGTTGTTTGGACCAACAGCACCTAATATCCGACTTCCTCCTGCACCACTGTTAACTCGATGGCGAACATGGGTCGATGCAGTTTTATATTATGCTGAGCACATAGAAATAGTCGAAGAGATTGTTAATTCATTGGACTCGAAAGGTGCTTCATCAATAGAAGCTGTGCAAAATATTCTGTCAGGCACTGGGTTAAAAGAGGATCTTAGTTTCGTATCAGCCCATTTTTCTTTCTTACCAACAGCCATAACGGCATTGGAAGCTGTAGGATCTCCTTTGCATGTATCACTTACTGTCTTTGAAAAAACAATATGTGATCTAAGTTCGGTTCGTGGTAGCACAGGACAAAAAGTGAAAGAGAAAGTGAATTATGTAATTTCAAAAAATTCTGGTTATGAACAGATGTGCGATATTTGAGACATCCTCGAAAGAAAACCATCTGTCACACCAAGAGACTTGACTCTCTCTGTGAAGCATGATGTTAACCATCATTTAAATATGCCCCGATAACATCTTGTGACATGGAGAGAAGTTTTTCACGTTACAAAAGTATTTTGCGAGACAACAGATGATGTTTTACAGTTGAAAATTTGTGCAAAGTGTTGGTTGTGAACTGCAAATTACCAGTTAATATTAGCAGCGGGACCACTTCTGCTTCAAGCTCCAAGGAATAAGGTAACTTTACTTATTTATATTATACTAACTCGCCTTGTCTACTGCAAAGGGGCATTGTTTTAATTAAATAGTGCATATTTCTTGGCATATTTTCAAGTTTTTAAGAGCATATTTACATGCATATTTCAGCATCTTTTAGGGCATGACCTTCCGAGCCCTAATAATAGCTTTAAAATGTTCAAAGAAAAATACACACAAGATTTCCTACTGCTGCAATGTTATGAAAGTATCATTGAATAAGTGTTACGAGGTCAAATTAACTGACACTAAACAAAAAGCAGGAAATAATAAAATATTGTCAATAGGTGGAACCATGGATGTTGCAGGAAGGTATGTGTGAGGTACTTTAAAGAGTAAGTTACACATGTCCCATGCTAAGACCATCGTACAAGAAGAATGATGCTACATCAGAATAGCATTCATGTTCTGAAATTTCTGCAGAGTTCTGCTATGGTACAGTCAAGGACTTTAAAAATACGCCAGGAATTTTTATCTTGTAACAAGGTCTTTTCACTTTGCCCCGCCAACATTCCCCTCCACCTTTGCACAGTGGATATGAGGAAGGGGTTGTATAGCAAGTTTGAACTATGTTCAAAGTGGTGAAGAATATATCCCAGTTCTGTTTAAATGTTTTGCCAGACAATCATGTCCTGTAATCAACCTGAAGTTTGCAACTGCCGTTTTTCGAGGATACTCAGGAATTACTGTTTGAATGTTTGGTAGTTCCCATCTTTTATTTTTTGATTTTTCATAGTAATGTTTTGCAATAATTTTTTTTGAATTCAGAGTTGACTAATCTTTTAGCTGCATAAAATGGTAGATTAACTATAGATTTCTGCACATTGCCCGTAGCCTTTTTAGCAAGAAAGTCAGCTTTCTCATTACCACTCAGTCCACAGTGAGCTGGTATCCATTAGAAGACTAGGTGTTTTTGAAGTGCGGTTAGATGGGTAAGGATTTGCCAACATTCTATAATTGTTTGGTTTTTTGGTGACAATTTGGAAGGAATTGCTATAATTGCCGCTCTGGAATCTGAGAGAATAACTGCTTTATCAAAATGTGAAATTCTATACAAAAGATTTTGTAGGGCCATTCGAATTGCTTCAATTTCTCCATCAAAGTTTGTAGTTCCATAACTTAAAGATTTGTAATAGGAAAAGAGGTGACATGCGACTCCAGCCCCTGCTCCATCTCGGTTTGATATCAATGATCCATCAGTATAAATATGGAGCCATTCGTGTTCTGGAAATCTAGTATGGATTGTCTCTAATGCCAATAATTTTAGAACACCAGTTGGAGTATCACTTTTCTTAACTTCTTCTGTCAGGTGTAAATAATATGTGATGTCTAATGTTTGTGTCGGATTGACTTTAGATATGAAGTTTTCCTTTGAATTAGGAAGGTATACATTCTTCTTGATGTCTTGAATTTTGGAAGGAAAGCTCTCCTGAGTCTTTAGTGTATGTGTAAAATTTCTCTTGTGCCCTGTATTGAATGGGAGTCTGATCAACTTTTTGTGTTGAATAAGAGCCGCTTTTTCTATTTCATATTCAATGGGGTATTGGTTGGTTAGTATTTCCATAGCTGCTATTGGTGTGGTTTTGATAGCACCTATAATAATTAGTCTCAGACTTTGGTTTTGAAAGATTTGAATTTTTTTTTGTGTTTGCTGTGTTTTTTTGTGTTTTATATATACATTGTGAGTGGGTATCTCATCCTCACCAGTATGTGTCCTGTGTGACGATCCAGCAGAAATGAACGAAGACCACTTGAAGACCTGTGAAGCATTAAGATCAGAAGAAACTACAGCTCAAAAGTATTGGAAAGCACGAATGCTAATGGCTTCATTGCCAGATGCAAGGCACTAGAAAACAACATATATACATTGTATGTTGTGTTAAGAGTTACTCTGGAACATCCCCACTTCATTCCTGTTAGACGTTTTAACAGTGAAAGGCGCCTCTCTGCTCTTTGTATTACATTTTCTATTTGTTTGGTCCATGTAAGTTTGGTATCAAATGTAACTCCTAAATACTTTGCTTCCTTTGTTTCTGGTAATTATTGACCCTCAAAATTTAGTTTTATTTTTAGTGGTTTTTTTCTTAGTGAAAAGATTTGGTAGTTTGATTTTTTTGTATAAACAGTCATTAGATTTTCTTTGGTCCACTTTTGTAGGTTGTTTAAGGATTGTTCCATGGTTTTTTCTAGTTCTGTACTTTTGTTTTTTGGTTTTGAAGTCCACATTACTAAGTTATCAGCAAAGAGCACACTTCACTCTTGATTGTTGTATTTGTTGTGGCAGATCATTAATAAATATATTAAAAAGTGTAGTGCTGAGCACTGTGCCTTGTGGTAAGCGCCGGTGTACTTGTTTATATTTAGATATATTTCTTCCATATCTGGTAGCAATAAAGCATTGTGTTAGGAAATGACATAGCCATGAAAACATTGGACCTTGTATCCCTATTTGTTTTACTTTCTTTAGCAGTTTTGTTCTGCGTATAGAATCATATGCACTTTGGAAATCAATAAAAACTGATACATTATCTTCTTTTCTATTGAAAGAGTCTTTGGTTTCTTGACTGAGAAGTAAGACTTGTTCATTTGTAGAGTGGAACTCTCTGAATCCAGCTTGATAAGGGGAAATTAAATTTTGTGATTCTAGAAACCAGTTTAACCTATTTGACACCATTCTTTCCATCACTTTTGCTATTATGCTAGTAAGAGCTATTCGTCTATAATTTTTTATTTCTGATGCTGTTTTATCTTTCTTCAAGAGTGGAACAATTATTGCTTTTCGCCATTCGGCAGGTACAGTGGTGTTCCAGGATAGATTGTAGAGTTTTAGTAGTTGTTTTGCTGTTTTGCCAAGGAACCCTGGATGTATGTGATCTGGTCCAGGAGACTTCTTGTTTTTTAGATTATTAATTGCAATGTTCAGCTCTTGTATATTATCGTAAAATGTTGATAAAAGATATTGTATCGAGTGTTATGGTCACATTCTCTTTCTTGTTTCAAATCTTTCTTAAATTGTTTGTTCTTTTTTATTATTTCTTGTTACTTTATGGGAATTAGCATAATATTTATTGAATGTTTCGGCTATGGCTGCATCATTTGTTAATATTTTATTGTTGTGTATGATAGGTGTGCTGTTGCTTTCTCTTCTGTCCTTGACATGTTTTATGAACTTATGGGCTTTGTTGCCATCTGTCCTATAATCCATTTTTTCTAAGAAATTATTAAAGTGATTCTTTTTAGCTGTATTAATTTCTTTTTTTAGTGAGGCGCATTTCTTTCACCATATTTGTGTGTCAGATATGTTTTTTGTTTGTTCAGCTGTATTTTTTGCTATATCCCTTTGCTTTTTCAGTTCTTCTAACTGGGGGTTCCAAAAGGGTTTGAAATATTTTTATTCTTCCACGAGGAATATGTTTTTTTGCAGTTTCTAGGATGACTTCACAAAAATTTTTGTTCATATGATCTGGGTGATCATGCAGCTGTGAGTTTGTTTGTTCTTTAAATTTATGTTCCAGTTCAGTTTTATATTTGTTCCAATCTGCTTTTTTGAAGTTCCAATACAAATTTGTGGGATTTTGACTATTATTTGTATTATCTAGTTTTATTTAATTTAAAAGGCGAGTCAATTAATAACAACACTGTTTTCAAACTTCTATGAAAGGAAAATCTAGTTTTATATCACCAATTACTGTTCTGTGACCAGAACTTGGGTCTTCTATAACTTGTTTTTTAATTTTTGAAACAATATCTGTTGTAGCTAACAAGAGGTCTGGGTTACTGCCTGCTCCAGAGTAATGTATGAAGGTTTTGGGATCTTCTTTATCCAAAATCAGTTCAAAGGTTGTGGTGTTCAATAATTCTTCCACTATGTGCCCTGTAGAATCCACTTTTTCATAAACCCATCTTTTGGAATGGGTATTAAAATCCCCAATTATGATTATTTTATTTAATTGTTCAATAAGTGAGAGATCTGGTTCCCTCCTGGGAGGATTGTAAATACTGTATAAATGAAGATGTGTTTTGTTATCCCAAAAATTTAGCTTTATTAATTCAGCTTTATCTTTGTTATCCATTTCTTTAACAATTTGAAAGGAGGATTTAATATCATTTTTGACTCCTACTAATATCCCACTACTTATCTATCTATTTTTGGGTAGTAGGTGTAGTAAAAATCCAGTAAAATTGTAGTATTTAAGTTAATCATTTGTTAGATTTGCTTCTTGTATGACAAATATATCTATGTTATATTCAAATACAATTTTATTCAGTTCCGTTCTTTTTGTTTGGGTGAGACCACCTTGGTATATATATGCAATTTTTGTTTTGAGTCATCCAACTATGTGGACTTGCACAAATGTTATACTTGGAATCAGGTCTTATGTTCATTCTTCAGAAGCAGGCTGCTCTTAATTGTTCTATTGCTGAATTTTCAGTTCAGAATGAAGTAATGATGCATGCTACATGTATTATTAGTACAATAGAAATTCTTCAGTTAAGAAATTCATCTTACTGGTACTGAGCACCAGTAGCTCTCTAAGTGTCACTACATAGTTTGACTTCTTGAAGTTTTACTATTAACTTGTCTTCTACATCTTTTAGATATGGTCAAGTTTGCATTTGCTGCACACGAATTCAGATTTTTGGTGGGAGGAGATGAATTAGAAGAAAGGAACAGGTTAGCATTGTAAAACCTGAAGGTCTTATTAATACTCAGTTCAGAAGTTAATGAAGCACTGTAAGCAACATTCAAGTTAGAAACAGTGTTTGGAACAGGCCACTTAATTGCTTTCAGATGATGCAAAGATCCTATCATTCCAACACCAGTGATATAACTGATAGTGCACAGATTTTAGGAACAGTTGAAGTGGTGATAGAAACAGATTTACTTGTTAAAGATTTGCAAGTTCAAATGAGCAGGCATAGAATAAGAAATTAGAGAAGTACAGCTCCACAGATTAGATTGTATGCATGGTTGAATGTGGTACTAGTACAAAGGCCGCAAAATAATGTTTGATACAAGGATATAATCTGGAGTTCCTCATTACGCAATAATGGCAAATATAGGATATAAATCACTGTCAGGCAACTAAATGCTCTGTGATATAAGAGAGCACTAATCTTTGGCTTTGAGTTAACGTAGAGGAACCTACTGAGAAGTGTGTGGCAGGGAAAGGTACAATTCCTTTGTACCTTTCAGGCTAATGATTCTTTGCAGGCTAATGATTCAAGGATGCTTATGTGCATACATTGCTGAACAACTACTTTTCCTTCACTTCTCTCCACCCCTTTCAGATAGTTCTCTGGAGTGGTGTTACATTGTTCAGTGCCTTGATATGTCATAACTAGGGCCTGGATTTTTATGCACTTGTTTTGTATGTGATTGTGATTCTGAAAATGCATCCTAAAACAGAAAAATATTTTCAAAAAAATTATAACAAAACTTAAGAAAAATCTATCTTATAGAACAATGAATATTGGAACTACTAATTTGCAGCTAAACATCAGACTTAAACACTTTGGAGTTGCAGTGCACACAAATATCTCCAGATTGCATGTCACACAGTATTGCACTACATCTTTGAGTAAGCCTCATATTGGGAAAAGGAATGTTCTATATCACACAGTATCAACCTTGCATTCTTGAAGAGGAAAATATCACTAGGACACATTTTCAAGTTCCTAATGTGTTTGCATTCCAAAATTTGAGCCACTTTACTGAGGGTTTAGTAGCCACTGTTTTTATCAAGCAAAGCCTGAAATTTTTTTCTTAACTTCTGCTTTTGAATTGTCTTGCCTGTTATCTTTGAGTAATGCCTTATATTGGGACAAGGAATGTTCTACATTATACAGTATCAACCTTGCATTCTTGAAGAGGAAAATATCACTAACAGACATATTTTCAAGTTCACGTTTGCTTACTAAAAGCCACTTTACTGAGAATTTAGTAACCATTGTCTTTCTCTAACAAAGCCTGACAATTTTTCTTACAACTTTTGCTTTTGAACTTGAGATTGTGTAACATTTTTTTCAACAAACTATTTTTTTTTGCTGAATTAACAGGTCAGCAAAGTTTTTGTTTTGTTTATTGAATGAAACGAGAAATCTAAATTGGAAGATATAAAGGCAAAGTCATATTTTAAATCAGCATCATGTAGTCTGGATAACCTCAATTGCAGAAGCACCTTCTTTGTCCAGTTCATTTACTACTGTTTCAAATGCTTCAAAATGATCTGCAAAATATACGATGATTATAAGTCAATTCATGACTTCTGGTATAGTAGACAATAAAAGATTGGGATTAATGTTTTTGAAAGTATCAACCCATGATGGAGCTAACTTGTCCACATTATGATAAAGGGTTTGGATTTCTTTACACAATAGATGCAGAAAATGAATGAATCATATTTGGGAAATTTATATTAGACCTTGGGTAGTTTTCTTCATATATACTGTGGAGTCTGTAAGCAGGAGCAATACATTGTCATATTTTATACCATTTGGCCACAGGTTCTCCAAACCTTCATTTAACATCCTAGTTATTGTTACATATTGTATTCTTTACAGATTAGCAAGAATTATTTTACTGGGCAATTTTTTTATTTTTCAGTTCACCTATGGTTACATTTCTCACTTTCCTACCACTGGCATCGATAGTTTTGTCAATGGTAACCAAGATTTTTTCATTTTTACAATTGAACCTTATGTGAATTAGTTTTCTCATAGCAATTTGGAAGGTAATTTTTCCATAGTGTCGACTCCTCAGGAGGATTTATATTTGTCTGCTTACAAAGAAACTTTCTGAGCTTGGGATGATTCACCTTAAAAAGAGGATTGTTAGCTGAAATAACTGCTTTACACAAATCTGAATAAAATTTTGAATGTTTTGGTATGTTAGAAGAAGAGGATGGTATTGATCCTCCAAAAAGAAATTGCCTTGAAGTATGCAACACAGAAATGTTGCACTGCATGGGAACGGTGATCCGCACTAACAGATTTCGCACAAGGCTGACAAACTATTTTCCTATCAGTGGTAAAAGTGCTTTTAAACTCCTCTGTAGTGAAGCAAACGCTCATGTACATTCATTTCATTTTGGCATCTTTAATTCATACTGCTAACATGCACAGCTGCTTTTGTGTGACTTAGTTGTAACTAACAGGGTACAAACAATACTGAGCTGAATATATTATGTCATTGCTTAGCCAGGTTTAACAAACACATATGATGCAGTCTTGGGGTACAATTCTATACTTCCCCAGCTCACACGTGCAACTTAATCAGCAGATATCAAGTGGCATGATTAATGAATTCTGAGTGAGTGAGTGGAGTTTAAGGGCCTGTCGACAGCTAGGTCATTTGGGCTATGAATTCTGATTACTCTCATAAGTAATGAGTTAGTTTTATGTTGTAAATAGAGAAAGTGCTAAATACCTGTAGAAAATAGTAAAAACTATTCATTCATACCATGTCTAAAGAGTTTCTCTTTTTTTTATTATAGGTATTTTTATTGGAAATAAAAGTTTGCAGATATACTTTTTGGATCGCGATATTAAACTTTGTAGTAGGTATGTGCATATTAAGGAAAAACACATTTACATACAAATACGGGTCCTAGTCATAACTGAAGTAGCTCAAACTGCTTTAAATACTAATCTTTCATTTGTAGCCTATTATCGCTTAACAAGTGGGGCTTTTCCTTGTTTGAAATTACTCTTTTCTTTGTATCTATTAATTTAAGAATGTTATTAAATGTAGCATATGCTACTGGATAAACTACTGATATTCAGTATAAATTTAATATTGGATGTTTAGGAAGCTCCATAAAATTTTTAGGTGTTAGTATTGACTCAGATCTTGGATGGTCAACACATATTAATCATTCTTTAAAAAAATTACAACAGGAGTTTTATGCTGAGGATCTTAAGACATAGTATAACTAAGGATGTGCTGATGAAAGTGCATTATGCTCATTTATCTGCACGCTAATTATGGTTTGCTCTTGTAGGGGAATCACTCTGTGGCAACAAAGGTCTTTGTGCTACAAAAAAGGGCTATTAGATTAATTTGTGGAGTTCATCCAAAAGAAAACTGTAAACCACTTGTTATTAATTGATGTTCGTGTTTTAACCCTGCCTTCAATGTATGTGCTGACCTGTCTCCTGTATGGTAAGGAAAATTTTAGCAGTTTTACAGATTGCTCAAATATTCATAATTATACAACACAAAATTGTCTGAATTTATATATAAACAAATTTAAGCATACAGAGATTCAAAACAGCTTTATAGTTGTTTCTATTAAACTATATAGCATTTTACCCTAAAGGATAAGAGCTCCCAATTTCAACTTTCAGAAGGACTTTATACCATACATTGGTAGCTAATCCATTGTATTCTGTGAATGATTTTTATAATCTGGCTTGGTAACTAAAAATTATGACATTGCTATACTGCAATAGTTTTTGGCCATGAACACTGTATCTAAACGCATTTTTATGTTTATGCAAGTGTTTTTAAATAATATTGAACATTAAATGATCAAGAAAGATTTGAACTGCTAGGAAAACCCCTCCTGCCCCCCCCAAAGGTAATGTTGCACTATTATTCCTTGGTTAGTAATTACTGGCCTTAGTAGTTGAGCTACCGAATGCATGAAGTTATGCATGCTTTGTCTGTAGAGCAAATGGGCAGAACCAGTTCCGCACATTGTGCCGCCACATGCACTATAAATGCACATAACTTGAATCCTTATTAATGTAGCTGACCTCCTAAGCCTAGTAATTACTAAATGTGGTGTGTGCGTTTGCTTACAAGGTAGTAAAAATACTGAAATGTAATTAAGACATGTGGAAGTCATATATGATGCACAGTTAACTTCTGTTTACTGTATTAAAAAATACAATAAATATTTGTAGTAATGCTTGTGGTTGCAAAGACCTTCATGAAAAAGTATTTTTGTGTTTGTGATATCTGTACATCAGTGGAAGGGGCTAGCTAAAGTACAGAGCTGGGCAATGCAGCTTATATTTGGACATATGGATAAACAGGGACAAGTGGAACTGGTCAGTGTACTCGAATTTCCCTCCTTAGTGGAACAAACCCTGTCAAAGCAAGGGTGATTAAGTATCCAAAAACTTGGTTTACCATGAACAGTGTCAGATCACCAGTAGTTGAAGCTTTAGAGCTTTATCTTTATGAACTGGTTTAAAATGGTGCTGTCAGTTAAATCTGGCCAATTTTACCCAATTAGAACTAGTTGTAACAGATCTTCCTGAAAATGGTTTTATAAAGGGCAAGGTCATCCTTAGAAGATGCTGAACTTAGATAATAAGTTTGATAATAAATTAGCTTTTTGCTTTTGAGTTATGCTGTTCACAGAACACACATGGACATTTTCAAAAGATGCTTCCTTTTTGGGGATTCAAGGCGGCCCAATATTGTATTTTCAGTAGAATATTAACATCAAATTTTTGGATGCAATATAAACTTCCCTTACTTACTATACATATTAGGAGAAGTAATATGTGGTGAGTTGTGTTTGCATGCCTTTCTTTACTTGCTCTTCTACAACAAAAGCTTATTCTTCTGCCTACCTCTTGATAGTGGAGATAAACTTTTCATTATACGAGGGTGGGTCAATAAGTAATGCCACCTTTTTTTTTTTTTTTTTTTTTTTCTTAAATAAGTTAGTTGTGTGAAAAATTTGAATTTGGCGCAATTCCTCAAACCGTCTTCTCCAATCCCCTGCAGTAGTAACTTCCTAAGTCAACAGGTGGCAGCACTGCATCCTCTTGCAAAATGGCTGACATCGACATTCGTATTAGACCGCTGAGTTTTGATTTTTTTTTTTTTTTTTTTTCGGTGACGTGTGATGCCATTCCATTGACTGCCGCTTTGATTCAGGTTCAAAAAAATTAACCCATGTTTCGTCTCCAGTAACAGTTTTTTCCAGAAACTCCTCTTCCTCCAAATTGAAGCGCTGCAAGTGTTCGGAGACTATTGTTTTCCTTGTTTCTTTGTTTTGGGCGGTTAACATTCTTGGTACCCAACGTGAACAAACTTTTCAGTAACCCAGTTGTTGAATAATCGTCATCACACTGCCTTTACTGGGGGAGGTAATGCGACACATTTCACCTGTTGTTATCCGGCGATCACCACGAATGATCTCATCCAGGCATCGGCAAACACGTACTCAATGAGGCCTCGCAACTATGACGTGTCAGGGGCAGCGCTTACTCTGTCTCTGTCTCCCCCTCCCTCACAGCCTTAACTGGTTGTGCATACACACCGATCACGGGCGGACTGTCCTGTCGTATTTACCTGCACTTCTAAACATGTCTGTCGAAGTGTAATTAGATAAACTTCTTTATTTATAACTGAAGGATATTAGTTTATTTAACTTAAAGTCTTAGTATATTTGTAGAATTAGAGTGCATCTAATTATTCCTGGTCTATTAAATTTGATATCTAGAATAGCACTTTGATGATTTTTTCTCTCATCATATAAGGAACGTAGGTAAGGTGTTTGTTGTGCTCTAAAATTAAAAAAGGGACTCATCAATAGAACATCAAGCGGCATTATGATACATGTCATAAAGATCACCATACAATTATAGACATGCATGTATTCATAAATTTACACCACGATTTAAAGTAGCATAACACTGACGTAGTGTCCTTTATTCATTTTTTTTTTTTTCAGGTCTAGATCGGACTAACCAACTGCAACAGCTCAAAGAACAATATTCAGATAATACACCTAATATTAATTCAAATATTATAACTGATAGACAACTTCACGCCAGCTATGCTGTTGCTTTGGAGATTGCTCAGTCACTGAGATGTTTTAGTGATGGAGATTTCATAAAAAATGTGAGAGTAAAGTTGCCAACATAATTTGCCCTGAATAATATATTTTTTAGTAATATTGCATTATCACCACGAACCATACTGAGAAGGATACATAAAATAGCAGAAATAACCGAAAAAAGACTACAAACCGAGGTGCATGAATTTATAGCCGTTTCTCTCGCGTTGGATGAAAGCACTGACAACGTTGACACAGTACAATTGGTAATTTTCATTCGTGGAGTTACTAACAACCTCTCTATACAAGAATATATGCTTGAAGTCATTCCACTTAGGGGACATACAACAGGGACAAAATTATTTCAAGCATTTAAGAAATATGTAGAAGAAAAGAAACTGAATAAAACAAAATCTTGCATCGCGATTAACAGATGTTAATTTGCGTGCTATACTGAGAGTGACTACTTGTGATATATCACTAGATTTTCATGGTACATTGCAAATAGAAGTGAACTGAAATATATTGCTCAAATATCTAGGCCTATCTAAAGTATCGTAGACCAAAATAGCTGGATTCAAGTATGTGTACTATTCCTTATTGTACTCTGTAGCGAGCGAGTCCAGCACTGACTCTGAACGAAGGTCAATGCCATATCCTGTTCTACATTACGTCATGTGTATTGCGGGTTGTATGTAGAGACGTCATACCGATACCTCATTGAGTACATGTTTGCCGATGCCTGATCTCATCGACTCGCTGAATGTTGCATAGAGTCACTGCAGTCACCGGCCTGCCGCTCCGCGTTTCATTTGCCAATGGTGTTGTCCTTCAGCTTCGTTACAGCGACGAACCCATCGTCTGACAGTGCTGACATCCACCGTTGCATCACCATACACATTTTTTAGCCTTTTGTGAATGCGAATTGGCGTTTCACCTTCCGCAGTCAAAAATTCAATCACAGAACGCTGTCTAATACGAATGTCGATGTCAGCCATTTTGCAAGAGGATGCAGTGCTGCCACCTGTTGACTTAGGAAGTTACTACTGCAGGGGATTGGAGAAGAAGGTTTGAGGAATTGCGCCAAATTCAAATTTTTCACATAACTAACTTATTTAAGGGGAAAAAATAGGAGGCATTATTTATTGACCCACCCTCGTATATTGATACATTCATGGTATGTAAAAGGGTACATTAAACTGAAGCGATGGTCAGATTTCTAAAAGTCAAGTTGCTATATGTAATTCCATTCTCTTTATATGACCATGATAAAAATTGAATAGCGACTTACTGCTTAAAAATGAAGTATTTAAAAATTCAAACAATAACAGAGTATAGCTTAGAAGTGGTAACAAAATAAAAAGAAAATAAGACCGTATTGTTTTAATAAGACCTACATTTTTTGTGTAGTAGGGTTATGTCCATCTCGTGTGGTTTAAGTTAGAAAAGTCATTTAGAATGAAGAGAACTTTACATATTATCACAGATAATTGTCGTGTAAATAATTGAACGTATGGTATTTTAATCAAAATTATGAGTGTCATTTTTTGAGAGAATCAAAATAAAGAAGTTGCTAACTTAAATATAAGTTTGGTATACCTTACTGTACACACGTACACGCGAGCGCGCGCGCGCACGCGCACCCACACACACACGCACACAGACACATTTGTACAAATTATCCTATTGCTTTATTTCCTTGTAGGTGCAAGGGGAATATTAGAATACAGTAGGCTTTGTGCGATAGTCAAATCTTATAAAGCTTTGAGATCCAGTTCTCTTTGCACGCTTAACATATAAAAAAATGAACAACGATGTTCCATTTCACGAAAGTTTTAAGTTTTCCGAAACTCACACACATAACAAGGAATAGCTCCAAAATAGTTCACTTTACAAGAAAATGTATTTAGACAAATTGTATATTTTAGCAAGATATACATTTTTGTCTAGTATGATTTGGTCTATCTCAACGGTTTACCAGTTATGCAAAAGTCGTCCATACGACTACAGGGGCTATAGGCAGAAAATTCAAGATATACATTTCATTTCTCATCAAAATATCTCTAACATATGGCATTTTAATCAAAATCGTCGCCCATTTTCAAGAAAATCAAAATTTTCCATGTATAGGGTAGTTTAGGGTGGGGCTATTTTCTTCAAAATCTTCATGTCGCATCCTTGAAAGACTTTAAACTTAAATACCATCTTTGGTCTCTAAGCGACTTTTCGTTTTTGAGTTATTCTGTCCACAGACTGACAGACACATACATACACACACGGACCTTTTTCTAAAAATGCTTTTTTTTTTTTTTTTTTTTTTTTATTTTATTTTATTCAGGGGGTTTAAAACATTTCCGGTGAAATCTCGTCATCGAATTTTTCGGTGAAATACAATACTTCCCCTACTTACCAGTAGAGACAATAAAAATGAACTATATTCCATTACACGAAAGCTTTAACTTTTTCCGAATCTGACACAAATAACAAGTAATATATCCCAAATGGTTCACTCTACAAAAATATGATTGACATAAATTGTGTTTTAGCAAGATCTTCATTTATTATATAGTAAGATTTTGTCTATCATGGTTTACCAGTTATTCGAAAGTCACCCGGAGTAGACAGGACTACATAGGCTATAGCCAGAAAATTCAAAATATACATTTCATTTGTCATACAAAAGTTTTAAACATATGGCATTTTAATCAAAATCGTTAGCCATTTTCAAGAAAATCAAAATTTTTCCAAAAATGATCCATGTAAAGAGTAGGTTAGGGTGGGCTATTTTCTTCAAAATCTTCGTGTCGCATCCTTGAAAGACAAACTTAAATACCAACTTGGGTTTTTAACCAACTTTTCGTTTTTGAGTTATGCTGTCCACAGACTGACACACACACGCGCGCACGCGGACCTTTTTCTAAAAATGCTTCTTTTTTTAGATTCAGGGGGTTCAAAACATTTCCGGTGAAATCTCGACATCGAATTACTGGGTGAAATACAATGCTTTCTCTACTTACCAGTGTAGAAAGTAAAACTGAATAGCAATTTTCCTCTTGAGAAAAGTATGAAGTTTTTGAAAATTCACACAAACGACAAAGAGTAACAGGAAAATGTTAAATGCCATAAAAAGTGCATGGATCATAAATTGTGTGCTTTAACGAGATCACATTTTTTTGTGCAGTAAGATTTTGTCTGTCGCTTATGGTTTACCAATTATATTAATCATAATCATGTTCATAGTTTAAAGCTGGTGTGTCCAACTTTTTTTTTTTTTTTTTTTTTTTTTTTTTTTTTTTTTTTTTCGGAAAGGGGCCATTCTCGCTAAGGTGAAAATGGCGGGCCACATGATCTATTTTTTAGTGAATTAAATGGGATCAAAATTCTAAGATAAACCAATTACTTTAAAAAAATTGCTAATATATTGAGGTATTATTTTTGTTAATCGTATTAGTTACTTTAAGTGATAATTGAGGCTTCTAAGTGTAACGGGAAGAAAAGTTTCAGACGAAGGTACATCATTTCAAATCAAATGTACCTACTTCTAGTGAATATCGAATTTTTGGATGGAACACTTACTTTTCCATCTAATTAATTCTTAAAACGGATGTGATTTGAGTAAAAGGATGACTGGTGAACACATTTTGGAAACATAAAAAGTGTTGTTCCTTCAAGTTTATCTTATTTTAAGTAGAATTACCTATTTCGTACATAATGTTATGCGTTACGAATATCACTGTGGCCCGAATACGATGCGAGAGCAAATATCACAGGGCCGCATACAATGGGATCGGCACCCACAAGCGGCCCTCGAACACCTGGTTTAAAGTTTTCAATCTCTCTTGCAGAAGTTCTTTCTCTTCTTTCACTGGAGTTATCACATGGTAATGGTCACATCTGTTTTCGCACAATCCAGTTTGTATTTGTCATTGCCTCCATCGTGTAGAAATCAAGCCAAGCTTCTTCTGCTGCCGTGTTAACAGATTGACGCACATATACTTCAGTTGATGGTGAGCACAATTAATAATTATTGTATACATACGAGGTCTTCTATGAACTTTCCTTCGCCGGTCGTCGGCATGTAAAACAGTCTTGAGAATGTGTTTTGAAACGGGGAATATCTTTATGATTGTAGATCTTACTTTTTTGTCTTCCAGATTCTTCAGCGTGAGACATTCCCAGATTATTTGCAGTCCGTATGCTATCACGTGCATGGCAGTGGATTTGAAGATTTTCAATGCTGTGGCAAGTGACGTTGAGATTCTTGATGTCGTTAGTAATAAGCATGGCCGAGTCCTATTTTATTTGTATGGTATGTAAGTCTCTAAGCTTGGTGGGTGTTTACGAGACATTTGCTGGTTTGTTCCCTTTATCGCGTCCATTACAGCTACACTTCCTTCGTTTCTTAAGTCATTTTCATTGTCCTTGTAGCGTTCAAGATCATGTCGTTTTCATCTGCACAGTTCGTTAGTTTTTAAAATGCCTCCTGGAGTCTGTCAGTTTTTGTTCATAATAGAACCATGTCATCTGTGTACCTACATATAGAGCTTTGTTTCTTGTGTAGTCATGTTCTGAACAAAATTAAGCGGTCTTTCACGCCAAATATAGAATGGAACCCTGAGACTCATAGCAGTTAAACAGCAGTTATGTTTATCTTAAGGACTTCATTTTCTTGCAGTGTTGAGTACTTTAAACAATGGAACCGAAATCGTTGATAGTCTGCTGCTGATATTGACTTCATGAAGGAAAATTGCTGGAATCCTGATCTTAAGGTTTGCGGAGAAATCTTCATAGACTGTATTGTTAATTATGTCCATTTTTTCCAAACGGGAATATTTTTAGTGTAGAGATCTCAACAATGTATGTGGGATTTACAGCTGAACCTGACACTGTATGCTGCTTGTTAGGGTAAAAAAATACCCATTTGATGTAGAACCGTTGCCTTTTTTTAAACTTCTTTAAGCATTTATTGACTAACGTGGTTGCAAGATAAGCCGCAATATAACAGTATTGTCGGTGATACTAAATGTTATGACGACCTGTTTAATGCCACGTGTTCCTAGCATGTACACTGTGTAATAAAGGTTTGATTAGGTATAACTTCTATAAGCAAGATTTACTAACATGTTTAGTTGGTTGTGGAATATTGCACTTTTATTAACAGCTTTGTTTATTGCCTCCTGTGAATCTACAGATAAAAACTTTTTAAATATCTGTGTGTACGCTGGTTCTCCGTAGAATATAATAGCCTGAAATCTATAGCTTGTCTCACCCTTAGATGACAGTATGGAGTTAAATGGGATATACGTATCTATCTAGCGCATGCAAGTTGTCGTTAGCTTCGTCCTTTTCTGCTCTCGCGCTGTTGCCAGGTTTCTAATAGCGTGGTGTAAATATTCAGTTGTTATAAATTTCAGCTTTGGACACATTATCCTATGCAGAATACTTTTCTTCATCAGGTTATATCCTTTTTAGAGTCATTATACATTTCTATAGGCCAAACATTTTACAGAAAACGTTCTTTTCAGTAAAAGTCCGATATTTGCTGTTTCTATATTCATCACGAATTAACTAATACATTAACTGCTTGAACACGTTTATATTTTTTCTTAACTAGAGTAAACTATGGTGCTGCTACAGTGCTGGAAATCAGTATAAAGGCACTAGGTTTCCTACTGACAGTAATAGGTACAATGTGTGAAGCATACATGTATATAATTTATTATGAAAGTCGTAGATATGGGACATACAAAAATCATGACAGAATTAGCTTCTTTCATAGTACACGTAACAAATTAAGGCATTTACATTTCCTGGATGGAAATTGATATAGAGGCACTCACTGTCCTGTTGTGTTAATGCCTTGTTAGTACTTTGTCGAACCTCCGTTCTTCCTAACTACCTCAAAAAGCCTCTTAGGCATTGATTTTGTTAGGGTTTGTAGTTCTTGCAGTGAAATTGGCGCCCACTCTGCTCGTATCGTTTTTTTTAGCTCACATATGGCATCAAATTGTCTTCCATTGCTATAAACACGCCGTGCAAGTATTCCCCAAAGGTTTTCAATGGGGTTCAGTTCCGGGCTACGTGCTGGCCAGGGCAAGACATCGATATCTTTCTCTTCAAACCACCTTTGGTTGTAGCAGAAACATGCACAGATGCCTTATCTTGTTGAAAAATTAGACTTTCGTCCCCTAGGTCCTCATACAATCTAATCAATTCTGTGTAGCAGCTAGTGTACATGTTAGAGTTCATTCTAGTGTTCAGCCAAGCAATGCGTGATGTACCTGTGGCGCAGAAAACTGCCCAAGGAATAACACTTTCGCCACCAAAGTTTCTACTCATTCTTACCTGCTGCTCTGTTCTCAGATCATACCAATAAAATTGAAATCCATCCGGCCCATCTAAATTAAACTTTTTCTCATCACTGAAGATAATTTTATCCCATTCTGCAGTCCATCACATATGTTTTTCTGCAAACTCCAACCTAGCCTGTTTAAGTTTGGGTGTTAGAGAAGGTTTCTGCAGTCGTTTCCTGAATGTAAGATGTTTGACATTTGACAGAATTTGTTATACACGTCTGGCAGTTACTGGCAACTGTAAATCAGCAACACGTTAAGAAGAATAACGGTTTGTGACCCTTGCTTTGCGCAAAAGTAACCGTTTCGATGCCTCCGATAACTTTCTACTTTGCCCATAGTTTCCGTTCTGTCCATATCGTGCGCCCAATTTAATATTATCTATCACTGAACTTGAACGGTTCAATTTCTTGGGAATTGAGCGATTAGAGAGACCCATTTCCTTGTAGGCACCAATTTTTGCTTTTTCATCATATGATGTTTTCCGCGTGACATTGTCACAATAGTGGTTTATGTACAGAACAAGCACTGTAACTAATAGTGTCTGTATTCTATCTGCAGTAACGACAAGTATGCACACACTGACACACACAGATACCACACAGAGCTGACTGCCTTTATATATCGGTACTACTGACATCAAATGCGACACCATTTGACTGCATTTGTCAGCATACTGGTTCTCATACTATTGCATATACACCATGCATAGCTTTTCCAACAGAAAATGTTAATTTTCTTACATATATCCATGCCTTTATACCGATTTCCACCACTGTACCTGCCTACGTTGAATGCTTTGTTTACTCAGTCGTGTTACAATTTTTTAAATTAAATGTTTTAGGAAAATTTTATATCTGCACTGCAAACGTTACGCAGTGGAAACGTTTTTGTTATTGGGTTTACATCAGGGACCAAGCGAGAGCAAATGTCGAGGAGAGTTAAAGACCGTTTTTAAAATAAACCAGAACCTTGTAACCTTTTTCTTTTATCGTGTGAAGGCAAACAAAAGGTATGCACCTATTCAGCTAAACGGCGTCAACAGAAGGCAGCAGTAAACGTTGTCACGTTATCAGTTCGTAAAGAAGCGTATGTGATTATACTGTATGTAACCTGTGAAATGTTATTACGTTATTTATTTAACATTTTCCTTAAATATTTATAGTTATGGAGGGGCAAGATAGGAAGAAACAACATATTGGTAAATTAAGAAGTAAGGAATGCCAAATAATTATAAATCTGTTGTATTATTTTTCAAGTCCAATGAGTATTAATAAGGCAGTAAAAGAAAGAGCTAAAGCTATCAGGTTTTCAGAAGCAGTAGTGTGTGGATTAAAAAGGAACTAATGAAAGGACGTCTAAGAACGCCACGAAAAAGAAAGCAAAAAGGGCGGGATAAAAAACACCGCTAAGTTAACGCAATATGATGGAATAGTGCAAAGTGGAGTGCGGCGAATTGTCCATTCTTTACTGTTTGAAAATATTTCACTTACGTTGAATATAATTTTGTGACGGTATCATCACGGTGATGATACCCTATCAAATTTCTCAACGGCCACTCTGCGTCGGTTCATACATAGTTTGGGTTCGAATATAAAAGAAGGTATGCATATAGTACATTTTGCAACGTTGCGCTCGTTTAACGTGTGCTGTCTTCTAAGGATGAGACGCACTTTAGGACACTTCATTTACCATACACGATTTACCGAGGGCATTCCTTCGTTTATAAGTTTCAGTGATTCATCAGTGTCAGTTTAAGACGCCGTATCCTCATACCCCATAGTGCTACAAAGGATCCGATTTTCTTATTGTATCTACAATTAAAATATCGCTGTTATATATTCTGCGCATTTTCCCTTATTTTTCTGTTCACCCGAGTATCGCCTTTTACTACGCATTTAGTGTCTCTCTTTTACCTTGACCAATCGAAAGCTTTCAATATTTTATGGCGCTATTATTGCCAGAGTGATCGTTATTTGTATTAGGTAACTAGCATCCAGCAGTATTGCAGTGATCAATATTGCTAGAGTTGGCTTTTTCAAAGTCATCCTTTTCTTTCTCTTTTATTTGAAACCACTTGACACATCATTGTCCCGGTTTACTCTCATAACCTGAATACGGCTGTCATATTCTGAATAGGTACATACTGCACCACGTGTTTCCGTCATGTCATTTATTTTGTACAAGTTTTTGCCTCCATTTTTATAAAAACATGTTTGATAAAGGAAATAATTTTAACTGTGAGCCAAGCATTTTATGTTGAGTAGTCGTATATAAGTAGTCCAGTTTCAGTCGATCGCCTTTCGCTGTAGAATTTTCGGAAAGGGATTATGACGAGTAATATAAATCGTCTGGCCCAACAGGGTCAGACAGTTGAATATTTAGTTGGACTATTTCATTAATAAAATATGGGCCTAAATACCATATCGACAGGATTTGATCAAAATATGTTAAATTCTATAAAAAAAAATAACCTGAGATATTCATTTCGATCAGTGTAGTTCGGGTTTCTCAGCACCGACAACTGAGGAAAACTAAATCGAAGAATATTTCGACCTTCTCTTGTAACAGAAAACCAGTTTACAATCTCAAATAAATTTCGCTTTATTTTTAACATTAACAAATAACCTTTCTTCTGAAAAAATGCATTCATAATTAAAATAACACTTGTTAAAAATACAGTTGTCAATTTGAAATAAAATGTTCTTTTGATTGTTAATCGATTGTAATGTGCAATACATTGGGACTTAGGATTTATGGGATACAGTTGGCAACAGTGACTAGACAGAAGAATGATCAGTGATAACTATTAAAAAAATCTGATGTGTTGCACTCGCATGACTTTCTCTACTCTTGTACTAACCATTCTTACAAACTCTTATTCCTTTATCTTCTTCGTGTTAGTTAAGATAAACATTTGTACAACTTATCCTATTGCTTATTTCCTTGTAGGTGCAAGGGGAATGTTAGAATACAGTAGGCTTTGTGCGATAGTCAAATGTTTTAAAGCTTTGAGATTTTGTTGTCTTTGCACACTTAACATATAAAAAAATGAACGATCCATTTCACGAAAGTTCTAAGTTTTCCGAAACTCACACATCTAACAAGGAATATCTCCGAAATGGTTCACCCTACAAGAAAATGTATTGGAACATAAATTGTGTATTTTGGCAAGATCTACATTTTTGTATTGTATGATTTGGTCTATCTCTAACGGTTTACCAGTTATGCAAAAGTCGTCCACAGTAAATACGACTACAGGGGCTATAGCCAGAAAATTCAAGATATACATTTCATTTGTCATAAAAATATCTCAAACATATGACATTTTAATCAAAATCGTTTTGAGCCATTTCCAAGAAAATCAAATTTTTTTTATATATGTTCCATCTAAATGTTAGTTTAGGGTGCGGCTATTTTCTTCAAAATCTTCGTGTCCCATCCTTGAAAGACATTAAACTTAAATACCAACTTTGGTTTTTAACCGACTTTTCGTTTTTGAGTTATGCTGTCCACAGACTGACAGACACACAGACACACACAACAACCTTTTCCAAAAAATGCTTTTCTTGGATTCAGGGGGCCTCAAAACATATTTCCGGTGAAATCTCGACATCGAATTTTTGGGTGGAATACAATACTTCCCCTACGTACCAGTGGAGAAAGTAAAAAGAATGACCATCTGATAATTCGCACGTGATAATTAAACTCTCTATGTATGAAATAGTCGCACACAAATCTCCATTTTATGTGAAACCAGTTTATTCTCGCCACTTAGCGTGGTTATTCTTTTGTAAGTCGGTATACGTGACAGTCTGCTCAGGCGTGTGCAACAGTTTCGGAAAAGGGCCACTGTCATTAAGGTGAAATGGTTTGTGGGCCACATGATTCAATTTTTTTGCCGTATTAAATAAAATCTGAATTCTAAGATAAACCAGTTCATTTAAAAAAATAACTGCTCATATCTAGGTTAGGATATTTATAACCTAAAAATCACCATAATATGCACAAAAAATATGCTGTTATGACCAAACATTTACCAAGATATGCACAATAACATAATGCATATCGCTTAACAATATTAAAATAAGGTAAAATTTCTGTTGTAAAATAAATTAGTAAGTCAGTTTCGATAATGAACTATTTATATGCACATGAGAAGCAAGTTAAACTATGCAATTTTACATTTCAGTATGATTTTTATTATCATTATAGGAACATAGTTAATCTATGTGCTTTTTACAACCTCATTCTACTTCATATAAGCTATGAGTTGCAACACACAATATATGCCTTGTGCAAATTTTCAATTTTGTGCAATTGTGCAATTTTCCTATTGTGAGCCAACAAAGCATTGTACTTCGAAAAGCTCCTTTCTACTTCAGCTGACACAAGAGGAGCATATTTAAAATGAACAATATCATTTGAATCTAAATCTGAATGATTGAGAACTTTTCACCAACAAAATCATTGAAATGGAACACAGTGTATCCCTTCGTTTTTTTCTAACACCTTTTCCATTTTCTTTGACACTTCTTTTCCCACTTTACCACAAACACCCTCTAAATTATTCAGAGCTTTTTTCACTTGTTCTATCTGCTTCACTGCTGGCACTCCTCCAAAGCAGTTATGACAGCAGGAACAAATCGAAAATGTGATTTTATGTATGAAAGTTTGTCTGAAAATTCACCATTAGACATTAATTCTTGGGTTAGTCTAATTGAAGTAGCTCCACTGCTTCGAATGAATCAATGATGCTTTTCACAACGTTGAAGTTCTGGCAGTAATAGTTGCAGGCATCAATCCAGGACCCTATCTAGTCAAAATGGGAGATGGTGGCAAGGAAATGTCTGGAGCTAACAACGTAAATGCTGCAATATGTGAAGGGGCTATCAAAAATACCTTTTTGACACAGCCAATAAATGTGTTAACGTAAGTGAATTTACTATGAATCTCCTCTGTAACTCGGTGCAAGGCGTGAGCTAAACAAGTTACATTCACCATTTTACTGTATAATGCTTTTAGAGAATCGGCAGCTTTCACCATATAAGGCGCAGCATCCATTACATTGTCATGCTTAACACCTTCGGGCCATATGACACCCATAGATCTGTCGAACAACTTAGAAATGGTGGAAAAACTTACTGTTTTAAATGTTCACAGTTTATTAGAAACTTTTCGCCTGGACCATCTTCTTCCAAAGTTCCCACAATGACATTTGCAATAAATCTTCCCATAGAGTCCGTGGTTTCATCAATTGATACCCAGATTTTTTTATTTACAAGCTGTTGTCTGATTTGTTGTATTGTTTTTTCGTAGCTTCGGCTGACAAAGTTCTTACTTAATTTGGAAGAACCAGGAAGAGATTTGCCTGTGTATTTTTCTAAGAATTCACGAAATTTTGGATGGTTTAGTTTACTTAAGGGAATAGCACAAAGGAAAGCTGTACAAAGTTCTTCGCAGAATGGTGAATAAGACTGGCGGTATTCCCCTAGGAGCATTTGCTGTAGTGTTTTTTCATTTTCAATCCGTTGTACTCCATGTTTGGTTTATCTGTTGCCACATACTGCTGAACGCTAATTGACTTCTCTGCAGTTACTCTTACGTCGCACAGTTTACAATACAGTATTTTACTATCAGTTGAAAATACCTTCTCACCATATTGAGATACGAACTCTTAGTTTTACTTGAACATTTTGCTTCACTTTAGGCATTTTTCTGAACTGTACTGCACATGCTTACGACTTCAATGAGTGAATTAGATACTTGTCTGCAGTCCAGGGTCCAGAATGACTTAATAGCTACCTGCTCATAGAGTAACAGTAGCTTGCACAAACTCACTGATGCGTAAGGGTGAAGTCTATATTGTGAATTCAAAGGAAACGGAAGGAAGATAGATACTTGCCATTTTCCAGGAAACAAAATGGGGTGCACAATTCTGAGAAGTGTAACATGGAAGAAATAAATTGCATGAGAAAGTTATTTTCTTCTTGAAAGAGTGAAAAATATGACGAATATAACCATTTACTTACTAAAATATGCTCTATCAGAGAGAAATTGCCATATATGCAAAAATATGACGTAACAAAATTAGGTTAATTCATTTCGCTGATTCATAAGAAACATTTATATGCATTTAAGGAGCATGTCAGTCCTACCGAAAAATATATGCCCTATCATAAAAATCCTAGCCCTATTCATATCTTCTGAGTTGTTTACCATATTTTATTTCCTACTTTTTATCTCCAGTTCAGGTCCTGGGAGTTTTATCGTCTGTTCCGATTCTTTTAGCGCTCTCCAGGCCCTGCAACAGTTTATCGGCACCTCGGCATTGGTTGTTAAAATCCAGACGTTGATCTCTCAGCTACTGTCTCGCGGATACCAGTTTGTTTTTACGTGGATTCCAGGCCATGTGGGTATTCCGGGCAACGAGGCGGCGGATGCGGCTGCAAAGTCTGCATGTCGTCTTCCGGAGTATTCCACCCGTACGCTCCCCTATATAGATGTGCAGAAATATTTCCATCGCCATCTATTTGCTCTCCGGCAGGAATCTTGGGAAGCGTTATCTGGCACTCAGTTACGGACAATCAAGGACACGGTACAACCCTGGCATACCAGCTGCAGGGATTCCAGGCGGGAAGAAGTGGTTTTAACCCGCCTGAGGATAGGCCATACGCGAGCCACGCATGGACACCTTTTGCGTGGTGATCCGGAGCCTGTCTGTACGACGTGTAATATTCCAATCTCCGAGGGCCAGTCCGTTGGCCTGGGCCTTACACTGTGGTCAGTTTTAGGCAACGACCCAGTATCTGTAAATACAGTGCTGCGGTTTTGTTCCACAATTGATTTTATGAAGCAAGTGTAAGGTTATTTTATTTCAGAGATTTTAGCCTTTTAGATTGCCTTATTTTTGGGTTTTTTAACGTTGTAGCGTTTTTTACTTTGTAGCAATTTTAAGTTTCAGTTTTTAGCATTTTAAACGGAACGTTTTAATAGTTGTTTAGCTGCTTTTATCTATTTTAACTTTAGAGTTGTAGTTTTTCTTATGGGTGATATATTAACTTTTTACCGTCCATAATTTTACTTTTGGACTCGGGGCCCTAATGACCAAGTTGTCGACGGGCCCTTAAACCCAACACACTCACTCACTCACTATTCATATCTTATTTGTGTTAATATATATCTTGTACTAGTTATTTAAAAAATTAAATATCTACATTTTTATGTATGCCTAATCTAATTCTAAAACCTAACTGGACAATATAAATTACAAATAAATTATTAACCCTTATATGTTTAATGTAAATTTTAATGTAAAATTTAAATAAAATTGTTATATTAAGATAATTGAATTAATATTTTACTTGGCGCTGCTTCTCACGTTTGATCTTGTAGCAGTACAATATCTCTCCAGATGACTCGGTGATTCGCGTTCTCGTTGCGCACTTCGTTTCATCCTGGAGAACACTTTCCCATATGTTTGTATGTGCTACCGAAAAGTGATGCGAAACGAAGGGCATGCCTATTAATGCCCGGATTTTTTTCTCTGGGAAAGTAGTTGCGATAGAATTGTAGTAAGGAGACATTAAACTTATTCTTTAGGTCTGACACACCGAAAATCAACGCACTCCATTTACAGATCCTCGGGGATCTCGTCTATGTTAATGGAGAAAGGGGAAGAAGACAGGTTGAAACTTATAACATTCTCCTTCAACTCTTGAAATCTAACGCGGAATTCATTTCTTAATTCTGATAGAAGTTCTGCGTACTTTTAAGGTATTTGGTTATTACACTTTTGTAGGGAAATGCACAAAGTTTTTTATTTGTGATTCCCAAAGTAGCAATTTTGTTTCAGAGACCGTCACGTGATCAAACATAGTAGTAATAAATTGGTCTTCACCTTAGAGACGTGAATTAAGTTCGTTCATTTGTTAAATCTACCAAAAAGGCAAAATCACACATCCATACTGCGTCTTCAAATTCAACAAAGGTTCGCCCTTCTCCATAAAGTCTGTATTTCGTTTTTGGGACCAAATACTCGCTACAAGTTTGTCATGGCTGAGCCATCTTAGTTGAGTACAATAAACGACACCTAATTCCGATTCGAGATTTTGTAAGACATTTTGAAATTCTGTATGTCGCAAACCATGTGAACGAATGAAATTAGCTGCTTTTACTACCACTTTCAAAGTACTATCTAAATTTAGGAATTGAGCACAAAGATTTTGTTGGTGTATTACGCAGTGATATTGCATTACAGAAAATATTATACCTCAGCTGCCTCTGCTTGCAGTAATTTAACTGACCCTTTTCGAATTTTATAGATTTGATACGGCTAATCGATAGAGAAGCTGTTATTAGTAACACTTCGTTTTGCTGTCAATACGAGCTCCGTCGTACAAGCTCCGTCTGTTGTTACACCAGATAGATTTGTATATTTCAAGCCAAGCCGGTTGAAGGTTTCAGTGACACTCCTCCAGTTCCCCCCCCCCCCCCCCCCCACGCCCATTAAATCATTGCCTTTAAGAGGAACAAGAGCAGCTAATTCTTTTGTATTGTTCAAATCTTTATGAACTCCCCTTAAGAGAATTGCCAATTGAGCACTATCGCTAGCAACATTACTCTCATCGAGTGTCAGAGAATAGAACTGGAACTTTGTAGCTTGGTATTTTAAAGTTATGTCTATATTTGACGCTAATTCGATAAAGTAATGATGCAAATTACAAGTTGATCCAACAAAAATTTAAAATATCACCAAAATTAATTAGGATCTATTGATAATGCAACCTATGCATCTATTATTACATGTGGGTCCAGTTGTTGGGTAACCAGGTTGGATAACGCTGAGATTAGAAGACTGAAAGAGAACACAAAGAGGAATCTGAACTAGATTTACAGGCACATAATGATACAGGCAGGCTAACCATATGGTCAATTGATTATATGATTCGAATTCAAGGTTTGGTTAAAGAAATCAAATTATGTAAAGCTGGAGAAATCTAACACAGTAGCTGAAATTAAACAGGAGTCTAAATTTAGATGACGGCAAAAGATCGATAATAGGAACGAGGGAACAACAATCATAATTTGTATAATAATATGAATGAAAGATTAAGACTAAACTATTGACAACCGACCATATGTTTTACTCATTACAGTACTGGCCATGAAACGTATTGGAAAAAGAATAATACAACGAAGGACATATGTGAAATCTGAAGTTCAGGGTACTCCTGAGCCCACAGTGTCTAATATAATGTAGTGAAAATTTAACCGAAGAACGCGAAGCTCTAGGTCCTAGAGTCTAGGACATGGAAAGCTTGAATTGACAAAAAGTGTACATCTTACAAATATTTTTATACCAGTTTGGAAATAGACTCTAGAGCGGAGAGAGTAGTAGTTACCAAGAATTAACTCCAAAATTAATTTTGCGTATTCACATCAAAACAGCAATAGTTATGCCAGAGGATTAAGGACCAAAACGGAGAGAGAAAATCGTAGAAGAAAATGAGGAAGTTGAGTTAAAAATATGGTTGAGGGAAATTTAGGAAAATGGATAACGTAAGGAAATTAAAGGAGCTGTTTAGTATCCATAGAACAAGAATGGGGTGAAGTGGGAAGAATGAGCCAGGCGAGAACCGCACATTGTGCAATTTGTACAGTATAGGTCAGAGATGCCAAAATACGCAACTAGTGTGACGTGTTGAGAATACACACACACACACACACACACACACACACACACACACACACACACACACACACACACACACACACACATCGCCTAAGTTGTACTAGTTGCACAGCGGCGAACTAGCACTGGACTACAACATGCTTCAGCTTCTACTGTATTTTTGAAAGGAATAAATTGACATTATTTTAGAATTTGTTTTATTGTTTTTGTTGCATTACATTGCCATATGAAGATGGTTATTTTGCAACACATGTGCTTTCGAAGTAAGGTATTTTTACTTCAATAGGCTTTCAAAATTAAGTTTTACATCATAAGCAACCACAGTAATGTGAACATGGAGAGTGTTCTTTTAAAGGTCCTCAGAGTATTCATTTTTGAAACCAATTTTTCGCAAACGTACGCTGACCCAAACAGAGATGATTTCAATTGCAAATGTCCTAAGTGGTGCGTATGTAGAGGGATCGATATTTTTAAAAATATGTGAACCAACAAAATCTTTGCACTTAATTTTTAACATGATGTCGTATTGAAGATCTGCAAGTTCATATTGTAAATCATATCTTACGTTTGTTATGTCCATTGTGAAGGGGCATACAAAGAAGTCAATCATATTTTGTGTTTCAAATCTTTAAATCATTTGTCTTCAAACTCACTAGATGATATTGCCAGTGTATCACATTTTGCCAGATTTGAGTTAGAAATTGTGGACAATGATTTCATGGAAGCAACATGATAAAACTCTATCTTTAAGTTGTACTTTCCAAACATTAAACATCTTGACAAGACATGACCTTATCGTACATTTGAACATAAGTTTGGATAGCCTTGCAATTAGAGACAGATATTGAAATTTTCACAGGTCATGTAGCTGAGAAACGCCAAATCATTTTGTAATTCTCTTAAAATTCTAAGTAATTTAGCTATTGTAGGAGCACTTTTTTTTGCCCGCCTCGGTAGCGTGATGGTTAGCGTGTCTGCTTCACGTCCAAGAGGTCGCGAATTCGAATCTCGCTTAGGGTAAGTTATCCGGGTAAAGTGTTTTCCGAGGTTTTCCCTAATCTGAGAAGACGAATGTCGGGTAACTTAAAGCTCCGTGGCCCTCGGGCCCATTTGAGCATCATTTCACCCATTTCATTCACCGTCCGATGTGACATTACGTTGGAGGACGTTAATTAAAATAAAATAGCACGTTTTCCCTGAACACAAGAATTGTGAATCGTTCTTCTAACGACACATTTATCGAAGCCATCTAGATCCGTTACTCATTTCGGAACTTTTTTTTGCCTGGAGTTCCAAAATGTTCTGATTTTCATGTTGTTCGCGTTCTTGAACGATTCTTTTCACTGTTCTTTCTGACGCTCCTGTGGCATCTGATACGCGTTTTTGAACGTTTTAAATTTTTATGAAAAACTTCTGATGTAAGCAGTTCTTTGCTTTTAGGTTTTTTCTTCATGTATGTCCGTACATTTGAAACAATTTCGCTGCTCTGATTGTGTAATGTTTTGGATCCTAATGTGGAAACAGTGGTAGCATAATTGATTTATGCTATGACCGTCTCATAAATTCATTATATTCACTTCTTATCGCAAATCTCTTAATATGTCTTCAATTACTGTACGCTACACAAAAAAAGCAACTATGAATTTGCAAGGACTGTTGAAATGCAGACATCACTACCTTCCCCATCCCCACCCCACCTGTTGTGCATGGTTTCATTCCCAGAATTATATGAGATGACGAGAGAGACAGAATATATAGATTCGCCTACATGACTTCCACTCAAGGTCAGGGGCCAAGAACGGTGAATCGAGCTATACTGTAGAATTATAGTATACAACCACACGATTCCGAAAGATTGACTACTGTCACGAATTTCTTGAATTTCGGAATGCTCGCTCCACGTTACAAAGATTGTCTATCAAAATTATAATATGGGATGTCACTTGCACTCACATCAATAATTTCATATTTCCCGTCCAACACATTTGAACATTTACACATTATGTTAAATCCACTATTTTCGAACACGTCCTTGCATTTTCTTTTTACTTTCTCTACTACCTTATAGTAAAGTAGAGGAAGTATTGTATTCCACCCAAAAATTCAATGTCGAGATTTCTCCGGAAATGTATGTTTTGAGACCCCCTGAATCCAAAAACAGCATTTTTAGAAAAAAGGTCCGTGGGCGCCTGCGTGCGTGTTATTGTGTGAGCCTGTGGACTGCATAACTCAAAAACGAAAATTCTGTTAAAAACCAAAGTTGGTATTTAAGTTTAATGTCTTTCAAGGGTACGACATGAAAATTTTGAAGAAAATTGTTTTACCCTTAACTACCCTTTACATGGAAAATTTTAATTTTCTTGAAAATGGCTTTTACGATTTTGATTAAAATTGAATGTTTGAGACATTTTTTATGAGAAATGAAATTTATATCTTGAATTTTCTGGCTATAGCCTATGTAGTCATATTTACTCTGGATGACCTTTTAATAACTGTTAAACCGTAAGAGATAGACCAAATCTTACTATACAAAATATGTTGCGATAACAACCGATCTGTTTGAATTCGCTGCCTAAAGGTAGGGTCACACCTGGACGCGCAGAAGCGAAGCGCGGCGCGCCGAACAGAACCAACTCGCTCACATCTATCGGAAGCGAAGCGCGCCGAAGAATTCATGTGCCAAGAGTCAGCACAATGGATCACTTGGCTGTATTAGCTCTAATTTGCGAAGAAGCAGAAAAGGAGGAATGTAGGCAAAACAGAAGATTCTTGGCGCATGATATGAACTTTTCCAGGAATATAAAGCATAATTTTTTTTTGCACTGTTGCGTTAAGGTAAGTTCAAGGTGTACTGATCCCAAGGTCGCGGGTTCAAATCCGGCCCAGACCGATGTTTTTAAGAGTGCTTAAAAACGACAGCTCCAAGTCAGTAGATTTACTGACATGTAAAAGAACTCTTGCGGGACAAAATTCCGGCACACCGGTGACGCTGATGTGATCCCGGCAATTGACAGCGTCGTTAAAACAACAAAATAAAAAAAAAGTTCAAAATGTACTTTAGAATGAGCGTAACGAAGTTTCAGCAGATATTTCATCTTACTGCATTACAATACAATACATTTCATGTTAAACTACAATTTTACATGGTCATTTTCCAAATTCAAGTATGTGTGAATTATTGTTAGAAAGGCTAACTATTGTTTCCCTCATAAGATAACTTGTACCGTCGCCACGGCCACCGCCACGAATTATTATTATTATTATTATTATTATTATTATTATTATTATTATTATTATTATTATTATTATTATTATTATTATTATTATTATTATTATTATTATTATTATTATTATTATTATTATTGTTATTATTATTGTTATTATTGTTATTGTTATTGTTATTGTTATTATTATTGTTATTATTTATTTGGCATTTAATATATTGTGATGATTTTAAACAATAACGCTATTTTAAACCATGGTAGATAAATTAGCTATTCTTATTTTTTAACTGGATGCCCAATTAAATAAACATACTTAGATACTTTTTAAACGTTTTTGTTCATTCATTATAAAGTGATTTAAAATTACAGAGGTGTAAAAATTATTAGACTCAAAGTAAGGTTTTATTTGTGTAATATTACATATTGATCTAGGCTTATATTTTAAACATTGGCGGTTACTGTAATAAAAAAAAAAAAAAAAAAAAAACTCACAGCATTTTTGACGATTCAGAGGTTGTTGTCTATATTAAAAAAACTAAAAGTAAAAAGTAAAACTATAGACCGTCAAATTTTAACTTGTAAAGTATACTTTTGATGGCCATTGTCAGTCATGCATCAACTCAGTATTATCTGTAAATAATCCAGACCACACCATATATGGAAATTAAATACTATATAATATTTGTTCATCATGGGTATCCATTTCTTTTATAGGGCTTCAAGTCTAGGAAAAGCTATCCATAACAAAAACTACCGCTCAGAGTTGTTAATGGAGGAAAATAAATATTTACAGTGAGCAACAGTGGATGCATATTCACAGAAAGTGTTTTATTTTACCTTAGAGAGTTGTAAACTATTTTCAAGTTCAGATCTCGCATCCATTTTACCATAAAAAATGAATTTGAGTATAATAATTTTCACACGTGAGACACTGCACAAGCCCTTACGAAGTTTGTTCCGGTATGATAATAGTTTTTCTTGTATTACTATTTAATAGGAACACACAATATAACATCAACTATGTAGTAATTCCATGCACTTCTTCCTTAAATTATAGGGGTTATATTCATTTTCTAGAACATTTCCAATTTCTGCAGGTATTTGTTCCCAAACATTATCCCTTGCATTGATATTACTGTAGGTATAATTTGTGGCATTTATCAAACAAAAAGGTATATTGTAGAACCAAAGTGATAAGCTTTTCCTCATCTATTGCTGTAAATAAAGGTATATCAAGCGCAATGAATGATTTACTGCTACTGAATACAAATGTCACAGAATTAGAGATGACCTTGATTAGCACGAAGACTCCTTGATTAGCAGGAGACACGATTGATACCGATTGTGAAACCACACCCGCGGAAGAAGAGCGGAAGCGAGTGGAAGCCTGAAATTCTGCTCGCAGCGCCGCGTACAGGTGAGAGCCTTTACATTTATTAACATGGAAAAGATATTTTTCGGCGCGTCGCGTTTCGCCTCTGCGCGTCCAAGTGTGCGCCTCCCTTAAGGCGGAAGGCTACTTCACACTCCCACCTGAAAGCCAAAAGGACTTCTCACTTTACCTTCGTCCTGGATAAGACCCGTGAACTTCGCAAGAGTTATCCGCGGACATCCTGTGGACACCTCGATGGGAGACCTCGAGGTAGACTTCAACCGCTAGGCGGCTCGGGCATCTCCCCCAGACTGGTGAAACAGCTCCCCACACACTTTCCAAATGGGCAGGGACCTATAATCTGTCTCAACCTAGTTTCATCCTGTTGTAAACATCTAGGAGGGAAGAGAGACAGAGACCGAGATATTGGGACAGAAAACGGTTAGGCCGTTGATTGATTTAGCGATATTAATGGGCGTTTTCTTTTATTTGCATATGTATGATAAACCCTTCCTTTAAGTACAGCACTTTAAGTAGTTTTCTGATCACTGCTCTGCGCGAGCTAATTTCGGAGGTAGAAAAGTATGCAAATGTTTCGATTCTTATAAACGTAAACAGCCCCACATTTTATCTTTCTGCTTCACATACCACATAGATGTGTTCTGGGCTCATGAGTTCTGAAGGGAATATATGCAACAGATATATACATAATAGTATACTATATACAGATTAGACAGAAGACAGGTGAAATTGAACACACTATTAATTTATGTTAAATTAAGCTGCATTTTACTTAATTGCTAAAGGACGCGCTATTATATATTTTTGCATTCCTATACCAGACAGCTCTCTCGCCACGAGGTCTGTATCGAGTTGAATGCTGATTAAGGTGTTATTGTTTATAGTGTGGAGTTGCTTCTGATATTTAACACTATTTCCTGTACATCTCGCATACCTCACAAGCCCAAGGACACTTATGTACCTATATGCAATTTAAAATCAGTAAGCTTTTCATCATGGAGCAGATGATGCTTCGGCCACAATGAAACACAATCGAAGCAAACCTTTAAAAAGTGGCGTAAGACGAATGATCGCGCATTGTTTCGCAGTGCTTAAAGAAAGAAACCCGGAATCGTCTATAAGAAAACATTGCGAAAGAAACTCGTGATCTCCTTGGTGTTTCCGCCAGTAGTGTACATAGTGTTAGAATGGAACAGCAAGCATCCGGAACTCTAATAATACCGGGAAAATCGCGTAAATGCAAACAGCAGGCGGAGAAATACGACTATTTTACGAAAAGTGCATACCCAGTCAAGTCATGATTATTTTTTCAGAAATGAACCGCCGACTGTAAATAAAATTTTGCATGCCTTAAATTCTGATACAGACTTGCCGAATTTTTCATGAAGTACTCTCCACCAGGTCCTGACAGGTATTGGATTGAAATTTAAAAAGCGAGGGCGGAAATCAGTTATAGTGGACACTGATGAAGTTGTTGAAAGACTTGTAATCACCGACGGTAGTAGTTCAAGCGACTGCGAATACCTATATATCGGGAGAAGACAACGAATCTCTATCAGCAGTTGAACTTCTGCAGGAATCCGATTAAAGGTAACCATTATGTTACTGCATGATTCTATTAATATTCCAACTCATAGATTTAATAAGTTAATGTGTAACCCAACTCTATTGTCTAGAAGTTAGCGCTGCTATATATATACCTACTGCTAGTGTTGCAAAACTTATGTGCGTGCATGTAGGTCTAACACGTGGCGAGTTGAGTCAGCTCCACCTTGTTGTTTACAGCAGGATTGAACTAGCCTGAGAAATGGTATAAGAACCCCCATCTTCCTCTTCTTAGTAGTGGTGGAGTGGGCCAGCGACACGGAGGCCAAGATAGATGGCGTGAATACCACCCGTTACCTCCGGGTTCACATCCAACCATCCAAGGGCCCTGGTGCGCCCCTTCCCAATGTCACCAGTATCAGTACCACTCCAGCCACTTCTGCTATTGCAACCTCCGCTGCTTAAGGTGCGTTGTCCCCATTCCAAAGAGGTCTGCCCACGTGCCGTCACTGCTGTGCCCATGTGCACCAACTACAAGGGCCAGCATATGGCATGCTAAGGAGGTTGCTCAACCAGGAAGGCGGCCATTGCCTCCAGGCCACCACAACAGGCCCACAGCTGCGCCAGCAGGGCAGTGGGCCTGCTGAAACTACCAGTCGTCAGCCAGGGTGCCGTACACCAGGAAGCCCAATGAACAACCATAATGCCACCTACAAGGACCATCCGTCGCCCTAGTAGTGCGTGGAACTGCGGGTACACCTGCGACGTCACGGGCCCACACACCCAAGGCACCCCAAACGACAAACATCTGCTCCACCCATCCCTGACGCACCCACACTCTCTAGGACGAGGCGGCGTCGTCGCGCTCGGAAGCCGGACTCGGACTCCAGGCTCCGCTTGTGTGTTCGTCGACCGATGACTACCGGGCACCCCATTGCACTGCCTACCCAATAGATCTCCTTCCCCTCCCCCTGTCCTGAAGACGCAATGCGGATGAATGGATGGATGGATACATGCATGTATGTATGCAGCAGTTGCAAAACCTCGGTCTGGACATCTGCGAGCTGCTGGTAAAATTCCTTTTTTAACACCGATCCAGCCGCCAAAATGGTTACTGCATGGCCAGCGTATCCAGACGGCCCAGAATGGCGGATGAGACTGAATCTTGCACCTCGTTCAGGTTCGCGTTCTGGAACGTGTGACCTTACCGTTCAGGAGACCGAGCTCCAGCATCTTGCCGGTGCATATGCTCTAGACCTCATCTTGGTTTCCGTAACACATCTCGCACCAACTGACTCCTCCGGACTCCAGCTGTGTCAAGACGGACCGTGCGGGTTACCGAGGCGGTGGCACAGCGATCTTTGTGAGAAGTGCACTTCACCTCCCGCAAATTCAAACCCTTGAGGCCAGAGCCCCATATATGAACTTCGGCGGAGCAGAAGTTTTGATGGTGTCTATGTACCACACACCCGACAGTTCGTAATCAACAATTACCTCTGTATCCTCGCCCTATATCCCCATGTCATTTTAAATGGGACTTTAATGCCAAACATTGCGGCCCGCGAGTGGACGGAACAAGTAATGAAATTATTCGCATGGTAGATGCGGACCCTCAGTTCAGAGTAGAGCCGTTGGCAACCGACCCACCATCCGTGAGCTCGGGGTTGGGCATCTGTCATTGACATCGCGATCATGAAACATTTTCCCTACCATCTTTCGCTCACATCGATCAACGAACTCCAGGTTACAATCCCGTGTTGGTCGAGACTAACAGTCGGTTGCGAGCCACGACGTCCCGTCTCAACACCGGGACATCCTTTGGGACTGCGTCAAGGTACGCCTCAATGATACCATTCCTGCTATCCCCCAAATCACGGACATCCAACCTTGCAAGCTGCGGCCTCTTCCTTTGTCTCCATCGTGGTGCGTACTGTCCGCAACCTCACCACCAACTCCCCAGCTCTTTAACCAGATGTTCTGCCAGTATAACCTTTTCTGCTTATCCGCCGCTCCAGGGATGGAGGCTCACAAACTACCAGCGACACGGCACGCCACACAACAGATCCTTTGGGGTGTCAGTTGCGGGAAACAAATCTACACTAAAGCCAATTAGAGGAGTCCCCAAAGGCTCTGTCTTGTCCCCCACGCTTTTTAGCGTCCATGTGTCCGACTTACCAACATAGTATGCTGACGACGTGCTGCTATATTCAAACAGAAACGCAATCAGAACCTTCTACCCTACCCTTAGATTTTTTTATTAAGATGAATGTATACGTCAGATAGATATGAAGGCTTTAATTGCATATTCGAGACACCTCCGCCGCCTCCAGGAATGGTGCAGGTACTGGCGATTGTTCATCAATACGGAAAAAAGCCACTCCATTCTCTTTACCAATGCCGCCTTCCTGCAAACTTCCCCACATTCACATAGGCGGATAGAATGGACGAATATCATCCGGTACCCACGAGTGAGGCTCGATAAGTTTCTGACTTTCGAGAAACATATGTGCTCCGGCTGCCATCCCTGATGTACCTATGGTTTCGAGTCTAGGACAAATAAACAGAAGGCAGACCAGAACGGTAGCCTAATGGGTTCGGTTTGTAACATTATGCATGTGACACGTGTTTTACTCTATTTTATTCAAATACTGTTATAAAGGTGCGCGCTCGCACCTATGTTCAAACAGTCTCTCTCTCTCTCTCTCTCTCTCTCTCTCTCTCTCTCTCTCTCTCTCTCTCTGTGTGTGTGTGTGTGTGTGTGTGTGTGTGCGCGTGCGTGCGAACCGAGTAACTCAACCAAAATTGGTATTTAAGTTTAATGTCTTTCAAGGATGCGACACAAAGACTTTGAAGAAAATTCCTCCACCCTAACCTACCCTTTCATGGAACATTTTTCGAAAATGGCTCTAATAATTTTTATTAAAATGTTTGACATTTTTATGGCAAATGAAATCCATATTTTGAGTTTTCTGGCTATAGCTTATGTAGTTCTGTGGCTTTTGCATAACAGAGAAGCCAACCGATAGATTTTAAAACAGGATTCTGTTTAAACGCCGTATTAATTAATTAATTTGTGGACGTACTGGTCGTACTTGTGTGGTTTTGTCTTGTGCAATATATGCAGCAGGCGCGGCTCCTCAGGGTAGGCAGGGTAGGCATTGCCTGCCCTACCGTAATACATCAAAAAATAATTTTTAGCTATGATTCTGCATTTTATCATTTGAACCGTCATTTTCCCTAAATTGTAGTTCAAAAAAAGTTTTCTCGGTTATAATGACCAGCGCATGGTCAAATCCTTGAATCTCAATGCCGATTCATCAAAAGAGCGCTGCGTGTTTGAAACGCGCGGCAGAATTGATACGCATGGAACCTGGATAGTGAAAAGCCAGCTAGCTTAACCTCTGCCGGCCCGGCCCGGCCCCCTTTTCTCAGTACGAGGCCCCTGAACATGGATAAGGAAATATTCCATCTGTATATGCACTCCGAGCATGCGTAGACGCGTCTGCCAGCACTACGAACACTTTGCCTGCCCAAATCCGAATGCATGCGACTTTTTCCGAACAGCCATACTCCACGAACTAAGATCTCAGAGATACGAATCGTGTCGTTATCATTCTGTGTAATACCAGTATGACCGACTTAATTAGTGAACTATTACAAAGTCCGCTTTAACGGCGCACTGACAATGAAAAGAGGAGTGTTTGAGCTATTTAACACAATGTTATAGTCAGACAATTTTTCAATTTCTTCATTCATGTAGTTTTGGCGGTAATTCGTCCGTAAGTCACACTCATTCACTCTGCACTTATTAAACAACCAAACAATATATTGTTTGCGTTATCCACAATGACTTCGCCCCCTTTATTTCGGGGATAAATGAGGTTCTACTGTATTATTATTATTATTATTATTATTATTATTATTATTATTATTATTATTATTATTATTATTATTATTATTATTATTATTATTATTATTATTATTATGATTGTTGTTGCTTCTGCTACACTTTGCCTACCCTAAAATTTTGACTGCGAGCCGCCACTGATATGCAGTTATAATTACTGTTATTATTTTTGTGTTCGCTACACAATATTGCATTAAATATATATTGCGATATTTAGCGCTCGGAAGTGATTTTATCCAAAAGTGTTATTGTAGAACAAGATTTGCGAAGGTGAGTAGGTTCATCACGTGTTGTGTGGCAACGATGTTCAAGCATTATTATCGTTTGAAAACAAGTTACTTTGATCCTGTGATGTTTGAGGTTAGAAATGCCTTTATTATGTATGTTGGCAGGACTGCTTTTTGGAATTCTTTAGTCAGCTGTTTAGTGTAATGACGGCCATGTTGAACTTTTGGGGACTGCCGATAAACTGTGCCCACTGTGGTGCTAATTAGACAAAAACAACTTTGGAATGCTGATTAGTGATTACATTTACACACTTCGAGCAGTCCGGCGATACAGTCTCTGCTAAAACTGTTACACCCAAGTTGTGTTCGGCTTTAGTGCAGTTAATTTCAGTAATATCCCTCCCGTAAGGATATTAAAAGGGAAAACCTTGCACAGGCAGACTCGCGAAATGGTATCGAAAGTTTTCTAGTTCGTGAAACAAGAAGCGAACAGTAAGGATGTTTGTTCACCTGGTTATTTCAAGAAACTAGGCAATTTACAAATTGGGCTTGTAAAAGCGTCTAGGATGTCTGTGCGTTCTATTTCTAGAATTCTAGGGGGTAGTAAAACGTATGCATTCTACTTCAGTTTAAAAAAAACACGATGTGCGTAAAAAGATCAAGAGATATTGATGCCTTCAACATGTGTTATCAGACGTACAACTTACAATTTCTACGCTCAAGAGGAAACTTGTGCTTACAATTGGAAGACTGTAGATAAGGTTAAAGAACTAATCTGATATGAAGGAAGTTTCAGAGGCCTTATGAGAATATTTCGAGATTTGGTATTCATGGAGAAGAAAACAAGTATAGGTCGCGCGTTACTTCTTGACGAATGAAAATTTTATATGAAAGGTTGAATGCGAGTCTCTACTCAGCTTTTGCGGGAACGAGAGAGAGGAGGTACAGTCTGCAGTGAGATGACACGCATGCTTCTGAGCTGAAGTAGTACAACACTACAAATCAATTTATGACACTTGCAGTAATATCAGCCACACGTATTATACACTATACCTCTATAACTGTTTCCACTTAACTTTCTTGCATTTATTCTATTCCCGACATCTCTCCCTCGTCTGAATTGCTATTTTCGTTGCATGCATACATACATCCGTACCGCACAAAACTTCTGCAGTCGACTGTATACACAAACGCGACAGAGGAAAACAGAGGTGTCTGTTATCGTAGCATAAACATTTGCTGACCTGTTTATTAAGGGTAGGCTCACTCATTGGATTTCTGCTCAAGGTCATTCGTCAAGAATGAACGCGCAACCTATAACAGGAAAGTGCGTATTGAAAAGCAGTATATACGCTCACAACCAAACGTGTACCTACCTGGAATTGTTTACTGATCTATTGGTTCGCTGCATTTCTGCCAGGGACCATGAGCTGGTGAACTAACTGTAGTTCACTCACTGTCTTCCCGTTCTACTTCCGACAAACTACAGCTTCTTCTTCTTCTTCTTCTTCTTCTTCTTCTTCTTCTTCTTCTTCTTCTTCTTCTTCTTCTTCTTCTTCTTCTTCTTCGCTAGAAATGCTCGCTATTTTATTTTCGCTGGTCACTGTTTTCAACTCCAGGATTCTGAATAAGTATTCGCTATCGTATGTTCTATAATACAATCACTTGCAAAATAATGTTCAATCGTTTTCACCTGTTGGCAAGCTTTCTCCCATTCCATCGGTCCCTCTTCGCCAGATCTTTGACGGCACAGTTTTTCCACAGTTGAAGGTGGTTTAAACTTGCTACCCACCTCTCCATATTAATTCAATAGGATTTAAATCTGATGGGAATCTTAAGTCCATACTCTACCAATATCTGATCTACTACATAAGAGTTTCTGCTGGGCTTGGATAACTTGGTCAAATCAAAGTTTTGCCTTTGAAATGACTTCAAATGCAATACCATTTTTAATAGCCAGGTTTTCGTATAAGTTTTTACGGAGCTGGACGTTGGTGGTTTATCTACTTAGCAGTGTGATTGGACGCATCGTCAATTATTAGGGCAGAATTTTGAGAAAGAGCATAGTTTTCAGCAACTTAGCGTAATTTTCTGTGTTTATTTCAATGTAGAAATTTCCAAACCTTTGCTTTGATCTATAACTAGGGCATTTATTATGAAGCCACTACCTGCCACTACCGACATGTACGATTTTACTACTGAAATTAAGAGAAATTAGCGAATAAACATAGCGCGAATAACGTTGGAGGTACGTTGGCGACGTAACCAGCAGCAACGTTTGTGCGAAAGTTTACGAAACTTGTGTTACATTACATGGAATGTTTCTCCCCTCCACTTCATTCCCATAGGACTATGAGCTGGTGAACACGCAGTAGTGAGGTGTAGCACAATATTTGTTCACATGGAAATACCATTACACATTATGCAGAACCATTTGTTCAAGTGTGTGGACGTCACGAAGGTTACAGTGTTTTGTTCTGATTGTCCAATTCCTTCCCCTGTATAAAACTCCTCAACTTACATCATTCTTCGGCTGCAGCTGCAAGTGTCGTACATCGATAGGTAAGTGACTCGCACCGTAGCTTTCCATTAACATTTTCACATGACAAACTCCCCGGCGCGACTTTTTATAATTAACGCTGTATTTTACTCTCGTATTGTAATGAAGGCATTACCAATAAACCATTCAGTTAAATTTAATGCGTGTGAAAATGTATGTATGCGTGCTTTTTGTTTATTTAAAATAGCATGTTTATCCCCAGTGGTATACTGGAATGTATTAGAAGGAATAAACCCAATCCTGAGCAAAACTAAAGATTGCTAGTATCGGTCTCTATTTGCTTCCCTCTGTGTTTTTCTTTCTTCCTGTGTTTGTTTCAAATTAACAAGATTTGAACTTCATAAAGCAGAGCTGGGGTATACAAAGTGAAACAATAGTTTATTGTTGCACAGTCATGCGCAAAATTCGAGGTATTTGTCACCTGCAAGTAGACTTTCTAGGAGGGTGTGGGTAACGTAACCTGGTCTCTGGTGGACGACGCATCAGCGTATCGGTCTAGCAGAATGTTCTCCGGGTCGAGATGGGTGTTTCCGTGTCAAACGCAACATGCCTAGAATTTCAATATTGCCTAAAGGCAAGTGGATTGTGAAGTTTGAGTTGCTTAAATTGCTCATTTCATTTTCCCTCATTTGTTTTACAGTATATGCACATATAACGCCGATTTCTCTTCAACTATTCATGATTAAATATCACACTTCAAAGCGTTATCCCTTCCTCACAAGAGATTGTTGTTAGTTCATTCAAATCTGACCTCCATACCTGTCTGTTCAAGGCAGGCGATGCGGCACATGCCAGATTTGCTTTGTTGCCAAATATTGTAGTGATCATTTGTTTTTGCCAAAATGTTTGTAGGTGTACCAAATTTGATTAGAATTCCAACTCCTTTTGAAAGCATCTTTCATAGTTTAAATATAAGCATTATACTCTTTCCACTCACTCTGCAAGACATTCCTGTGTATTTCTAATGGGAAAATCCGTTAAACATAGCACTTTTGTTAATAAACTCGAAAAGGCTGCCATCTCTAAGCGCTACTGCTTCCACTCCGCTTTGTAAGCCCAATAGTCGTTTATTTTCAAACTCAAATTACACTGAAAAGGCAATAAAAATACATTCTAGGGTACACAGTTTTTACAGCCACAGCCAACTCGCTTGCCGCGGTGCATGTGCTGGGCTACAAGCACCGTGCTGCCTCAGCTCGTGCTTCGCAGTGGTAGCGGTCGGTTTGTCTTCCTTAGCAGTGGCGGTTCGTACTTCAGTGTCAGTTTGATATGGAAGGACACTCACGCCGACATATTATTTCAGTCCCGACTGGTAAGCTGAGTACTTCTTCATGGAATGTAACGGTGGTGCTATTTGTTTAATTTGCCAGAAAAAATTTCAAGTGCTGAAACGATTTAATCTTCAGCGACATTTTAATACATTGCATGCTAATGCTTATTCGGACCTAAAAAGAGAACGCACTGCAGAGATACAAAACTCAGAGAAAAGATCACATCGTAGGAAGAGGAACGGGAAGAAGGGGATGGCGGAATGGCAGAAATCTCAGTTTATATGAGTTAAGAAATAGCACTAGAAATTGCCAGATCTTCTAGTAGTTTTTCTGATGGTCCACTTATTAAACGATGTGTGCTTATAGCTGCAAGTAAATTCACCCCTGTCAGTGTTCACCTGTTCGAGACTGTCAGTCTGTCCACGAGTTTGAGTATGAGTATACGCGAGTACGTAGCAGCGTTGCGCGGAGCACGGTTGTGGAGGGAGGGCGGCGAAGGATGATAGCAACCCCACTCATTCCCCGTTGCAGGTTCCGCCAGTACCCACAGCAGAGCTGTGCTGCATATTGCAGGCTTACTCGCGCGAGGCGGCTCACTGGCGAGCAGCTCAGATGAACACATTGTCTTAAAGCCTACTGTATTCCCATATTCCCCTTGCACCTGCAAGAAAATTAGCAATAAGATGCTTTGTGAAGATGCTAATGTCGATTAAAATGTAGTAGATAGAGGAATAAGCATATGCAAGAATAGTGTGTATAAGAGTGAATATAGCTCTACAATTATTTGCAAACACAATTTCTCCAAATTGAACTATATTAGAAGTCTGTATCGGAATGTGTTGGTCACTTGGTGTAGGTATATTCTAAGGCTATGAAGTTACATTTTGTCGCCAAATGTTGATAGACTTCTCAGACGTAAGTAGTACCAAAGAAGTCACTAATGAACACATACTTAGCGCATAAGATTTGAAATCAAACGCAACATTCATGTAACCAACCCGCCACTGCAACACAATGCGCGTCTGAGGGTTAAACAGGGCCAAAGTCCGCGAATGGTGGAAGGAAGTAAACCCAACCACCCCTCTTTCGCACCACCCCTCTGCTTAAGTTTATTGATGCCCTGACGTACAAGAACCTGGTGACTCATGCTCCCCAACAATTTATTAATCGTTTAGCACATACAATGTGGAACAGCATTACATTAAATTAGGGAAAAAAGAACATTTATCGCATTGATTTGAAATAAAATCGCATCACATTATTCTTCGTGAAGAATTGTTGTTTTCTGATTTATTTCGAATATCAAAGGTAGGGAAAAAGACAAATAAGCATATTTCTTAAAATGTGTAGGTGCTCTGGATAATTTCGAAAATGGCTTGGGTTTCTGTTTCGAATAGGAGGAAATGTTGTGGTCAGTATGTCAGTATGTTTTTGACTTCATAATTCAATTACTAATTTACGTCACGATGTATCAGTGATCACTTCTTTATTAGACTTTCTTATAACTAGGGAACGGATTTTTATATGCTAAAAGACTTCAAAATATTTTAATAAATATGTACGAAAAACATAGCATGCATAAAAATGCATTTTATTTTTTTCAATATTACAAAAGTGTAAATATTTTCTTTAAAAAAGGACTCGCCAATCATGCCGAAGCAGTGATGGACTGAAACAACTCGCTGTTGCAGTGAACCACGAAAACTTACTCCAAGTTTCCATGACAAACCGACGTATTGTCCCGAAACAATGCACAAAGGAGAGGGACCTTTCAACATCGTATGAAGATAGTCTTGTATATTTCATCAAAGGAATGCGTGGCATAGGTATTTTTAATTTCACCAACGTCTACTTCCCCTTCCAAAACTTAGGCAGTGTTATGCATAGTATGAAACTTTCTTTTCTTTTCTTTTCCGAACACTTTTAAGTTTCTGTGTAATAGCTTCTCTTTTGGATTTTTTGAGTGAATTTCTACTTTCTCTACTGGTAAGTACAAAGAAGTATTGTATTTTTCTCATGCATTCATGCAATGGACTTTATTAACCGCTTCAATTAACAAGCTGGTTAATGTTTCTAATTATTTGATAGAGTGAAACAAAACAAAAAAACTCAAATTTTGAGACATGTAAGACCAGTCACTTTTAGTGTATTGTCGTTCGGTAAGTTCTGGATAATTTCAATTCAACAAGTGATCCTTATTGAGTTGGTCAATCACCGATTTAAGGTTTTCAAAATAGTTGTTGCTTCCAACAATATCCCCCAAAGAGTAGATATGGTTCTAGGCGAAAGTGCAAGATCTGAAGTTTTGGTTCTGAACAAATCAGTTCCTATTGCTGCTATTACGAACACTTTTTTGCTATTCGGGATCAATGTTTTCCACTTTGGGATATATGTACGCGTCTGTTCATATACTGAGCGTAAACGTTGTACTGTAAGCTTACAGAAGGTCCTTCGGCTGCCTTCTTCATACATGGAGCAACATCCGTACAAAGAGTAGAACACTATCAAATTCGGCCATAATAACGGCAGAGATTCATTGATTAGCGCGCCATTGCTACATTGTTCGATTCTAATATTTCTCTACATGCTAATAGGCTATAATCGGTGCCAATCAAGAAAGGGATTGACAATTCGCGAGAGATAGAGGCGACGTTGCCGCTTATCGTGACCGCGTGGAGAGGGTGTTAGAATTACCTATGTGTACGAAGACAGTTGGATTACGCTTGGAATGCAGAGCGGGTTATTTATATTCATATTTGAAGACAATAGTAAAATAGTGAATCTACATGCAAAGTATAGAACATAAAAGTGTAGATCACTGTAAAGATTTACATTAACAAAAGAGACATACCTGTGAAATATTGATGCTTATTCTAATGGGAAAGTGCCGCTGATATCCGGATCGCTTGCATCATTGCTATTGCTGGAATTGCCCACGGAAATGACAAGCTGTTCTATCCTTTGTTCCAAAACTCCTTCATTTCCCCATGTTGCACTCATTACGCTCTTTGCATGAGCAACCACTTTTTCCCAGTTTTCAGCCTTTGCTGCTATAACAACGTAACCCTTTACTTCGGCCCAAATTAAATCGGGATACACTAGGAAACTATTTTGCGAGCATGTTCTGCAGCAATGCCATCGACTACGTAATTCTTTAGTTGGGATACAACGTACCATACTAATCACAATTCAGTTCGCTTCCCGAGTGCGCTAAGTTGGTTGCGCTTTCTTTGCGAATATTTTTGAACATATTAAAATTCATTAAAAGAGTGAGACAAAGGCAAATGCTCACAACGTACGCACAGATACGCAGGTACAGACACACATAAATACAAGGCAAATAACCACATATATACTGTCTTGTTCATTAGCTCATGGTCTTAGGGGTCTGAAGGGAATAGGAGAAGCATTCCGCGATAGTGTAACCCGAGTTTTGAAAATTTCGCAATAACGTTGAGGCTGGTTAGGTTGCCAACTTACCTCCAATGTTACTCCCGCTATGTTTGCTCGCTAACATGCTAATAACTCTTAATTTGAGTTAAAATTGGACGAGTCACTAGCACTATCTTGGAAGTAAAGAAAAGAGGAGTGTGGAAGTAGATAAACCCCCGCCTAGGAGTTGTGAAATCTACTAATATGTTGTGTTGCAGAACAAAGGGTTTCAGAGTGACGGTTCTATACGTAATACATATATTTACAGGATGATTGAAACAAAGTTAGAGGTTTCTAAAGTGGACGCATTTTGGTTTTCATTGGGCCACACTGTCGTTTGCTTGTCCCCATACACGTGTAATCTCAATCCCAGGAAACTAGCTTGGGCCAAGGTAAAACGAATAGTTAAATGTAACAGATGACTTTTCCTTACAGGAATTGCACGACGTAACGCTCGAGGGTATATCACTTGTGGCCGAAACAGGCTGGCAGGGTGTTTGAAAACATTAGAAAAGGTAGAAAATGATCAGTGGGAGGAAGACCAGTAGTTGAAAACATCGTTTATATGTATTTTATAAGTTAAATACACTGCATGAACTAAAAGTAACACAAGTTCTGCTATTTTGAGTGACTTCTTTGCCTTGATCTAGCGTGAATACACATTCCAAGGTTGGCAACATTATCGTAAGCGCGATTAGAGGCACGGCTCCGGCTTCAAATATCTCTTGTTTACGTGGAATTGTTTACTGACGTACTCAATTGCTGCATTCCTCCCAGGGACCATAAGCTGGTAAACAAACTAGAATGATGCAAACAATGCAAGATGGCGCTACAGGAAGGCATTGTATATATTGCAGCGGAAACAGAAGATAAGACGCATAGTTTGATACTCCTGGATTAAAATATAATTTGAAACTTTCCTGGCGACGAACATATTCAAGATGTTCTCGGGCTTCGAGCCAGGTGTAGTGATGAGCCTTCGACGTTTCGGAAGTTACTAGTTATTCATCATCCTGATGATGGGAGAGAAGCACACTCCCGAAACGTCGAAGGCTCTTCATCACTACACATGGCTCGAAGCCCGAGAACATCTTGAATATAGTCCTGGATTGCTCGTCAGGCACACGCTAATCACGTGTTATATACCAACACTGGTTTCGCGTGTACCGTTGCTATGACGACCACAATGACGCATCCATGTTCATTTATACCTTTCCGCCACGTGGTAAGCAACTGTCAATCACCTTCTTGTCTGGCGCCGAGTAGGTATAATAGAAAACACCGCTTGGAAACTATTTCACCACTTTCTAGCTCACCTACACATTTCCCACTTTCCAACCGCTGGGTTTGGTGATCAGTCAATGCTTACCTTTTTTTTTTTTTTTTTTTTTTAATTTTTTTTATTTTCATATTCTACTCTAACAGGCATACACATACAATTTTCTTAATGTTGATTCCTCTGGTGTTTGAAAATTTGTTTATTTCGTAACAAAATTTCTGAGCTCTATACCTCTCAGTTTATATAAAGGAATATCACAGGAAAGAAGAGTTTTGCAAAATATTCAGAACTATTTGAAACTGGAGTAGGAAGAGGAAGCTGCTTCACCTAAAAGAACATGTCTAGAAGTTGTACATGAAGCGGCCTTTCTATGTTTACTATCTCTTAAATGGTGCAAGACTTGAGATCGCTGGTCTGATTTTTCACATTTTTGACAGGATAGAATTGTTCCATCACTTGTAAAGATGCCACTAAATTCAACAGCATATTGTTGCAAACATGAGCAAACACTTGACTTTACTTTGGGCATTATATTGTAATTCAGTTAACTTAATATATATACCGCAAGTCACTCACTACACAATACCTTCACGAATGAAGTTCTTTCAAATTGCATACTCAAAATATGACTCCAAGATTTGTTGCTAAATTTAAAAATTACAGCAAAGAAAAGTGACAAATTATGTGTTTGTAGCAAAATTCTTTAAAATATTTATTTTGATAAGGATAATACAGGAATATATTCTTTTATGTGAAAAAGAATTTCGTATACGATTGAAATTTGCTGCTTCGGGAACTTCTGTCTGAGTTACACTTTTTTATCTATAAGAAAAAATGACATACAAATTCGTTCCCTGCTTATAGGTATCACTGTTCATAACAATACACGTTACAGGCTTTTAGCTGATAACAGTATTTCGAGATCGCTGCCACATGCCTCCGTGAGTAGAATAATGTAGAAAATAGTTTTCGTCACTAAGTGCAAGTATTTATATTGATTTTGACGAAACTATGCATCAATCACTTAATTCTTTAAGTTTTAAGTTAGGTTTGTTATTCTGACGTACAAAAACCTGGTTACTCACGCTCCCCAACTACTTATTAGTTGTTCAGGGCTTACAATTTGGAACAACATTACATTAAATGAGTTATTAATTATGTATGAAGCACAGTACTTACTCCAAACTGTTATACTGTAAAAATACATTTATCACATATTGGTTTGAAATAAAGTCACGCTCTGGCGTTATTCTTTGTAGCGAATTATTGTTTTCTAATTTTTTCGAATAGCAAAGACGGGAGAAACAAGTACATTTCTTAAAAACGTTTTGGTGCTCTGGATTACTTCTCTTTCTTGTTTCGAAAAGAAGGAAATGTTTGGGTCAACATCTGTCAATGTATGACTATGACGTGATAATCCAGTTACTATTTACAGCACGATGCATCAGTGGAAAGTTCTTATTGCACTTTCTTATATTACAGTTTATAAAAATACACATTACTTAAGCTGTAAACTGGTTACAGTATTTAAAGACCGCCACCTCATGTGAATAATTCTACTTCAATACGTCCGGTTCCTGGTCGCAAATTGTGTTCTGTACAAAGAAGCAATGGGCAGTTTTATGTATTTGACATTGATTATTTTAATTACGCGTTATTTCCGGGTATTTTACTGTAATGTAGATAACCTTTTATGTGCAAAGGCCCATTTCTGGAATTAAAATAGTAATATAACACTGGAATTAACGTAGAGAAAATTAAAATTAGAGCTTCAATAAAGAAGAAGGTGCTGCGTTTGGATTACTTCATTACAAAAAGGACTGAATCGCTGAACATACCTACGAATTGTAAAATATTTTAACTCCAAATTTTCCAGTCTTAATCTTATATACAACAAAGTATCCTTCAATTGTAATTCAAAACTTCAACAGCTTACGAAAAATAGGATACCATTAGATTTGGCGATTTTGTTTGTTGTAGCCATTAAACATAAAATTCTTCATTTAGTGGTAGGGAAAAATGCTGAAGGAATGTGGGAAATATATGAAGCGTTGTTGTGGGAAAACTGTAAGAAAGCTGACAGAAATTGCAGTATTCATTTAAAACGCTATAGGTATGTAGCCTTAAATTATATAGACACTCGCAAAATTATGGGGTCATAACCGACACTTTCGGGAAGAACTAAACCACTCGAGTGTTTATCCAATGATCAATGCGAAAAAGATCCATCTGCTCCAAGAACATACTGTTGCGTGCGTGTCTTCAAGGTACTTACATTCTTGGTATTAAGTTATCAACGGAACAAGTTGAAACTAGAAGTCTTATGTAAGGACGGTGTTTCCAACATTTTCAGATGTTGAAATGTACTTAAATTTATTTATGTACTAAGAAGACAGTCATCTAAGTGTAATCTGCCAGAGAGATGTGACATTGCTATGTCGTAGCGCTGTTATATACGCAACAGAAAAACAAAAAACAAAAAAACTCATCGCCATAAAGCCAGTTTCCCTAAATAGCTTCAAGGCAACAGAAATAACCAATATTTACCTTCACAAGGGATACTGTAAACGTGTTTACCATAACCTTCGATGTACATATGTGTAACATAGTGGAGCCGCATTTTCCGGTTTGTTCCAATCGTATTTTGTAACAAAAAATAACAGTTTGGTGTTTAGATTTGTAACAGAAATAACTACTCTGGAGCTATAATATATTGCTGTCATTTCCGAACTGCGATACAGAAATGTGCTGGGAATGGTGAAGACTGCTGATATGAGGTTTACCAAGGAAACTTTGGGACAAGGACCAAGGTAAGAATGCCAAGAAATATATTATAACGTAAGTAGATATATTTAAGTAGTTCATATATATATTATAAATACTTATTATAATACACAGCTAATAAAGGTTTTAGGATGTAGACATAATTCTTTGTTGAGGACTAAACCTACATTTTCTGCTCAAGTCAGAAGACAAACAATTGAATGGTTTTGGTCATTGCGCAGGGTATCAACACCAACGGGTATGGATGCAGACATGCTTATAGTTTTGGTGCTAATTGAGTCTGTTTCTTGGTGCATAAACAAGAATTCTTTAACCAGTAATTATTACACTTTTTCGGAGCACGCCAATATCACACCAATAGTTCTATTTTTATTTAAATGTGAAACAATAACTATAAATATGAGGTAATTTATTCTAATACATTAAAAATGAGAATATCCAAATGCAACTGAATAATGGTAAATATGATGTTTAACGTTTCTTAAAAATGTAAAAATAAGTTGAATGTTTCAGCAACATTATTAATGAGATAATGCCCTGAAATCATGATCAATTTGGCTCTTAGTTACCTGAACCAATGTGGCACTTCACGTAATACATATTCAGTTTTCGCTGTTAATGACACAAAATATTCTGTACAAAATAAACGAGCCAATTAAACATCTTTCGAAGAATTTCTTGTAGCTCTTTGTACATATTCTCCATGTTTCTTGTCATGCACTTGAGTTTTGATATGGCCTTGAATGTTGAATGTTTATGGTATTGTGTATTCCCTCCAAAAGTGCTTCAGTGTTGGCACATAAGTTAGTATGGCGTGTTTTTGAAGTCTGCTTTACATCGGCAGTACTGCAAGACTGATGCCCCAGTTCATGCACATCTTTCTGCATAATTTCCTCTTTCTTATAAACAAATGGCCAAATTGTACAGGTATTTATTCCACCTGCACTTTGAACTTCAGTACAATGTACCCAATGTCCACTTTCGTGCTTCTCTACTGCAGGTGTAGTTTTTGCACATCTGGTCAAAACAATGAGCGCAACCTTTTATTCGATAGTAATATTCAGCTATTTTTGTTTTACTATTTCATAGTATGCTGAGCATGTAATACGATTGATTCTTTATTTGTCTTTGGGCAGAAAGATAGTAGTACACTAGTTGTACATAAACATATTTGGGTTTGCTGGTCGTCCTTTTTTTTCCCCCAGGTATTTCCTTTTCTACTTCTGTATTGGCATTCCTTACAGTTTCTTTCTTCATGTTGGACAGTAAAAATGTGATCCAGTTGTCCACTATGCTGTTTGAGTTCATCCCATGAACAGGTGTGGACAGTTACTGTTTCACGAAGATATTGGCTAAAGATTGGCCCCAGGTATAGGTAACCTTTGCTATATATGCAATACGAGCATGGAATTAGCATTACGCATATAAAGCAGACGCGTAGCATTAATGATTGTCAAATTAGTGTTCATTATAATTTTGTGGTACATAATCGATGTAATATTAAAGCTCGAGCTTTCCTAAACATGATTGAATTCGTGCCATTCTGCAATTACTTGGTGGAGAATGCTTCGAAACCAAGCTTGGGTCAACGGCATCTATCGTCATCTGCAGGAAGCTGGTATTCTGTACCAGGCACACGGTATATGATGTGTTATTGTGCTATCTTTCACAAAAGTAAATACCCGTCTTCAGTGAGACCAACGCGAATGGCCACCTAATTCCCAGGCATACTTGCATAGATGATATGAGAATTAAATTAGTCGTATGCTGTAAGATTTGAAGCTTTCACGGCGAACGTTAGTGATAAGAGCTTCACGGGTGATCAGCCGTGTTAAACTTAAGAAGGTCGAGCTTTCGGCCATTATACTCTCCATGGCCATCTTCAGGACTAAAATGATGGAAAATTCTCCTCAGTTTCCAAATATATACTATCGTTAGGTTGTGTTGTCCGAACCAGTGCGCGGGTGATGGTTTCTGATTGGGCCTGCTGTAGGCTCGGCTGCAGTGTTTTCCCGCGGGTACGAAATTTGTGCAGTGTTTCTAATGGCTATAGTCCACGCGGAACTTCTCTGTTGAAATTGTGGGGGTGTAATTTGATGTGGATGGCCTCCTTGATGAGTCTGTCCCAGTAATTTTCTGAGTGTTCTAGTATTTTTGTGTCTTGGAAATTTATTTTGTGGACCTGTTCTATGCAGTGTTGGGCTACTGCTGATTTTTCTGGCTGGAGAAGTCTGATGCTCCGTTGATGTTCTTTGCATCTTTCCTCTATCGTGCGTCCTGTTTGACCCACATACACCTTACCACACTCGCACGGAATCCTGTATATTCCCGGGACCTTAAGCCCAAGTGGGTCTTTCACCGGCCTGAGGAGTTGTCGGATCTTCTTAGGGGGTGTGAAGAAGGTTTTGATATTATGTCTCGCGAGTATACGGGAAACCTTGTTGGAGACAGAGCCGTAGAAAGGTATGTAGGCCTTCTCTTGAGGGCTATCCTTCCCTTGCGTGAGCAGTAGCGGGTTCTTCCTGCTGCGTTCTACTTTCCTACGGGTCTCATTGATGTCCTGGTTGCTATACCCATTCTTGCGTAGGGTATCCTGTAAGTATTGAAGTTCTAGGTGTATGTGGTCCTTGTCTGCTATGTCAAACGCTCGGTGAAACAGAGTGGAAATGATTGTTTTCTTCTGAGAGGGATGATGGTGGCTGGAGGCATCCAAGTATCTGTTGGTGTGTGTGGGCTTCCTGTAGACCGTGTGTCCCAGGCTGCCATCCGGTTTTTTGTACACTAGAACATCCAGGAAGGGAAGGGAGTTGTCATTCTCCACTTCCATGGTGAATTTAATATTAGTATGTAGGCTATTGAGATGGTCGAGAAAAAAGCCAAGTTTTTCTGTCCCGTGTGGCCAGATGACGAAAGTGTCGTCGACGTATCTGTAGAAAGCTTTTGGTTTGTGTGTAGCGGTGTCCAGTGCGGTGTGTTCAAAGTTTTCCATGAAGAAATTGGCAATGGCCGGTGATAATGGTGAGCCCATGGCCACTCCGTCAGTTTGTTCGTAAAACTGGTCATTGTAGCAGAAGTAGGTGGACGTGAGAGTGTGTCTGAAAAGTTGTGTGATGTCCTCCGGAAATTGTTCCGCTATGAAATGTAGTGAGTCTTCTAGAGGCACTCTGGTGAAGAGGGATTCAACGTCGAAACTCACCAAGATATCCCCCGGGTCCAATCTCATGGTTGAGATCTTTTGTACGAAGTGGCTGGAGTTCTTGATGTGATGATGACAGGCGCCCACTAGTGGATTCAATAGAGTGGTGAGGTGTTTGGCCAGCTGGTATGTGGGTGAGTTTATAGCACTTACAATGGGTCGGAGTGGTATTGTAGGTTTGTGGATTTTCGGAAGTCCGTAGAGTCTGGGTGGAGTGGCTGAGTGCGGGATGATGGTTTTTTGGGCTTCGGTGGTTAGGCTGGAGTGTTTGATGAGCTCGGTGGTGATCTTGGTGATCCTGGCCGTCGGGTCCTTGTCAAGTTTCTTGAAGGAAGAGTCTTCGAGTAGTAGTTTAATTTTCCGGTCGTAATCTGTGGTTTCCATAATCACCGTGGCATTGCCCTTATCTGCTGGAAGTACTGTTAGGGACGCGTCTTGTCGTAGTGTTTTTAGTGCTCTGGATTCTGCAGAAGAAATGTTTGATCTTGGTTTCTTAGCTTTCATCAATGTGAGACTGACTTCTGTTCGTATTTCCTCGGCTACGTCCGCCGGAAGGCGGCTTAATGCTTGCTCTGTGCCACTGATGAAATCACGAGTTGGTATAGACTTCGGTGCCGGTGCGAAGTTGAGTCCTCTTGAAAGCACTGAGATGGTTGGTTGATCTAGTGTGCGTTCGGTGAGATTAATTACCAGCTTGGACTGGTCCAGAGGAGTGTGGTCCTGTTGTGTGTAGTGGATACTGTTGAACTTTTTCACGTGCCTATCTGTGCTTTTCTTTTGGTGGCGCCAGTACTGTGCGGCTATGGATGCGTCAATCCATTCTTTGTCTAGACTCCGTAGCGAAGAAAATATGTCGAGATGAAGTGTTAAAAGTTCCCTGGAGATACGGTCCAAAAGGCAATAGGTGTAGTGTATCCTTTCTCTTACCAATGCGAGACTGGCGCGTCGTAGGATTCGTTGTGCCCGGCTTGTGGAGATGTTGTGATGTACCTCGGCGAAGTGTGGAACAACTGTGTGGTCTCGGCAGCGTTTCAGGAAGGCTAAAGTGCATAGAGCACTAGCTCTCTTGGTCTGTAGACGTTCATATCGTCGTAGTTTCTTGTAGGTATCCTCCCCGTAGAGGTGCTTAATGTAAGATTTGAAGCTTTCACGGCGAACGTTAGTGATAAGAGCTTCACGGGTGATCAGCCGTGTTAAACTTAAGAAGGTCGAGCTTTCGGCCATTATACTCTCCATGGCCATCTTCAGGACTAAAATGATGGAAAATTCTCCTCAGTTTCCAAATATATACTATCGTTAGGTTGTGTTGTCCGAACCAGTGCGCGGGTGATGGTTTCTGATTGGGCCTGCTGTAGGCTCGGCTGCAGTGTTTTCCCGCGGGTACGAAATTTGTGCAGTGTTTCTAATGGCTATAGTCCACGCGGAACTTAGTTTGAGTCCGCCCTCTCTGTTGAAATTGTGGGGGTGTAATTTGATGTGGATGGCCTCCTTGATGAGTCTGTCCCAGTAATTTTCTGAGTGTTCTAGTATTTTTGTGTCTTGGAAATTTATTTTGTGGACCTGTTCTATGCAGTGTTGGGCTACTGCTGATTTTTCTGGCTGGAGAAGTCTGATGCTCCGTTGATGTTCTTTGCATCTTTCCTCTATCGTGCGTCCTGTTTGACCCACATACACCTTACCACACTCGCACGGAATCCTGTATATTCCCGGGACCTTAAGCCCAAGTGGGTCTTTCACCGGCCTGAGGAGTTGTCGGATCTTCTTAGGGGGTGTGAAGAAGGTTTTGATATTCAATACTTCAAGAACTTCAATACTTACAGGATACCCTACGCAAGAATGGGTATAGCAACCAGGACATCAATGAGACCCGTAGGAAAGTAGAACGCAGCAGGAAGAACCCGCTACTGCTCACGCAAGGGAAGGATAGCCCTCAAGAGAAGGCCTACATACCTTTCTACGGCTCTGTCTCCAACAAGGTTTCCCGTATACTCGCGAGACATATCAAAACCTTCTTCACACCCCCTAAGAAGATCCGACAACTCCTCAGGCCGGTGAAAGACCCACTTGGGCTTAAGGTCCCGGGAATATACAGGATTCCGTGCGAGTGTGGTAAGGTGTATGTGGGTCAAACAGGACGCACGATAGAGGAAAGATGCAAAGAACATCAACGGAGCATCAGACTTCTCCAGCCAGAAAAATCAGCAGTAGCCCAACACTGCATAGAACAGGTCCACAAAATAAATTTCCAAGACACAAAAATACTAGAACACTCAGAAAATTACTGGGACAGACTCATCAAGGAGGCCATCCACATCAAATTACACCCCCACAATTTCAACAGAGAGGGCGGACTCAAACTAAGTTCCGCGTGGACTATAGCCATTAGAAACACTGCACAAATTTCGTACCCGCGGGAAAACACTGCAGCCGAGCCTACAGCAGGCCCAATCAGAAACCATCACCCGCGCACTGGTTCGGACAACACAACCTAACGATAGTATATATTTGGAAACTGAGGAGAATTTTCCATCATTTTAGTCCTGAAGATGGCCATGGAGAGTATAATGGCCGAAAGCTCGACCTTCTTAAGTTTAACACGGCTGATCACCCGTGAAGCTCTTATCACTAGTCGTATGCTTCCCTTGTTCTGAGGATATGGCAGACATGTCACCTCGCAGTTTTGAAAAGCAATATTTTGACAATCCTTCTACATTAGCGCGCAAACATTGCAAATTTAATTTCAGTGCACCTGCAGAAAATGTGTTCATATACGTACATACTAGTGCAGTGTTTTTCAAACTGTGGTTCGCGACCCCCTGGGGGAGTCGCGAAGCCTCTGTAGGAGGGTCGCGAGAGGTCGAGAGAACTCAGTAAAAAAAATCAACACATTTTAAAAAGGTAGATATATCAAGAAAAAGTTAACAAAATGATACTCGTTATGTTATGTATATAAACACATTAACAGAAAATAAAATTTTCGAGTACTCGTTCATTTTAATGTGAAAGTTCCGCTTGAGTTTGTTCAATCAATTTCTCCCATCCTGGATCCGTTTTTGCAACATTAAGTATTAAATCGTTTTCCAAATTTAAGCGATTTCTTAGTTTACCTTTTATTTGGGCCATTGATGAGAATGCCAACTGGCACAAGTACGAGGTAGAAAATGGAATCAAACACTTCAAAACCTCGGTTGTTAATTCCGAGTATTCTGTTTTTCTTTTTAACCAAAAGGTATCTAAATTTTCAGACTTGAATTCCAACTGTAACATCCCATCGGCAGATAATTCCAGCAGATTCTCTTTGAGCATAGTTGCTAAATTTGCCTCATTTATAGCTGCATTTAAAAACGAATTTAAGATCCATCTTTGCCCAGTGCTATTCGATACCTCTTGCACTGAGAAGTAAGGACACAATTCTTTCTTCAAATTATCTAACACCATTTTCATATTATATATATATGAGTTGATGTTTATCTCGCTTCCGGCTTCTTCAATGAAAGACTGTGTCGACGAAAATGAATCACAGTTTTGATTTATAGATGATGACCACAATTCAATTTTTTTATAAAGCCATGGAGTTTGTCTTTTGCTGTAATGACAGTTTCATCCTGCCCTTGAAGACTTTTATTCAAGTTATTTAAATGCTCAAATAAATCAGAAAGAACAGCCAATTTCAAAAGGAATTCCGGATCAGAAATGAATTCATAGTTATGTGAGTTGGCTTGCTGTAAATATACTAATAGTTCAGCGCGAAGTTCCATAACTCTGGTCAGTACTTTGCCTTTGGATAACCACCTAACCTCTGTATGGTAAAGCAAATTGCGATGTAGTGTCCCCATATCTTCACAAATGATTCGAAACAATCGGGTCTGCAACGCTTTTCCTTTATTAGAATTTTAATGTTAATAATCTTATTTAGAACTTGACTGTATTCTTGTGGCAAGGTTTTGGCTGCAAGAGAAAGCAATGCATCCAACAAGCGTTTGGCATCTGGTCTTTCAGTCTAGCAATAAATCCACTCTTCGCACCAGTCATGGCTGCTCCTCACTACAAATAGCAATGCATTTGTGTGCCCAATCGATATTCATATCCTGCGTAGCTTTAAGGAACATGTTATGCAAGCACAGACCTGTAGTATTACTGGAAAGTGCCTTGCAAAATAGTATTTCTTCCATTAATGTTTCATTGGATTCAAAACGCACAAAAGCTACAAACTTCGCACAACCCGCAATATCCCTTGATTCATCAAATTGCAAGGACACAAAAGAACTTTACTTTGTCTATGACTTGATCACGAATGTTAGTCGCTTATCCTGCGTTGGATGGTATTGTCAGAGAGAGGTATACTTTTGAGCTTTTCGACCTCTTGTTTGCCAAATATAATTCTGCTATATCTAAGGCCGCTGGTAAAATAAAATTTTCGGCAGTACTGTGAGGTTTTCCTACTTTAGCCACACGAAAAGCTTCTCGATAGCTAGCGAGCAACGCTTTCTCATTTAGGTTGGACATTTGTCCTATAGCAGTTTTTTGAAGTTCAAGAGCTCTAAATTTTCGCTCAAAAATTCCACGGGTTTATTTATTTATTTTATTTTTTTATTAATTTTTTTTTTTTCTCCTCCATTGGAATGTTTTGTGTTTAGGTGACGTACCAACTTTGATGGCTTCATGCTTTCTCTTGACAAAATTTCCAAGCAAATTATGCACTGCGGTTTATTATCAATCACAGTAAACCCAAATTTCAAATAATTGTCGTCATAACGACGTTGTTTCTATATTCCACTGCTCCCGCTAGACGTTGATGGTTCTGATGATCTTTTCAGGAATTTATCCATTTTCAACTATAAACAACTCAACCGCGCGTGTCTCACGCTCACAAATCACTTCACAATTACTCCAACTCCAGGGCACCTTACATGCAGTCCGTATAACACCCTAGTTTCACTTCCGAATCGTTTCCACTTATCGCGGTTTTGCTTCCGATTCCACTTGCTTCGCGGTCTTGCACTCAACTGCCGTGGTCGTGGTCGACCGCCCTATTTATAGGCCAGCGCATTCTCGCGAGAATCATCTCGAAGCGTAACGAAACGTCTCGAAACTTGTGGACCTTTTGCGGAACCCAGGACCTCCTAAATACCGGACCTGACACTGTGATTCAAGATGGCGGCCTATGTGGTGGGAACTACTTGTAAACAACTCGTCTACAGGCTACGATTTCAACGCAGTAAAATAAAAATGTGGTGTAATAACACGCCTATTTTGTGAATATGGGCTCTGTTAAACACAAAAACACTGTCTTAAACATAAACTCAAGTAAACAAAAAAGAATGACATTTAATATTAAACGATAAACCATGGGCAATGAAATATATAACCTCAAATATCATTCATGCAATCTACAGGTTTACATGCCATTATGTAACTGCATTACACACTCAAATTACAAAGAAGATAGACAAAACTGCAAGCAGCGTGTTACTTAAATAAAACAGAAGTGTTGACATTGAGTTGACTCAATTATTAATCATTGTTTACACTGTTTTTCACATTTGTACAATGTACATAATGTTATATACCTACACAAAACATACTATACTGGATGGCTGATATACAAATGCTGCCATTTAGAATAATTAGCTACCTACTAAATTCAAAAGCTTTAGGGTGGTGCTTTTACTATTACTGAAAACTTTTGATTACTCAGTTTGCAACAACATATTACTCAGCACCTCATGACACTTTATTTTACAGGGGGAATCCACAAAAGCAGATGAAATATTAAAAATAATAACCGTAAAACAGCACTGTAAATGAAATACATGAAATACGTAATCTTAAATCAGTATTGTAAAGCAACATTGTGTTAGCTTAGGTTAGGTTAGTTTTGCATATGAGTGGGGTGACAGGGTCCTGTGTTATCGAAATATTTACAATTTGGGTAGTGTTTATGCAATCATTTCAACGTAAATGCATTAATCAATCATTGTAGCATATATTACACTCGTTTATGCACATTTATTAGCTAAATATCCGCCGCATAAGCGAAATAAAACCACTTCATCGACCGTACGAAATTTTCTCATAAATAAAACACGAAGCTTGAGCGCACAATAAAACTTACAAGATCGTAATCAGCAATAAAAACTGCATCCATTGCACTATGTTTCATTCGTTTTCTCGAGCGGACGATTTTGTAAATATTTACCAAACTTTGCTATAGTCTACAGTTTTACATGCAGCAACATAACACATTTCTTCTAAACTACAGCTACACATTTAAATTACAAAGACAAAAGATAATGTACAAATATGAGCAGCATACTACTTACATGAAACAAACTGTTGATGTTGCAGATGCCACTAATTGAATTCACTCGAAATTATTGTCTTTCACTATTCACACTATTCACCATGTTATATACACACCGGCAACTAATACACATAACGCTGCAATTTATTGTAATTAAATACTGAATTTAGAAGCTTTATGTTGTAATTTACCTTTTGTTTTAACTGAAAGTTTCTGATTTTTAATTTGCATCCGGGAATGCAACAGTTACGGTGCATTGTCGTGTTTGAGGTTAGGTTGTAGTATGGCAACATTAATATACACTGCTGGAACAGTTTTTCTTCAACAACCTCTCACCACTGTAATCGTGACACAAATTGTACTTACAAACAGATAAATTAACCACACTATACGGCTAATGTAGCCATAGTCCTAGATGGAACACAATAAACATGAACACGTGGATAGCACACGGCACAGTCAAAACGTTATTACATTTATTCCTGTTCCTATACTGCCCAAATAAAACTTTTGAAACACTCGCTTTGCTAATATGAAGACAAACTTACATAGGAATTATTATAAGAAACAATAACTCGAAGACATAGAAAATAATACGAAAAACAGCGTGTGGAAACACCTCAGAAATCATCGCCACCAGCCGACGCCATTTTTGTACAACTTAGATGGCAGTGTCAGGTCCGTTAATCTAGAAGGTCCTGGCGGAACCTGTACTAATTCCGAGTGTTACCAACAGATGGCGCTGGGAGTCTTGGCCCTAACGATAAGTTTGTATTTGTTAGTTATCAATTGGCCACGTATTCGATTTAAAATTATGTTTTACGTACTTAATTATATATTTATATCCGAACCCTAATAACGCAAAAGCCTAAAATTTTTGTATGGATTATATATGTTTAACATACATGATAAAATGGGCCGGGGGTCGTGAAATATTTTTTGATACGGGGGGGGGGGGGGGGGGGCGTGTCATGAAAAAGGCTGGAAAACACTGTACTAGCGTTTTTATTAAGTTGTATGTAACCAAAAATGATTCCAGTGCTGGTACTAGGCTTATAGACGTAAGCTTAATCAGTACACTCAGTTTTTGTGTCCGCTACAGCGGAACTGGTTAAGGCGTGTTTGTGCAAGTCAATAGCGGTGGGCTTAAATTAGTAGTTCGAATCATATTTGACGTTCCCCCCCCCCCTTTTTTTTTCATTTTTCTTCCTGAACGGGAACATCATTATTTATATAACATATGCGAAATATAAAATTATACAAGTAAGGAATCTATCTCTGATATAGCTCCTCCTTTACGCATGTTCATTCCGCATAGCGTTGTAACTTTTCCAGCCGTCTTATGAATGCTGCAATTCCAGTGCAATTTTACAACTAAATGCTTTATAAGATATTAATTGCAATTGGTGAAAATGAAATAGGGAATGCGTCTATCTCAATTGTCGATTATTCCTCCCGAAATTAATATTTGCTTTAAATATTCACATTCGAAGGCATCTGTAAATATTTTGTTGACTATTACCATGTTCATATATATAATAGTTTAATAGTGAAAGATTCTGTTTTAATGGTCATAAGATGCATTGTTACAAGATCTGGATGCCAGTGAATAGTGTATTTAATGATATACGAGTATTAAACAACAATGCAGTTGTAGACTACTACAGCGTAAAGCAACCGTTTGCAGCTATATATATAGCAGCGTTGCCATGTGTGTATCTCCAAGCACTATTCAATGTTGTTATATCCCGTTAACTCAATTTCTAGCAGTGTGCCTTTATCCTGATTCTCACTTCGTGATAAAAAGCTGTGGAGAATTAAACAGGTTTGTAAATTTGGAATCTCAGAAAATAAAGACGTGAAAGGCGAGGATCGAACCCCGGTAGCTAGAGTTCTGAATTACACGAGCAGCAACGCAATGGTCTCGGTTAATTTGATGTATTATTCCAATGAAATCTGCATCGCCGGGCGCAGATGTCCTGTTTTTGTTATAGAAGTTTACGGCAATTAAGTTTTTTATAACGGAAGCCTAATTCCTTCACTATTTTCCGAAGGGAGGTCTGCCTGTAAGAAGTTCTACATCTTGCAACAAAGAATGCAATTTTAATATGATAGGATGCTCTTTTCTCGCGTAATAAGCATAATTGCGGCGAGGAATTCTATCCTGCTGAAAAGGATCCAGGTTCGTAACCGGGTTCTCTCTCCTCTTCTTGCCTGAAGTTTCAAGTTTGGATGAAGACGGTTCACTTCCAGGTCATCTTTTTAATTTCTCTACTACGTATAGTAAAGTAGAGGAAGTATTGTATTCCACCCACAAATTCGATGTCGAGATTTCATCGGAAATATGTTTTGAGGTCCCCTGAATAAAAAAAAAGCATTTTTAGAAAAAGGTCCGTGTGTTTGTGTCTCATTCTATGGACAGCATAACTCAAAAACGAAAAAAAAAGTTGTTTAAAAACCAAAGTTGGTATTTATGTTTAATGTCTTTCAAGGATGCGACACGAAGATTTTGAAGAAAATAGCCCCACCCTAAACTACCCTTTACGTGGAAATTTTTTCGAAAATTTTTGTTTTCTTGAAAATGGCTCTAACGATTTTGATTAAAACGCCATGTTTAAAATATTTGTATGAAAAATGAATGTATATGTTGAATTTTCTAGCTATAGCCCCTGCAGTCGTATCTACTCTGGACGACTTTTGCATAACTGGTAAACCGTTAGAGATGGACCAAATCTTACTGTACAAAAAATGTAGATCTCGCTAAAACACACAATTCATGTCTAAATAAATTGCTTGTAGTGTGAACCATTTCGGAGATATTCCTCGTTATTTGTGTCAGTTTCGGCATACTTAAAATTTTCCTGAAATACAACATGGTTCCTTTTTTATGTTAACCGTGCAAAGAGAACGGAATTTGAAAGCTTTAAATGATTTGACTGTCGCTCAAAGTCTACTGTATTCCTCGTACCTACAGGAAGATCAACAATAAGATAATTTCTGCAAATGTTTATCTCAACTAACACGAAGAAGATAGAGGAATAAGAGATTGTAAGAATGGTTAGTACAAGATTAGAGAACGTGATGTGAGTGCAACACATCAGATTTTTCTTTGCGTACTCTGTTGTGTTCTTGCTTATTCCCACTGCACGTGCTGTTCTATCTAGGACTTTAGCAATAGAAGTTAAGAGGCCGCAATTCTCTTCTTCAAAGCACTTGCTTATTAAGCATATAAATTCACGGGCCTGTCCTTATTGGAGTACCTCTTCCGAAAGCACTTTTGTTCATTTTGCCAGAAAGCTTTGCTTTGTCTTTTTCACTTTCATTATTTTCAGTCGACATAGTTAAATATTTAATATTAAGCACGCACGCGCGCGCGCGCGCACACACACACACACACACACACACACACACACACACACACACACACACACACCCCTACACGTAATAATTATCCTGAATTTTGTGTTCGTAAACACGACCGTAATACTGACACTACACTAATAATAATCACTGAATTTTGTGTTTGTAAACAAGAGCGTAATATTGACACTACACGTAATAATGATCACTGAATTTTGTGTGTGTAAACAGGAGCGTAGTATTGACACTACCCGTAATGGTGATCACTGAATTTTGTGTTCGTAAACACGACCGTAATACTGACACTACACGTAATAATGATCACTGAATTTTGTGTTTGTAAACAAGAGCGTAATATTGACACTACACGTAATAATTATCACTGAATTTTGTGTTTGTAAACAAGAGCGTAATATTGACACTACACGTAATAATTATCACTGAATTTTGTGTTTGTAAACAAGAGCGTAATATTGACACTACACGTAATAATGATCACTGAATTTTGTGTTTGTAAACACGACCGTAATACTGACACTACACGTAATAATGATCACTGAATTTTGTATTCGTAAACACGAGCGTAATACTGACACTACACGTAATAATGATTACTGAATTTTGTGTTTGTAAACTAAACAGTGCACGCGAAACAAGTAAACTGATATACCAGGCACGTGTTGTCAACGACTCGCCGATTTGCATTAAAATACAATAGCGAACTGTTAGCACAAGGTAGATTCCTGGAAAGGAATTCAGTCGCCGTGCTAAATGGAAAATACGTGGTATTCAATGTTACTGGTGGCAACGCGCAATTGCCGCAGTCGTTGCTACGGAAACGGCCTGGGGAAGGTTGCCTCTAATTGGTGTCTCCAGTGGTTGCTACGAGACCAGAGTGACCTTTTAACCCCCTTTCTCCACTGTGCTAAAGTTTTCAGAGCACATTAGCGTGAGCAGGAAACGCCAATCACCAACGAAGAGTGCGCCAACTATACTATTTTGATCTGAAATGTTTAGGAGTTGTTTATATTGGTGTTTTGCATACACTGAAATAAGGATTTTGAAAATAATTAACATTTGATAGACATTTTAACAAATATGTACTCTAACATGTGGGGTGGGGGAAATGCCAAAATAAGAACATGTTTTAAAAAAGATATTCAACTTTTTGAAAAACTGTTATTTTAGCTATTATAAGGACATTACAACTACAAACTGTAAAACTTTTAGCTTTCTAGGATGTATAGTTACTTAGACAATGTTCCTTATATATATGACACATTTTAACATTGTCCGTATCCGCTTAAAACAAATGTTTTGTTGATCTCTTTTTTTTTTTTTTTTTAGAGAAAAGTGAGTTTGTAATTCCAGCGGTTATGAAGGTTAAGTAACATTTATAAGACTGGAAAAAAAAAAACACGACTATTCTTGTGATCACAAGATGTGTGAAAAACACCTAAAATTGTTTGGGATAAATCCAGTAATAGAAATTTCATTGAATAATCAGGATAAGCTTTCAATTGAACAGCGTACCAGAAAGTGAAAAAGAACAGAGCTTTACGTTCTCATTTTGTACGGGCTATGTTTTCTAGAAAAGCCAGTACTTGCTTTTCATAATCTCAATGAGAGTGAAGAATCTTCAAACAGAGGCAATCGTATTGACTATTTAAATGCATTAGCAATAAATGACGCCTCTGAAAGAACACTTGAAAAAATCTACTGTTTTGTTTTGTGCAACTTCACCTGATATTCAGAATGACTTAATGTCAAGTAAGAGTGTCATCATGACAGATGAATTGAGAAAGTAAGTTCTAATGTTTCTTTGTATCATTAATAATAGGTGAAACTCGTAATATTAATAGTGAAGCACAACTCTGTACCGTTCGTTAGGTACACAAATGTTGACGGAAATGTGAAGAGATGTTTATTTGCTTTGCAGATGCAAGTTATGACAGAAAAGCAGATTCCCTTTTGAATCATGCTCTCCATATTGTCGAATATTTCTTTCAGACAATGATAAAAGATGGAAACTCCGAAGGGCAAGTTTTTAAATTTCGAACATATTCCGACGAATCTTACAATTTTCGTTGGGTTGCATACCAGTCTATAGTCAGACTACGGCACTGATATAAACCACTTTGAACCACGCAGTTCTGGTTTATTTGACACGTACATTCCAAGTGGACACCTGTTTCAAAGTTCCAAAAGTTGTTAATTAATAGTGCATTCAGAAGGTATATAGTATTCTGCACAATGCACGAGGAACTGTTCCCAAATAAGTCTGTCTGTACATTAATCCTCTGATTTTCGTTGATCCCTAGTTTTATCGTCAAATCTTACCTAACAGCGAGAAACGCGAACCTCTCAAGAAACACCGCTTAATATATTGAACTCGATTGGTAACCTGTTAGAAACTTGGAGCTTATGTTTATGCTTTCTTGATCAGTTAATATGTAAAATAAGCATACCTGTAGTAGCTCCTCAGAATTCGTATTATGGTTCCAAATTTGCTGGGCTGAATAATGATTGTTCTGGCTTGGAACTGGTTTTATTAATACAGTTCACAATATGCTGAAGCTTAATATTTAATAATAATAATAATAATAATAATAATAATAATAATAATAATAATAATAATAATAATAATAATAATAATAATAATAATAATAATAATAATAATAATAATAATAATAATAATAATATAAATAATAATAATAATTAATGATGATGATAATGATAATAATGATAAATTTAAAAGTAAAGAAGCCAATTCCCAATAAGTTCTGTTGCTTTCCCTTTAGATCCAAGTTTTTAACCGCACAGCATTACGAGAAAGTGTCTCTTGCCTACTATAGACTATAGCTATTTTCACTTCATGAAGGCACAACGGGCTCTTATGGACCATGTTATTCTTATGGAAGAATCAGGTGCGGCGTTGCCAAATTTGCGTGTTTTCAAATGTGACTAAGATAAAGTATGAACATGCATTTCGGTGTAAAATGTGTCGAAGAATATTATGGTATGCACGATAAACCTTTTATGCAATTGTACATTTTTTAATATAATAAAATATAAAATTTTGTTGAAAGCAGATTTTTTAACATCTTTCTCGCTCCGCACGTTTAAACATGGTTTTAAACCAAAATAATTGCAATGAAAAAAAATCTGGATTATTCGCTTGCTTTCATAGGCCACGTTGGTATTTAGATTATATCAATATGTCTAAACATATTTTTTAAAAAAAATAAAGTTTAAAACAAAGTGTTAGGATTCTTCGTTTACACAGTGGAAAATGTCGTCGCTGGCTAATTCTCGTTCTGTAAGTCCACGTAAAAACTTCCAGCGACAAAGTTGTCAAGGAAATAACGAAATTATTTTTTATATAAATATAGAACATGTCCAGTAACAAGCCATCCATAAATCACCATTTAAAGGCAAATGTTTTTAGCGGGCCAAGCTCACCGCCAACAACACCCGGTTCTCCTGTCTTGTAGATGATGGAAACCAGATGTGTGGCAGTTGAAGAGCCGATAAGGGATTGTACTTTAGTGGAGGTTTTCAATAGGTTTCGGGAATTTGAGGTGTGAGCGAGTTTTACAAGTTCTCTGGTAATCGTGTGCATTGCAGTTAAGTGATCAGTGCACAATGGATCGCAGAAGAAAAGGCGAAATTATTAAAAGTGGCGAGCGAAAAACAATTTTTAGGGTGCATGATTATTTAAAAGAAAAGAACCCCGGACACAGTGACTCGTTTATTGGTAGTGAACTTTATAAGGCGACTGGTGTGAGTAGGCGTACATTTTAGCGCGCTCGCCTACCACCTAGGCGGCCCGGGTTCTATCCCAGGGACTCGCATGTGGTATTCGTGGTGGACGAAGCGGCGTCAGGGCGGGTTTTCTCCGGGTGCTCCGGTTTCCTCCGCCATTTCATTCCACCGGTGCTCCATCTTCATTCCATGTATCATCAGTGTCACCGCCTGCGGTGCCGTAGTAGTAAAAGCGGGCGTTAAACACTACAAACAACTAGGCGTACATTTTTTAGATTAAGAAGAGAATGTAAAAAGGGCCCCATCACTACACCGCGGAAAAGAAGACAAACGGTACATACATACATACAAAACCAGCAGGGAGGTGAAATATGATTTTGTACGCAGTTCTATACGACGAAAATTTCATTAATTTCTGTTTCAAAATATTCCCCCTACAATTTTGTCCGTGTTGAAAAAGGTCAATGAGGATGAGGACTAGTCAAATTTTAAATATTCAACCTTTTATCGCTTAGTGAAGGAAATGGGATTTGACTTTGAAAAGAGAGGAAATAAATCGCTTATGATTGAGAGAAGTGATATAGTTAGGCGGCATTCCTATTTACGGAAAATAAAACAATTCAGGAAAGAGGGAAGGAAAATCGTGTACCTTGATGAAAGTTGCGTAAATGCAGGACACACTGTATCAAAAGTTTGGAAGGATAGGACAATAAAAACTCCTAAAGAAGCGCTTTTGGCCGGGTTATCCACTGGTCTTAAAGCATTATTAAAAGTGTCGAGCGAAAAACAATTCTTAAGTGTTTGATAATGATGATGATGATGATCATAATAATAATAATAATAATAATAATAATAATAATAATAATAATAATAATAATAATAATAATAATAATAATAATAATGATAACGACAATAACTAATAATAAACCTGGTTGTGAGCAAAAACGCGGTAATCACAGTGGCGCAACATATGTACGTGGCAACGCCGCGCTGATTCTCCATAAGAGCCATTGTGCCTTCATAACGTGAAAACTCCTAGAAGTATAGAAGTAATTATTCTTACCTTTCGGTATTTTGGAATGAAGTAATGCAATGCTATAACAAATACAGCATTTAAAAAACTCTGCGCTTCTGTTGTACTTCATTCGCTTTGTTTTCTTGTGCATAACACTAGCTTTCATATTCCAACACTGGATCATCTTCTGGTTCTCGACCCTTATCAGTCATCTCGTCTTCAACATTTTCGTCTTCACGCAGATTCGCCTTTTCTGTATCACATAGTAAATCATTTCTGATTATACTACACTGGACAGGGGAAAGAAAAAGAAACAAAAGGAAAAACCATATGCAGAGGGATTTTGGGAAAAACGTTTACCGGCTCATCAATAAAGGAATAATAGAAGAGGGAGATAGTCGGATGAGAGACCGTGTGCTACATGCAGAATAGTCTTAGGGCTAAAAAGGTTTGAGCTTTTCTTTTAACTGTAAGTGTAGAAAACCCCTTATGAGTGAAGTAAATAGACGGGAACGGAATAAAGCGTTCAAGTGCAGTATACTTCAGTGTGCTGTTCGTGCGCATAACGCAGATATTTTTTGTTTCTCACTTTTTGTGAATTGCCACAGACTTTCTTTTAGTTTAAAGCGAAGCTTAATGATTGCACAGCAGTGCTAAAGGACTTTGTAATCCAATCTTGTATGTTACCATCTTTCTCAATTTCTAGAAAAGTATTTAAGTATTTTTAAGAGCTTCTGCTTGTTCAGCCCAAATCAAAATTTTCTCATCAAACCTAAACATTTTCATATAGGCTATACAGATACTTTCTTTGAAGCCTCGGAGTTGGAAAATATCCACTGCAGCGTTTTATAGGCCTGAATATTTCTAATCATGTATCACCGGTTCAGTTTTTCTGCACTACTGCCATGGGGGCATTTCGTATGAATGTTACACTTTACAGGCTACGCTGGAGATAGCGCATTCGTTTTTGAACACTTACCTTTACCCAGAGTATGGTTACCGAGCGAGGATCTCGTCTCTATCCTATCACCTGTATTAAGCGACCTTATCTCTCGTATTACTTTAAGCAATATGGTGTGTAAATTGTCTGCCCCTCCTCGACTTCCCTGTGTTGTCATACATGGGCGTCGTCAGACTTTTTCCTAACATGTTGGAAGTTTGCAACCATACAACATGAATTCATTTTTGTGCTGTCAAAAGTTTTAGTATTTGTTGCGGATAACTGTATTGATTTGTGCTAAATAAAAATTATTCTCTACATCAAAATTAAAACAGCCTAATAGTCGGTAATTGACTGCACATTAAATTAATTTCCAATAGGGGCGGAGCACGGCCCCCCTTATCCCCCTTCCCCTACGCGACGCGCATGTTGTCACGTATGAAATAAACAGTCCAGTGATGCTTGAGGGTGTGACATAATAAGTTAACACTACTACTGAGGGCAGGTGAATCGCATCAAAGCTTTAATTTAAATAATTCAGCGCTCAAAAAAGATAGGGGAATGCAGTGGGCTTTAAGCGATAGTGAAATCGTTTAAAAGCTGGTCGCCATGTGATGGCTTTGAAATTCCGTCCTTTTGCACGACTAAAAGATAAAAACAAGAATGGATAACATTTTGAGAAAAATATAAGTATTTGAAAATTCAAACCAATAACAAGGAATATCTGGGAAAATAGTTTGCTAAAAAAAATGCAAACCATATAAATATAAATTTAAGAGCTTTACATTTTTTGTGTAGTAAGATTTTCTCTCTTATGGTTTGCCAGTAGCACAAGAGTCGAGTCACTCCAGAATGAAGAGGATTTCAGAGGCTACTCCAAGAAAATGTCTTTAACATATGGTATTTTAATGAAAATCGTTAGATCCATTTTTGAAAAAATCAAACTTTTCTAAAGATGTTCCATATAAAGGGTAGTCTGATGGAAGAATTTTCTTGAATGTCTTCGTGTCGCATTCTTGGGAAATGCTGAACTTAATAACACGTGTTGAACCGGCTCTTTGTTTTTGAATGATGGCGTTCGAAGAGACAGCCTGACAGTGACTGACAGGCACACACAGGCCTTTTCCTAAAAATACTTTTTACTTATTTAATCAGGAAGTCTCAAAGCATTTATTTCCATTGAAATCTCGGTATAGAATTTTTGGGTGAGATACGTTTCCCCTAGTAGAGAAAGTAATAAAAATTCGTAATAGTGCATTTGTATAGAAATAATATAAATCACATCGAAAGCATGCCGGGGGAGAATGGTATGAGACGATACTCAACAGTGGCTGTGATCATGCTCTGCCTCGTAGCCTAAAGATCGCTACCAAAAGCTTGTACATTGATCAGGGCTTATGAAGCCTCTGCAGCTTTGTTATGGGTGTTTTCAAGATTATATAAATAAAGTCTATGTATTATTATGTTATTGTTATTAGTGTTTATTATTATTATTATTATTATTATTATTATTATTATTATTATTATTATTATTATTATTATTATTATTATTATTATTATTATTATTATTATTATTCCGAGTTGCAGCCTAGACCAAAGACCCTACTGCAATATGCAGAAGGTAAAGGAAAATTTTTGAATGGTTTTGTGGCGCTGTTTTCTTTGTTGGAAGTTTAATTTCTAGTAATTTGGCGTTAGTGCAGACCTGGTACTTCGCCCCGTTTGCCTGTGTGTAAGCGCAGAAGATATCTATCACGCCTCATCCGCTCGTCGAAGAAAGGTTCACCGTTGGACTGTGAGGAATTAGTCGTATTGTGATCCTGTGCTGTCCTATGTTGATTGGTGGATCACCGTGGAAAGTAAGTTGTAGTTGCTGGTGGAGGTTGCTGTGATGGCATGGAGATCGATGGTAGATTCCAGTTGGTGGAGGCGACAAAGCATGATCTCGGTGTGTTGGATCTTTACAGCTGCAGCGATGATCTTGATTTGATTTTCTGCCTCGAAGCAGCAGCCTAAGTTCAGCAACTCCGCACGGAGATCCTAGACTCCCTCTCGGAGGCGTTCGCCGGCGATGTGTATGGAAGGTGAAGACCGTTCCTGTTATGGCGGCGTTGCCTTTTACATCTTTCGCACGGTGGAAGCCCAAGAGGGTCATGCCAGCAGTCAAGGCTGCGTGGTGGCGCGCCCTGTCCCAGGTTAAGCGAATCTGAACCCTGGTAGGAGAAACCATGCAGCTTGCTTCCTTCAGGGAGACCCTTGCTGGCAGTCGGCGATGTATCCCGACGGCAACGGCATTGAAACGCGCGTGTCTGCCACCTGGTGAAACGGCAGGAGGCACAATGACGGCGGCGGGCTAGCTTTGTGCAGATACATGGCAACTTGGAGGCGGCGGCGGCGCCTTAGCTTTGGGCAGAGACCGGGCGACCTGGAGGCGGTTGCATGTGCAGTTGTGATGGCGCACGATTCAGTTAGGCGCTGGCAGTTCAGCGGAGGGGCCAGGTGTGATACTCGCAGCTCCGGGGCGGCTGGTTGCTGACGGTGATTCCTGAAGAGACCTGGAATTGGAATCACGCCAGAGGCGCAGGCATTGGTACCATCGGGGTCAGCTGCGGTGTTTCTGATTGGTGGCGTCAGAGGATCCGAGTCGGTAGCAGTAGAAGCCTTCACTGTTGTAGCCGTGTTGCAACGGGGCGCTGACTCTTCTTTTATTACTAGCTTGACCAAAAATACGGCTAGGTGAGTGAAAAAAGTGGGAAGGGCTTTAAAGAGAAAAGAATTTGTCCTGTTGAAATTAAAAAGTTGTCGTCGTGAAATTGCGCATACTGAATGCTCATTGAAATCTGTGCTGTTATAAATGCTGTTGCAATGTAGCCCGAAGAAACTGACTGCAGCTCGGTAAGAGACAATACATGCATTCTGTGTACTATCGTAAGTAATGCCACGAGTGAGTCAATTTATCTAGAGAATTAGAGTATCAGGAGTTGCATTTATTAAGACACTTTCACGAATTAAAAGATGATACAGCCTAAGAAATGTTATCTAAGTGCCGTTTGTAATTACTAATGTCTTAAAAGAAAATGCATTGTTGGCACGGCCTACAAGATTAAATACCAGTGATGTTGCACCATAGGGGCATAGGTACAATCGTGAAAAGGGGGGGGGGGAGGAATTTAAGAGAAGAGACCACTAAAAATTTCAAGAACTATAACATTTATGGATCAATAAATTATACATTTGTTAACAGGAATGATTAATCGGTATAGCAAACCTTTAAACAGAAATGGAAGCCGAAACACACAATAGAAATACAGGTGAAAACAAAACCAATTTACATAACCCCATTCAACTCCCCCTCAAAGCGAGGAGTTGGGCAGTCTTCAAGCCTATCTGAAAATACCTAAATGATTCGCGTGGATATCCTACGGGTTACAAGAATTACTTGTTACAAGATTACATTTAATTCGTCCGCATTAGAAGCACCTCCCAGGCAAGTAACGGTCTGAAAACCAATCTGTAATTCACGGCCTGAGCCTTAGTTAAAACCAAACAACGGGCCCACTTACCCTGCACGCCGAGAAAGGAGCACTCCGACTGACTGTCCCTACAACCGTGAGACCGAGAGGAAACCCAAAGAAAAAACACTAGCGCATCCCAGCGGGGAAAACAAGAGTCGCGAAACAAAAGGAGGTGCCATAATGAAACAAAACAAGTGCGATCAGCACAATACTCCCTCCCCCAACTGACAACACGCGCTCGCTATTCTGCAAAGGAACAGACTGATATGGTATAAGAAGCATCATATTAGGAAGGACACACCTTACACCGCCAGGTCATTGTACAGGTCACTGTGAAAGCACTGGCACCAAACACTGTCACTACAAATCACTGACCACTGTCACATCAGAGCACAATTCTGTTTTTCCGGGACGGGAGAGACGATGCACAGCTGCTTGGGCGTACTGATCCCTCGTTCCAGAGAAGTTAACCTATCCTGGGTTTGAGCATGGGGATGCCCTCTCGTTGCAATCAGGCGTTGAGAAAGTCCAAACCCCAAAACGTGGGCCACAGACAAGCCCCTTCATATTCCATCGTCACCTCCCTGGCCTCCAGAAATCTCCATTGCGGACCTTACCGCTGCCGTAACACTCCATATAGATGGTAACAGCCAGGCTTAACATTACACAATGCCAAGCTGCGGTGGTTAGGTGCTTTCTGGACAGGTAATGAACAGGAGCTGGCGAGGCTGTAACACGGAACAAACGCAACAGAAAGGGAACAAAACGCAGGCTTCAAATAGGCTGCTGCCCCAAAATAACATCTCGGGGTAAATTAAACTGAATGAATGAAGGTTTTTTACAGAACTGTGGATGACATCAAATACATAAATAGCAGTAAATTTAAAAAATTTGAATCAATTTATAACCAACAAGCGTGATAACATATCATAAACTGTTTAATGAACATAATAATATAAGAACAATTTAAACGAACTTGAATAACATTAAATATAATTTCTTCCAAATGACAATTTAAAACAGGCTAATCAATAATATATAATATATACATACAAGTTAAACAAAATAAACAAGGCCTTGTATAAATAAATGCGCATAAAACAAAATCCCTACTGGCCAGACAACACAAGAGCACAAACACGAAATACACATAATTACTACACAAGACACACACCGCAAGCACGCAGCAAACATCCCACAAATACTCCCCAAACATACCACACCAAACACCTCACACCGCTTCCATACAAAGACACACGAAAACAAATCTACACTTTCGCGCACAATACCGACTCCACACGCCCGGCAGAAACTAACTACAGGAGCACCGTAGAGGTATACAGCCCGGCGCACACATGGCACGCTCCAAATAAACAAACACCCACATTCAAAACAAACACTTTATTCACAACATAAACATACAGGAGTAAACAAAGGAAACCCATACACATACGGAAAACAGATACCAAACTACTGGAAGGGTTTCAATTGTGAGACGTGAGCTCTCCTTTCTTGGCCCGTGCGGAGGTCCCTTAAGCGCACAGAAACATTTTTGAAGATACTTATAATCTCGTACGGCCCTACGTATCTAGGAGCCAACTTCGCTGCGTAGGCATTTTGCTTAGAAGATTGAGTGTACAACTTACACAGTACTTTCTGGCCAACGGCATAAGGTGAAGGCTGTTTATTTTCATCATACCGCTTCTTTACCTGGGCAAGTGACTTCTTCAAATTCCGAAAAGCGGCCTTCCATACTCTACATATTTCCTCGCGAATAATATTCTGGGGAAGCAAATCGTCCAAACGCCAAAGGTTAGACAGCGGAGAGTTAGGTATATAGGCTAACATAAGCTGATGAGGGGTAACGCCATGTGATTCGTGTCGAGCCGATTTAAACGCCAATTGCAACCGAGACAAATTAGTGTCCCACTTAGTATGATTATCATGATGAAAGGCTATTAATGCTGATTTGAGGTTCCTGTTAAATCTTTCGGCATGGGAAGGACGGGGGTAATAAGGGGTGGTAGTTATGGTTTTAATGCCCCAACTAAAACAGAAATTTCTAAAGGCGAAAGAAGTAAATTGAGTGGCGTTGTCTGTCACCAGATAACGAGGGGCTCCAAAGGCCGCAAATACTGAAGAGAGAACCTTGACTACCCCTCGTGTATTCGCTTTCGGTAAGGCCGACATCCATACAAACTTACTAAACGAATCTACTACGACTAATGCATACGTATTCCCCTGGGCTGAACGAGGAAAAGGTCCGATAAAATCCACAAATAATTTTTCCAGGGGTCTATTTGCCACCTCCGATGCTAAACCCTTCCATACTGTACATTGCGCCGGTTTTGCCATTGCACAAAGTTGACACTGTCTAACTCGGGAAGCAATTTCTTTATTCATGCCCGGCCACACAAAATATTCCCGAATCTTGTCTTTGGTCTTGGCTATTCCCAAATGCCCGCCTACAGGAGATGAATGGAAATATTCAAACACCATGGAAATTAAGGCCCGTGGCAAAACAACCTTGTTCTTGCCGTCGAAGGTAGCCTGGGTCATCAAAACACCCTCCTTCAAACAATAAGGGGTAACAACCTCACCAGCCTCAAGCCGACCAATAAGGGCCTGCAGATCCGGATCTTTCCTCTGATGTGTGTGCAAACCCTCGAACAACTCCGGAAATTCACAGACGGCTAAAACATTTTCCTTTCCGCATTTACATTCTCTCGGTTCTTCGAATACTCTTGTTAAGGCATCAGCCACACAATTTTCTGAACTACGTATATGTATCGGGACAAACTTAAAAGCTGAAATGCGTACCCCCCAACGCGCTAACCTGCCTGTAGATCGCGGTGAGGCCAACGACCACGTTAGCGCCTGGTTATCGCACTCAAGAGTAAACTCCACATGCTCCAGATATTCGCGGTATTTTTCTAAACCAAATACCACAGCCAAAGTTTCAAGTTCGTAAACTGAATACTTACGCTCAGCTGGAGTAAGGGTACGTGAACTATATCCAATAACCCTACGCCCCATAGGAAAATCCTGGAGTAAAACAGCAGCCACCGATCCCCTGCTTGCATCGGTCTGAAGGATAAATCTACGTGAAAAATCAGGGAAAGCCAATACCGGGGGATTCATTATGGCTTGTTTAAGGTCTTCAAAGGCCTGCTGCTGTTCCTCACCCCACTTAAACGGAGTTCCCTTCCGCCGAAGACGGTTCAATGGTTCCGCCCGCGCTGCAAAATGCGGAATAAACTTGCTGAAAAAGTTCACCATGCCCACGTACCTGGCCAATGCCTTTACGGTTTTAGGGGGAGGAAAGTTACGTAGAACTTTGGTCCGCTCCGGATCAATCGTTATCCCAGCCGGAGATACAATATGACCTAAGAAAGAAATCTGTCCCGCAGCAAAGTTACACTTCTCTTTGCGCAAGGTAAGACCTGCGCGCTCCAGCCGGTCAAAGACCTCCGCTAAATGTTGGCAATGGGTTTCAAAGTCGGGCGAGTAGACAACCACGTCATCTAGATAGTGATACACGTATTTAAACTTGATGTCCGAAAATATTTCGTCTAATAACCGCGACAACACCTGAGCTCCAGTAGCAATTCCGAGGGTACTCGTTGGAATTCAGAAAGCCTCCATGGGACAGCAAAAGCCGTTAGTGGCTTAGACGACTCCGATAAGGGTACCTGGTAGTAGGCGCTATTCAAATCCAAACTAGTACATACTTTGGCACCCGCAAAATAATGCGCCGCCGAATTTAAATGTGGCATTGGTTGGGCCTCGATCTTTATCTTTTTGTTCAAGTGCCGGTAGTCCACCACTACCCTGAAATCGTCCTTGCCCTTAGGGACCAGAAATACTGGACTACTATAAGTAGACGTGGAAGGCCTGATCACTCCCTTTCGTAACATTTCGTCGATCTTTTTACGAAGAATAGCCATTTTAGGTGGGGTGACACGATATGGTGGTAACTTCACAGGGGTGTCGTCTGTTAGTTGTATGTCATACTCCACCAAATTTGTTACTCCTAGACGGTCAGCAAACAATGGCCCATGGTTCGCACAGAGTTGTTCCAGCGAACGGCCCTGCTCTTCTGTCAAATGGGGGAAAGCATTGCTGACGTCGCATATATGGTGACGTAGCCCGCCACTCTCCTCCAAAGATATTTTGTTGATGACTTGACCGCACTGAAATGCAACTCGTTCGGAAGGGGCAAATGCAAAGGTGATTTCCCCATCCCGAAAATCAAGTCTTAGGCCGACTCTAGTCATAAAGTCCGAGCCTAAAATCAGTCGAAATGGCAGGTCCGGCAGAAGATAGAAATAGTGTTTCCACGTAAAACGTGAAATACGCATGGTCAACAGAACCTTGGCATTCACCTGAAATTTATGTCCATTTATAGACACGCACCCAACGCTACACTGCCGCGGTTTGCCCGAGAATTTAGTAAGATAGCTATAATAAAACTCCTCGTGTACCAAAGAGCAGGAACTTCCCGAGTCCAAGAGAGCGATCAACTGTCGTTTCCCAACAGTCACCTGTACTGTCGGCTTCAAATTAAAGGGCTTGGCTATTATCCGACGGAATATCCGACAACAGGCAGAAATTCCGCAAGGGGCTCGTTGTCAATCTTGGCGCCTTTGACCGTCTACACCCACGGGTAGTAAAACGCCACCACGCTTCCTGGCTACCGTGCATTGTCTAACCAAATGCTCAGGAGAACCACATCTAAAGCAAGATCCTGGCGAGCGAAAACTATCTCGAGCTAAATCTCCTCGGTTAGTCTGCCGCGGCTCAAATCGAACACCATGCGGAGGCACTTGCAATGATTCGCGGTTTCGTGCCGCATTTGACGCCTCATACTCTGCCAAGGTCGGCAATAGCACCTCTAAATCTTTAAACGTAGCAGGACAAGAGCTAAATACCAAAAGAGAACGTACCTCCGGGGTCAACCCCGTAATAATGATGTCACAGATCTGCCGTTCACTATCCGGCAACCGTAGTATACGCGCAAACAACTTAACCCTGCTAATGTACTCGGAGAAAGACTCTCCTATCCCCTGGGGTTTCAAATAATGATCTTGAATTAATGTATGTAGCTCCCGACGAGGAATGAAACTTCAATACACTGTCATGCAATTCAGAGACTGGATCAACACATCCCTTAATACGCCCAATTATACTGCGCACCGCGTCACCCCCTTTTGACATCACTACTTCAAGCAGCTGCAAACCGGGAACTTCGCATAACTCAGCGCAATCCTTAGCTCTTACCAGGAACTTCAGAAATTCAAGAGCTGTAAGAACATCAGCAACCTTAAAGACTTGATAAGGTTCAACCAACTGTTGTAAGGGATGAAGTAACTTTAGCGGTTTAAAGGCCGACATTTGGGACGTCACAGTTGGTGTGGCAGTAGACGACTCAGCCCGATCCCCTTTTTGGGCAAGCACTTCTAAATATCTCCTAAACTGCCCCTTCAGCTCGGCTAAGTCAACCCCGAACTTAACCTTAGGACAATATTTTTGGAAATATTCAATCCGCTGCACATAATGCAAGATCCTGGCCGTCAAATGCCTCACCTGCGCTTTAGAAAACCCCGAGCCAATACTCGACTCGGAGAACAATTCTTCAAATTCCAGCCGTGCGGCCTCACATAATGACGGGGATTCAGTTACCAATAAATGTTTGTCCGGCAACACAACATAATCGTTATCCTTCACGCTACGAAGTGCGTCTAATAGGGCCGGAACGTCTGCCGACGACAAATCATTACGTCCACGAATCCCCAACTCAAATAGTATTTCGTTCTTACGCAACAGCTGAAAGTCACTCGACATGGTTAATCAAAACAATAAGCCAATGCTCAATTTAACTGCCCCACTCGACCACAAGATAACCACGCTCTGCTACCATTTATTGCACCATAGGGGCATAGGTACAATCTTGAAAAGGGGGGGGGGGGAGGAATTGAACAGAAGAGACCACTAAAAATTTCAAGAACTATAACATTTATGGATCAATAAATTATACATTTGTTAACAGGAATGATTAATCGGTATAGCAAACCTTTAAACAGAAATGGAAGCCGAAACACACAATAGAAATACAGGTGAAAACAAAACCAATTTACATAACCCCATTCAACTCCCCCTCAAAGCGAGGAGTTGGGCAGTTTTCAAGCCTATCTGAAAATACCTAAATGATTCGCGTGGATATCCTACGGGTTACAAGAATTACTTGTTACAAGATTACATTTAATTCGTCCGCATTAGAAGCACCTCCCAGGCAAGTAACGGTCTGAAAACCAATCTGTAATTCACGGCCTGAGCCTTAGTTAAAACCAAACAACGGGCCCACTTACCCTGCACGCCGAGAAAGGAGCACTCCGACTGACTGTCCCTACAACCGTGAGACCGAGAGGAAACCCAAAGAAAAAACACTAGCGCATCCCAGCGGGGAAAACAAGAGTCGCGAAACAAAAGGAGGTGCCATAATGAAACAAAACAAGTGCGATCAGCACAATCTAGTTTACTGCTTGCGGACGTAGTTTAGTGATGCCAGACACATTTCCATTTTATATTCTGTGTTGAGGTTTGCCTGTTCGAATTATCTCATCTATTTGAGCATTAGACGGTTCACCAAAACGGGAGTCAGCTATTTTTGACATTTAAACTTAGCAACTTTGTTGTCAAATTACATAAGCCGTTACGCATCTGTAGGACAGTGCAGATTCTCTAACCTAATCACGATATTTTTACTTTCTCTACTGTAAGTAGGGGAAGTATTGTATTCCACCCAAAAATTCTATGTCGAGATTTCACCGGAAATATATGTTTTGAAGCTCCCCGAGTCAAAAAAAAAAAAGCATTTTTAGAAAAAGGTCCGTGTGTGTGTCAGTCTGTGTCAGTCTGTCTGTCAGTCTGTGGACAGCATAACTCAAAAACGAAAAGTCGGTTAAAAACCAAAGTTGGTATTTAAGTTTATTGTCATTCAAGGATGCGACACGAAGATTTTGAAGAAAATAGCCCCACCCTAAACTACCCTTTACATGGAAAATTTTTCGAAAATTTTGATTTTCTTGAAAATGGCTCTAACGATTTTGATTAAAATGTCATATGTTTGAGATATTTTTATGACAAATGAAATGTATATCTTGAATTTTATGGCTATAGCCCATGTAGTCGTGTTTACTCGGGACGAATTTTGCATAACTGGTAAACCGTTAGAGATGGACCAAATCGTACTATACAAAAAATGTAGATCTTGCTAAAATACACAATTTGTCTCAATAAATTTTGTTGTAGGGTGAACCATTTCGGAGATATTCCTTGTTATGTGTGTGAGTTTCGGAAAACTTAGAACTTTAGTGAAATGCAACAACGTTGTTCATTTTTTATATGTTAATCGTGCAAAGAGAACAGACTCTCAAAGGTCAAAAAGATTTGACTGTCACACGAAGCCTGCTGTATTCTAATATCCCCCTTGCACCTACAAGGAAATAAGCAATAAGATAATTCGTAAACTAACATGGAGATACAGGAATAAGAGTTTGTAAGAATGGTTAGTACAAGAGTAAAGAAAGTCATGGAGTGCAACACATCAGATTTTTTCGAATAAAGGTCATTGGGAGAAATTTGAAATTTTTATGCACATGATTGATTGATTGATTGATTTCAGCCAAATCACGCATGAATGGAATAGTCACCAGAAACAGAATACAGCCTTGATTGAAAGGCTGGGCTATTGCAATGGATTGGGTTTATGTGCTGGCAGTGGAAAATAGCTTGTGATGCTCCAGTCAGCGTGCCCATTTGTTACATAGAAACTGGGGTTCGATTTACTCCCGGAAGGATACACTTTTTCAATCTTAAATGTCCTGATTGCCACAACTTGGCTGAAGATTTCATTTTCGTTTTATCTTAATTTTTTGGGGATAACTTATGTTCCCCTTGGAGTTTGAAACGTGCTGTTCCTAGCACTTTGCAGCATTTAAGCTGTCCTAACATGTTTTCGGGTGTATCCCTTTTGGATATTGCCCGACAGATTTTTCCAGAAGCTGAAGTTTAGCTCTTACATGTTCATTGGCGCCTTTGATCGAGCTGAGCAACGATATTGGCTTTCTCCCAAGGTCGTCTTTTTATGTAATGAAGCCAACCTCACCTTTTTAAACTTAAAACACGCGCAGCTTATAACTATAGGTATGCTATATTTCATTAGGTAGATGTCTGTATGGAGCACGATGATCTTTTCGCCCATCTGTTTATCAAACAATGGTTTGCATGGAGTTGGTTTGGTCGCGCGACTTAAACAAGTTTGGCTTAGACGTGTTTTCAATGAGCTCATTTTTCCTGATTCTGTAGCTCTGATATGCTGTTAACGTTTTGGAGAACTTTTATCACAACAATTTGTTCTATCTTAAGAGCCTGGGACCCCCCACCCACTTCTGAAGGTTCCGTTGGCTTCAAAAGAATGTTCGTTATCACAACATTGGTTCACCGCTTGTGAGCAGTGCATGTTAAATCATTTACGTCTGGCATTTTCTAATCTTTGTTTTGATAATTTGGATTTTTTTTTTTTTTTTTTTTTTTTTTTTTTTTTTTTTTTTTAGTTTGATCTGCAATATCATTTTATTCCATTTTTAAGCGCGTGACAGATTATTCTTTTGCTTGATAAGGCTTTGTGTAACATTCAAATTGTGGACTACTACACAAATATAGTTTTCATAGCTTTTTATTACATTTTTAGACGTGACTACAGTTTGCCTGGCCTCGTAGCGCAGTTGCTAGAGCACCTGCCTGCTGTGCAAGGGTCACGGCAGGGGGTAGGAATTTTTCTCCAGCCAGGATTATTCCTCATCCTTCCAGGAGTGTGGAACTATAATGGCGGCGCCGTGGCTGAGTAGTTAGACCACTCGCCTACCACCTAGGCGTGACCCACATGTGGTATTTGTGGTGGACGAAGCGGCGTCGGGGCGAGTATTCTCTGTGTTCTCCGGTTTCCCCCGACATTCATTCCACCAATTGCCTCATTATCACCCTTCCAATCATCCATCTTCCTCACTATCATATCTGGTGCTTTTCTGACCACCTACTTCCAGGTCTTCACTCTGGTCCAGAGGTCTCTGCTCCCCGACAGGTGTCTGATCCTAGGCACTGGCTTGTAAGTCCTACATAAGGGGAGGGTAATCAGGGAAAGAAGAAGACTACAGTTTAGTATGCTTTTTGAAATGTCGAGTCAAAAGTTCTTTTAACAGAGATACTGAGGCTGTAAAGTCGCCGGTGTTTAACAGAAAAACTGACACAAAAGGTAAACCCAACCACTAGGAGACGATACGGTGATTTGCACCACAACTGAATGCCTGAATATAACAAGGGTGGCAGTTGTGTGAAATATTTTGGAAGCATTTAAAAGATCTAAACACATTGAAAAGGTGATATATCGAGTTTAAATGGTCCTCACCAGAGCATACGCCTGCCATTAGTTGCAGCCGGAGAGGAGAATTTTTTACGCGTCAAAATAGTGTCTGAGCATACGATTTATTTTCAATTTAATACGAGTGGTGTCTGTTGAGTATCCACAGACCATACCCGTAATGCATAAAATGTTCACATATGGACTGATTTATTATAATGCACAAGCATTTCCCTGTGGACGTCTATAAATTTGTTTCTTCCATCGCGCTGTTTATTTTGGCAAATGTTTAAATTTAAAATGGGTGCTACAACAAGGCTTTCCTTGATTTATCAAAGCTTTGGGTTGCGTTTATTAAGTCAAAGTGCATTTGTTCTTCATTTGTACTTATATCAGCCGCAACATCGCCATTGCAGGCACACTGTATAAAATGCCTAAGTAACAGTTAAGTTGAAAAACAGTTATTGATATGGTTTGATTTGTTGAAGCTTTAGCCGATTACTTACTATATAATATACCAATTTAGGGTATTCACGTTCCTGATCGGATCCCTGAATGTTCGCACTTCACTGCCTTTAGGATCGCTCACTCATACTACAACCTCAGTCATTGTTACAAGATGGAATATCTTCCGGGTTGTTTTGCCGCGTCCTGCTAGAGGTGGTGTTCCAGACATTTCGTTTACAGCTGCTTCCTCAGTGGTGCTGGCGAAGTCTTCTCGGTGAAGGTATCGCTGTGTGATCCGTTAACAAGAGCCAAGACCAAGAGCGGGTCGCCCAGGTGTACCCGTTTTTACGGATTTACCCGTGTGAGTTAACGGTGTAGTCTTTGTTTTTCGCAAGGTTTTGTGTCAGATGATGGTGGTATCTGGTTTCTCTTGTTTGCTGCTCACTTTGGGATGGGAGCGCCGCCGGGATGTCTACCCATCCAAGAGCGCCCAGTGCCCAATACTGCAAACTTGGCCGGCCCCTTGCGTGACCAAGTGAGGCACTGTAAGTTAGCGAGAAACCGAAGGGAGCGGGTGTGGAAGTTGATGGTTCTCCAAATGTTATAGTTGGAGTGAACTACTGCACGGTCTCCCGTAAGCAGCAACACAGCCCGATATCTATTTCATTTGGGGGAGCAGAATTGAAGGACACAGCAGCGGAAGTCACCACCCCAAGGCATCCTTGGGCAAGCCGTAGCTTTTGGGTCTTCTTGGAAAGCGGTGGTCGTATTGCTCCAGTGTGTTAACCATCTGTAGTTATGACGTGCAATTTGGCGTGCAGTATGCGAGCTGTCACGCACAACGTCCACAATGTGTGGAATACCGGAATGAGTGTGAAGGATCTGGAATGGGAATCTACGGTCGGTAACGTATATCATTCTGACCGCCCTGTTCTGCACGGCCTGCAATCTGCGAATGGTGGTTTGAGCCACCGATCTCCAACCTCGCACCCGTACTGTATCGGGTGGGATGATCGCATCAGCTTAAGATATATGGGCATTTTGAAGCGTAGAGTGGGATATGCCGTATTTTATCGCATACGCCCCCCCCCCCCCACCTCGCATATTTCCCTCCCCTATGATTTATCATCACTAAAAATTATTTACCTATTAAACATCGCATAATTCCCTCTCCTGGTCCGTTCTTATTGGAACGGTCTTCAAATGACTTTATAATGGACAACAATCGACGCAGTGGTGCCTGTCACGGACAATAATGGACGCAGTGCTTGCCACAAAAATACTCGTATTGGCATTGTCACAACGTATGGTAAAATTGAAATCTGAAGTTGCAGACTTGTTTCTAAGTCAGTTTGTTACAAGTCATCATATTGTTAAGATGAGTTTTTTAAAAATACTGGTATTTCTTATGCCATTAATGGTTCTGACGACATGTTGTGGAATAGTGAACATGAAGATGTGTTTTCTGAGCCAGATATAAATGAAAATAGTGATGATAGTGACGAAAGTGAGACGGCAGAATAGTCAGAGAAAAGAAACAATGAAACAATACATTGTAGACCCAATGAAACCGTGGTATGTATCCAGTTCATTCACAAATTACTGTATACCTATATAACTTTCACAAAATACTACATGGTTTCCTTTCCTTTGTGATTCCTAGAAGCACCACTCGCATAATTCCCTCCCCAGTGTTTTCAAGCAAATGTTTGCAGAAAAAAAAGGGGGGGCGATAAAATACGGTAATTGTCTGACGGCGGCGTGACCCAGGCCCACCTTAGCCCCGGCATGTTAGTTAAAGGTGAGTCCGCTATCGAATGAGTCAATCCCCGTCAAATCGCACACCCGTAAAACACATTTTCGTAGAAGGTTCAATTTTTTTTATGAATAATAGGCATCAATTAAGGAGACCAGTATGTTATTTCCGTATTTTTAAATTACTTGCTTATTTATGGCTATTAGAAATTAAGCAATTTCTGCGCACCGTAATATAAAATCACTTGTTACTCTAAGGTCATATAGAGTTAAGAGTTGGGGTTTTGCGCCCTGGAAAGGTTAAATACAACACTTTTAACAACTTTCGACCAATCATTAGTACACACAAATTTTGGACCGTTTTTTTATGGTATATTTTGTAAAACCAAAAATAGAATTTAAATCGATGTGTTAAAAATCTAAAAGAAATACTCACGTATTCCCTGACGTTTTATCTACAAAATAAGATGTTAAAAACTATGGAGCGTGGATAAGTGCATTTGCTACATTTTTTTTCTGGAGGCGTGCAAGCGCTCACGGACGACATGAAGTACAGCTGGATTCGCCGTTCTTGGCCCCTGGAGGAAGTAAATTTAAAGCTTGAAAGCGAGTACCAAGCCAGGTGACTGCAGACAGCATGCAAATTGGTGCGTCAGCTTCATATGCTACTCACATAACTTCTTACTAAGGCAGTACAGTCCATGCAGAAAAATGTCTCCACAATGTACCTTCTTTCTGATAATCCTGTAGCATCTGATACGCGCTTTTGAAATTTTTGAATTTTTTTTGAAAAAATCTTCTAATGTAAGCAGTTCTCTGCGTTTAGCTTCTTTCATCATGTACGCCCATAAATTTGAAACAATTTCTCTACTCTGACAGTGTAATGTTTTGGTCCCTAATTTAGAACTTACAGGTGGCATAATTGATTTACGCTATGATCAATGTCTCACAAATGCACTATATTCACTCATCGCAAAGATCTAACTATGTCAAAGAGGTTGAATCCGAAACTGAAAAATTTAAGTGCCATAGCCGGGATTTGAACCACGGATCTTCCACTTATCGAGCGGCTGCTTTAACCACTAAGCTACCATGACCAACTTGCCAGTACATTAAATTCCCCAGCTGATTCGTACATTGCCCACACACGGCTTGTGTGTTTAAAAACAACAGCATTAAGCTTATTGGCATAAATAAATAATAGTTACCATCTATATCTTCAACTGCACGCTGTACTAAAAAGCACCTGTGAATTAGCAAGGACTGTCTCAGATCATGCAGACATCATTACCTTCCCCCTCCCTCCCCATATTGTGCATGGTTTCATTCGCAGAATTATACAATATGAGCTGATGAAAGAGGCAAAGCTATGGATTCGCCTACAGGACTTCCAGTCAAGGTCAGGAATCAAGAACGATGGGTCCAGCTATGCTTTAAAATTACACTCCTTCATTCCTTTGTCAACAACTGAATATTTAGTGAAACAATTTTCTTTCCAAGGAGGATGTAGACGAGTAGAAATTTAAAGTTTTGTGTTGTATGGAAACATTCGTTTTAAATGCATATTTTAAAAAGATTTTGAAGATGCTAATAGTGTCAATATAATAGTATCAGCTAGCAGTGGTCTCCTTACTGTACTGTTGTAACGTTCATGGAACCTCAAGCAGTGAACAGTTGCCGTAATGGAAGGTGCCAATTTTGTGAGGTTACGGTAGCCGTCACCGGTGCCACACGAATCCGCTGCACTGATTTCTAAAGTTAGTTACAACTGAACTATTAGAGACTCCATTCTGATTTTTACTGAGAGTATTGAATAAACTTCATTGTATTTTTTTTCCTCCAGATTTTTAAATGGTCGAGTTTGTTTTATTATCTAACTTTAAAAATTTAATCGTGTAAAATATAATATTAATAATTAGTAAAATTGTCTGATAAATACCTCACGAAGTACTGCGATTTATCTTTAATTTGAGTCAAAGATCAAGTAATTTGCTTGATTACAATAGGAAGTATTATTGATCTAAGGGTGAGGAGCGCGCGATTTTTGGGACATTGCGAAAATTAATATCTGCCAAAATATTTTTTTTTAAAAAAAACGAAGAAACACGGGTCAAATATATTTTTTCCAAAACAAAAAAACAACAAAAAAAACAAACAAAAAAAATCAAGAAAATCTTATATATTAAGGTCAATTTTTACCATATTTTGTGCAATTTGATGTGGAATGACTCATCCGTCAAAGTGCACTGTCGCGACTTCTTTACAAGAGCGCGCTCTATAATCTCCTGTGCATCAGTTCCAGGAATTCTGGAACATTCTTGGAAGCTGCAAGTTCCTGAAGGTCACTTACAACAGTTATGCTTCTCTAAAAGTGCGTACTTTGTCTCCCTACCGTCATCAGCGTCGTCCATTCCCTCCATGACTTCTCAAATGCTGTTTCCAGCAGCAGCAGCAGCATCTGCTGCACTTTGAATGTCTTCAGTCGTGGCAATTTCATTATCAAAGCACGTAACTGTGTATTAAGCATAGTGAAAATCCGTCTTATTTACGTTATTTATGCAAAGGTTCCGGAAAAACTATTGTTTCCAGGTTAGGTGGTTTTCCGGTTTAATGTTATTTAACATAGGAAATAGCTCCGTTCCGAGATTTATTTTCCAGCTGACCAGGTTTCCAGTATATAGGTTTGGTCAGGTTTTACTATATTAGCTGAAAGCTTTCGCGTGTAATGCTATTGATTTTCATTTGAAAACCGAAATAAAACATTTCTCCTGCGGGGTTTAGTAAGGGGGGGGGGGGGGAGGAGGTACGAAAAATTGCTTGAGATGGATCCCGTAGGTAATGTTTACATGATATTTTGTATCAGAAGTGTCAACCATTTATTTTGTGTATAATTCGAATTTAGAACTAACAAAGTTCACCTAATGTAATACAGAATTATGAACATTAAGTATATAAGCAATATTTGACCAAAGACATCAAGAGTGGCTTGTGATAATAACCTGTCTGCTAGAAGTTCATAGAACAGTAGAGCAACTATATTGGCGAAAACTACCGTTGAGAAGGAGCATGTTTTGTTGCCGTTTCTGAGGCCAATGTCTAATGCCTGTAGTAAACAATGATTAGGTCAGTGGTAGGCAATTTCTGGCTATGGCAATCAACGATCATTATGGCAGGGTGAGGACAGCCCGATGGATTGTTAGTAAGGGTATCTACCCGCGATAGATTTAACCGCCTGTAGAGAGATTGGGGTTTCCGAATGACGTTTGAGTTAGAGGGAATGGATATAACAATATTGTTCTTCTACGGCTGATGGTCAGGATATAACGGCCTTTTTGCACAGCTGAAGTTACGTGCTTTACAAACGTGTTATTTATGGGGGTGCTATTCTAAATTTTAAGTCCAAGTATTTTCTGGAAGGATTATAAAGGTCAGCTTTATCTGTCCATCCTGACTGCTTCGACGATCTTACCAAACCAGAATGCCATATGTGCTCGGGCCACCACGTGGGGCTTAGCTGATGTTCGTTTTCTGTACAGTTGCAAGCCCACGTGACGACGTTTTATTAATTTAACAGGAAGAGAAATAGGCTTCTGCTTTAACTGTTCAGATGACTAAATCTATGAAGTTGTGTAAACTTTAAACAAAACAAGTAGGGGAGTTGTTATTCATTACAAAAGTGAAAATCTCCCATTTTGCATTCGCTTGTTGCTCCAAGCGCCAGTTGATTTATTTATTTATTTTTTTTTTTTTCCCCATGGGGTGATTGTTTAACATTCACATATGGACAACCCTGCACTTCTCATTTCTTTAACATACTACCATAATACAAGAACTTACCCAGAAGAACTATGCTGCTCGCAAAAGTTAAAGGCATGTGAACGCTGGCCAATGCTCAAGCGGAGCGCTGTTGCCAAGCATAGTGCGTGTACTGGCAGAGGTTCTGTACATAAGAGCACGTTCAGGCGCGTGAGATGCGTGTAGCACATTCGGCAGCGCTGGTAGGAGGGGTAAGCTTAGGATTCGCTGGAGCTGCAGTACGGCCCGCCTCCATATGCCTTTAACTTTTGCGAAGATTATAATTTTAAAATGGAAGTCATTCCACTGCAAAATCGAGTCAAGCAACTGCAGTTGCTTTCGAACTGAATCATCGCCGGAATTGACAATAATTAGTCGATCAATGATAATGTCCAACATTACCTCCAAATCCCACAAATTTGCCCTTTTCGAACAAATTGTGATAAAATTTCACTCCATTTTCGGCTCTCGTTTGTTGAAAAAGTGCTTGCACAGGATGTCACACCTCGGTTAGTTTATGGCCATGTAGTTCCTTGGCTCTGATCTAACTCAGTTGGACTGAGCTGGCAATGATAGAAAACTACTAATATCAATAGCGTATGACTCGCCCTTTCAGCCAAGTCTTCTGCAGCAAATTTCTCATTTTTCATTATACATGACTGAACTAATTCCAGCAAATCAGGTTAAATTGTGAAGTCTCGTGAAGACATATTAATATGTCCTTTTCTCCAAACACTTAAGCATACATATAGCAATTTCAGCTATAAGGAGCGTTATCCATAATAATTGCGCTATTAGATTCAAGTTTAGGGACCACTTTCTCAAACCATCTCTTAAACACATAATTTCAACATAATAGTCACCCATTTTTAATTTTTCTACTACTTGCTCCTAATTACAAACGGCGCAACTGAGCATTTGCCCAGAGCGCCAGCGAGAGACTTTGAGGTGTGAAAAAATGGTACAAACATTTGAGGAGGGAAATGATTTGAGTTTCAAAAACACATTTCAAATGCCACAATTTAAAACACACACTCTGTCACCGCGCGGTGCCACTCCTGTGGCTCTAGATGCGTAATATCGGCATGCACCAGCCTTGATCTGACGTGCCGTCCCGTGTATCGTGCCCTTTGTGGTTGCATGGGCCATTACACGAGACAAGCGGCGTGCCCAAGGTACCTAAGAAGACCGTTGAGCACCAATCAGACACAGCCGCATCTCAGTCGCTCATTTGTTTGTTTGTGTGGGTTTAAGGGCGCTCAACTTCTAGGTCATCAGTCGCTCAGACGCCAGTAACACAGCACATACAAGCCAGCAACAGCGCCGTAACACAAACCTCTCCTCAATATGCCAAGGCCTTCATAACTGATTATTCCGCAGAGCTGAAGAAATAAATGTGCACTAGAAGCCATAGCACACCGCTTCGTCTCTTTTGAAGAGGCACTCCAGCAAATACTCACCATGAACAACTCTATGACCGACACCACTATAGTATATTGCGTACTAACACCGCCATGCAACTACAGACAAACCCCAGAATATAGTAGACTGCATCAGTGATCACAGAATCACCAAAGTACACGAGGAACTCGACACGACACATGACCAGACGGACCAACCCCTATTCGTGGAATACAGCTGGAAGACCAGCTCCACCAGCCAACTCAATATCTTTCGAAGCCTAGGCGCTCCCTGAGCCCGCTTACTAGACCGAGGACCCTTCACTCTCAGATGTCCACATCAAGGTGACAGCAAAGAACATCGCAGGTACTGGTCTCGTTCAACATGCTACCATGACTAAGGAAGATAGTTAAGGTCCCTGGCCACAGCATTGTACCTTCGTGCACACCGGGCGGTCTCGTCGTCGTCGCCCAGCAGCATGGCTCATGTAATGAATGTCCAAATGTACATGAATCTCACAGATTCAGCCCAGCCAGAGTAGCATATACCGTCACCTAATGAACACAGTTAACAGCAGATACATCACACTACACTGCACATTTTATATACGTGCCACCACAAGCACGGGCCATCGATGACAGGGTCGGAGATCTTTTCACCGCCCCTCCACCGCCTCACTCGGTTTCGACAAATTTATATGACCCGCCCACCAATTTTCCTATGCTTTAGCGGTATCGCGCTTAAAGGCATCATATACAGTCACCACAGAATTAGAACCTGACCCAAGGCCCTTTTTCTTACCCAACACCTACAACCTTGGTTATGTATTATCATACCTTTCTTCCTGACCCCTCAAAAAAGCTCCAGTCACGGTCGCCGACAGAAGTTTTAGAACACTTCGACCATGATACTGACACCGAAGATGTCTAGGCGTAGACTAAAGGTCTGGTAGGTTTCAGCTGGCCATTGACTAATTGCCCGGGAATTCGTTTAACTTATGCCATTACTGCTAATAAAAGCCTTCGAACTTTGAAAGTATCACTAGCTTAAAGCCTACTGTAGTCTCTTATTCCCACTGTACCTATAAGGAAATATGAAATAAAAGAATTTCTATGAGTGTTTATCTGGATTAATATGAAGTAGAAAAAGTAGAGTAAGCATTTTTAAGAATCGTTTGTGCAAAAATGAATAGAATTTTTAGATTTAAAAAAAAGGATCCCTTTCCTCCGCTAAACCATCTCGTTTTGTATATGCAGAGCTGCTAAACATTTCCCATTACTTGGAGACTTTTAAGCCCAGTACTGCAAGCGCCTAAGTTTCTATGGTGCGTGACCCCCGTTAACCGACATCTTAAATGAAATAGCTCGCCTCTGTCGTCGAAAGTTCCTGTTATTGCGTAAATAGTCTCTGCGCCACAAGACCTGTCGGGCCTTCCCACAACAATGCTTTTGCTATTCTTGCTTACAAATTCAAACCCTATTTTTTGAGCAAATTATGTGATCTTTTCAGGCAATTTCGTGTGTTCCTGCGTGCAGCATTTGATTTATTTCGTTATTTTAATGTTTAAGTCCTTCAACCGGTTAGGTCATATCAGACGGATGAAATGGCTGAAATGCTCAAATGAGCCCGGGATCTATAAAGCTTAGAATTACCCGTCATTGATCATTCAGGATAAGGGAAACCCGGGAATAAACATTATCCAAGTAGTTCATCCTAACTGAGCGTCAAGCTCAGGACTTCATGAATGCGAGGGCAGATACGCTTCCCACACTACAGAGATGGGCTATTTTATTTATTGTAGGCGACTTTTTAGCGGAAGATAAGTGATGAGTGATGAATTGTAAAATATGCTTCCGGGCTAAGAGGCCATGTTCCACCGGGCTTCTTCATTCCGTTTAGACGAGTTGCAACGGAGAGACCAAGGAGTTTTACAACGCCGCTGATGATGCTTGCCGCAGCTGCAAGCTAAGTGGGAGTGGATGAAGCCCAGTGAACCACAGGTTCTTAGCCTGGAAGCATATTTTACGAAGTATGGCACCGGCCGTGAAATCCTTCGTTTATTAATGATGAGTGATGACTAAAGATGAAATATTTCCTTGGTAACCAAGATATCAGCGTAACGTCAACGCGCAGTATATAAACATTACGTCGTTGGGAGGGGCCTCACGTTCAAGAGGTCGCGAGTTCGAATCTCGCTTAGGATGACTTATCCGGATAGAGTTTCTTCCGAGGTTTTCCCTTATCCTGAGAAGACGAATGTCTGCTAACTTAGAGCTCCATGGACCTCGGGCTCATTTGAGCATAATTTGTCATTCACCGTCCAATATGACATTTCGTTAGAGGACGTTAATTAAAAAATAATTGGGATTGGGTTCTCTATATTGTCTTGTGCACCTGGAACCTGCTCTTCTTAACCTCTGATCGGGTCTAAGTTCAGAGTCAGCTACAGTGTATGGTTTATGCGTAGCCAACCTCGCGTCCATTGAAGGAATTATTTCATTTTTAGTGATGACTAAGCTTAGTAGGTGAACTACCAAAGGACTGATGTGCATGTTTTGTCTGTGCAGCAGACGGACAGAACCAGTTCCCCACATTGTGTCGTCACGTGCATTACAAACGTGGGTAACTTGATTCCTCTTTAAAGTAGCTGGACTACTAAGCCTAGTGATGACTAAGGGAGCAATAGCTGCAAGAACAAGCTCGTGACTCTTTACGTCCAAGAACTTTCTGCAGCGTTTCCTCTTTTCCCCGGTGTCGATAGATTTTTCAAAGTCGGCTGCTCGGGTGGGTACCGACTGCGTGTGAAAAGATCAAATTTTTCCTAACCGCGCGAGGTACTGAATTGTAAACAACCCTACTACGCGTGAGTTTGTCAAGGGTAAACAGGCCAACAGCGCGCCAGCGGGTATACCACTAGTAAATAATGTTAGTCATTTGTTTCGACAATAGCTGTGGCTGTAGGTTGCAGGTTGGTAACACTGTTCGATTGTCGAGTGTTCCGAGTGAATAAGATGGCGTGCTGTTTCTAAAATGATCTCATCGTGTGTGTTTCTATAGAGCCGTGGATTCCAGCGTTTCTGTGCGAGTTATGAAAAGTCAAAGGGGACAAAAGTTTGACTGTTATAGATGGATGTAAATTTCGCAGAGAAAGAGAAACACAGCAAGGATGTTAAAACATGTGAAGTCCCGTGTTTATTTAAATCGCACTGCCCCTGACATTTTATTCAGTAATGAAGTATGTCATAACAAATACCACACACTATAATGCATGACACTTGTTCCATTCACAATGCAATTCAGAGGAGACGAAAAGACAGCAGTACCCCCAGTGGCAAGTCCTGAAAACCTGGTGGCAAATTTAAATTTCAGTTTAATGTATTTGGTACATACCTATCATTATTGTCAAACGCAAATGGTTTTATATCTATTCAATTTTGTACACATATAAATACACGCAATATAATAATAAACCTGTCCTGTAATAATTACATATATGAACGGAAATTAAAAAAAAATAGGAAACAAAATACCATGGAAATAGAAGTTTTCTCTTTAATAACTTCAAAGGGTTCTATGGATTGGTTATAACACCTAAATTACACGTGCATAACTTTTTTTCTTTGCTTTGGCATTCTTGCTCATACATGTGTTGTTCTTTTTTTTCATTTTCTTGGCCCAAGATGCAATTGATTAATACATTTATACACTTATGAGTAAATGCAGTGGTACATTCTTTGCACATGAAGGTAAAAACATCACTTTCTTTCGTGGTATTATATTATTTTCTGAGCCCTCCTTAGTTTTTGCATGAGAAGGTTAATTTTTACCTCACTATTTCTTACTGCTTACATCAGGGATGAAGTCTGTCCTCTGTTATTGAAAACAATCTTCTCTACATGGTCATACTGTTATCATTTTCTCTTACGAGGACTCTTTCTTGTGACTGGGTTATGAGCTGGTAAAGAACTATAGTAGGCACAGCTTTTGATATACCCCCACGAAAAAAAACCCTGACATTTTCCCCCATTATGGTGCAGTCTGGTTATATTTGGTGATATTCCATCCGTTAGGTTGCATTAGCGCCGTCAACTGTTCGTAACATATAGCCATGGTAAAGCTGCGGCCATAGCTGGTGTTATTGCGTTTATGTTGCCACAGAAGTCCTTGTTTATGAACGCGTTGCAGAAAGGCCAACCGATACATTTTGAAACAAGATTCTGTTTAGACGCCGTATTAATTAATGAATCTGTGGACGTACTCCTCGTATTTGCATGATTTTGTCTTGAATTCTTTTAGAGCAATATATGCAGGTATAATTACTGTTGTAATTTTTGTGTTCGCTACACAGTAGTGCATTAAATATACCAGATGAGTCAGCTGCCCCTTATTCTCTAGTTTTATGCAATCCGCATTTTATACTCTAAAATGAAAACATCGGCCCCTATGGTAGGTTCTACCCAAGTATTTAACATGGATGTCTTCAGTTACACACACAATGAAATTATTAGGTACTACTATAGATGTTAGAGCATCGCCTTTTAAAATACTTGTTATTGGATAGTTGACGTTTGCACCTTTGCAAATGTTGATTGGGACGAGCGAATACTACATGTTAAACGGATTGTTTATTTCCCACGTTACTAGGTAGCTCAGTTGGAACGAGCGCCCGATTCGTAAGCAATCCGCCTGGTGTAGATGTGGTTCGACTCTCCTCCATTTTCTGATATTTTTTTTTTTTACTTTTTTTTTTTTTTTTTTTTACTTTTTCTTACCGTGTAATATTCACAAATAAAATTGGCTGAACAGCTATTATGTTAAAAGCTGTTATTTTAATGGTAATTGTTTTATTTCCATTTTGTGGTATTGTCTTTTAGCATATATCTCCCGGTATAGATGCTGAGCTGCTTGTGCATGGGCCCTTGTTTCTCCATAGATCAAAAGCATATCAATGTACTTGTCTGACGAATACATGTGAAGGAATGGCACAAAATATCATGCAACAGCTTTCGCGTGGAGAATGGACTCGGCATTCATAACACACTACACCATGCCAGTCCAATGCGGCAGAAGTCATTATACCTGTTCTATTACGGAATGCAGACAACCAAAAACGATTTCAATTATGTCCTAAGCCCTCAGGGACTTTGTAATTAGATTACTGTGAATTGGGTTTCCAAGTTTTGATGAGCATAAAAAAATTGCACAATGCCAAGACGCGAACCCGTATTCCTGAGGGATAGCGCACAAGCTACAGTCATTAGTCTCTTCAGTTATTTCAAGCGTTGACTAAAAGCACGTTTAGAGTTCAATAGTACGACTTGTATGCCAGGGGTTATGCCATTGCCACTTCGCGAGTTTTCATGCTTTATTTAGTCTTTTGAGACAGTTTTAATCCTTTGCTGGGCGTTTTAATGTTAGTATTAGATGGCAAAAGCTATTATGTTATTTGAGCTCTACGAGACGTAGTTTACGCAAAAATTTAAATAAACCGTTATTTAATATTATGTGCGTTTTGACTGTCCGTGTCCATGGTGGATGAGACGTATCCTTAATTTTTGCCTAATTTTTCGCAGCCAATCCCTGTTCTAAGTACAAGTGCCCGCCATTTTCTTTTTATTTGGTGTTGCTAGTGTACTCATATGATAGGTCCTTTTTATCAGAGGCTTTTACTGAATTACGCTGCTATGTATACTCTAATAAAAAGTTTGTAAAATCGGCTAGTCGCTCTCAGTAAACGAATCGTATGTTTTTGAGATGTACTTTAGCGAGGAGGACGTTCTGTCCCTTAAACCGTTGTTCCTCTGAGTTTTGCGCATTCCTCTCCCTAAGAACGCCAGGCAATACGTTTTAGTAAGCGTAAAACTGGACTAAAGCGCACAAGGCGTTTGATGGGTGGCCTACCTTCCAAAAAAATAAGGCGCGGCTGACTCACCTGGTATATTACGATATTTAGCGCTCGGAAGTGATTTTATCCAAAAGTGTTATTGCAGAATAAGATTTGCCGAAGATGAGTACGTTCATCATGTGTTGTGTGGTAACGATGTCCAAGCATTATCGTTTGAAAGTATGTTACTTTAATCCTGTGATATTTGAAATTAGAAATGCCTTTATTATGTACGTTGGCAGGACTACTTTTTGCAATTCTTTCGTCAGCTGTTTAGAGTAATGTCGGCCAGTTTTAACTCTTGAGAACTGCCGAGTGTCCACATACTTGGGAGATTCCCGATGGAACAAACCCGTGCTTTAGTCTGAAAATAATAAGTAGCAAACCCTTCTTAATAATTGCAAACATGATATATTTGCCTTAAGTGTATTTTAGATGCAATTTTTTCATTAACATGAGATGTTATACCTTACATGCCCTTGACCATAAAGTCTTGGCTTTCTGAAATCAGTGGGTAGAAAATGATCTGAACACATCCAGTAGTGCTGGTTTAATTTCTTGGGGCCTTATTTCTTATAAACATCGTCCAAATCGCTCCTTTTACATTTAAAGCCCCATTCATCACACCTAAAGCAAAGAGCAATTTAAAACTTAACTAAAAAACCAAGTGCTTCTCTCGAGGAAAATTATAATAAATTAATTTAGCAACATTCAGAAAATAAAAACAGAAAAATTTACAATTTCTTGTCACGAGGAAACCGACAAAAAGTCTTAGAATTCTTCTGGATCTCATAATTATTGCAAACTACTGCACATACTCTGCCAGACATACTGCAAATCAGGACTTGCCGTTAGATGGCCACCACAGAACACCTAGTCAATGTCCTACGATGAATCGCAGAGTTCTGTGTTATATTGAATGATATTTGGTTATAATCGAGAAACTGTTCATAGTTTCGATAGGCAGGTAATCTCTAATAGCGTAAAATGCAAAGCTGTTACTGATCTGCCTCACACACCATTAACGTTGACTAGCAAAGAAGTTGCCAGAAAGAGTTGAGATTTCAAGTAAAGATGAGAATTGCATTAGGAAATGTATTTATCGCGCTAGAAGGTCAATTATGCCGCCATTACCAAAAACGTTAGATAAAGTTCACAAAGGTTTGCAGAAAATGACAATTGTAAGTATGAAGAATAAAAACTTGCTTCGATTAACGATAGTAACTCAAACGTGTTTCTTTTTTGCGACGGAGAATAATCTACGAATGCTATGCGAAAGTAATAAAATTTTTGTAGATGGTACTTTCGAGTACTGCTATAACTTTTTTTTACCAATTCTTCGCAATCCATGTATCCAATAATGGTCAGTGTATCCCATTAGTTTTTTCCCTTCCCCTTGTTGCCAAACAAAACAGTCACGTATGAGAAGGTGCTGGCTGAAATCGTAAATGCATGTGATAATTAGAGCCCGGATTTTTATGTAATTACATATTTTAAATCCTGCATAATATTTCAATGAGAAATAAAAATGTTGGCGAATTACGTCATTTGGGACTCCCTTACAAATTTTTATATTACATATTTTTACATATTTTGCACGTTTCTACATATTTTAACGATGTTACATAAAACGTACATATTTACTGGGTTTCGTTACAATTTTGTTATTTTTTAAAAATAAATATTGTAGTCACATTATAAACTACTGTTTTCACAAGTTTTGCTGAAAGCAACAAAAATCAATCTGCGAAATAGGATGCAAGTTAAATTAAGAATGCGATAATAACCGCCTCGCCTCGTTCTGATTGTTGTCCGTTTATATCAAAGCTGGTGCCGCTCGACAATGTTGACCTTCAGTGTAACGTTTCTCGTAGCGCTTTGGGCATTTACAAGGACTGGAGAAATTTATTGTTACCATTGTTACCATTGTCGCAGTAGTCAGTATCTTGTAATATAACAGCTGCGAGGAAACAAAGTGAGCCGCTGGACAACCATCAATATAGCGAGGCGATAATACTGTAGTTAGTTTCTTGCAAGTCGTAGTAAAATGGCACCAGTTGCGTCCTCGCTATCCTGCAAGTTGAATTCATGGGCGAAATTAGATAGCGCCTTTACAACAAACGGAAAAGTAATAGTCTGTCAAGCATGAGGTAAAAGAATTCGCTGTTCCATGAAATTTCAATTGGAACAACATATCAAAAGGGTTCTTCGCATACGTAACAAACACCTAATCTTCTAGAAAGCAAGTTCTGTTGACACAAATGCAACAGGAACTGTCCGGAAATGATTTTTTAAAGACCTGTGTAGTGCAATGGTTGCAGCTAATATTTAGTGGCATTAACTTCAAATTCCTCAATTTCGCTCCTTTCTAAAAAAATATTACGGGAAAATTATTCCAGACAAATATACTATGAGGAAAAAGTATCCTTATGTGTGTTATGGAGAAGCAGTTGCTCATATACGGAATGAAATTGGAGACTCCTGTATTTGGTTTGCCGTCGATGAAACTACAGATGACCTAGGTCGGTACATAGCAAATTTAGCAGTAGGAAAACTAGATTCCGAAAGTCCTGCTAATCTGCTGCAAGGTATCCCACAGAAGAATGGCTGCACATATATACTGATGGATCCTCGAAGGAAAACCTTACTGGAGCTGGAGTTACATGTTCACATTTTTCCTTTTATCATTCTGTTGGCAGAGACACAACAAATTATGATGGAGAAATAGAGGCTATATACATTGCTCTCCGACAATTATTAAATCTTCCCTTAAATTAACAAGGCAGTAATTCTTTCAGATTCTAAAGCTGCAATTCAGGGAATATGTTCAAATACTACAAAGAAGTCAACAAAAATTAGAGAATGCTACAAAATGTTAACACAACTCCAAAAAGTTAATAAGACTGTTCATCTCCAATGGATTCCAGCACACTGTGGAGTCATGGGGAACGAAGCTGCAGACTCACTTGCAAAGAAAGGCACAACAATAAAACAAAATTCTAAATTCAATTTCTCATATTCCTCAATAAAACGCTTGATCATTAAAAATTTTTGTCATTCATACCTACAAGAATTAGAAACAAATGCCAAAGATAAAAAATGGATTACACTACTTTCCAATCCAGATATAATCCCCCAGAGACCAAGGAAAACAGCGGTTGCAGCCTTCCGACTATTGACAAATCATGACTGCTTGGCAAGTCATCTCTACAGAATAGGTATCTCAGCCTCACCAATATGTGTCTTGTGTAACGATCCAGCAGAAATGAATGAAGAACACTTGAAGACCTGTGAAGCATTAAGATCAGAAGAAACTACAGTTCAAAAGTATTGGAAAGCACGAACGCTAATGGCTTCATTGCCAGATGCAAGGCACTAGAAAACAACAACAAATCCTTCTACAATTCCAAGGCTCGTAAATGATACAATGAAGATTCTGTGGCCAGAGGGTGTGTATGAGGAAAAGGCTCAGATGCCGCAGCGTACATGATTAAAGCTGCTACTGCCCTTAAGGTTTTCTACCCGAATGTACCTGCTTGGCCCATGCATTGCAACGTGTTGCTGAAGTAGCAAGAAGTAATTTTCCCTGTGTGAATAAATTGATATCATCAACAAAAAAGGTCTTCGTGAAAGCAGCGCACAGAATTCAGTGTTATAAAAATCATCTCCAACATGTCCCTTTGCCTCCTGAGCCAGTACTTACAAGATGGGGTACGTGATTAGAAGCTGTGAACTTTTATTGTAAACATTTTGAAGGAGTCCAGTCAGTGGTGAACATGTTCTCTTCAGAAGTAGCTGTTTCCATACGTGAATCTCAGGACATCTTTAAAGTTCCGAAAGTGGCAAGCTCCTGTGCTTACATCAAAAGTAATTTCGGCTGGTTGCCTAGCACCATCAAGACATCAGGTTCCCTTCTTCAGAATATATGGATTTAATGGAACATGCATCACAGAAGCTTAGTGTAGTTGCAGAAAGGAAGGAAGGTGAAAAATTCAAAGCTGTGCTAAGCAGGAATCCAGGGTACTCTACGCTTGTGTCCATGTCTAAACTGCTAAATGGCGACAATGACGATTTATCCAAACATTTCTCTGCAAATCAGATTCCTATACTAAAATATGCTCCTATTATTACTTGGGGAGAAGCTTCTCTGCTTAAAATAACATTTTATCCAGTAGGAGACAAACAATGACCCCTGAAAATATGGAGAAGTATATGGTTATTCATTGTACGTTGAAAGAAGCAAAATACTCAAAATGAAAATGCCTGGTTGTTCATTGTATGTCAAGAGATAAAACTGAAAATGCATCTTCATTATAAAATTTAATTATTTTCAATTCATTGTTTCACTCATTGATACATCGGTTCAGTATTTCAACATTGCTTCAACATTATTTAAGTAAAATAATTATGTGAAATGAGTAAGTTTAATAAACATAATCCAAATCACATTTTATTTTGTGATTACCTACTTGAAAATAAATTTTAGGTAAATTCCACATACAACAAAACATTTTCCCTATAATTAATTCTATATTTAGTACATTTTAACTCATTGTAATTAATTTATGTACTTACAGACCCATCAAATTACAAAATTCTGGGTAATTTGCAGTCTGCATTTAGATTTGAGGTTGTAATGTTAGGATTTAGAGTATTACATAATTTTACATATTTTGTTGATATTACATATTTCATTACATATTTTGACGTTTTTTGTTACATAAATATGTACATATTTCGCACCTTGATATAACATAAAAATCCGGGCTCTAGTGATAATATTAAGTTTGAACCTTCAGCAGTTATGGTTGATTTTGAAGTAGCCATACATAAAACAATTTGTCAGGTATGGCCGTCAGCATCTATAGTGGGTTGTGGATTTCATTTCACGCAGGCTTTGTGGAAAAAAATTCTAACTTCAGGACTATCTTCTGAATATAAACAAACCAGTATTGATGTTGGTAAATGGTTGGACTGGGTGTTCGGTTTAGCTTTGCTCTCTCCCGAGGAAGTAGGAGATGCCTTTGTAGATTTAATGTTATACTTCCAATGGGATTACAGTCCACGGAGGTAACTATTATACTTTAAATAAAAGCACTGCAGCGGCACGGTTTCATAACACTTTAACTCTTCTTCTTCCTCCTCCTCCTCTTCTTCTTATTCTTCTTCCATTCAGAACTACCAACTGATACATTATCACGTTAAGAGAAATTGCTATCTAGCAACACTCAACACCTGATTTTGACATACCTTTCATTTCACTCATACCAAGGCCTTCCCTGTGTTTCTTGAACAACTTGAATGCAAGTCCTTTAGTAAACACATCAGCCTTTTGATCTTCTGAAGGTGCATACACAACTTCAGTGACCTTGATATTACCAAGATCTCTTGCAAAATTATATTTCACATCTACATGTTTTAATCGTTTCTGATCCCAATTAGACGCTGCACTAACACAGGATCGATTGTCCTTATAGATTCTAACTGGGCAATTTACTGTTAACGTCTCAAGCGTTTGTTTCAACCAAAGTTCTGCTACAGCAGATGCTAATGCAATGAACTCGGCTTCAGTTGAGGACAATGACTAGGGCTAGGAAGTTCATGCATTTGCGTGTTTTTTTCATAGGGGTTAAAATGTATGCTTTTACATTATGTGCACGAATTATGGAATTTTCAGTTATTTGGACATGATTTTATGGTGCATATAACTGCATATTTTCTTGATTTTGATAAATGCATAATATTTCAGTATTATGGCCCCTATATTGCACATTTCAATGATTTTTATGTTTTGTTTTTTTTTATTATTTTTTCCATCTCTATAATATTTTTCACATTGGTAGTATTGCACATGATGATGCAACTCGCGAGGTGGCGAGAACTAATGCCGAGTCATGTTGTCATGCAGTGAATCCCCTGTTTACACACTTTCATTTTATGTAGGTGCGTAGAGAATAATCAGTTTATATTAACAAAGATTAAGTGCTTGGCTGGCCCCTTGGCGCAGTTGGTACAGCACCTGCCTGCTGTGCTAGGCGTCCCGGGTTCGATTCCCGGCAGGGAGGTAGGAATTTTTCTCCATTCAGGATTATTCCTCATCCTTCCCTGAGTCTGGAAGTATGAATGAAAGTGTGAATGTGTGTGAATTCATGTATAAAACCCCCACTGTTAAACGAGTTAAAAACCAATAGTCAAAGGCTGCCGATATGACCTCTGCAGTTAAAGGCAGAATATAAAGGAAACAATAAAAAAAAAAAAGATTAAGTACAGGTCAACGTTTTGAGCATCACAATTACAGCAACGCCTGCCTGCCCACCAGTAGTTGTGTTGTGGTCTTCAAACGTAAGTGTTGTGAACTGGTTCCCATCAAATTAAATTTGGCGTATAAAATGTTAAAAAGCTCTTCAAATGCCGAAAATAAAACCAACTTCGAGTGATAGATTAATTAATTTACAGAAAGAGTTTTCGGGTGATTTAATATATACAGATATTATATCTACAGGGTACTGTTTTGTGGAGCGTGTGAGAAAAATGTTGGGAGTGAGAAAAGATTTCTAGTTAAGCACATAAACATGCCAAAATATATGGCCATGTGGAATCAAATGCGACTGGTTACTTTTGTTACTGATGCAGGTCCTTATATGGTAAAATCAGGACAAACTATGAAAGCTATTTTTCCTAACTTAATTCATATAACTTGTTTGGCACACGCTGTTCATCGCATTTCTGAGACAATATGCGATTCTTTCCCATTGGTAAATAGATTTGTGTCCAATATAAAGAGAATTTTTGTTAAATCTCCTAAAAGAGTTAAGTTGTTTAGATCAACAGCACCTAATATCTGACTTCCTCCTGCACCTGTGTTAACTCGATGGGGAACATGGGTCGATGCAGTTTTATATTAGCACATCGAAATGGTCAAAGAGGATGTTAATTCATTGGACTCGAAAGATGCTTCATCAATAGAAACTGTGCAAAATATTCTGTCAGGCACTGGGTTAAAAGAGGATCTTAGTTTCATATCGGCCCATTTTTCTTTCTTACCAACAGCCATAACGGCATTGGAAGCTGTAGGATCTCCTTTGCATGAAGCACTTACTGTCTTTGGAAAAGCAATTCGTGATCTAAGTTCGGTTCCTGGTAGCATAGGACAAAAAGTGAAAGAGAAAGTGAATTATGTAATTTCAAAAAAGTCTGGTTATAAACAGTTATTGCGATATTTGAGACATCCTCGAAAAAAAAAAACTGTGTCACTGTGAAGCAGTTAACATCATTTAAATATGCCCCGATAACATCTTGTGACGTGGAGAGAAGTTTTTCACGTTACAAAAGTATTTTGCGAGACAACAGACGATGTTTTACAGTTGAAAATTTGTGCAAAGTGTTGGTTGTGAACTGCAAATTAGCAGTTAATATTAGCAGCGGGACCACTTCTGCTTCAAGCTCCAAGGAATAAAGTAACTTTATTTATTTATATTATACTAACTCGTCTTGTCTACTGCAAAGGGACATTGTTTTAATTAAATAGTGCATATTTCTTGGCATAGTTTCAAGTTTTTAAGAGCGTATTTGCATGCATATTTCAGTGTTTTTTTGGGGCATGAACTTCCGAGCCCTAATAATTATGCTTACCATCAACTGAAGCACATGTACGTCAATCTATTAACACGGCTGCAGAAGAAGCCTGGCTTGATTTCTACACGATGGAGGCAATGGCAAATACAAACTGGACTGTGCGAAAACAGATGTGACCATTACCATGTGGTAATTCCAATGAAAGAAGAGAAAGAACTTTTGCAAGAAAAGAAGGAAAAGAAAGGGGAAAAAGTTTATCTCTTTCCGGATTTGAACTCGATTTCGCGGGTTCACTTGGTCCACATTCAGTCGTCATAACCCTGCGCCCAAATACACGTTTTAGAACTAACCTATATTTCTGTAGCCGCTCGCCACAACCTGTTACCCATTGCAGTTGCGTGCAGCCACATGTTAAGTCTCCAATTTAAGCGATGTTGGTAACGCTACATTCAGAAATGCTTCTTCAGAGGGGCAGCAGACAGGCTTTACTAACTTCCTAATAAGGACTATTTCTATTCCAGTGGATAATATTGACATATTTCTTTCTGTTTATGATTTATTGGCCACAATCTCTGACTACTTTGAATACATATTTGCGTAGTTATAAAGGCTATCTGGTTTGTCGACACAGGAACATGCAACATACAATTGTCCATGTGAGAAGCAATCCGCACCTAAATCTAAACCACACAATTCTAAAGATTGAGCTTGAGCTTTATTGATTGAATGTGCCATCTTCATTCTTCGTGACAAGAACAGCTCGTTCACTGATCCATTTGTGATTCCTATAATTATTTTGAATATTAGGGAATACTTTTTCGATAAGTTCTTCTTTCGATGTTACTAAATTACAAAAATTATTGGGAAATTATATTCGTCTTGTCCTATCTATTGGCAGCTGTCCCTTTCCAATGTCTAGTAACTGTCGTGAGAGTACCTCGGCTGATTTATCGTATTGAAGCTGGACACGTATATTCGTATGTACGTACGTGTTGCCACAATGTTGAATATTTCATGCAAGCATTTATTTCGTCCGCTGGTGTCGATCGAGAAATTACAGGCAATGTTTGTCTAAAAACTCCTGTGAGCAACATCAATGCATTCCCGAATGGTTGAACGTTTCCACGGAAATCTTGTAATGATCTATCAATAGCTTCAAGCTATTTTTTATGTACCATCGTGCATTCATCCCAAACAATGACTACATTTTTGTAATACTTTTCCCATGTTAGATGTTTTGGAAATATTGCACGTCGCAATGGTCTGTATGTTCAATGGCAGCTTCAGAGCTGAATAAACAGTCCTTCCACCTGGTAACAATGTCGCAGCTATTCCAGACGAAGTGAGAGCTAAGGCTATGTCATTCTTTGATCGAACCATTGCCAGAGTAAGTCTGATAAATGTTTTCCCGGTTCCTCCTGGCGCATCAGGTATGTTACTGACGCAAGAAATAGATAAAAAGAATCTTTGAAGCGGGTTACATATTGCGTCAACATTTGGGCTAAATTGATGCAGAACTTTTTGAGTTTTTGAAACGTACACAAACCAACATAACATATATGCATAGATAAAGTGGCTGAGGTTAAATGGGTAATAGATTGTAAATCTGTTAAGGAGATGTATTTCTCTTTTACCAAAAGATCTTATATAAATAAAATGATACTAGAATGCAATTTAATAGTTAAAGATAAATTTCTTTATTTATAACTTAGAAGGATATTAGTTTATATACTATGTATAATACAATATATACAGGATGTAAATGAATAACACCGCACGAATTTTACCGGTAATAGAGGGTTCATGGACAATCAATTTGGGATAGAAAACCTATGGTCTTGGATTACAAATTACAGAGCTAAGCCTTAAAATTGTTTGAGCTTATGCACGCCACCGATCATGTCCACTGCAGTTGTAACGCGTGATAAGGGAGCAAGCGGGCGAACTCCGTAGCCTGCCTGTTTAGCGTAGTGGATATGGTGCCACAATGCGAAGGTACGCACTTATTAAAAGTGCAGGTTCAAATACCCATCAGCTCATATTTATCCTCTTTCTTTCCTTTTTTCCTTCTTTCTTTCTTTCTTTCTTTTTCTTTCTTTCTTTCTTTCTTTCTTTCTTTCTTTCTTTCTTTCTTTCTTTCTTTCTTTCCTTCCTTCTTTCCTTCTTTCTTTCTTTCTTTCCTTCTCTTTTTCTCTCGTTCTCACTCTTTCTATCTTTTTCTCCTTCTCTTTATCTCTCGTTTTCTCTTTCTCTTTCTTTCCTTTCTTATACTTCCCTCCCCCTTACCTCGCTCATTCCCTCCCTCCCTCTCCCCCTCCCTCTCCCCCTCCCTTCTTTTCTTCCTTCCTCCTTTCTTTCTTCATAAGTGCATGCTTAATTTAATTTGTAGGAAACATTTGTGTCGTCTTGTAATTTTTCGTTTAACTAGTATTTAAACTTTTTGTTTTGGGTGTGTTTAACTATTATTTATACTTGCTTAACCTACAATAGTAGGTACACGCTGACAACTTCGTTTTCACTTAAATGAGATGGTTCAAGCCTACCTTGCAGCTTACAAACAAGTAAATAATGAATAAGCACTTGAAACAGCTACATGCGATTGAATTATTATAAACATAAGTTGAATTGATATTAACATTATAATACAACAGGTAGATACAAGCAGAATAAAGGTAAGGAAATAAATAATGAGTAAGTGTAGGTTTCATATTTTGGTACCTTAATTAAATATGATAATTTGAGCAATACAATAAGAGAAAGAATACAGGTAGGGAATGAGCTTATTATGCAAATAAAAATATTTTCTCTAATGGAATAATAACCAGAAATATTAAACTCAAAGATAGAACACTGAATGATGACAATAACATCAGGTTTTTCGGTGATGCTCTACTGCTACTGTCCGGTGATTTCAGACAGATATTGCTGGTCATTCCATGTGCTACATATGTGGATGAAATTGGCGCAAGTTTGTAAAAATCACACCTATGGCGAAGTATCAGGAAATTATGTCTTATCATAAATACACGCCTTCAAATTCATAATGATGCATTGGCATTCCACGAACAATTACTCGACATTGACAAAGGAAAATTTAAATTGCATTAAGATGCAATCCAAATCTGATATGTTGCACTTGCATGACTTTCTCTAATCTTGTACTAACCCTTCTTACAAACTACTATTCCTTTATCTTCTTCGTGTTAGTTGAGAGAAACATTTGAAGAAACTCTTTATTTTCTGGTAGGTGCAAGGGGAATATGGGAATAAAGTAGGCTTTGAGTGATAATCAAATCTTGTAAAGCTGTGAGATTCCGTTCTCTTTGCACAGCTAAAATATAAAAAAATTAATCACAATCTTCCATTTGATGAAAATTTAAGTTTTCCAAAACTCACACAAATAAAAAGGAATATCTCTGAAATAATTCACTCTACAAAAAATTTATTTAGACATAAATTGTGTGTTTTAGCAAGATCTAAATTTTTTGTACCTACAGTAAGATTTGGTCTATCTCCTATAATTTACCAGTTGTGCAACTCATCAAGTGTAAACAGAACTACATAGGCTATAGCCACAAATTTCAAAATATACATTTCATTTGTCATACAAATATCTTAAACATATGACATTTTAATCAAAATTGTTAGCCATTTTCAAGAAAATCAGTTTTGCAAAATTTACCATGTAAAGGGTAGTTCATAATGGGGCTATTTTCTTCAAAATCTTTGTGTCACATCCTTGAAAGACATCAAACTTGAATACCAACTTTGGTTTTTAACCGACTTCTCGTTTTTGAGTTATGTTGTCCACAGACTTACAGGCGCGCGCGCGCACACACACACGCACACGTACACACAGAGACCTTTTTCTAAAAATCTTTTCTTTTCTTCTTTTTTTTTTTATTTATTTATTTATTTATTTTTTTTTTGTTTTTTTTTTTTTTGTTTTGTTTTTTTTGTTTTGTTTCTCAAAACATATATTTCCGGTGAAATTTTGACATTGAATTTTTGGATGGAATATAATACTTAAAAAGAGACTGTTTATATAACAAATCAAATGTGGGACCTAGCCTGTGGCAAGAAAGTACTTGAAAGTTGTCAGTTGTTTAAAGCAAAGATGATAGCCACTACAGAGCAAGACTGGTGCAAAAGGCTAGGGCTTCACTGTAAAGATCGTACAGTTCCGTGATACAGTAAAATTTCTTGAATGCTATTGGCTATTGCTGCTTATGAAAATCTGAAAATGATCACTTTTGATGTCAAATCTGCTTTCTTATATGGTGATTTTAAAGATGAAATCTATGTGCGTTTACCAGAAGCTTTCAGTTGTACTGGAAAAGTGTGCAAAGTGGAAAAGGCATTTAATGGCCTTAAGCCCTTTAACAATAATGTAAAGGATTTGCAGATGTTTGGAGTGAAGGTTGGAACTACGGGTAAACTGATCAACATATGCTTAAATCTGTATGTGGCAAAAGACATTTGCTGAAATTGATATAGATGATGGGATTGTAATCGGAAAAGATTTTTTCTGGCAAAAGTGAAAGAAAGAACTCTAAACCAAAGTGAATTGCAAACCAGACAACCATTTGTGCATGCAGATTAAGCAGACCAAGTAAAGTATTTATAAACCAATTAACATGCTGAAAATGTTGTGCACAAATACAACATGCTAATGGCAAAAGCTACAACACTCCAATTACCCATCAAGACTCTTTTCAAGATGATGCAAACAACTTAGAAAATTTAAGAGGTAGAACTGGAACTTTGCCCACACACGGCTTGTGTGTTTAAAAACACCAACAGTAAGTTTGTTGGCATAAATAAATAATAACTTAGAAAATATTTCCTTGATCAAGAAGCAGTGGGAAGTCTTTTGTATCTATGTTGCGAAAGTCAGCCTGATATTTGCTACGCTGTCAATTATGCAACCCAGTATACAAAGAAACCTGTCAAACAGGATTTAAAGGTAATTAAAAGAACTCGAAAATATCTGAAAGGAACAAGTCAGAAGTAAGTATTCTCTACAAAAATAAAGGAAATACTCATTGTCTTAAAGTATACTGTGACTCTGATCATACTGGTTACAGAGAAGAAAACAACAGCATCATTGAATGTGTAATATTTAATGCAAATGATCCATTTGTTTGATGTTATCCTAAGCAACCCGTTTTTGCTCAGAACTCTACTAATGCAAATGATGATGCCAAATCAACTTACAAGAAAACGCATCAGCATTGATGTTAAATATCATATGATCAAAGGTGAATTGAAGAAAGGTGGTTTAAAATTATTGTTCAACCAACAATAAATAATATGGCTGATGTATTTGCCAAAGCTTTGGAGCCTGCAAAATTTGAGTATTTTAAAAATAAAATCCTACATGCTACTGTGCCAACATACTTCACTTTTTGTATTAGCTTGTTTAAATAATGGATTTTAAATACCAAATATTATTGTACCTATGCTCATGTATAGTCTTCATTTTACTCCTAGTATTGTTTAATACGTCTTTTTTTCAGAGAGTTCTTGAATAGTTACCCAAATGTGTCGTGTACTCATATACAAACATTTGTTTTGTTTATGCTTGAGGGAGTGTGTCAAATATCTACAGTTGCATGTGTGATAAAAACAAAATGTCTGTTACATTGACATACACTGGAATAAAGGTGCATGTGTAACTGAATTAAATGAGTTACTGTTTATTTTTAAATATTATTAAATCCTCTAAATCATTGGTATTAAGTTACAGTCCTTGGTAAAACTAATAAAAGGGTGCTGCAAACCAAGCCTGTTGGTATGAGTTTGACATTTGACATTTTTAATGCCATTTGTAACGGAAGAGCAGACATGCGTCATTTGAAAATCTACAAAAGGAAGAAATTTTAAGGCAATACAAACTGTCCAAACGGGTCATGAGCATGATTTTATTGGAAATATGAGAGGCTTGAATATTACCAACAGAATCATGCTTCTTTCTCCTATGCTACAGGTGTTAATTACGTAAAGATTTAGTGCTTCTAGCACTTTTCATTTAATGGTATTGGTATGGGTCACTTTTTACTACAGGATATGATGAATCTGCTGTACAGGGAATATGTGGGTGGTTAATGTCTGTCTCTCAATCTCTCTTTCAGAGCGTGGTGTTTTGATGTGGAATTAAGATGACATTTTTTAATATCTTTAATTGCACAATCTCCCTGCCAGTGTATTTCCCGCAGTTTGATCCTGACCAAACAAACAATATATACAACTCCATGTTATATGCTTTACGAGCTGTTTACCAGGAAACTCCCTATTTTCACTTAAACGTTCCACACCTTATTGAAACTTTGAGCATACGTACTGCATTCACTAGTCTCATGCCTGTCACTGTCAAAGTATAAACGTTTAATGTCTCTCACAGTTCACATAGCTTCTTTTCCCTTTCTTCTCCCCCATTATGTGATATTCGCTTTTCTCCAATTTGTGGATTCCTACATGAATTCAGCATCCTCATTGGTGGATAGATATTGCAGAAGTGATGGGCTGTGGCTGATTTGTCCATCTGTTTGAATGTTATGTTTGTAATGTGCTCCTTCAGTCGCATATTAAGATTTCTTTTAGTTTGACCAATGTATATTTTTGGGCAATCCTCGCATTTTATCTGATAAACACTGGATTTTGAGTTTGCTGGTATTGTGCCCTTTAATGGGTGCTTTAGAAAGTTTCTCAGGTTGAATCTATCATAAGGGACTGGGCTAGCTTAATATTATGATTCTGGAACTGTCTCTGGAACTTGTTGTGCAACTTTGGGTAGAAGGTGAATTTGCTGTAATGTAATATGTAATTTACTTCAGCTTAACCTTATCACAATTGTATGTACATAACTTTACATTGATTACCTCCTTTCTTTTAATAATAAACAAAACAAGCAAAAAAATTCCATCAACAATCCCCCCCCTCAAAATAATAAATTTACCATACAAAATTGAAACACTCCACAAACTACAATCTTTGAGTTGCCCCTGGTGCAAATATAAACACTGTGGTTAACTACTACATTATACACCAGGTCCCTCTATTTGAGCTCCTAACAAGAATTAACTATAACTAAATTACCTATATCAAATTTACCTGTTGGGCATCCTTTTCATCTTCTAAATTAGCGATTTTCCCTATGCTTCTCATACATTTTTCTTCCATCCTTCCTGACAATTCTCCTAGCTTTCTAATCACCTCAGTATTGTGTAGGTTTCCTATTTTCATCCTTAATACTTCTCTTGGTACGTTTGACCACCTAGCATGTACCCATTTTTCCCTCTATACTTAGTCCTTTCACAGTCCACAATAAAGTACAAATCCTTTTCTATTTCCCCACACATAGGGCACTTCTGCTTGTCCATTCCCTGTTTCATACCCCTCAATCCTATTACCCCAGATCTAAACCATGCCCACCTGTCGGAGAATAAAGACTCTTGTGCCATCTGTTGTTATTGTGTTAAGACTAGATTGTGCTGCCCTCTGCAGCAGATATATAACACCATTTTGGCAAATTCTTTTTGGTAACCCAGGAAACAAAGTTCTGTAAAGGGAATTTGTAATAATAAATGTGTGTGAGCAGTAGTTTTACTGTATAGATTCCTTGATTTCACTAGTGCGTAGCAACACCACCCTTCCCTTTCCAATATATTAAACACATCAATATATTTCTCCCTGCCCCAATCTTTCTTAATTTGTCTGTACAATGTCAAGGTTCTCTTATCTCCAGTACTAATGAATATCTCCTCAATATTTATATCCTCAATTCTTTGTCTAATCCCCTTCCAAAACTTTCCTTCTAGAATTTCGCTGTTTCTCCAAACGTTCCCCATTCCTATTTCTTCTATAATCCTCTGCACTGATAAAGGCAAACTATCCGGTGCTAATGTTTTTTCTTGCATTATCATGTAGTGTTTTGCTAAATTCTGATCCTCTAACGCTCTTACCCAATTCCAGTATTTTAACAATCTTTCCATAATTAGCCCTTTACTTACCCTAATTCTAACAGTGCTACACCCTTGGGTGATGCCCTTGGTAACCCTAAGATCAAGCAACAAAAACTTCTGAGTATTAAATCCACTCCTAGGCAACCTTCTTCATATCCCCATATTTGTATCCCATATAACATTTTCGCTTCTACACTCTTTCTAATCATTTAACTTGTATCCCCAGAATTTTGGAAACACAAGCTCTAATCCCTGTCATGGACATTTTACCCATTGCTGACACTACTCTCTTTTGATCCTGCCATTTTCTATTACTACTTAACTGTACCCCCAAGTACTACATTTTTCTCATTATGGTTATATCCAGTCCTCCCATACCCCATGTTTCTTTCCTTTTCAATTTATACCCCTTTTTAAAAACCATAATCCTGGTCTTCTTAGTTTATCTTAAGCCCCAACTTTCACAGAACCTTTCCAAAACATTTATGGTTCTTGATAATCCCCCAATTGATACAGAACACACCACCAGATCAAATAAAGACCTAGGATTTCTCTGTTATTTAATGTGGGTGAGTATACACTCTCTTTACCCACTGCTTCCAGGATATCATCTATAAACAAGTTAAATAGTATGGGGCTCAACTTACATCCCTGTAAGTCCTATCCTATTCTCAATATCTTGTGAAACACTATTCACCCCTGTCTTTATGCAAAATCTATCCTCTGCATAAATCTTTTGAATTGCTTTAATCATCTTGAAACTCACTCCTTTCCGATGAAGCTTCAACCAAAGCACCTCTCTATGTATTGTATCAAATGCCTTCTCCAGCTCCACAGAAACCATGTCTTCCCCGTTTTTGTGCCAGATGTTTATCCACTATTGTCTTGATTACAAATGTTGTCGACCGCCTCCCTTCCCTTCCTAAAACCTATCTGGAACTCTGAAATCCTATCCTCTTTGAGAGGTAGAACTGAAACTGAAAAATTCAATGCCACATCTGGGATCTGTACCATAGACCCTCTGCTTACCAGGCGGTTGCTCCACTCCAACCATTAAGTTACTGTGACAACCTGCCAGAACATTTAATTCTCCAACCAATTCATATTTCTCCTGGTAAACCACAAAGACAGTCTCACATCAGAGACAATTACCCCAATGGTGACTTACTATCATAAGTACTTTGTGTCCCGGGATTAAATAATCTTCAGATGGTAATTATTATTTATGCCAACAAGCTTACTGTTGGTGTTTTTAAACACACAAGCTGAGTGTGGACAATGTTTGAGAGGTAGAACTGGAACTGAAAAATTCAATACCACAGCTGGGATCTGAATCACAGACCCTCCACTTACCAGGGGGCTTATAATTGGGCTGCTCTTTGTATTTCCAGTTCGGCTTCTTTGATTTTAGCTTTGTGGTAGCTTGACACAAATAAATAAAGCGGTTGCTTTGTATGGAACTGGAAAGGCAACTTTTGGCGGCAGCTTGACAAGTAAATAAAGCGGTTGCTTTGTGAGGAACTGGAAAGCCAACTTTTGGCGGCAGCTTGACAAGTAAATAAAGCGGTCGCTTTGTGAGGAACTGGAAAGCAGACTTTCTGCCGAACTATACCATCTGTGGCATTGAACTTTTCAGTTCCAGTTCTACCTCTCAAAAATAGCCCACACACGGCTTGTGTGCTTAAAAACACCAACAGTAAGTTTGTTGGCATAAATAAATAATAATTACCATCTCAAGGTTATTTAATCCCGGGACATATTGTACTTACAATAGTAAGTCACCATTGGGGTAATTGTCTCTGATGTGAGACTGCCTTTGTGGTTTACCAGGAGAAATACGAATTGGTTGGAGAATTCAATGTCTTTCTTTCAGGTTGTCACAGAAGCTTAATGGTTAGAGCACCTGCCTGGTTACAAGCGGAGGGTCTGTGGTTCAAATCCCAGCTGTGGCATTGAGTTTTTCTGTTCCTGTTCTACCTCTCAAACTTTTAACACACATTAAACTTTTAACCAAATGTTAACAAACAAAAGGTTACTGTTTCTAATATTGATAGTTGAAACCTGTCCTTAATCTAGTGACTTTTCTACATCATCTTAGTCTTGCTAATACCCAAGGGAGTGCCTTGTTGGATTCTAAGAGGAATTCAATGTACTTGAGGTAAATACGAACATTTTCCATGCTATATAGGTAATACAGCATGATCCTGTAATTCATACACAGAGTACTTTTCTGTGGAGTTGATGTCCTAGATGCCTAGGCAACTACTTTCCTGCATTCACTATGTTGTAATAGGGCACTCAAAAACCTCTAGGTACATGTGTCAATTTATACAGTAAACAATAGAAAGTTGGAAATTGTAGAAATTAACCAAGAATTTTTTAAATGTCATCAAAACTTTGCTGTTCTTTGTTCCTCTTAAATTGAACACCCTTCTGCCTTGAAAGATAGCGACAAATTTGTGTAATTGGGAATAAACTGTGATAAATAATTTACTCTATAAATTTCATATGTGCTTCACTATCTTTGGTGCTGAATATTGCTAATTATAATTGTCATTCTTATTTCGACCCCCTTACTCAAAATTGTGTGTCCCAGGAACTTTTATTGTTAAAGGCAAATTTAACTTACTCAGGATTTACTGTAAATCCAACTTTACAGAGCTGAAGCAAAACCTCCCAAACATGTTCCTTAAAATGAGAATACACATAAAGATAATCCAACTAATGGAATAAGTGCTTGAGCTTGTGTCTTCGAAAATGTTGTCTAATAATTGCATAAGAACTTGCATCTCGAAAGGCCAATAAAACGATAATCATATGGATTCATATGAACTGTAGTGGATGGCAAACGCTGTGTATTTTTTGGGTTCGTCATATGGCAGGATTTGGTAATAAGCACTATTTAAATCAGCATCATAAAATATTTCACATTTGCAAAACCAATGCTAATTTTGATATAAATGAAAGAGGTATCTGAACAATGGTCAGCTTACTTTTCAATACTCCATAGTGAACAACCATTCTGTCTAGGTACTGAAAACATCATTGGAATTCTCATACCTTATCACATTCTTCTGTAGCATGTCATCTATGTTTCAATAATTGTATTATGTAAGGGTTAGCCCATAAGGAGGCAACTGTACAGGTTTAGAATTATCTAATTGGATGTGATAGAAATTTTATTAAGTGAGTATGACCTAATTTAGAGGTTGGTACATCTGAAAATTCCTGCACCATTTTATGCATCTACTCTCCATTTCTGCTTATTGTTTAAATGGCAAGGTCAATATATTATGAGTATCTGCAAGTTCGTCAGCAGGAATAAGAATTTCTGGCCACTAAAGTCAGGGTGGGAGGAAATAAGGTTGAACTGTCCTTGTTAAGAGTGTCATGGATAACAAAGCACTCCTAACCCTCATACATTCCTTTGGTATTTGCAGACAGCTCTTGGAGCAGTTTTTCTCACCCTCTTTGTTTTTCATTCATTGTAGTGCAAAGGTGGGAGTGTAGATAACTTGAATCCAAGTGCTTACAAATTCCTATGCCTGTTCATCAGTAAACAGCTGGCAACAATTGAATTGGAATGCAGTTCATGTTAGGTGTAAACACAATTGAGATATACCTATTTTCAATGTCCAATATCATTCTGCCTTTTGCAATAAACAATGCATCTAATATCAATATTGCTAAATTCTGGACAAAGTGACAACCTGCAATATTTAAGGGAAAACCTTATACACTTAAAACCTATGGGGAGAAGCTTAAGACGTTCTTAGCTGAGCTTTTACCAAAGAAATAATGATACCCGTATTTATCAAGGTAGTACCTGGCATAAACTGTGTTTCAACATCCATACAATGCAGCAAATTTGAATTATTCCTACCATTTTGTTTTCTAGAGTAGTTTCTGTAACACTCCAATACTAATTGTTATGCTATAAACTGCCACCTTCCTTCTGATGTTGCTTCACAGTCAATTTTGTTTGCACAAGACATTTAAAACAATTTTGTTTCAGAGTTTATTGCAAAAATAATGCACAGGTTCAAGTTCTAGCACTCTTTTGTATTTTACTTTATACATCTTATGTACTCCAACGTTTCATGCCTGGAAAGGTAACTAAATGTTATGACTACTGCTTAAGTGTGCTAATGTACTGGTTAGAAATAAGTACTGCACAAGTTTAGCGTGTTGTGAATTCATAACATTGGTGTTCACAATTTCAGATTCAATTTGGAACACACAAGGCAAATCTCACTTGCCAAATCTGCAAAAGATTCTCAGACTCCTTGTTTAACGACAGCAAAAGTCAAAGATAACAAAAATCCCTTCTGTGTGAAATCATTCCATGGACTTCTGCTGTAAAATAGCATTCAGTACAAGATGACTAAAGGAATTTTTGAAAATGTTAACATTTGTAGAAGCATGTGGTCATGTCCCATACACTGTAGCCTGTTTAACTAATTTCACTAAGAATTTTAAAAGTTGTTTGAGTATTGGAAATATTTGTTTTAAATTATGAACAATAACTTGCAGTGGGTTAAGCAAATAAACTTTCACGAAATCAATCACTGATCACTGCACATTTAAATTCAAATCAGGAAACCTTTCAACATGTGGTTGCACTTCTAGTTCTACAAGTTTAACCACTTCCCCTGACATATTGTGATAGTTCTTCGAGCTTCCATATGGAACCATTCCAAATTGAATGCACTTTGGATGATGTCACTTTGCCAAGGAGGCAGAGAGGGTAACTTCCAGTTTGAGAGGCCAGTTGTAAAAGTTTGGATGGCAAAACAAGTTTTAAGTGTAATAGTGATTAGTGATAATTAGTGTGAGACCATACTAACTGCGAAATTAAAGAAAATAAAAGTAATTGAAAGTGAATATAGTGAGCACTAGATTAATTTTTTAAGTTCAGTTGTTATTGCTGTTTGAATTTTAGATGCACGCTGTATCCAGAAGGGTATGCTTTGATTCTTCATAATTGTGGAACAGTCCTACTTTACTAAACTCCTGAATTGCACCCTGAAGCAAACTTGGTGCATTTTCACTCTGTCTCACCCCGGTATTTACTGATGGTTCCCAGTTGGGTAGTGCTATGGGTTGCACTTTTATATACAACGGTGACACTCACAGGTACCACCTTCTAGATGCCAGTTCCATTTTACTGCTGAGTTGTCTTTTCTTTTATTTCTTTTTATCTCCAGTTTAATTCCTGGACATTTTATTACTATTGCGACTCGCTGAGTGCTCTTCAGGTGCTGAAACATTTTGTTGGCAACTCGGCATTAATTCTTAAAGTACAGACACTCGTATCTCAGTTATCATCTCGCGGATACCAGTTTGTTTTTACCTGGTGCCCAGACCATGCGAGTATTCCTGGGAACATGGAGGAGGATGCAGCTGCTAAGTCTGCACGTCGCCTTCGGGAATTTTCCACCCATACGCTCCCTTATGTACAAGACATGCAGAAGTACTTCCATTGCCATCATATTCTTGCTGTCTGACAGGAGTCTTGGGAAGCATTAGCCGGCACTTGGTTACGGACAGTCAAGGACCTGTACAACCCTGGTAGACATCTTGCAGGGATTCCAGGCAGGAAGAAGTGATTTTAACCTGCCTGAGGATAGGACACACTCAAGCCAAACATGGACACCTTTTGTGCGGTGATCCGGCACTTGTCCATGCAATGTCCCACTCTCCATCGCACATGTCCTTATAGATTGTCTGTGGTACGCTCGTGAGCGCCAGTTGCATGGCCTGGGTCTTACACTGTGCTCCATTTTAGGCAACGACCCAGTAGTTGTAACTAGAGTACTGCAGTTTGTTGCCAATATTGATTTTGGTAAGAAAATGTAAGGTTTTTTTTATCTTGGTGGGTTTAGGATTTTAGTATGTTCTACCTGTGGTGTTTTTACCTTTTTAACAGTCTTATCAGCTTACCGTTTTAGTAAGTTAAGTTTTTACTTTTTTTTTTAATTTTTAGCTGTTTTAACTCTCATTTTAGTCCTTTTAACTTCCATTTTTAGTTATTTTATCTTTCACTTTTTAACTTTTTAGGGGTGAGTTTTTACTTGTTTGTTTTTATTTTGGACTTCGGACCCTAATGACCTAGTTGTCGATGGGCCCTTAAACATCATTACTCATTCACTCTGTCTCTTCAAACTTCTGATTGCCAAGCTTGAATATCAGAATAGCTTCAGTGTCCTTGGTGGCAAGTTGTAACTGTCACTGCAATTCTAGAAAGCATTGTCCTGACTGACTTCAGTTCCTCTAATCTTGATTTCATTACCAGTTCTGCCCAAGTTAATCGTTCAGGTGAAATGAAAGATCTGTTCTCATCATTCACTAATTCAGCCTTTGTAGTACACCACATGTGAATGAAACTTTCAAGATGACTTGTATAAACTTGACTATTCTACATGCATGTGTTTCTCTAAATATAATTATTTTTTCACCAACTATAAATAACTATGCCTCTAAACTTGCTTATAAACTTCGTATGTACTACATTGTAGTACATCGTATATCTTTTTATATACTGATATATTACTCCTCTTACAATAATTACTCTGGAAATGTGCAAGAACATGCTTTGCTATAATTCTACATCGATACTTATCCAGCAAATTTAGTACTGTTGCATTCCACTACCTGTTTCCTCTTGAGTTTTGCAACCTTCATTGTGTAAATCACTTGCTGGCTGTATTGCCATGCACACCCATTGATTGAGTTATTCTATGGAAGTGCTGGAAGAGGAAACTAACCAGGGTCATTGAGGAAGTAGACATAAGACCAGCAGTATCATTGCAATAAGTAAGGTAATATGCAGAGTGCATAGTAGGGAACTGAAATAGGAATAATGAAAACACACAAAGTTAGTAATATCTTCATTCTGTGAACACGTATATATGTGAAAGTGAAGGGATACCAATTGGATCATTGAACATAATACCATGAGAGCAGAATATGTCCAAACGAGCTATGTGGTGTTTTGCCTGTCTGCATTGTTTGCGCACAATACTGTCTACTGCTATCATAGACAGGTGCGGATGAAGCCCTACAACATTTTTAAAACTACTTTTAAAGGCTTTACTCACCAACTTTATGAAAAGAGATGCTGAAACTGGCCGTCGTCCATACACTTTTGACACCATTTAGGAAATGATCCATCACTCACCATAGTTCACGTTGAGAGAAATTTCCTGGTGGATATTTTGTTTGAATTCTTCCAGGGTGTGTGTGGGTTTGTCTTGTATACTTCATTTTAAGTTACCCCAGAGATAGAAATTGCAGGGGGTTCGGTAGGGGTAACACAAATACCTACTAATACGAGTCCTGAAATACAGTTTCAATTGTTCTCATAGAAAGATTGGCCATATGAGCTATTGCAGAGTCTTGTTGAAAAAAGGCAAAATCACACTCCCTGTCTGTTAATTCTCTAAAAAAATGGGAGTAAAATTGTATTTACGTATGGTCGGGCATCAACTGTTGGCTCAAACAAAATTGGCCGTATAACTCAGAACCTAATATTGTTCATGAAATATCCCTTCAGGACAAAACAAAATTGGTGTTTGGTGTGCCTTTAGTGGAGAAAGGTTTCTCAGAGCTCCAACAAGTGATTTATATCTCTGGGGTACCTTAAAACAAAGTGTACAAGACAAACCCTGGAAGAATTAAAAAAAATATCAGCTGGGAAATTGCCAGCATTTCTCAACATGTACTATGGCAAATGATGCATGGTTTCCTAAACAGGTGCCAAAATGTATGGACAACAACAGTGGGCAATTTCAGCATCTCCTTTCACAAAGTTGGTAACTGAAGCCTTTAAAAGTAGTTTTAAAAATGTTGTATGGTTTCATCTGCATCTTCCTATGATAGCAATAGATGGCAACAAGTGCCGGGAAGGTGGACAGGCAAAATTTGTGCAGCCCGTTTGGAACTTTTTTGCTCTCCTAGTATAAATGTTTAGTATAAGAAACTACGAGTAATATAAAGGTTTTGATGGGTTAGCATGACCAACTAACAATCTTTTGAGTATTTATCAGAAGAAAAGGCAAATAGAAGTGCACGAATACCAAACTCCCAGCAAGGACTTGAATGCAAGGTAGGTTAACTCCCACAAATATAGAAAAAAATGACAAGTCAATCAACCAGATGTACAAGTGTTACGGGAGGTGCTCTGTAACAATAACCATCTGTACTGCTAACTCCTTGCAACTAAACATGTGTGGATGGCAAAATGAACAATGAGAGCAGTTTAGTCATTGTTGCCAACCAAAGGGAATAGTTGCCCAAAAGATCGGATTAATCCCTTGTCATCCCTTATGTTTCAAACATTTTAATGTAGGCAGTATTTTTATTTACTTGCATGGGCATCTCCCCTTGGATATTAATGAATTAAATGTGCAGTCAATTACTAATTATTAAACTGCTGTTTTTAATTCGATGTAAAGAACAATTTTTATTTAGCACAAGGTAATACGGCTATACACAACAAATACTATAATCTTTGACAACAGAATAATGAATAGGGCTAGGTAGTTCATGCTTTTGCATGCTTTTTCATAGGGGTTAAAAACGTATGCTTTTACATTATGTGCACGAATTATGGAATTTTCAGTTATTTGGACATGATTTTATGGTGCATATAACTGCATATTTTCTTGATTTTGATAAATGCATATTATTTCAATATTATAGCCCCTATATTGCATATTTTAATGATTTTTATGGTTTTTATTATTTTTTTCCATGTGTATAATACTTTTCATATTGCTAGTATTGCACATGTTGATGCAACTCGTGAGGTGAGTCATGTTGTCATGCAGTGAACCCCCTGTTTCCATCGCTTCATTATATGTACTCGTATGTGCGTAGAGAATAATCAGTGCGTTATCTGAGAGGTTTATATTAACAAAGATAAAGTGCAGGTCAATGTTTTGAGCAGCACGATTATCACAACGCTTCCCTGCTCTCCAATAGTTGTGCCATGGTCTTCAAACGTAACAGTGTTGTGAACTGGTTCCCACCAAATTAAATTAGGCGTATGAAATGTTAAAAAGCTCTTCAAATGCCAAAAATAAAACCAACTTCAAGTGCTAGATTAATTAAATTATAGAACGAGTTTTCGAGTGATTTAATATCTACAGATAATAGGATAATAGTATTGTGGAGCGTGTGAGAAAAATATAGGGAGTGAGAAAAGATTTCAAATAGTTCAGCACATAAACACAGCAAAACATAAGGAGAATTTAATCAGAAAACTAGCAAACAAAGAACCTGTTCAAAAACACCTAGTAGAGTGTTTACGAAGTAGGGTTACTGAATTTTCCTATGACCTGTGCCAAGCATTTTTAGCTGCTGATATTCCCTTGTTCAAAATCAATAATCCGTCATTTAAAAACTTTCTTGCCAAGTACACTCGACAACATGTGCCTGAAGAAAGTACACTGCGTAAGACTTGTGTAGGACATTGTTACAATAACGTATTGTCAATTATACAAAATGAATTAGCGGATCAGTTTGTGTGGTTGTCTGTTGATGAAACCCTTGATTCTGAGCGCCGTTCTATTGCTAATATAATCGTGGGTGCCTTAAATAATGAACCTAAGACGATACCTTATCTTCTTAATGTGTGCAAATTGTCGGCCACTGACAATGTAACTGTAACCCAGTTTGTGATGGACTCTTTGAAATTATTATGACCATGTGGAATCAAATACGACCGGGTTCTTTTATTTGTTACTGATGCAGGTCCTTATATGGTAAAATCAGGACAAACCCTAAAAGGTATTTTTCCTAACTTAATTCATATAATTTGTTTGGTACACGCTCTTCATCGCATTTCTGAGACAATACGTGATTCTTTCCCATTGGTAGATAGATTTGTGTCCTGTACAAAGAGAATTTTTGTTAAATCTCCTAAAAGAGTTAAGTTGTTTAGATCAACAGCACCTAATATCAGACTTCCTCCTGCACCAGTGTTAACTCGATGGGGAACATGGGTCGATGCAGTTTTATATTATGCTGAGCATATAAAAATAGTCGAAGAGGTTGTTAATTCATTGGACTTGAAAGATGCTTCATCAATAGAAACTGCACAAAATATTCTATCAGGCACTGGAGGATCTTAGTTTCATATCTGCCCACTTTTCTTTCTTACCAACAGCCATAACGGCATTGGAAGCTGTAGGATCTCCTTTGCATGAATCACTTACTGTCTTTGAAAAAACAATATGTGATCTAAGCTCGGTTCCTGGTAGCATAGGACAAAAAGTGGTTATAAACAGATGTGCGATATTCGAGACATCCTTGAAAGAAAACCATCTACCACACCAAGAGACTTGACTCTCTCTGTGAAGCAGTTAACATCATTTAAATATGCCCCTATAACATCTTGTGACGTGGAGAGAAGTTTTTACAAAAGTATTTTGCAAGACAACAGACGATGTTTTACAGTTGAAAATTTGTGCAAAGTGTTGGTTGTGAACTGCAATTTTGCAGTTAATACTAGCAGTGAGACCACTTCTGCTCCAACCTCTAAGGAATAAGGTAACTTCATTTATTATTTACACTAACTCGCCTTGTCTACTGCGAAGGAGCATTGTTTTAATTCAATAGTGCATATTTCTTGGCATATTTTCAAGTTTTTAAGAGCATATTTGCATGCATATTTCAGTGTTTTTTTTTAAGGCATGAACTTCCGAGCCCTAATAATGAATTAATACTGTGCAATTGCGAACTTCCAACATGCATCCCCCCCCTGAAGAAAGTTTCATAACAGAAAAGAATTGTTCGCACACATACGTAGAACCAAACATACATAATATCCATGCAACAATGGCATACAGCCTCAGAAATCTGGTTTGAGGAACATTCTTATAAAAATCAGCTTGCTGAAACAGTCAGCATTAAAATTGCGATGTCCCACTTGCCATTTCCTCTTCCCCGCTGTAACGTCACACGTTCAACTTTCTAAGTCAAAATCCCGAAGAATATTGTCTCATCACAATCTAACATGCAGTCTTCGGTTACAAATGTGCCGTATATTACGCCCTAACATTGACAAACTAGTTACAGAAAAGCGAAATGGCAAATGTTGGAATATGTCCATATATATGGCATAAAGCCGAAATGTAATTATTTACAATCTGTGATTATTCCGTTAATTGAAACAGCATTAAAATTACGATGTCCCATGTGCCATTTCCTCTTCCCCACTGTGACGTCACATGTTCAACTGGCTTTCCTAAGGAGCATGTGAGCTGACATCAATGCAGCGATACCTGTCTTCCCCTACTTTAAAAGATATGACACATTTAAGCCTACTATATTGCTATATTCCCATTGTACATACCTATAAGGACATTCCATTTTTGCAAATGTTCATCTCAATTAATGTAAAGTAGATAGAAGAATAAGCTTTTGTAATAATTGACACAAAATGGAAAGTCATATAAATGCAACATTTAAATGTTGAAATAAAATAGTGACATGAGTAACAAAAGTTTGAGATGAAATTCATAATTATAATTATAGCATATATTTTAAGTGATTTTCAAAAAAAAATCCTAAAGCTGTAGAAGTGAACAGATTGAAAATTTGGATTCACCACATCAAGATTATTATAAAATCACTTTATTTACATTAGGTAACAATCACAATCTATCAATTTGCTAGTGTAGTTGCATACTTTATCTTGAGCCCTGGAATCCAGTACTATGAGTGGTCCAAGTCAGAAGGCCTGTGCTTTGCCAAGGTAAATCTGAGTATTGTCGCCCATGCTTCATTGTTACCACTTATTCATTTTACTACATATATCACATTACCATTGTTGTTCTCTTGTGTCATCACACTGGTTTACTCTTGTTTTACTTTTGTGATTAACCAACTCAAGCAGTAATTTTAAGTACTAAATACCAGAAGCATATTCAGCATCGACACTACAAGCTTCTGTAAATAGTAAAAGAAGGAGCCATGTGTTTAGCCTACTTCAGCCATTGGCTAACCTGGAAAACCAATTGTGAAAACTACAACTCAGGGCCTTTTATGATATAATTTAAAGTATGATTGCATAAAAGACATGAAAAGTCCTGTTGCCATCTTCGACAACAATGCCATCTGAGAGTTCAAGATAGTGTGAGTAGTAATTAACATATAAGATTCTTTCATTTTTTGGGGAGAGTGTAAAATTAGAGGGGTTATTCTCTTTGCAGTGTTTTATAGAAACCCTTAAAGCCAGATTTTCAATGGCATTCCATGGAATGTTGCAGTAACAAATGCTCTGGTCAAGTCTGCATTGAAATTGCTGTTGAATTTGATGAAGTAGGCTGTGAGAAGACTGTTCCATTTTATTTTTCTGGCTATCTTTTGCTGTTCCCTGCTCCTTGTCTCAAGTAGCACTCCTTTTCTTGTAAAATCTAAACAATATAATTATCTGAATTAAATTAAATGAACTAATGCCATATTTATAGCACAAAATGTGATTACATGTTTCAAACCAAGTTTATTTTTAAATGTGTGCATGAATATAGTTTAAATTTAGAAATAAAGAAACTTAAAATGTAAGAATCTTTAATCGTATTTATTATTTATTTCTGTAAGTTTACAACCTTGGCATAGCTCCATGATTGCCTAACTATAATATGCCTACTCATTAAAACATACTTGAACTACTGTTAATACCTGTTTGTTGCAAATGTAATAGCATATGAATTCTGTGAGTTCATTGTGAAGCATACATTAAGTGTAATGAATTAAAAGCATGTCTTAACTAATTCAGTAACTCAAACATTTGTTTTCATGAATGTTTTGCATTGATGCCATCACACAAAATCTTTGTTGCAAAATTTTGAATTTTTGTGTTGTGTGCCATTACAGAAATCACAATCCTCATACAGTTTTTTGGAAGTGCTCTTTGTTTTCTTCAAACTGTTTTGTTTGTGTTATTTGAAATATTTACCGTAATATTTTAGCAAAGAACCATTTGGATTTGGAAAATACATGTCAACCATTAATATCGCTTTGAACTTAACTAATGAAATTCTGAAATCTCTTGATAATAAGTCTAACTCACTAAGGATATTCTGTGATCTATCAAAAGCATTTAACTGTGTAAAAAATTTGATGTGCTGCACTCACATGGCTTTCTCTACTCTTGTACTAACCATTCTTACAAACTCTTATTTCTATATCTTCTTCGTGTTAAGATAAACATTTGTACAAATTGTCTTACTGCTTATTTCCTTGTAGGTACAAGGGGAATATTAGAATACAGTAGCCTTTTTGTGATAGTCAAATCTTTTAAAGCTTTGAGATTCCGTTCTCTTTGCACACTTAACATATAAAAAAAATGAACAACGATGTTCCATTTCACGAAAGCTTCAAGTTTTCCGAAACTCACACACATGACAAGGAATATCTCTGAAATGGTTCACCCTACAAGAAAATTTATTCAGATATAAATTGTGTATTTTAGCCAGATTACATTTTTTGTATAGTATGATTTGGTCTATCTCTAACAGTTTACCAGTTATGCAAAAGTAGTCCAGAGTAAATACGACTACAGGGGCTATAGTCAGAAAATTCAAGCTATACATTTCATTTGTCATAAAAATATCTCAGACATATGACATTTTAGTCAAAATTGTTAGAGCCATTTTCAAGAAAATCAAAATTTTCGAAAAATGTTCCATCTAAAAGGTAGTTTAGGGTGGGGCTATTTTCTTCAAAATCTGCGTGTCGCATCCTTGAAGGACATTAAACTTAAATACCACCTTTGGTTTCTAACCTACTTTTCGTTTTTGAGTTGTGCTGTCCACAAACAGACAGGCACACAGAGAGACACGCACACGGACCTTTTGCTAAAAATGGTCTTTTTGGGTTCAGGGGGTCTCAAAACATATTTTCGGTGAAATCTCAACATCGAATTTTTGGGTGGAATACAATACTTCCCTTACTTACCAGTAGAGAAAGTAATAAAAACTTACTGTCATAAAAATTATCCTATTATGGCATTAACGGCAAAGCATATCAATGGATTGCGTCGTACATATCAAACAGACAGCAGAAGATCATAATAAATTCTGCAGATAATTGCAAAACACTGAATGGTGTGAAATAAAGCACGGTGTTCCACAAAGTTCCATTCTGGATCCATAATTATTTGTAGTGTATATCAATGACGTGCCTAGAGTAAATAATAAACATGGTAATCCAGTTCATTTTGCAAATGATGCAATAATTATAATTAATACAAAATCATTTGCCTCTTTAGATTATCTAATGGTACTTTCAGTGTGCTAAATAATTGGCTTGACAGCAACCAAATTTGTATAAATTTTGAAAAAGCTAAAAAGATTCATTTTTGTATAAAAAATAAAAATATTTCCGACATTAGGATCAAATATGAAGGCAATGAAACAACTGAAACTTGTAACATAAAATTTCTTGGTCTTATTATAAATAATACAAGTTTCAAACACCATATTGACTTTATCCTACCAAAAGTAAACTCTTCATGTTTTACAATTAAAACATTGATCATTAATTCATTTTACACATAAAGGCATTCTAAAGATGGTATATTATGTATATTTTCATTCAATTATGTCATGGAATAACATTCTGGGGAAATTCAGTACACACTAAAAAGAATTTCTTTAGCAAAAAATGTAATTAAAATAATGGCTGGATAGCTGGTGTAAAACAATCAACTCATTAGAAACCACTATCCAAAAACTTTCAAAATATTACCATTAGCCAACGAGTATATTCTAGCTATACTTTTAATTGTGGTCAACAATCCAAAAGTGTTCATCAAAAATTCAGATGTGTACAATAAATTAGACACAGGCAGGACTTACACAGGCTAAGCAATAACTAATTTACATTAGAACAACAAACTATTTGAGTCAGCAAGAGTTTTATCAATAAATTGACTAAAAGCATGGCTAGTGAACAGGCCACTTTATTCAGCTGATGAATTTAGGAACAGTATTGCTGACATTACTCTGTAAATTACTATGTACTATTATTTATTTATGCCAACAAACTTACTGTTGGTGTTTTTAAACACACAAGCCGTGTGTGGGCAAAGTGGGAAGGTCTGTGGTTCAAATCCCAGTTGTGGCATTGAATTTTTAAGTTCCAGTTCTACCTCTTATACTATGTACTATCTTATGCAATGTGTTTATTTGTCAATTCTTATAAATTTATAACCTTGTGTTTTGATTGTTGTATTATTCCATTGTTTAAAAAGCCAAAATTTCTGAAATCAAATGACTAATAAATAAAATACAAACCCAAGGGTATCCCAAAAAGGAGTCTCCTGTAGTGGCATTGTGTAATTCACTTCCATCATATTTAAAGGAACTGAAGACTAATAAAATTGAATTCAAGTTAGCAATAGAAGGATACCTTATCATCAAAGCCTGGAATTTTAGGTTCTGAAAAGTTAAAATTAAGTCAATGTATCAATATATTAGGATTTTATAGGATCTTATATTCTAAAGTCCCCAAAGGAAAGTTAAAGAAATATAGCTACTTTTGGTCTCCATCTTTATCTAAGTTAAAACACGAAAGAAATATAGCAAGAGTCAAAGCCGAAAGAACCAAGTGTCCAGAAGATGTACAAAACTGGAGAAGAAAAGCAGCCATTTTTAAGAAAGAATTAATTACAGCAAAAAGGGCCAGTTTCACAAATTTTGTAGAACATATGGACTATAGGAAAGATGGAAATAAAATATACAAATTCCTTAATAAAACAAAATTATCAAAAAATACAACTGAACCATTAAAATATAATAACAAAAGCTTAACTACAGATAGGGAAATAGCAGAATCCCTTAACAAGTTTTATGCTCAGTCACAAAGAGTACCCCAAGCGTATAAAAAACAAGATAAGGCTATCCAAAAAACTATCAGAGAAACTAGTAAGCCAAAAGGTATACGAAATGATATTTTTATTCAGGATTTTAATGAAACAGAACTGGATTTAGCAATAGAACAATTACAGAACAAAAAATCTCCTGGACCTGACAAGATCCATCCAGAGTTTATTAAACACCTTGGCAGGAAAGGAAAAGAAATCCTACTTAAACTGTATAACACGTGTTGGAGAATGACTGTACCTTCCGACTGGAAAAAAGCCATTATCATCCCGATTTTAAAGAAAAACAAACCCTCAAACAATATTAATAGTTTCAGACCAATATCTTTGACCAGTGTTATTGCAAAAGTGATGGAAAGAATGGTGGCATCTAGACTTAACTGGTTCCTAGAATATTACAACTTAATTAATAGTTCACAGACCGGCTTCAGACAGAATCATAGTACAAGTGAAAATGTACTCCTACTAAGCCAAGACATCAAGGAAGCTTTCAATAGAAAGGAGGATACCTTGGCAGTATTCATTGATTTTAAATCAGCATATGACTCAGTCTGGAGAAATAAATTAGTTGAGAAGTTACAATCAATAGGTGTGAAAAGTAACATGCTTAAGTGGATAACTCAGTTTATTTCACAAAGATTTTGTGCCACAAAATATAATACATACATTTCCAAATATAAACAAACACACCGAGGACTTCCACAAGGTGCTGTTCTGAGCACAACACTCTTTAACATATATATAAATGACCTTCCATCAATAATAAAAACTTTAGAAACCAAAATTGCTCTATTTGCTGACGATGTAGTCATTTGGACTTCAGGCTCTTCAAAAAAACCTGAATTAATTAAAGACAGAATAGAAACAGCCCTAAACAAAGTACATGAATGGAGCTCCAAAAACCTCATGACTATCAATGTGGAAAAAACAAATTATGAATTATTTACACTAAAATACAAACCAGTTAATATTAGCATAAATTATAATGGTAAACCACTCAAAGCAGTTAATGATGCCAAATACTTAGGCATCACTTTCGACAGAAAGCTAAGTTGGAAAAAACATATAACAAACATCTCAAAAAAGGTTGAAAAGAAATTGCAAATCCTGAAAAGGTTAGCTGGTGCTAAATGGGGCTGCTCAAGGAGAGTCCTTATCACAACATACAAAATGTATATTAAACCAAACCTCTTGTACTGTTCTGAAGCTTTAATAACAGCAGCAAATGCTAACATCAATAAACTTGAACAAATACAAAATCAGGCTCTTCGCCTAATCACTGGAGCAGTTAAATCCACACCTATTGATGCCATGCTTGCCTTAACACGGACCCCATCAATAACAACAAAAATAGAAGAACAAGCATTGCTCCAACACGAGAAAATGTTACGACTGCCAAACTCTAAATGGACAAAAGAGAACCTCCCCCCTTCAATCCTTAAAACTCATAGTAGTTTCCTAGAAAAGGTAACACAGATTAAATCCAAATTGAAAATTCCTAACACCAGAGAAAATCTACTTATTAGAGAAAATCCATTGGAATTATTGCAACCTACCTTCAATTTGGAATTAATAGAGGAAATAAGTAAATCAGACACACCAAAAGAAATACAAAAACTTCTAGCTCTGGAAACAATCAATACTAGGTATCCCACAGAAGAATGGCTGCACATATATACTGATGGATCCTCCAAGGAAAACCTTACTGGAGCTGGAGTTACATGTTCACATTTTTCCTTTTATCATTCTGTTGGCAGAGACACAACAAATTATGATGGAGAAATAGAGGCTATATACATTGCTCTCCGACAATTATTAAATCTTCCCTTAAATAAATTTAACAAGGCAGTAATTCTTTCGGATTCTAAAGCTGCAATTCAGGGAATATGTTCAAATACTACAAAGAAGTCAACAAAAATTAGAGAATGCTACAAAATGTTAACACAACTCCAAAAAGTTAATAAGACTGTTCATCTCCAATGGATTCCAGCACACTGTGGAGTCATGGGGAACGAAGCTGCAGACTCACTTGCAAAGAAAGGCACAACAATAAAACAAAAGTCTAAATTCAATTTCTCATATTCCTCAATAAAACGCTTGATCATTAAAAATTTTTGTCATTCATACCTACAAGAAATAGAAACAAATGCCAAAGATAAAAAATGGATTACACTACTTTCCAATCCAGATATAATCCCCCAGAGACCAAGGAAAACAGCTGTTGCAACCTTCCGACTATTGACAAATCATGACTGCTTGGCAAGTCATCTCTACAGAATAGGTATCTCAGCCTCACCGATATGTGTCCTGTGTAACGATCCAGCAGAAATGAATGAAGAACACTTGAAGACCTGTGAAGCATTAAGATCAGAAGAAACTACAGTTCAAAAGTATTGGAAAGCACGAATGCTAATGGCTTCATTGCCAGATGCAAGGCACTAGAAAACAACAACATATTCTAAAGTAAGAACAAATTAGAAACTAAAAACTTCACTTATCTTAGTAATGTTGCAAGTTCTTTTTGCACAAGCTTCTTTTTAGAATCTTGTTGCTTCACTGTTAATGGCTTCAATTTTCCTTATTTAGGATCTTATATGTTCAATTTAGGAATTTATGGGAGTTTTGTAATAGGTATGTATTTGTATAAATCACAGAGAATACCTTTGTGTTTAAAACACTAAGCTTAAATTGTAAAAAACTTAAATTAACTGTAACTTTAACATGTATTTGAAGGTAGTAACTTCAATGCATTTATAATTAGTATTGCACTGTAAACATAATCGCAGTATACTAATATTTGTGTTAGCATTGTGCTGAAGAGCATATACTTTATTTTTTTAATGCTGCATGCAGAAAAGTTCTCAGTAAACTCAATTTTGCTTTAAAAGCACACAGTTAATTTAAAACACTACATATGCAAAAGTATGTAGTACTCATTTTGCACTCCTAGTATGACACCTGAACAATAAAGTAGCTACTTTGAAAGATTCTCAGATGTAAACCCTCTTTTGTATCCCGTTAAAATGTGCTTGAGAGCAGAGAAAGTGCATTCCACTTCACATGGGGGAGGAGGTATGGACTTCATTTTGGCTTATTTCCTGAGGATTCTTGCACTTTTCTCCACTGACAACCAGACCAATAATTGCATGATCTTGAAATGCTGTTATCCGTTCCTGCCTTAAAATAAGATTGCCATGATAATCAACTCCATGTATTCACAACTATACATTGTGTAGTATTGTATACACTTATTGCCAAATAACTGCGCGAAAAGAACTTTAAGGTATACGAAGAGGTCCACGGCTTATTCACAACAGGCAGCACATGTCGGATCGACATTATAGTGTATCGACAAGACAGCAAAAGGGGATTTATTATTGATCCAACCATAAGGTTTGAGTACCATCTAAGTCAACCTATGGAAGTCCATCTGGAAAAACAAACTATCTACGCACCTACCATACCCTTTTATAAAAATAAATACCAGCTGGATAGAGATTATTGGTCTCATGGTAGGTGCCCAAGTCACAATTCCAGCCCTTTTTGTGAACTTTACATTTAATTGATGAAAACTCAAATCCCGCTTTAACATTAAAAACTATTGGTCATCGGGGGATAAAGATGTATTACATGTACTAATAATTTTAGTATGACATACTAATGTTATTTTTTAACTAACTTCTTTTCATCTTCTGGAAAGAATTTACACTTCCAACCAGCAACATAAGGAAAATCGTCAACGCCACTATACGCAGCTCCGTAAACATCCTTAGATCACACTTATTTGGACCTTAAAAGTGCAACAGGATTTTTTTTTTTTTGTTTTTTTTTTTGTTTTTTTTTGTTTTAGAATCTGTCTTTAAAAAAAAAAAATTTAATTCCATAAAACTATATCATTATTAATTCTATCAACATATTATGACCCTGTTAAACCTAAACTCCGTTTGTCAAACAACTTAATAATATTGTTATTTGTCTTTTTGTTTACTTTGTGAGTTTGCTAACCCACAAATGTGGGAAGTTGTTGTGTATTTTAATAAAATATAAATATAAATCAAATTATGCCTATTATATTTATATAGGAAACCCCTAATATCTTGTTTAATTCAATATGAATTTATACACCAAGTCAGTAATATATTTACCCAACATCCTAGCATGATCTTTGTAACATTTCACATGATGTAAATTAGTATACTACATATATTAACACCCATTAATACTTCAGAGAACAATAAACTTTGCACATTCTTGGTTTTACTACAGAAAATGTATTTCACATCTCATTCAGCCCTAAATGCAGTTTTTGTGGTTTTGAAAACATTGTCAGTAGAACATGCGGTACTCTGATAACGGACTGAGCTAATGCTGATAATTCTGCCTGAGCTAAGGTAGAGGGATGTTGTGTCGTGGAAGTTGAGTCACAGTTCAGATGCTGCCTCACAGGAACAAAATTTGCAATGCCTGCAATACAGTTTCTTGAACTATAAATTAAAATATATGTATAATTTAAAATGTTCTCTCCTAACTCTAACCTTTTTTCATTTTGTCCCATTTTTCTTCAGGAGCATGGTCATTTTCTGTATTTTTAGTGTAACTTGGCTACACATTTTTTTTTGTCTTGTTTCATTGCACAGTTTCCTTTCATTAGTTGATTTGTAGGCCTAGAGTAAAACCATCTAATTAGTCCATCCTTTTGGAAACCATTAAATGCACTTAACCAGGGAACATTGTTCAAATTTACGATTCCTGTTGCAGTACCAGGTGCCCCATTTTCATCATTCAGACTATCTGGATCAGAAGGTAGTAACACCATCAACTGTATGGACATCATGAATGTCGCTGACAAAGTTATTGTTGCCTACACTATTGAGTGCTTCATCTATATAATTCCTAAACTGTTGTGGGTGGCATAAAACTGCTAGTAATTCCTTAAATCCTATAAATGTAATGTAATGTAAACATAAGGAAAAGAAAAAATGAAACTTAGACCCTCTGTATTATTGCTTTTATTTTTGTCTTAGTTTAGAATTGAGCTGCCCCCATAAAACATTTCAAAATTCAATAATTATGTGACATATTGTGTAAATCAATATGCTCTTCAGTTAATACACACAATATTGTTGAAACCCTGCTCACTTTTGTTTGAAACAACAAAGCCTATAGAAAGCATCTGCATGTGGCAGATACTTGTTCACTATTGCAGAAGCAACAATTTCAATTACTGTCATGCCACACGTGAACAATCTGCATCTTTCACATGCTAATGTGAGCATAGGACAATTGCCCAGTAATCTTTCAGCTTGTATTATCTTCTTAGATTTGATTTACAACTGCAATTTCTTTGTTTATTGCAATAATAGAAATATTAATGTGTAAGTTTAAAGGAACTTTTGAGGAATGTAATAAGGAAAAAATATTATTCTGCAATCATTTGCACCTTACCATTACGGAGTAATAAGTTATAAATCATTGTACATCTTGGGGGGGGGGGGGGAAGCCCCTAGCCCCTAGCCCCTAGCCCCTAGCCCCTAGCCCCTAGCCCCTAGCCCCTAGCCCCTAGCCTGCGCAGCCGCAGGCTAGAGGGCTCCTGTATCTTTTTAGTTCAGTGTCTTTTTTATATTCCGAACTATTTGCGCATCTTTATTGGTTTCTCAATTACAATGCTGCAATAATTTATACAACAGCAAGGAATGAATATACTAATACATAATGTCTACACATAACCTAATTAAATGTTACACATTAATGAAAAATAATATGTTTATACAGTTAGATAACATTGTGATATATGCTGAAACTGGCTCTTCATATTTTGTGTGACTCAAGTAAAACTGTTGGCCGGGGTGGCTCAGTTGGTTAGGTGCTAACATACTGATCCCAACAAGGTCATGGGTTCAAACCCAGCCGGGACCAATGCTTGTTAAGTGTGAATAAGTGATAGCTCCAGGTCAATATAATTACTGACAAGTAAAGAAACTATTGCAGGGCAATTTCCGAACCATCAGTGACACTGATATGGTTCTGGGAATAGACAGCACTGTTAAATTATCACTACCACTGCCACACTATGCCACCACTGTTATTATTAAGTAAAAATATATATCTGCATCAGTCTATAGAGTGCTGTGTGTTAAAGGATTAAGATAATTGTTTTCTGCGAGTCCCATAACCTGTATTTTCGATAAAATTGATATATTTTTGAATGGAATACAATGCATCCTTTACTTACTGAAAGTATGTAGTAGAGAAAGTGAAAAGAAAACATCTGATGTGTTATACTTGCTGAACTTTCTCTACCTATTCTTCAACAAGCTATCCTTGGAAAACCTTATTCTTTTATTTACTTCATTTCTGTTGAAATAACACTTATAATAATGGTTTTATTAGATGTTTTCTTGTACATAGGTCCAATGGGAATAGAAGAGTATAGTAAGTAGGCTTAACCAATAATCAAATCTTCCCAGAGTTGATCACTATGGGAAGGCTTTGAAATTCCAGTTTCTTTGTGTGACCAGGACGCAAGAAAACAAATGATTGAGTAAGGTATAATTATTTGAAACTTCAAACCAATAACAATGAATATCATTTGTGACAAACTGTAGGTATGCTTTAATGAAATCTACATTTTTGTGTAGTAAGATTTTATTTATCTCTTATGTTGATGTATTATGCAAATGTCATTTAGAATGAAGAGGACTTTGAAGACTATTCTCAGAAAATTTAAGTTATATGTACATTTCATTTGTAATGAAAATATCTTAAGCATGTGGTATTATAACCAAAATTGTTGATTACAAATGAGACATGTCTGAGAAGATCAATATTTTCATGTTTTCCATATAAAAGGACTGCAGTGGGGATTTTCTTGAAAATCTTTGAGCCATATCCTTGAAAGATGTTGAACTTAATATTAATTATAATAATTTTGAGCTTTGCTGTTCATAGACACTTTTTCTAAAAATACTTTCTTTTAAATTCAGGTGACTTCAAAGTATGTATTTCCAGTGAAATCTTGGTATAAAATTTTGGGTGGAATGCAGTATCTTTATCTAAGTGTATACGATAGAAGTAATAAGAGTTTGCTGTGCAACTCTATTGTAAAGAAGATATCCAGCTTTCTTTGTATTTTTTAAAGACATATTGCAAACTCAGAACAAAACAGTCTATTCATGAAATGTGTCTGTCCTTACAGTATTCCTACTCAGTGATTTTCCTTGCCTACTGTACATTGTACATGGAAACGTCTCAAAGAACCAACAACTTAATGAACACACGTTTGTTTACATTACTATCTTAACTGCTACACAGATCATCCAAAGTGGTGATTGCTTTGTCTTTACTCAAATCTTTGACTGTGTAGGTATGAATTGTGAAGAGCAACACAGAACTTCATGAACCAAAGTTCTTCAATAACAATAAGCTTGATTTCTTCCACCAGGACCAAATCATTTTATTTGGCATATTTGTGATATATACTAAACGCCGGCACGACAGCCCACGAGGGGCCAAGGCCTACCGCCCAGCCGCTGCGTCCCCCACCTCTGCCCACTACAGGCGTCATTGGTGAGGTGCAGTACTGGAGGGTGGGACGTGGTCAGCGCCCCGAGCCCTCCCTGCCAGTTATGCGGTCTTCTAGACCTGAGGCCGCTACTTCTCCATCAAGTAGCTCCTCAATTGGTCCCCCCGGGACCTAACGAGGCTGAGTGCACCTGTGGCACCCCATGCCAGACCTCCCAGAGGGGATAACCCGGGTCCTTCATGCCAGAGACAAGTGCGCTACCAACTGCGCTACAGAGGCGGTCGATATAGTATATAGCTTTCAGATAGTTTCTCTGCCTGCAACATGCTTCTCTAAGATAAATCTTAGTTTTGCTGTTCCGTCAGCTCCCTCTTTGTAGTACTGCCTTAGGCAAGTATGGTATCTGATTACATCACTATGATCAACTCTATGGTGTATCAGTCCACTGCTCATCTTCTCACAGTATTTTTACCAAGTTTATTATATCAACTTTATATTTTCTTTGCCCATTGATATCTTGTTCTAAAAGTGGAACCATAGCCATGTCTAGTGGTGGGCTGGGCTACACTATGTGACAGCATGGCACAGAAGCTAGTTGCTGTCCTGTTAAATGCATGAAAACCAGCTTGTGGCTTTTGTGTTTTAATCTTTGACACATTATCTTTTACATACTGCACAGGTATTGACTTGCTGCTTCATTGGGAGCATTTTCTTTTGAGGCTCATTTCAAATTTTGCGGGAGTGGAGATGGGAGAGGACAAGTTAATGAAATAATAACATAAATAGATCCATTAAATATGTCTTTGTTTAAGTAGGATTTTGATTTACATGAGGAACTCAACAATATTTCTAATTTCCATGTTACTCAGTTTTTCTGTAAAGTGTTCATCTGCCCTTCAGTAATTATTTAACAGTACATTGTGGACAGTGATCAAACAGTACATTTACTACAAAACTTGACCAGCAGGCACACAGCCCATCTCCCAGACACGTACTGCACGACTTGGCTGGCCGTCATATGGCCTGTTTCCTCAAATCACATAAACAATTATCAGAATAAACACAAAACATGCGTTATCACAGATGTTGGAAATGCTGTCCATCTGCATCAATACATCGATGGCATCTTCTAAGGAAATTTTCATTTACATGCATCAGTTCAGCTTCCCTTATAGTGTTAATTTATCTCTTGGTATTTTGTTTTAATTTTGCGAGGTGACTGTTCAAATCTTTCTCCAATTTCATCTAATTTGTGTTCCATAAGCACACCCCTTTTACCTTCCTTTTCCTATCACAAATTGTTTCCGTCTCCCTGAATTTATGTACAAGCAAATAAGTGTCTCTACTTGTCTCTACATGAAACATGCGTGCCAGGAAATTTAATTTCAAATTGCCTTACAATTCCCTACAAGATTGTGTAAGCACATACATATTATATATAAATACTCTTTGTTGTACTACAATCAATTCATTTTGTAAACACTTCTAAGCACTCCTAATACTAATCACATGTGAATTGGACTAGAGCAGCACAGAACACCTACCTCATGGAAATAAGACTGACACACGTGTGATGATAAGAACAAGCATGCAGGGAGATGCAGTGAAGGTCACATGGGGCGTGCCCCTACCAACCAAGTTTTGTAGTAAACGTGTTGTGTAAGTGTGTTTTCAATTAAAATGTTATTCATGTGATTACAGACCCATTTGTTTTTATTTTAATGTGCCATCAAACTATTATCTTTTGTGGCTACAGTTTATTTGAACATTACTTTGGTGATGCATTAATCGAACTATCACTCAGTCTTTTGAAACAAAGTCAGTGCAGTATTGAAAACTTCTTTGTACACATATAAAGTGTAGTCAGAAGTCAGAGATAGCTTACTTCGGTTTGTATCATTAAAGTATGCTTCCTTGCATACATTTGTGTTTATCAAACCATACTTGCAAACATTAAGTTTTGTTTTTCCATTTGTGTTGAATATAACACATCCACATATATAAATAAATACACACTTATCTAGATAGTGAGGTGAATCGGATTTACTGTTACTACATGTGGGACATGTTTCAAAAGTTCATTTGCTCTCATTCTCAACCTGATGCCAACTCGGTGATGATTCACTTTTCTATATAGATATTATTGTACATCACTTTAAGCAAAATCTTCCAACGAAGTAGTCAGTAAATACAGACTTGTTACATTTTAAATTCCTCAAGTAGTCCAAATTAAAAATGTCATAAAAAGGAAGTATTTATTTCTTTGTCATTTTCTAAATTTTTCCTCTAAAATTTTGTTAAAAAGCCTCACCTTTCTATATCAATTATATTCTAAGATATTTTTAACCCTAATTTTTCTTTCAACTTCAAACATTTATGTTACACTTATAATTGTCACCTGCTAGTTGTGTGTATTGAACCAAATATAGACTCCAGATTGTCAGCCTGGATTCTAGCAGGTAAAACATATTTGACAAACTATTTTAGAGCACATACAGCAGTTTCTATTAGTACATATCTATAATCATCCAAGACATGTGTATTAAATAGTGGGATTTAGTAAACATACTGGGATTTTGTCACTAATTTCCTTCAATTTCTCAAGCATAAAAAAGAAACGAAAAATAATTGTGTTGCATTTATCTTCTGCATATTACTAGAAAAGCTTATTACTATGCCTACTTATTAATCGAGATAAACATTAATTACACAACTGCACATTTCAAGGTAAGTATAAGGATACAGTAGGCTAAAGCAATAGATTTTGAAAAAGCAAATTGATGTGTGATGGTTTTGAAGTTCCATGCTGTTTATATGACTAAAATCCAAACCAGTAACAAAGAATATCTCACAAGTAGTTAATGTTACAGTGGATTCTACACTTTTTGTGCAGCAAAACTTGTAGTTTACCAATTGACAAAAATCGTGAAGTCAATTTACAAAAGAATGATTAAGATTTCTTAGGCTGTCCCCAGAAAATTCAGGTTTACGTTTTATGCAAATATGTTAAATATAGTACTTCAATCAAAATAGCAGTTTTTGAGAAAATAAAAATAACAAAAAGTTGTCCATGTGAAGAATAAAGTATTGTTTTTGAAAACATTTGTGTCACAGCCTTGGAAGATGCTGAACCTAAATGCCAAATTTGGTACTTTACCAACTTTTATGCTAAACACACACGCATGTGTGCACACAATATGAGAACAAGAAATTCACCTTTCCACAAAACTGAATTATCACATTTATGAGACCATTTGTCTATATATTTCCCAGGTAAACTTGACGATCCGACTGTTCTTTTAAGGTTATATCATTCTATGGTTCGAGCTAAACTTGACCACAGTTGTATTGCATATTCGTCAGTTTAGCCATCAATTTTAAAATGTCTCGATCCTATTCATCACCATGATATCTGGTTGAGTATTGGTGCCTTTCCAACGAGCTCGGTTCTCAGCCTGTGTGCAGAAGCTGCTGAACCTCCGCTTTCTTATCGGCACAATGTTCTTTGCAGCTACGCTTGCAGACTTTCTAGTCTGCCAGAACACCTGTCCTTTACTTTGTTTTTTAATGATACTTTGGACCACCAATACTCAACGAGCCATCTGGCCCTGGAGCTCCTAGGGTTCAGTTTCACTCACTGCTTCGGCTGTTGGATATTGGTTTCCTAGCAACACTTCCCAAGGGGAAAACACAATTTTCCCCATGTCTCCGTTCCAAGACCCACGTCCATCTGGGTTTGCTGTCCAAGCCGAAGTCGTTGACACCAGACTCAGTTCTTCGTTCGGGCGTTTTAGACGTTCAGGCACAGTTAGGACCCAGTAGTTTTATATACACTGATGGCTCGAAGGACGATCAGGGAGTAGGATGTGCTTTTATTCATGGTCACATGAGTTTGATTTCTTTTATCGCAGTACTCAATTTTTACAGCTGAGCTTTTTTGGTATTCACCAGACTCTTTTATATGTTCATTGGTAGGCCTTGCAGCAGTGTATTCTTTGTTCGGATTCTTTGAGTACCCTTCAGAGCCTACGGGTGCTGTACAGTTACCAACCATTGGTGCAGCATATCCAGGACAGCATTCACTCACTCGCCATTGCTGGCTCTTGTGTGTCCTTTGTGTGGTTACCTGGACACGTAGGCCTGCAGGGAAATGAGGCTGCCACTTTTGCTGCAAAGGCAGCAGTTGTAGCTCCCAAGTATTTTAGCACTTGTGTTACCTCTGATTTTATTCTAGTTTTATATCATGCCCTCCTTTCACAGTGGAGTAGTGCCTGGGATAATGTTCAGGGGAACAAACTTCGGGAAGAAAAGCCCCTCCCTCCCACCTGAAGAACTTCTTCACGTGCCTATCATTGGGAGGAAGTGATTTTAGCCAGATTACATATCGGCTACTGCCGTTTTAGTCATGGTCACCTTTTATCCTCAGATGCTGCAGCGCTCTGTTCTCATTGTAATGAGCCTTAATGGTGTAGCACGTAGCATGTGCCAGTTTTTAGCTTCATTACATGTGTCCAAGTTCTGCCAGCTACCCCTGCTGAGGTGCTGGCAGACACTGTAAGTGCAATACAGTGGTTATTAAATTTTATCCGTTGTAGCAGTATAGGTGGCTGTATTTGAATCGCTGTTTTTAGCTTTTGTTTGTATTTGATCGTTTGACTGTTGATGCAATATGACCATTGCAGTTGTGCACCTTAAAGCACCGCCGCCGCCGCCACCACCACCACCACTTCCACCACCACCACTGCCACTGCCACCACTACCACCGCCACCACCACAGATTGGGATCTTTAGAAAACCAAAACTAAATTAATCTTTCAGCTTGCATTGTCTTATGTAATTGCATATACAATATGTCACTGCATTAACGCCTTTGCACACTACAGAATACTCAGTCATACTAAGAGTTTGGATGTTGATACCCACCAGCTACATTCTTTGGAGCTCATTGAATCCCAAGTAGACATCCTTTGTGGTGCTGTGTAGTCAAATAAAACTTAATATACTCTGAATTTATTGTTGTGTATTGCACACTTTATCAGAAAACCACAAATGAAAAAGAACGCTATTTTTGTTGCAGATGCAGTGCATGGACCAAAGTAGCAGACACCCAACATTTTGACAAGAGTCTTAGTTTGCAAGAGTACATAAATGTAAGCATACTTGTATGCATTTTTGTACATACAGTATAACACCTATTTACCATTTTTGTAGTTACAAAAGTGCTTTACCTTAAATGAGGTTTGCACTAAATGAGAATTTCATTATGTATTTTGCAATAGAATTAACACAGAATTTCAGCAAAGGGAAGTAATCTTGTTCATATTTTAATAACAATTATATGGCATAAATGCAATAATAGCTATTCATCAAAATATTTTATATGCTTTAAATTGTAATTACTATAACAAATAGGCCCTGTTGGGCATAAGTTGGAGACTTAAATTTTATATATTTCAATCTCCTATTTGTTCTTAATTTCTGCCCCTGGAAGCAATATCATTCCTTTTTACTTTCTCTACCACGTACAGCTACTCAAAAAGGTTTCTTGAAAGGCAGAATATGACCAAGTTCCACTTTGGATCAAGTCCCATATAGATGATAACAGATCTCAGAGAATGAATGAAAGCATATGTTTGAACAAGACACTAGGTCTCCATACAGCAGTGTTGCGGGTAGCTGCAGCTGTGGCAGAGTGGTAAAGATGCCGGTAATAATATTTAGAGTCTGAAAGCACACAGATTCAAATCTCGCACATTTATGTTTACGCTTTAATCCCATATTTTCTGATTTATTTTATGATATAATATAGCAAATGTGTATTTTAAATGTCACTAAATTACATTATATGTATATATTTCCCTTCCTTCCAATGATAATATCCTTCCACTGGTTAAGAAACCATACTGTGCAATTCTTCATTTCACTGGTTGTGTAAGCATCTCTTGTTGGGGCTGGATTATGTATGGATTATGTATGAAGGGCCTAGATAACTTAAGCAAATACTTGGAAAGTTAGACAGACTATCACAACATTTTGCAGTTCATTTTAGCTTCATCTGCCAGAGAAAAATATCCCGATGGAACAATCCTGTTCCTGCAGGACAATCATAGTGCCCATAAATCAAGAATAGTTCATCATTGGTTTGATGAGTAAGAGGATATCTCATTAATACTTCACCCTCTGGGGTCACCTGATATAAACCCAATTCTGTGGGCAGAAATGGAGATTCTCCAAAATTCCTGTCACCCACTTCCCAGGATGTCTTCTGAACTATGGGACAGGGTGGAAGACACATGGGATTCCCTCGCAGAATGACCACATTATTTTCACCAGCTGATATGGGCTCCATGCCAAGAAGAATTAACAAGGTTTTCAAACATAAAGGATGTTAGACTGGTTATTGAATATTTTTCTTTATTTTTATTTTTATTTTTGTTCCATTTTTGTTTTGTTTTTCTTTGTTTTAATTTTTATTAGGACCAAAATTTGTCTCAACTGTAAATAATTCTTTTTAGGCCATAGAGCACAAGTCTTAATGTGGCAATAATACCAATTTTCAAACTAAAAATAGTTTAAACGTTCTCCTTTATTAAAACATTCACTCTTTACTTGTTAGTAATGGAAACAATGAAAACATTACAATTAAAAAACTGAAGATCATATATGCCATTGGAACCTGCGCAATCCGATATCTGTAATCTAGGTTTCAGTGTCTTTAAAACATACAGAGGTGTTTTATAGAGACACTGGCACACATTGATGGTTTAATTTGGTTGTTTTTGGTACGCTTTCATATAGGGAAAACAGTCCATGACAACATTGTTTATTTCATGCAAACCCAGCACCTATTCACACTTGTGGTTGTAATTGGGAAAATCATAAACGTTTGTGTTTTACTTGAAATGATTGTCATTGAAGATAGATTCATGTCAATACTATTCACAATCACAGCTCAGTGCAATGCCTAGCCTGCCTTTGTAGTGTGGTTAAAAAAAATTATTTCGTTGTTTAATGATGCTGTCAATTGCCAGGATCATATCAGTGTTATTGGTGTGCCAGAATTTCATCCCGCAGGAGTTCTTTTACATGCCATTAAATCTACTGTCATGGAGCTGTCGGTCTGGGCCGGATTTGAACCTACGACCTTGGGATCAGTATGCCAGCATCTACCCAACTGAGCCACCCAGACTGAGCTGTAGTGTGGTGGTAGCACATCTGCCTCACATCCAACAGGTTGTGAGTTTAAATCTCGCTTAGGATGAGTTTTCTGTATCAGGGTTTTCCCTTATCCTGAGAAGACAGATGTGGGTAACGTTTAGCTCTATGGACCTCAGACTAATTTGAGCATCATTTCACTAATTTCATTCATTGTCAAATATAACGTTAAGTTGGAGGACATTTGTTACCTTAATGCTTGTAGGGGTGTGCTGTGATTTCTGCTAAGTTTGGAGGCACAAAGTGATCTTGGTTTTTGACAAGTGGCCAAACACTACTTGACAAACTGCACATAGAATGTAGAGAAGATATTGGCTCGTAGCCAAAAAATTTGATAGCAAGACTTTGCTGGAAATGCATGTTTTGAGGTCTCCTAAATAAGGCTTTTTAGAAGAGAAAAAGTATGTGCGCATGCGTGTGCGTGCACGTGCATACGTGTGTGCGTGTCTGTCCTTTTTTACACTTTGAACCACAGATTATTTGTTATGATTTAATTTTAGAATTCTGTTTACTAAAGAAGTACAACGTAACCCTGTGGCACAACAGTCCATCCTGGCCAAGGCCTACTGCCCGACCACTGTGTCCCCCACAATTGTCCATCACAGGCATCATGAGTAGGGTGCAATACTGGAGGTGGGACGTGGTCAGTGCCTCAGTCCCTCCCTGCCCATTATGTGGTCTTCTCAACCAGAAGCTGCTACTTTTCAATCAAATAGCTCAATTGGCCCCTCAGGGACCTAATGAGGCTGAGTACACCCCAGACCAAATCTCCCAGTGGTTGGAAATCTCCACGCCAGTACTGATCCCACCAGGATCGAACCCGGGTTCCCGCTTGGTAAATACCACTTGGTAAGCTACCGTTAAGGAGACGACCACTAAAGAAATAGTTTAAATACCCTGGCATTCAATGTGTTTTTACTATGGTTTTGTAATGATCACATATCAAATTGGGATAATTACACATGAAAATGCAGAATATGTCTGGTGGCTAGACTTCAGGAAGGAACAAGTCAAGTTAAGCAAAATGATTGATACTTGTGTGTACAGTTGAGATTCTTGATTGCTATTCAAGCCGTAGCATATTTACCAAGTTAGTCACTTTGAATGTGTGTGGGAGTGTGCGTGTGTGCACACACGCTTTTGTCAGAAAGACCAATATTAAATAAGAGATTCCGAACTAGTGTACCATGGCATTTTAAGGTTTCAGTAGGGTTGGCCAGGAATGTGACAAGATGTTTCGGGATTAAACAAGTAAGGACTACTTAAAAAGTGTAGGATTGCAGTACAATATATGAATTACTGCTATATGAAGAGAAAGATTAGATTGTTTCATCTGATGTCCAGCCCATGGGTTAATATGAATAGACAACCTTATAAATTTAACAGTTTTATTTTAAGCAGTTTGAAGAAGTTTTTGTTGACATAATAGTAATAATTAGGGTTTCAATCTTTATACAGCTATCGCAAAATGAGGTGATCACAAGTTCCCTCCACATGGACAGAGCATCATGTCGTTGTGCAGGTACATTGCTTGCACAAAACACACTGCCTACAATGCACAGTGTGTCTCGAATGTGTTCACAAGGTCCACACTAAAATGCCTGCAGCACGAAAATCGAAATATTTACATATTACTGAACTTGTACAGAATTTTGGTGTGAATATTTTACTGCAAATGGTGACAACGTTGAATATAAGTTATGCAAAAACTATCTACAACATTCCTACATTGACTGTACCTTGCCTCTTGTGTATTGTGATCATTTGACACTCAGACCCCTCCCGCTTCCTATAAGCCAAATCCCCTCAACTTTCTGTTTCCTGTATGAAGGTTCAGTCCCTAGTAATAACCCACATGACAATGAAGACTAGAATTATTAGAGCATCGAAAAACAGAATATTGCCACATATTGATTACGTTTATAACTATTTTGCAAAATACAATGAATAACAAAGTTTCAGTACTTTGAAAACATGGCAGCGTGTGCAATTCCCAAGATTTTCCTTGTTATTGATCTGAATTTTCCAGTACGTATACTTTTTTCAAATGAGAAGTCATTGGTTTTTATTTTTTTTTCTTCCCTCTTAAAAGCTCATGACTATCACTCAAAGCATACCTTTTCCCCCAGTTTCCTTGTACCTAAAGGAAATATGCAATAAGACAATTCATGCAAATGTTTATTTTAATTAACACGTAGTAGACAGAAAAATAAGTGTTTGTAAGAATAGTTTGCACAAGAGGAATAGAGAAAACCATAAGTGCACATGTTAGATTTTTAAAACTGTGTTTGGATTACATAAATAATTTACACTTGGGATATAATCAACATTTGTATAGTTAGTACCTATATTTATTTGTATAGTGTCATTAAGTTTTCTTAAGTTTTTATTAAAAAGGAATTATGTTATGGAGTGTTTATTTGAACATAATTTAACATATAAGCTACTGGCTTTTACAGCCCCTTTTGTGTATTTGTCTCCCTCAATTTTTGCCTCCATTCTCTGTCTTCTTTCATATACATATAGAGGGTGAGTCACAATAACGCAGATTAATTTTAAGACGTGATTATGGGATTCTATTTTGAGTATTTTCTTATAATGAATGTATGTCTGTAAATGTCTTGTTATTGAGCCAGAGGACATTAACGTTTATGAGTCGACATGTCAAGTTTGATGAAATTCTGTCGCACAGATCCTTGTTCCCCCTTCGACATAGGAGTATCACGTTTTGTTTTCTTTGCATTTTGGAATATCATTTGTATTCTGTTTTTAACATTGTATTACCATTAACCTAAAACCTCCATTTTGTTACTTAAATGATAAAGGATTCCGTCGCATATCATACAATACTTTGTGGTTTCAATATCAATCTCAGCTATCAGCATATACTAAAGTGCTTCATTTACCAGAGCTTTCAATTTTACAGCATATTATAAAAATATTCCACTTTACTTATTCGGAACTAGCAGAGATGTATTACGTTTATAGTTCTGCTATGGAAATGTGAAAAGGGCACGAGACCTTTATGCAGAGCTTTTCCCAAAGAGACATTTGCCTCATCGTAGCACCTTTACTGCTGTACATCAGTGATTGTGAGAAACAGGAACTTTCCAATAACAAGAGCATCGCTCAGCACTCCAAAGAAATATGGAACAGTGGCTCTAGAAGAGGTAATTCTTGACCAGGTCCAAGATTCTCCATCCACAATACAAGAGTAATTGCACATCCCAGGCATATGAGCCAGTCTTGGGTTGCTAGAATTCTGCACAAGCAGCAATTACATCCATATCATCTCACCTGAGTTCAAACACTGGGGCTAGATGACTTTCCACTGCAAATAATACAATTTGTCCAGTGGTTTCTTCATTAATCAGCCAAGATTTACTATAACCACATTGTGGATGGGTGAGAACGATTTTACACAAGAGGGCATGTTTAACACGAGTCACATTTGGGTGCAGGATAATCCTAGAGGTATTAGTTAAAATTACCACCACCAGTTTGCAGAGAACATTTGGACTAACTTTGCGAATGACATACTCACAGAGCCCTGTTTACTGTCTCCCCGTTTGACTGGCCACATTTATCTGCAGCTCTTACAACACAGTTTACCAAAATTTCTGGAAGATGTTCCTTTAGGAATACTCCAATTAATGCTGTTCCAAGGGGATGAGGCAGCTGCACGTTATTCCGATGACATAAGGGATTTTCTAAGTGAACATATTCTGATCGCTGGATTGGTAGAGCAGCACCAATATCATGGCCACACATTCACCTGATCTAACCTCTGGGTTTTCTTTTGGGGACATATGTGCAGAACCTTGTGTGCGAGATGCCAGTTAATTGTGAAGAGGAGTTAATGTCTAGGATGTTTGTAGCATTTGATGCTATTAGTGATATGCTGCTAGTTTTGAAAAACTATGCAGTCATTACTATGGTGCTATCAACTATGTTCCAAAGTCCAACATTGACACTTTGAACATCGTTTATAAACACTTATGCACTTGTTCAATTCTTATTTTGTTCTTATTTTAACTATGTTCGAGGTCATAAGGCGTAAGCTTTCACGGCCGGTGTCATAAAATAGACATGGGTTTGTGGGCCGTGGTCCAGTGGAAAATCTCCTTCCAGACGTTTCGTTCAAAGCTGCTAATCAGTTATCGCCAAGACTAGCAGAGTACTACGGTCACGCCACTGAGGATGTTCGACACAGCTTCGAACAAAACGTCTGAAAGGTTTTCCGCTAGACCACAGCCCACAAGCCCAGATAATCATTTTCTATTTTATGTTTGAGATGTTCTATGATGGAGAAAATTTAGCCATTAATGGTAGTATTTGCATATGTTATTGACAACAACATGAAGTTTGGTTAAAAGGTTTGACCTACTCCAGAGCACATGGATTTATGCCATTTAATTAAATTAAGGTTTGAAAGAGTTTATTATTGTATTTTTTAAATTAAAGATATTTAGCTACTCCTATTTCAAAACGCCTTGTAGTGAAAATCCATAATGACCTGTTTGGAAGAATTCCATCTAACCTGATTTGGCTTTAATACGGCGATAACAAGACATACATTCCTGATAAGAAAATTCCTGAATCATGTCTTAAAATTATTCAGTGTTATTCCAACTCCTCCTGTATTATAATATACATATTACAGAGAAAGTAATGCATTTAAGATTTCAATATGTTTGTATTTTAATAGTACATTAAGCAGTGAGACTAATTATAGTAATTCAGATTGCTCCACTCGTTTCATAATTTTCATATGAGCATCTTAATTGCCAGTATAGTCAAGTTTGATATTACTGTCTATGCCCAAGTGTGTGTCTAACTTAAAATATTAATAAACTACTTTTTAATATTCTACCCTTACCAATAAGTACATTGACCTTATCTTACGTAGAAAAGCAGCTGGCAGGTTTGTGATATGTATGCAGATTCAAAATTATTTTATCCTGGTCTCGACCTAGATTTCATAAGATTAGTGGGTCCTGAAGGCAGACGTACATGGTTTGCTAGAATCCTTCAAAGTACTCCAGCAGTACATTTTCTGAAAATGAGGTTGTGCATGTTTATTTTCTCCAGTCCATGAATTGTGCATAGAATATTTTGTACACGTTTCTAGATTTTTGTGGCAATAAGTTATTAGTCACATTGTGTGCCTTTGTAGACATTTCCATTGCTGTAAGTTGCATCTCGCTGACACTCATGTCCAACATTTTTACTTTTCCTAAACTCACACTAGTTGTTCTTCAATTGAGCATACAAGAATAATTAATAGTTGTCCTCTCTTCTGGTTAGTGGAAGTCTGCACTTTAATGGACCTCCTTCAAGAGCACCTCTTCATTAAAGTGCAGCTACCAGACGTATAATTACTACATGTAGGCATGTTCGAGCATAAAAAAATGTATCAGGGATGCCCTCAGTTTCTTATTTCCAAGAGTGCTGTGACCATAAAAAGGTTAGGAGTCACTGTGTTAAATACTAACTTATTCATATGAGTACCACTAAAAATATTAATGGAGTACTTTAAACCTATCATAAATTGTTGGCTTAAATGCAGGAAAACATTAAATGGGTGCTGCATAGTTTTGTTTCTAATACCCCTGTTCCTATTAATTGATGGTTGAAACCTAGATTTAGAGATCCAACAAAGGGCAGTTGAAGTTGAAATGCTCAACACAATTTACTGTACATTCTAACTGTAAATATCTGTATTTCATCTTAGTTTCTCATAACACACAGATCAAAATTATATTTTAATGTAATTTCATGGTAAAAGAACGATACATAATATACAAATGTTTCTATGCTAGCAGATGAAGCATTTTGCAGAATGAATGGAATATCTGAGCCAGGTACCATAATGGTTAGCAGAATACTTAAAATATTAATATTTGTTCTATTTATTTTGTAAAGTGGTTGTTAAATGTTTACTGAATGGGTGCCTAGGCCCAACTTTCAGGAGGCAACTACTACAATTCATGCAAATTTAATAATTAAATATTATACCAGTCAAATTTTTTTCCCCGTATGGAAGATTGATACCCCCTAGGACTTATAAGCCTGTGCCTAGGGTCAGATGCCTGTTGGGGAGCAAACGAAATTATGGATCGGACAGAGTGAAGATCTGGAAGTGGGTGGTCAGCCCTGCACCAAGTATGAGAGTGAGGAAGAGGATGATATGGAATGAATAGGTGATGTGGAGCAGTTGGTAGAATGAGTGGGGGGGAAACTAGGGAACGTGGAGAAATCCTTTCCAGACACCGCTTCGTCCACCACGAATACCACATGTGGGTCCCTGGGATCAAACCCAGGCACCTTGGTGATAGGCAAATGGTTTAACCACTCAGCCATAATGAAATCTAATGAATGTATTATATTATGAGATATGTAGCTTGAAAGTAAACTCGCTAAGTCCTGGCACAGGATGTAAAGGTTGGTTCACAACCACCTGGTAATGGTAATCAGAATGGCAACGAGAATGGGAAGCAAGGCAGCACTCAACATTTTGGTCTACAACAGCCCAGCAGTGAGAATGAGAAGGTCTCTCAATCAGCTTATCAATAAAAATATGAGGTCAATATTACACACTGGGAATTCTGATGGTATTTTTTCTAGTTTGTGACTAGAGAGACATCTAGGTTCTGTTTCATTGCATGGCAGCTTTGAATACTTTCTGCACTGAAAAGTCTAATATGCACAATATGAATCGAACATGCCATGTCTGATAATGGGAATGAGAAAGTTAAAAACTGTCTTGCTTCCCATTCCTGGGGCCCACGAGAGGTTCCCATCGGTTGTGCACACCTCCATTTGAATATATGTATTTCAAGTTTCTTGTTCTGGTTATCATTACCATTACCAGTGGTTGTGGACTGGCCTTCAGGTTAACCCTGTTCAGAATCATCAAGATGTTCAACCTCTCGTGGAGATAGACTATATTAGTGGCATCTGTCCATGCATGTAATCAACTTCAGTATTGGACACTGCTGCTGATTTTCATATTGTAATCTGTAAGAAGAGACCTATGGTTGATAACAACTACCACATTGGAAAAGTGTAACACTCCTTGTTACTTAATCATGCTCTACACCAGCTACCTCTTAGCTCTTTGAGCCTCTTCCAGGAGGCCACACTGGACAAAATTGCAGGCCCAGTGCAGAAATGTATCCAGCAACGCAGTGTATCTTTATTGATACAGGAACTTCAGTCCCTTTCTTTACTACAGGTACATCAATTTGGTACCCATGAAGTTGTTGTGCCACATGCTACTTTGAATGTATGCCGAGGTGTTGGCTTGCTCTGCCTTAGACAGACTCTCTGAAGAGGAAGGTGTCTCCTATCTTTTTTGATAAGGAGTCTATACAGCTAAGCAGCTGTTTAAGTTTGGATGGGATATCTTTGACCTTCCACCCTACATCACCAACCTCTTGCCAAGTGACTTTTTTCTCTTCCATCTCATGAAGTGTTCTGTGGTACGAAAACAGTTCTATAATGACACTGAGATACAGGTGGCATTAACTTCATGGCTCCAGAGGTTGGCAACAGATTCCTATGTTATGGGTGTGCAGTCATTGTGCACCAGTAGGATAAATGCTTCAATAATGGTAGTGAATCTGTTTAAAAGTAGCATTTACAGTATCTCTGTAAATATTGTAATAAATGTTGGTGCTTTCTTTATCAGCCATTTTTTTATAAATGCCATATATTTATTTATTTAATCCTTTTCAGTACATACAGGAATAAGAATGAAATTACTGTATAATAAGTTAACTTCTTTTTGATGGAATAGATTGTATTTAAACCACAATTTAGTGCAATGGAATGGGATTTTCCATTGTCCATAATTACCCTACAGTATGATGCTAAGACATTTTTGTTCATCCTATAATGCAAAATGGAACTCGATACAACATTCATGAGCTATTCTTTCCAGAATGATTTATAAGTAGAGGTGGTAGTTTTTGTAAGACAAACCGATAAACATTTTGTAAATAAAAGATGTTGATTTTGCATTGAAAATCTATGCATATTATCATGATTTGGTTCACTGACTACGATCATTTAAACTATGAAATAAAATGAAATTTATAAGTAAAACAAAGTTCTGTTGTTTTCGCAAACTAAACCATTTTGTTGTTAACTAAGTTAAGTAGATTTTCCGGGTTTGTGGGCCGTGGTCGAGTTGGATTACCTTCCTCCGACGTTTCGCTGGAAACTGCGTCCAGCATCTTCAGGGTCAACCTCCGTTATTAGTGGCTGCACATAAATTAAAGTTCACTACAAACTTTCATATTCAACTTTGTTTGTTATTAGTGTCCATGGTAACAAATTTTCACGATCGCTCGTTCTCATAAATACCAACATGAGATTATCGATCTCAAAATGCCGGCAAATGGGACGTCTCTGATCATGGTATAAAGGAGAAAGCTTTCGGTGTTTCGGGTTTTCTTCTCCCTCTTATTAGAGCCGGGAGCCAAGTTTTGCTTATCTGCTGTCTCTTCTTTTCGATTGTAGGAGTTTTTATGCATAAAAATCTCTATCGCTTCCCGAGTCAAGCGAGCCTGGTAGTGGCTTGTCCTTGAGAGTACCTCTGTGTCTTTGTAATTCACGTCGTGGCCGAACAATAGAGAGTGTTCTGCCACCGCTGACTTGTCCGTCTGCCCCAACCGGCTATGTCTTTCATGTTCTTTTAGTCGAGTGCTGATACTCCGCATGGTGGTGCCTATATATACTTGTCCACAGCTACATGGTATTTTGTAAACACCGGCTGTGCAGTGTGGATGTCTTTTATCCTTAACGGAGTTAAATAAATCTTTGACTTTCTTTGTTAGCCTATAAATAGTCCTAATGTTGTACTGTTGCAGCAGTCTTCCTATTCGGTCTGTTACCTTATGGATGTATGGTAAATAGATGGTACTCAGGGTTTGCTTCCTCCGGTCTTTTTGGACTGACGGGTACCTCGGATGGAGAGCTCTTGTAATTTCCTTGTGTGTATAACCGTTGCTGATGAGGGCCTTGTTAAGATGTCGGATTTCTTTATTTCTTTATTCCTTTCCTGGATGTCCTAGTGACAAGAGAAGCTGATTCAGTCTGGGTCACACAGTTTATCGCAAACCTACTCATACTGATAGGTACCTCCATAAAACCTCGAACCATCATCCAAGACAAAAATTGGGCATAATCAAAACCCTTTCCGAACGGGCCAAGAAGATTTGTGAGCCACAAAAGCTGAATAAAGAAATCCGACATCTTAACAAGGCCCTCATCAGCAACGGTTATACACATAAGGAAATTACAAGAGCTCTCCATCCGAGGTACCCGTCAGTCCAAAAAGACCGGAGGAAGCAAACCCTGAGTACCATCTATTTACCATACATCCATAAGGTAACAGACCGAATAGGAAGACTGCTGCAACAGTACAACATTAGGACTATTTATAGGCCAACAAAGAAAGTCAAAGATTTATTTAACTCCGTTAAGGATAAAAGACATCCACACTGCACAGCCGGTGTTTACAAAATACCATGTAGCTGTGGACAAGTATATATAGGCACCACCATGCGGAGTATCAGCACTCGACTAAAAGAACATGAAAGACATAGCCGGTTGGGGCAGACGGACAAGTCAGCGGTGGCAGAACACTCTCTATTGTTCGGCCACGACGTGAATTACAAAGACACAGAGGTACTCTCAAGGACAAGCCACTACCAGGCTCGCTTGACTCGGGAAGCGATAGAGATTTTTATGCATAAAAACTCCTACAATCGAAAAGAAGAGAGACAGCAGATAAGCAAAACTTGGCTCCCGGCTCTAATAAGAGGGAGAAGAAAACCCGAAACACCGAAAGCTTTCTCCTTTATACCATGATCAGAGACGTCCCATTTGCCGGCATTTTGAGATCGATAATCTCATGTTGGTATTTATGAGAACGAGCGATCGTGAAAATTTGTTACCATGGACACTAATAACAAACAAAGTTGAATATGAAAGTTTGTAGTGAACTTTAATTTATGTGCAGCCACTAATAACGGAGGTTGACCCTGAAGATGCTGGACGCAGTTTCCAGCGAAACGTCGGAGGAAGGTAATCCAACTCGACCACGGCCCACAAACCCGGAAAATCTACTTAACTTAGTTGATAATGCCGGCCGTGAAAGCCTCAGCACTTACATTTTGTTGTTGTTAATCAAAGTTACATTGCAGAGGAGTGGAAGTCTCAAGGTTACATAGTATTGTGTAATATGCTAATTTTCTGAAGCTCCTCTTGACTTTAACTGTAAAGATGCTATGGAAAAACAGCAAATTAGAGAAAACACATGAACTGCCCAAAAGCTTCCTAATACAGTAAACTCTCGGTTTAATGGACCTCTGTTCAACGTACTTCAGATTTAACAGACTAAATTTGGCATTGGTTATAAAATAAATGTAAATGAAATTTAGAAGATCTGCAATGATTAAATTGTGGCATTCCGCTGTTTGTATGATCGAGAAGGCTAGTTCACACGTCTTCGGCTACATTCGTGAAAGTATCTGTACACGTCACGTGCTCAAGAGCTCACATTACTCTTAGCTTTAGTCTGAATTGGGCATTCCCAGGTTACCAAATTCTGAGTCATGAAGAGATCGCTGCAAGTGTTCTACAAGAGGATGAAGATAAAGATGTCAACAGTGATGATGAATCTTTGAAGTGTGCGCCTAAATTATCCGTAATAAGAGACCACATGGATGATGTGATTTCTTATGTGGAAAGATCTTCAGAGCCACAAGTGCTCACCTATTATGAACTTTTCAGACAGTTTCGCTCCTTAATCATAAAGAAGCAATATTCAAGTGGGAAGCAAATGGATATTGACACTTTTTTTCAAACCCACAACTTCACAGGGAACGACTTCTAAGCATGAGCAAATCGTGTAAAGTAAATGGTATGTACCAATAAAACAGTTTATATTGTTTTTGCTTCATTTTCATTCATTTTGCAATTTAACAGACTTTCAATTTTCCGGACAACTCCTGGCCCCTTTAGATCTGCTAAACCGAGAGTTTACTGTATGGTGTTCTATGTGTTGCTACTTTACAAGAGGCATTGAACAATGTAAGTCATGTTGAAAATATGAAGAAACAATTATTTTAGATACAACAGAAGTATTTGTGATAGCATATATTCCAATAGAAAAGTTGGTTAACCTTGCTCTTGAAAACTGGATGAGTTGGTACAGACAGCTCTAAATGTTTTGTGCGCCTAGTGTTCCTAGCCAGGGGAGGAAGACAGGGCATCTTATCTAGAATTTATGGCAGCTGTAGTCTCAAAGGTCTGCAAGGTTGAGGGATGTAATATATTTGTATATAGCTGTAACAAAAATATCATTCCAACACATTTCTCTTAGACTTGATCGTAAGAAAGTTGTTGTTAGCTAATGCTGGATTTCTGACAATGAAGTCATTAATCCTCTTGCTCTCCAATATTTTTCACTGATGGATGGGGCACTAGAAGTGGCCGGGCATATTTGAAGGTGGTCTCGATCCATTTCCTCTTGCAGATCACACAGAAGACAGAGTGGTGAAGAATATATCCCAATTCTGTTTAAATGTTTTGCCAGACAATCATGTCCTGTAATCAACCTGAAGGTTGCAACTGCTGTTTTTCGAGGATATTCAGTAATCTCGGTATAAAGAAAAGATTAACATTACAATCTAGAACATACTAGCAGTGCTATAAGTGAGGATGGAAACTAAAGGTACAGGATTAGAGCCATCATATCACAATGAAATTAAATTTAAAAGATTTAAAACATTTTAATATACCATACTTTTAAAATGGGCTGAAAACCATGAATTAATTTCTCCACATATGAGGGCGAGTCAAATGAAAACTTTTTTTTCTGTTTTTTATTTAAACATTTGCAAAATTACAATCTGTTCAATAGTTGAATAATAAGTAACAATGATAACATATTACTTTTACAAACTATGGCCCATTGGCCATAAATTTGCTTATAATTTGGGTGCAAATCTGTACTGCAATTCCAAGACTTGGTTTCTCTGTAGTCGCCTTGCTGTGCTGCTGCTGTTGTCAAGTAGATTTATTGCCAGTGTATTGGGATGACTGTAGAGACACTTTTGGTAGGATAGGCTGTATGCTGCGATTTCCTGTTTGATTGTTGAGAGTTTAAAATCATGGTAGATGTACTTATTACCGTTGTACCAGGGGATCTTACCAATGGTTCGCAGAGTTTTGGATTGAAAACGTTCTAGTATTTCGATGTTTGAGTTGCTTGCTGTACCCCATAGTTGAATTCCATATGTCCAAATTGGTTTCAATATATGTAATTTTGTAGATGATTAGTTTGCTTGTCACTGAGAGTTGTGATATAGGTCCAAGAAGCCAGTGCATTTTGGAGTATTTTAAATTTAGCTGTTTGCGTTTGGTCCATATGTGTTTTTTCCAGGTGAGTCGTCTGTCAATGTACATCCCTAGATAGTTCACATCTAAATGAAAACTGGAAATATTTTTATGGCTCCTTTATTACAGAGTTGAAAGAAGTACATTATTACTGTCTCTACTATGTGTAGTAAAGTAGAGGAAGTATAGTATTGCACCCAAAAATTTGATGTCGAGATTTCACTGGAAATATGTTTTGAGGCCCCCTGAATCCAAAAAAAGCATTTTTAGAAAAAGTTCCGTGTGTGTGTGTGTGTGTGTGTGTGCTTGTGCGTGTGTGTGTGTGTGTGTGTGTGTGTGTGTGTTGCATAACTCAAAAACGAAAAGTCGGTTAAAAACTAAAGTTGTTATTAAGTTTAATGTCTTTCAAGGATGCAAAATGAAGATTTTGAAGAAAAGTGCTCCACCCTAAACTACCCTTTACATGGAAAATTTTTCAAAAATTTTGATTTTCTTAAAAATGGCTCTAACGATTTTGATTAGAATGCCATATGTTTGAGATATTTTTATGATAAATGAAATGTATATCTTGAATTTTCTGGCTATAGCCCATGAAGTCCTATTTACTCTAGATGACTTTTGCATAACTGGTAAACCGTAAGAAAAAGACCAAATCTTACTATACAAAAAATGTACATCTTGCTAAAACACACAATTTATCTCTAAATTTTTTTGTAGAGAACGTTACGGAGATATTGCTTGTTATTTGTGCAAGTTTTAGAGAACTTACACTTCTGTCAAATGGAACATCATTATTCATTATTTATATGTTAACCCTGAGAGAACGGAATTTGAAAGTTTTAAAAGATTTGACTATCTCTCAAAGCCAGATGTATTCCCATATTCCCCCGGCACCTACAAGGAAATAAGCAATAAAATAATTTCTGCAAAGGTCTATCTCAGTTAACACGAAGATAGAAGAATAAGAGTGTGTAAGAATGGTTAGTACAAGAGTAGAGAAAGTCATGCGAGTGCAACACATTAGATTTTTTTTCAATGTAGTCCCCTTGCTTTTCAATACATCCCCCCCCCCCCATGGGCCTGCTATGGCAGATATGGGTTTGCCGTTCACCTTCATTTCACCCTTCCATGCCCATCATCTGTTGCCACGTTGTAGCGGTTTATGTTGCTACTATTCATCACCCTCTTCCACTTCTAGGCTTATTATGATTACTAGTTTGTAAGGTCTTAGATTTATAACTCCAGTCTAGCCCTTCCACACCGTCATGTACACCATGTACCGTCAGGTTAGTATCACTGGCCTGACGTGTTATCGCTGACGGAACTCCAGTGTCATCAACCACAAGTCCACTGAATCCATGTCTGTCTCTTGCACACAGGCACGGCCTCATGTGGGGAGCCACAGGTTGTTATTCCTGTGTTAGAGGCATAAAGCCGGGGTGTGCGTGGTGAACAGTTTACCCATGTGGACAAGCAGTGGAGATCAGAGGTTAGTCCATCTGAAGTATGCCTTGAGGTCAGTAATGGAGGGGTCTCCATGGTGGCATGGACCATGGAAATATAGTGTCTTTCTTGTTTGACCCCCGGATGGCAGGATGACGCCGACGGTTCCGGAAGGGGCTCCAATCAATCGTGCATTCGTGCAGAACCCCTTTCACAGACAGTTTCTTGCTTGTAAGCCTAGTGTGCGAAGGTAAGACAGTTAAGGATCTGAGCCCCTTTTATAAAGACAGGATTTGTGGTCCTTAGAACATGACAACAGTTCGAGACGGTACAATTTTGGTTGAAGCGCACACCACAGACCAGTCACAGAAATTATTGAAGGCAAGTTTGTTGGGATCCTACCCTATCTGGGTAACCCCACACAGATCTCTAAATTCATGTTGAGAAGTTGACACCACCTCCAGTTTGGATGTCTGTCGACTGAGGAAATAGCCACCTGACTCTCCGGCTAGCGTGTGTGCCAAGCGTACCGTCTCACACAAAAGCACGATGGTAAGGAGTGCTCTTTACCTACGGTTTTCCTCACGTTTAAGGGTACTCAGTTGCCAGAGTACATCTGCGGCAACGAGCGTGCCGCCGTACATCAGTGTGTGCCAAATCCCATGTGGTGCTTCCAGTGCCAGAAGTTGGGACATACAGTTTGTTCACCAGCGGAAGGTCCCTGGCAGGAATGTAGCCAGCCACTACATCATATATATATATATATATATATATATATATATATATATATATATATATATATCAACTTCTGGGCCGATACCGGACTTACATTCTGGTATTTACCGATATTTCCCAGTTGAGTTGTGCTACGGTTTGCGCTTGTATACAATGGTGACATACGGACCACCTTTCAGATGCCAGTTCACTTTTTACCACCGTGTGTGATAAACATGATTCAAGAATGGTTTAGATTCACAGTTTGACCCAATAGAACATGTTCTTTTTAATTAATGTGTTATTAATCTTTGGATGGTTTACCTTCACAATTGGATCCGTCAAGCAGCGCTTCGATTGCATTTTAGACTTTCCGGTAATTTGTTCCACAATTAGGATTCTAGGAGATTTTTGTTTGGCTTAATATCACATATTCTCTCTGGCTCAGAGTTTCATCTTGTAGCAAAAAGATATTGCATAGTAATGCCCATGCCTTAATAGTCTTCCATATCTCACTACCTTTTAGGGTGCCAACTGGTTGCATGGATGGTGTTGTCATGTCTTTTACTTTGGTCACTCTGAGGTGTAACTCAACAAGCAGGATCTTTAACAACACTCTAAATCAGTGGCCACCAAGTGGATGGATTTTGTGCTAGAGCAAATAACGTTGCACTGTGCACTGCGCGAGTGCCGTGCGATGTCAGTTTGAGGCATGACGTGGAAGTGGACTGCAGTGTTGTCTCGTCTCTTGCGGTTTGTTTTCGTAAACATCCCAACTTGCAATATTTATAAGGAGTGTAGATTCAGAGCTTCAGATTAAATAAGAACTGTTAGATCTTGTTGCATTGAAGGATACTCAACAGTTCAGCAGTTTGTTCATAGACTTGCAAGAATATGTTCAAATATTAATAGATTTGAACCAAGAATTTCAGAAAAGGTAACGTGGTGCAATTGGAGCAAATTTTCCAAATATTTGCTGAGCTTTAATCTACAGTTGATAACGTTCCATCTGAATTGCAACTTGAACTTATCGATTTGCAATGCAATCGTCAACTGAAAAATAAATCCCAAAATAGAATTAGTTTGAGTGATTTCTCTTCACATTTTCCAAGAAATACATTTCCTCTTTCTACTAGAAATGCCGCTCGTGTTCTATGAATGTTCGATCCACATACATATATATGCGGACAATTTTTTTCGCTAATGACATTAAACAAAAACCGCTGCAGAAATCAACTGTCGGATCAGAACTTAAAATTTCAACTTAGACTAGCTGCTGCACAAACATTGATACCTAATTTTGAAAAACTAGTGTGTCAAAAGAGAACAAAAGTCTAGAAAACTAGGTTCCACTTCTGAGTAATATGTTGTGTTTATTGCTTTTCTTCGAACTATTATTTAATACCGCTGTATTGTAAGTAGATTGTAGATTATTTTCATTTTGTTTAAAGTATCAATTAATTGTTCATTTGTTTTCTCATTAAAAGAAAAGTTGAATGATAATGAAAGAAACGTTATATTAAAACAATTTATATAACAATTATATCCTTCATATTACAATTCGATTATTATTGTAGCACAGTCAATTGTGCATTTAAATTGCAAGATCGGCATTCCGCCACTGCTCTGAAGGCTACGGAGTGCACGGTAGACTATTCCAGCGTGCAACGGGTAAACTCGCACGACCTGCTGTACACATTGTGCATTGAGATGGTGGCCGCTGCTCTAAATGCACAACAGTTAACTTGGTAAGAGTACATTCTTTTGCTAAGAGTATATTGAGAGGACCCTTTCTATTGTATTCATGTTATTAGCAGTAGAAGAAAGTTGAGGGAAAGGTTTACAACTTCTTCATTATGGGTTGGGCACTACTATATCTGGGTAGTCCATGGTTGATCGGTTTTGGAGACATTTATGATAGCTAGAGTTAAGTAATTAATTATCCAACTACTCCTTACCATCTCAAGTTTCTCAAAAGAAATGACCAAGTAATATGACTCATAATATTACCAGCCCAGCCACAGACTTTTTGTGGATGCAGCATGTGTTTTTTGTCCATATATCGTATATCTGTTCAATTTGGCAGTTACTGAGAAATGCTAGAAAATCCAGATCATTATTAATGTGCTCCATCATTTATTAAAAAAGCTTCATTCTTCAATTTATTTGCATAATTTTCTGAAAATTCTTGCAGTAATAGAAGTTTATGATCTTTCTTGGCAGTTTTTTAAGATTTTCATTGCTGCTTTGCCTTACGAGGGCTGCCTAAAGGATATCCAACCTTAATTTTTGCCTGCAAAGTAGTGATGCTATGGCAGCACCACTGTGCACAGTGGCAGGAGGAACCTTAATGCACATGCTTGAATTTTCTCACCGCGTTCACCTGTGTCAATCGCTGGCTGTAGGTCGACAAGTGAGGTTCTGCTATAAGTGTTCATTGGATTTAGTTGTTTTTTTTTTTGCAACATGACTGAACAAATTGAGCAAAGACACTGCATCAAATTTTGCCAAAACCTAGGTGGTGCTCAAAAAGAAACAGTATGTAAAATTCTGCAGGCATTTGGAGATGATGTTATGGGAGTAACACAAAGTAAATAGTGGTTCAACCGATTAAAAAATGGTCACACTTATGCTGCTGTTGTTGAGAAGGTGGGAGATCAATGTTTGACCATACGAGAGATTACAGAAAACGTTGGGATCAGTAAAGATTCTGCACATGCAATTTGCGTGCTGATTTGAACATGTGCAGAGTGGCTGCAAAATTTGTGCCCAAGCTCCAGCACATTCATCACAACTGATACAGACTTTTTTGGAGAAACGTGAACTTTCGGTTGTTCGCCAACCTCCCTACTCTCCAGACATGGCTCCTTGCAACTTTTGGTTGCTTCTGAAACTGAAGACACCATTGAAAGAATCCCATTTTGAGAGCGGAGAAGAGATAATAAGAATGTGATGGTGGAGTGAATTAAACTTTAGTGAATTAAACTTCACATTTGAAATGCATTATGAACTAGAGTTCACATTTGAAATAAATTTACATAGACCTTTTTGTTTTAGGTTTGTTTTGTAATGAAAATGCTTTTGGAAAACTGGCGAACAGAGCTTGGTTGTTGTGAAGGCATCATGGTAAAATGTGTGTTGTGTAGACTATGAATTGTTCTACAAGTCATCAATGGCAAAGACCTTGTTAGAGGGACAAAGAAGCATGATCAGCACAATAAAGTATTAGGCTGCTGCCTCAATAGGAGACTGGTCCCCAAATGGAGAACCATTCATTTTTTATGCAATACGAGGCCAGATTTCAGAGTGCAAAATCAGTGAAAATTTTTATGAAAGAGCAGAACATCCTTTGTTACTTTGGTCTGGGAATTCACCAGATATGAACACCATTGAAAATGTCTGAAAGCTAGTGAAGAAAGAAGGGGCAAAGAAAGTGATCCTACAAAAACTTGGGTTTATTGAATCTGAAATCATCATCCACATATATAGGAGACAATTTAGGCACATATATAAATATCATGTCAAGCTGACTAAAGTGTTAACAGCTGTGAAAGGTGTGTTGACTAAATACTAAAATTCTCACAAAATTGTAAGCTTCTGACAATTCATAAATATGTCCTATTATCACTATATATATATAAAGGAGTAACGCCACATAAATGTCACTGGTAATAGACTGTTCATAGACAATCAATTTGAGAAAGGAAACCTATGGTCTAGGATTACGAATTACAGAATTGTGCCTTAAAATTGTTTGGGGGTATGCACGCCACTGATAATATCCACTGCAGCTGTAACATGTGATGAGAAAATAAATTGACGGCTTTTGTAGCCTGGGTATTTAGTGTAATGGATATGTTACCAGGACAAAGAAGGTACACATGGAGAACTCTGGTTCAATCCCCTGTAGCCACATATTTCTTTATGTTCTTTTCTTTCTTTCTTTCTTTCTCTCTCTCTCTCTCTCTTTCTCTCTCTTTCTTTCTTTCTTTATTTCTTAAGCACATGCTGTACTTAAAATATGATCTGAAGCTTTCCTGGCGACGAACATATTCAAGAAGTTCTCTGCATCAAGCCAGGTGTAGTGATGAAGAGCCATCGACGTTTCAGGAGTGTGCATCTCTCCCATCATCAGGATGATGAATGACTAACAAGAGTGAAAGGACCAGTATATATACTGACCGCTAATACGGACTTACAGAAAACACCAAGTCTATTCTGGAGGTTGATCAATGCTCTGACAGAATCTGTATTTCCTGAGCCAGTCAGTCTCCAACTTTAAGCCCTGTTCTAGGAGGGATTGAACTGTAATCCGGCAACCCAGCTGCCAAAACGTTGATGTCTCTTCATCAATACACCTGGCTTGAAGCCTGAGAACGTCTTGAATGTGCTGTATTCGATTTGATTTACAGGAAACATTCATGGCATGTTGTAATATTTCATTTAAGCTTTTTAATTCAAATTCATTTAACTATTATTTACTCTTTCATGACCTAAATAGCAGATACACACTGAAAACTGCATATGCACTTAAACAGATGGTTCAAGCTCAGCTAATAGCTTACAATCAGGTAAATAATCTCACAAGAGCTACATGTGATTGAATTATTATAAACATAAATTGAATTGATATTAACGTTACAATACAATAGATTGATACAAGGAGAACAAAGGTAAGGTAAACTATAAGTAGGCACAGATTACAAAGGAACTACTCAAAATGTTGACCTCTAACGTCAATGCACAGGCATCATTGATGCAGATATGATTCACGAATCCTGTTGAGCACTCCTGGTGCATTGTGGATCTGTTCGCTGGCTGCAATGATGTGGGCAACCAGCTTCTCTTCAGTCAATGATGAATACACCATAGATTGAAGATGACCCCAGAAAAAGAAATCCATGTGGTTGAGATCCAGCATACGGGATGGCCAGGGAGCGGTAGGACTGTCTCTTCCGGTCCAACGTTTGGGTAAGACTCGATTTAGATGCTCCCGTACATTTATAACATAATGCATAGGAGCTCCGTCTTGTTGGAAATGCAGTTGAGTGCAAACATCAAGTGACACTTCTTCCAAAAGGGCTGGCAGTACATCCTTCAGAAATGTTTTATGTCTTGCCACATTTGAGGAAGAAGGTATGTACTAATGATGTTAGAAACAATAGCCTCTATGCTCACCATAAACTGCTGTTGCTGGTTCTTCTGAACAGTAGCATGGGGGGGTTTTGTATGCCCATATGTAACTATTATTGCAGTTTAAAATCGGCCCATCCCTGGTAAAGGTGGCTTCATCCAGGTGAACAGCACCACTGAAAATAGTTCCAATGGCTGCCTTAATGCCCTTTCACAAAAATGCAAGCATAATTCACAATCATGCGGAGTTAAGCCTAGCATCTTTTATAGATGGAAGGGTTAAAGTGGCTACTTGTGCAGGACTTGCCATACACTTGTGTGGTGACGTCCATTGTGCTTGTAATAGTATGGGTGCTGGTTGATGGTTCCTCTTCCAGTAAACACACTACATTTTCTTCAAACTCCAGAGTGCAATGGATACGTCTTCCGTAATCTGCTTTATTTGGCACCACAGAACCATATTCTTGCAAATGCCGATCTGCAGATTCAAAAGTAGTCCAATGTGGCTGCAGTCTATTGGGGTACCTTTCACTGTAAATCCTTGCAGCTAATGCAGAACAATCTCATATACTAGAGGCATGTCAGCTGATTCAACAAAAGTGTAATTTTGTTCCATGTTCCCAGGGTGCCTATTTAACTGCTTCGATGTAATATCATGTGCTGAAGGCAGATAGGAAATGAGACATTGGTGACTTGAGTAGGAAACAGTCACCACATGGTGCTGTTAGTCTCTTCCAGGGTTATTAAGGTCATCTACTGGCAGTATTAGACATTTGTCATGCTAACACATAGCTACTCAGCACCTCTTTTGGGGAGTCATAGTATTTTGTGCTACTGCTCGGTTCAAGCTTTTGTGAATTGTTTACAGTTGGTTGACTGTTAGATTGAAAATTGCTCTTATTGAAATGGACAACTATAGCCAACCGACAGCTTCAGTCAATACACAATCCTCCAGTCTAAGCCATCAGATATGAGATGAAGCATAAGTAAACAACACCCTGTGCATTGCATATGAAGGTGATATTTTGCTATTTTAAAGCATAAGCACAACATGGTTCTCAAGATGGAAAAGAAAGGAAAAAAGTTTACACGTCTCCGGGTTTGAACTTGATTTCTCGAGTTTATTAGGTCCACAGTTAGTCGACATTACCGTGCGGCCAAAGTACATGTTTTGGAGCTGCCTTATGTTTCTTTAGCTGTGAGCCACTACCTGTTAACCATTGCATTGCCATGCAGCCACATGTTAAGTCTACAATTTAAGTGCCTTTGGTAATGGCACAATTTAGAAATGCTTCTTTAGGGAGATGAAATACAGATTTTACTAAGTGCCTAATAAGCACTATTTCATTTCCAATGGCTACTATTTATTTTGTAGCAAAATGCAAAATCCGGTTACTTTTCTGTCACTTTGTTGTCCTCTAAATTTTACTACAAATGTACAATTTTCTTCTTGTTGTTAACACAGTTTATAGTCTTCTCTGCTATTACAGTTCACAATTGTTCTTCTCCACTTTCACTGTCTCTTATAAAGAAAGTAAAAAAAATAGGGATACAAGGTCCAATGTTTTCATGGCTATGTCATTTCCTAACACAACACTTTATTGCAACCAGATATGGAAGATACATATCTAAATACAAACAAGCACACCGTGGCTTACCACAAGGCGCAGTGCTCAGCACAACACTTTTTAATATATTTATTAACGATCTGCTACAACAAATACAAGAATCAGGTGTGAAGTGTGCACTATTTGCTGATGACTTAGTAATGTGGACTTCAAAACCAAAAAGCAAAAGTACAGAACTCGAAAAAACCATGCAACAATCCTTAACCAAATTACAAAGGTGGGCCAAAGAAAATTTAATGACTGTTAATACAACAAAATCAAACTACCAAATCTTTTCACTGAGAAAAAAGCCACTAAAAATAAAAATAAATTTTGAGGGTCAACAATTACCAGAAACAAAGGAAGCAAAGTATTTAGGAGTTACATTTGATATTAAACTTACATGGACCAAACAAATAGAAAATGTAATACAAAGAGCAGAGAGGCGCCTTTCACTGTTAAAACGTCTAACAGGAATGAAGTGGGGATGTTCCAGAGCAACTCTTAACACAACATACAATGTATATATAAAGCCATTATTTACTTACTGCAGCGAAGTTCTTGTAACAGCAAACACAAAAAAGATTCAAATCTTTCAAAACCAAAGTCTGAGATTAATTACAGGTGCTATCAAAACCACACCAATATCAGCTATGGAAATACTAACCAACCAATGCCCCATTAAATATGAAATAGAAAAAGCGGCTCTTATTCAACACGAAAAGTTGATCAGACTCCCATTCAATACATGGCACAAGAGAAATTTTACACATACACTAAAGACTCAGGAGAGCTTTCTTTCCAAAATTCAAGACATCAAGAAGAATGTATACCTTCCTAATTCAAAGGAAAACTTCATATCTAAAGTCAATCCGACACAAACATTAGACATCACATATTATTTACACCTGACAGAAGAAGTTAAGAAAAGTGATCTCCAACTAGTGTTCTAAAATTATTGGCATTAGAGACAATCCATACTAGATTTCCAGAACACGAATGGCTCCATATTTATACTGATGGATCATTTATATCAAACCAAGATGGAGCCGGTGCTGGAGTCACATGTCACCTCTTTTCCTATTAAAAATCTTTAAGTTATGGAACTACAAACTTTGATGGAGAAATTGAAGCAATTCGAATGGCCCTACAAAATCTTTTGTACAGAATTTCATATTTTCAGCAAGCAGTTATTCTCTCAGATTCCAGGGCAGCAATTATAGCAATTACTTCCAAGTTGTCACCAAAAAACCAAACAATTATAGAATGTTGGAAACTCCTTACCCATCTAACAGCACTTCAAAAACACCTAGTCTTCCAATGGATACCAGCTCACTGTGGATTGAATGGTAATGAGAAAGCTGATTTTCTTGCAAAAAAGGGTACCGGCAATGTGCAGAAATCAATAGTTAATTTACCATTTTATGCAGCTAAAAGATTAGTCAACTCTGAATTCAAAAAAATTATTGCAAAATATTACTATGAAAAATCAAAGAATAAAAGATGGGAACTACCAAACATTCAAACAGTAATTCCTGAGTATCCTCGAAAAACAGCAGTTGCAACCTTCAGGTTGATTACAGGACATGATTATCTGGCAAAACATTTAAACAGAATTGGAATATATTCTTCACCACTCTGTCCTCTATGTGATCTGCAAGATGAAATGGATCGAGACCACCTTCAAATATGCCCGGCCACTTCTAATGCCCCATCCATCAGTGAAAAATATTGGAGAGCAAGAGGATTAATGACTTCATTGTCAGAAATCCAGCATTAGCTAACAACAACAACAACTGTCTCTTATTTCTTGACTATTACGATACAATCACTTGACGACATACGTACTCGCTGACGTACTGGCCATCATGCTCTCGTAACTAAAAGCTGTGTATGTCGACTTACACAACTAAATTCACGACTGCTCTAGGCCGCCGGCCCCCTCTCACGCATATATTATTGCATAACCAGTGTCACATTATATTTCTTTCTGGTTATGATTTATTGATCACGATCTCTAAATTGTATAACTTGTAACTGGACGTCTTAGCCCACAGGTTTCCTATCTCAAATTGATTGTCTATGAACAGTCTATCACCAGTAAAATCCATGTGGTGTTATTCATTTACACCCCGTGTGTGTAGATTACATATACTATATACACACACACACACACACACACACACACACACACACACACACGGACGGACGGACGGACGGACGGACGGACGGACGGACGGACAGACAGACAGACAGACGAGTGTTAGGGGTATCAGTGCGCAGATTTCACGTGCTGGGAGATCCAAATATGACTAATAATAAAGTCCAATAACTCCATCCATCTTGAAAAATAAAGGAGATAATTGAACATTATTGAATACATTATCTGCACACAGGCCAAATGTTTTGTTTTGTTTTGGTTTGCGGCCAGGCATACGTTCACACCTGCAACGGGTGAAGGTCTAAACTAGGCTATCACTTGAAATCCGGTTCGCCACGTGCTTGTGTGTTTCTTGTCAGCTAATGCCAGTAACGAGGGATGGGGTGGTTTGCTTTTAAGCTATTCAATCGTATTCACGAGAACTAAACTAAAAGCTGCGTAAAAGGTTACGCTTAAGGTGTAGTCGGATGATCAGCGATAGCAACTTAAAATGTTAGGTATGGAAATACCTCATTCGTGTAATTAAATAACAGCCACCGTTTGCTAAACAGGAAAATCTACTATAAAGAACACGACTTTGGAGCCGGAACAGCCTAAACGGTCTAAGACAAGAAGAAGAAGAAAATTATTAATGGTCAATAACTGCAAATTCAACAAAATGTCTTTTACAGTAGATGTTCAAAATGTGCTCCGTGAGAATTTATGCAGGCATCGCATCTTCTTAGCCAATTTTGCCCTACCCTCGTTGGAGCTTCTGTGTTCTGCTCAATCTCTAAGGCTGCTTCAAACACACGTGTGCGAAGATCATCAAGCGCTGCGCTTCACGTGTGTTGCAATCGGTTTTGCCCTAAGCAAGAAGCATATCTAAATACTCTTGATTTGTAAAGACTGCCATAGTTCTGAATGCATTTTACCTACCTGAAGCACTGACAGAACCTGCTGTTGTGCACGGATGTCGCAGGGGTAGTTGTACTGTCAACATTCCCTCACCTTCCGCTCTTCTCAGGCGTTAATGTTGCAGGGTTGCCGAGCGTATGCCCACGCACCATTTTAGCAACACATGGTAAAGACACAAATAACGCATCTTTTGAAGCTCTACCTTGCTGTTCTAATTGCAGAAGTAAACGATAACGGAGTGGTGACATATTCCCAATCACACATATAACCAGTTTTAATTTTGATTTATGAAACCATGCACTACAGTGGAAAATGGTAGAGGAACTTACGTTTCAGTTTAACGCCAGGAAGTTGCCTTTGAAGTCTGCGCACTCATACCCCTAACACCTTGTGTGTGTGTGTAATATCTTGATAGAAAGGAGCGTCCCTAAAAGGTCAAATAGTCGCCTTATGGTCGGGGGAGTCGGTGTGCTGACCCCCGCCACCCCAACCTGCACTCCTCCATGGCCTTGGCAGCGGCTGGAAGACGCAGCGGCCGAGCGATGAGGGTAACATCTGCATAGAGGAGACGCCCTAGGGATTTATTATTATTAATGTATAGATGTATTATATATACAGAGTGTAAATAAATAACACCGCATGAATTTCACTGGTGATGACGGCTCATAGGCAATTTGAGGTAGGAAACCTGTGGTCTAGGATTACAAATTACAGAACTGTCTTAACATTGTTTGAGGGTATGCACGCCTCTGATCAAGTCCACTGCAGCTGTAAGGCATTATGGGAGAACAAGTGGGCAAATTCCGTTACCTGTCTATTTAGCATAATGGATATGGTGCAACGTCGCGAAGGTACACATATATTGAAAGTGCAGGTTCAAATGCCCACAAGTCCATATTTTTCATGTTCTTTCTTTCCTTCCTTCTCCTTTCCGTCCTTCTTTCTTTCCTTTTCTTCTTCTTTCCCTCCTTTCCTTCCTTCTTCTTTCCTCTTTCCTTCCGTGCTTCCTTCCTCCCTACCTGTCTCTCCCTCCCTCACTTTCTCCCTTCATTCTTTCCTTCTTTCTTTCCTTCCTTCTTCACTCCTTTCTTTCCTTCCTTCATTCGTTCCTTCCTTACTTCGTTTGTTGTTTGTTTGGTTCTTTCTTTCTTCATAAGCGCATGCTTAATTTAATTTTATTTACAGGAAACATTTGTGTTGCATTGTAATTTTTCATTTACTAATGTTTAAACTTTATCTTTAATTATTATTTATTGTTGTATCCTTCTCGCACCTAGCACCCTCCTGTTGGTGAGGTGAGATAGGATTGTCTGGTTGAGTGCCGAGCGGGAGCAAGTAGGTGAGGTTTCCTGGATATTCCACTCGAAATCACACAACAATTGGTATTAAAGGATTTATTTACAAACAGTACGGAACAAGCTTAAAGGAATATTGGTAGTGGTTACACCATCCGATGTGGACTCGTTCACAATGGCGGGTCAAAAGACATCCCTTCCATGGTGACTAAGGCTTATATATCGTTCCACAATATTCTCTGGGTAAGACACTATCCCTAATAACCATAAACTGTTATGTGACAGGCGTCTGGGAATGCTACACCCTTCCTCGGGTCCCCCTTGGGGTTGAAGGTCAACTTTCAGACAGTCACATATACCAGTATTTCCAACTTCTGTAGAATACGTCTGCTTAAAACTATTTCTCACATATTATATTTCCATTACCAATATATGAATTCATACTATTATTCTACTCTTCTATAACAATTATATTTCCATTACCAATATATGAATTCATACTATTATTCTACTCTTCTATAACAATTATATTGCCATTACCAATATATGAATTCATACTATTATTCTACTCTTCTATAACAATTATATTTCCATTACCAATATATGAATTCATACTATTACCCTACTATAACACCTCCCGCCGTAATTAGATCAAAATTTACACCTAAATTTTGACTACTCTTTAATACGTACACATATGTCTTATGCGTTCGGAGTGCCTTGTGGAAGTGGTAGGTTTATCTTTAGAGTCATGGAGAGGTATCGCCTCTGGGACAGGACTCAGACTTTCGTTGCTTGAACGTATGTTAATATGCACTATATTACCTGAGCCACCTGACTCAATAGCTGGGACTTTAAATCTCCGAACACATCTATTCTTGTAACAGCTAAACACTTTATAACAAAAATATAGTGCCAAAATACCAATAATAATATAAACAATTACGGAATATCGGGCGTGTGTTACAGTGAATGAATTTTGCCACTCTTGCATTTGAATCATCTCTTCCACTTGAGAGAGTTTATAACTCATCAAAATGTGTTATCACTTGTTTGAAAGTTGTGTTCAGCTTTAACTCATTTCTTTTTAACTTTCCTACTAATTCTTCACAGCAATCAACATCTATGTTAATTGAAAACAACACATCAAGATTACTAAAATTACCCTGGGACATTACAACTTCTGCCTGAATTACAAAGGATTTACCATACCCCTTACAACCTGAACTAAGCTTAAGTTTGCCATACCCTTCTAAAATAACATCTCTTGGTTGTTCCTCAGGACATGAAATAGTAACACTTTCTACAGATGGTACAAAATACAACCACTCATTATTTGCTAAAGGTGTCCATAGTGATTCGCGTAATTCAATAAGCCTCTTTTCACATGTAGAAGGTAATCTACGAAGTTTTTGTAGCATTTTCACAACACAATCATCATGACAGTGGGCTAACTTAAGTGGAAGGGTTTGTTTACATACATATTTTGAATCTCCCAATGTTTTACATTTTTCCAACAAAGACAAAGGACTCATAAAATAATATTGTCTGCTCTTATCAATAAACAGAAGATCTTCATGAACGTCCACAAACACATATTTCCCTTGTTCAATGAGCACAGGCACTGGTATAAGTCGATACACATTATAAACACCTTGTGACACTAAAGGTAAAAATAGTACAAATGTGAGTTTTTCATCCTTTACAAATACAGCTACATCACACATAGCAATTAACAAATGAAGCGAATCCTTCATTACTGCAAATGGCAGGGAGGTACCTAAGGGCAAATTTGCAACACCTTTCTCTAAAGCATGCAGTAATTCCGAAGGAGCTACTACCTGTGGATGAATAAGTCCCTTTTGAGCATTTAATATACCATCTATTAGTATATCACAATTGCGAAATAAGGTTTCCATGGCATTATTTAAACTAAGTAAGTGATTACTAACCGTCATTTTCATTTGTAGATCATCAAGCATCTTAACTTCTTGCTGCTGGCTTTTGTTAAGGAAGTCTTGAATTCTAACTAAATTCTCTTCCAATACCTTCTCATTGAAAGCCAAATTAATAAGTGAATCATTGAACAAACCTAGAGAAACCTTTACTACAGAGACTTGTTCCTTCAACAAATTTGTAATGCCTTTTTCATTTTCCTCCACATGCTGTATTTGCTGATTATAATATTCCGCGTCATCATTATCTAATGCACCAAACAATATTTTCAAAAGCTGCCCTCCTACATCGATTACACCTCTCCTTGTACGCGTCTCCTGACGACCTGTCATTTCCCTCAATAACCCTTCGGTTCTCCTTAACTTGCCTAATTTATCCTGTATTTTATTCTTAAAGTTTGTACACCCTGACCATTTCTGCAAGGAAACGTGCTCGCATGCACTCAAAGTATGTTTTATATAACTTTCTGTAGTATCTACTTGGTACTCTAAATTACCTAAATCTACATACACAATTATCTTCCATACACTATTGTACAGCTGGGCGGTACCCTTACTCTCATAGTATAGACCAGGCGGAGTTTCGAACTTCACCACTTCTGGATGGGCTTCTCCCAATCCTAGGCACCAGGTCATCTAAAAATAAATAGGTCTCGCTAATTATCCAAGGCTAACCTTACCTTAATAAAAAGGTTTAATCCGGTTCACATGTACCTTTTGCAACCTTTTCCTTCTCTTCAGTGTTACATTTACGCCGTTAACTGACACTATTAGATATGGGCCTATCCATTGGCTAGAAATTTTACCTGATCTGCCCCTACGGACCGTCTCATCTTTTAGTAACACCTTTTGCCCTACCTCGTATTTAATTTCCTCACTGTGATGATCATAGTATTCCTTGCTCTTATATTTCCTTGTAATTAGATTATCTCTAGCCACCTCGTGAGCACTCTGTAGCCTACTTTTCAATTCGCTCACATAGTCATCATAGGAATAATTAATCTCTGGTTCCTTTTTTAGTGTTAGGGGTGTCCTACACTCATACCCAAACAAAAGCTCAAAAGGTGTATAACCAGTGGATGAATGCACAGTAGTATTGTATACAAACACGGCAAACTTCACCCATTCATCCCAGTCTGTTTGATCCTTCCCCACATAATGCCGCAAATATTCAGCCAGAACACGGTGACTTCTCTCCAATCCACCGTTTGCCTGTGGGTGAAAAGCTGTAGTCTGCAACTTGGTTATTCTCATTAGCTTGCAGACATTCTTGAACAAATCACTTAAGAATTCCGAACCCTGATCTGTTAACACCTTTAATGGGATTCCGTAACGTAAAATAATGTTTTCCACGAACTCCTTAGCAACCGTCACCGCATCGTGTTTTTTCTAGAGGTACGGCTACCATATATTTGGTAAGTTCATCTTGGCAGGTCAAGATATACTTGTTCCCCTTAATCGTCACCGTTAAGGGACCCACTATATCGAGAGATAATTTTTCGAAAGGAGATTTTGCTGTGGTACTTATTTCCATGGGTGCTCGTTTCCTAGGCCGCAAAAGCTTATTCTTTTGACAACTCTCGCATTTCTTTATATAATACTCTATGTCCTTTTTCATATCTGGCCATTGATAATTCTTCCTGATCGCCCAGTAGGTTTTTGTGACACCCCTGTGACCACCCGTAGGGCTGTCGTGTGCCTCCTGTAGTATCGCCCTTTTTTGTTCCTCCGTTACCTCCCCTTCTTCTGCAACTCCCATAACTCTAATGCGAGAAAGTGCATCGGATTTCCGTTCAACGACCCTTTTTTGTAAACAATCTGGTAATCGTATTCTTCCAATTTGATTCGCCATCTGAGTAGTCTCGAACCCGGTTCCTTGACACTCATTATCCATTTAAGTGGCCTATGATCAGTTACAATAATAAATCTTTTCCCTAGTAGATAAGGCCTAAAGTGCTTACAAGCCCATACTATTGCCATCAATTCCTTCTCAATTGTACTGTAGTGCTTCTCTGCCTTATTCAGAGTTCTACTTGCAAACGCTACTGGCAAATCCTTACCTATCGGGCCTTGCGATAATAATGCCCCTAATCCATCCTGACTGGCGTCTGTTGTCAAAATAAATTCCCTTGAGAAATCTGGATATTGCAATATAGGTTTTGACAACAACTTTTGCTTCAAAGTATCAAAGGCTATCTGTTGATCATCCCCCCAGGTGAACTTCGCGTTTTTTTTAGCAACAAATGCAAAGGTGCGGCTATTTTGCTAAAGTTAGGAATGAATCGGCGATAATAGCCAACTAAACCCAGAAATGCTCTTAATTCAGTCAGTCCTTTAGGTATGGGATAATTTGCTACTGCTTCCACTTTCGTTGGGTCGGGTTGTACCCCATTCTCCGAAATTACATGACCAAGGTAGCTAACCTCTTTTCTCAAAAATTCACATTTTTCCGGCTGCAGTTTTAGGTTGTACCTTCTAAACCTCTGAAATACCTCCCTCAATTTTTGATCATGCTCCTTAAGCGATCCTGCATAGATAACTACGTCGTCCAGGAAAACAAAGCACCTGGATGGCGATAAACCCGCCAGCACCGTGTTCATCATTTTCTGAAATGTGGCTGGGGCGGTCTTTAAGCCAAATGGCATTCTCACGTACTGCCAATGACCATGTTTTGTCGAAAACGCTGTTTTCTCCTTATCTTCTGCCTTCATGGGTATCTGATGATATCCCATTGCCAAATCTATGCAAGAGAAATATCTGGAATTCCCCAACTGATCTAGGATTTCCGTAATATCTGGAAGTGGGTAAGCATTTCCTACTGTCTTTTCATTTATTTTCCTGAAATCGACTACAAGTCGAAATTTCTGGATGCCACTTGCATCCATTTTCTTTTTTACTACTAGTAAGGGACTATTCCAAGGGGAATTGCTCTCTTCAATTATACCCTCCTGCAATAATTTTTGCACCTGCTTTTCTACTTCCTGTTTGTGTGCCTCGGGTAGTCTATAAGGCTTTACATGAATCGGTTCTATATTTGGTTCCATTATAATAGCATGTTCTACTGCACTAGTGGAACTCAAACTATCCTCCGGCAAATAAAATATATCCTGATACAACCTGCATGTTTCCCTAATCACCCCCCTTTCTTCCTCGTTGAGGTGCTCAAGCCTCAATTGAGCCATTACCTCTGTTTCTCTATTAGCTGCCTGTGGGGTGCTAGTAATAGTGCACAGCTTTTCGCAATTATTTTCATTAATAACTGCCTCCAATTTAACCGGAGTCACCCTAAGTTCAACTTCCTCATCATTGATATTTAGCATGCTAGTTACAGCACTTCCATTCCTAACAGTTACAACCGAATCTGCCAAATAAACACCTGATTGTACTTCGCATTTTTCTATCAACCCCTCCTTCAGCTCAACATTCTCTATAGGGATTTCAACCATGACCTCTGACCTCCCCGGAAGCTTAATTGTCCTAACTGACTCCATAGCGCCCTTGGTTAATAGTTTAAGTCGTTCCCCGACAACACTCAGCTCTAAATCTTTGTAATTTAGCGTAGCTTTCGTGGCCTCCAAGAAATCTCTTCCAAGAATTCCATCACAGGGAATATCTACTTGATCTTTCACTAACTGAAAATCGTACTTCACAACATTATTCCCTATATGAACCTCGGTATTTAGCGCCCCATACGTTTCTATCAACGATCCGCTTGCGCTTTTTGCAACCATTTTCTTTTCCGGATCAAAAATAAGTTTTCCTACAACTGAAGGGGTTTTAAGCAACGACATATCTGACCCTGAATCCACTAACATCACAAATTCACCTTTCTTACTAGCAGGAGAACTAATTCTTACGAACTCATGCTTTGTTTTAGAAATTACTCCAATATGAGCAACAGATTCTACTGTTCTATCGTCTTCTGACTTCTTAGTTCTTTCATCCTTTTCATTCTGCTTATTTTTCCTAGGACTCCTACAATTTCTAGCAAAGTGTCCGACCTTACCACAATTAAAGCAAGTTACTAAGCTCGACTTCCCCTTATTTTCAGTGGAAACACTATTAATTGCCTTACTGTGCTCTTTCTTAACATTTACATAACATTTGCTAGCGATATGGCCAACCCTGCCACATTTATGGCATTTCACCTGTTCTACTCTAGAATACCTTTCTCGTTTGGAAATAATGGCACTTTCTTCGTCCAACGAGGTTTTACATACCTCTTGGAATTCCTGTTCCAGCCCCCGGCTGCGAACAATGGTCAGAATTCTATCATCAGCCAAACCTTGTATAAGACAGATATTTCTCAACTTATCTGTAATTGCCAGTATTCCTTCCCTCTCAGTTTCCTTACACTTTTCTAAGGCTGATTCTCTAAACTCTGCTGTTAACTTTTGTATACGGTTAATCCACCCGCTTATTGACTCGGATTTTTCCTGTTTAGCAGCAAAAAGTTGAGTGCTATAATAGTCAAGAGTTCTCTTCTCAACATAGGAATGCCTTAAATATTCCTTAACCTCCTCCCACGATTCTAGTTTTCTATGGATAATTGCCTTCCTGGGTTCCCCTTTTATTCTAGTAAGCAACAACTTAAAGAATACATTTAATCTCTCAGGACTTATCATTTCACATGCAGTATCCGCATCTACGATAAACTGCGTAACTTCATTCTTCTCCCCATTAAAAGAAGATACTAGTTTAAGAGCCTCGTGGGGTAACATATAACAGCTACTTCTACTGTCCACTGCCATTTTACATATAGTAGTAGCAAGGACTCACCTCTACGCCTTCAGTGGAAGAGCTGTATCGTCTGTTGCGGTCCGCAACCTTGTCTGTCCCGTTCGCCAGGTCCAGACGCGTCGCCAACTATCCTCGATCCCTGGTCCTCCAGCTATTGCGCCGTTTCAGCGCTCGACGTTCCTCGTCTCGTGGTTGGACCTCTCGATCCTCGAACCTCGAACTGCTCGCCGTAAGCCGTATCTGTCACCTCGAACCTTTAACTGCTCGCCGTAGGCCGCTGCTGTCGCCTCGAACCTCGGACCTTCAAACCGTACAGTCTGCACACGGCCTTCCACCAGTAACAGCAAGGGTAGTGTCACCGCAGTACTGGGTAGGTTGCCGTCTTCCTCACGGATCTGGGACTGCACGCAGTGGGCTGCTGCTACCACCTCGAGCCTCGAACCTCGAATCTCCGGAATTGTGCAGAAGTTGCACAGAGCTGCTGTCTCTGCTTCCTAGGATTCTCGGGCGTTGAGCGTGTTGCCTTAGCTGCTGCCTTCTTCTTGGTCTTTGGCGATGGTGATTTTTACTCGTAGCTGGATTTAATCACAGGAAACCCAAACACCTGACACCAGAATTTATGTTGTATCCTTCTCGCACCTAGCACCCTCCCGTTGGTGAGGTGAGATAGGATTGTCTGGTTGAGTGCCGAGCGGGAGCAAGTAGGTGAGGTTTCCTGGATATTCCACTCGAAATCACACAACAATTGGTATTAAAGGATTTATTTACATACGGTACGGAACAAGCACGGAACAAGCTCAAAGGAATATTGGTAGTGGTTACACCATCCGATGTGGACTCGTTCACAATGGCGGGTCAAAAGACATCCCTTCCATGGTGACTAAGGCTTATATATCGTTCCACAATATTCTCTGGGTAAGACACTATCCCTAATAACCATAAACTGTTATGTGACAGGCGTCTGGGAATGCTACACCCTTCCTCGGGTCCCCCTTGGGGTTGAAGGTCAACTTTCAGACAGTCACATATACCAGTATTTCCAACTTCTGTAGAATACGTCTGCTTAAAACTATTTCTCACATATTATATTTCCATTACCAATATATGAATTCATACTATTATTCTACTCTTCTATAACAATTATATTTCCATTACCAATATATGAATTCATACTATTATTCTACTCTTCTATAACAATTATATTTCCATTACCAATATATGAATTCATACTATATATGAATTGAATTCATAATACCCTACTATAACATTATACCTGCATGACCCAAATAGTATGAACACACTGAGAACTTCGTTTTCATTTAAGTCAGGTGGTTCAAGCCTAACTAGGAGCTTAGAAACAAGTAAATAATTCATTAGCACTTGAAAGAGCTACATGCGATTGAATTATTATACACATAGGTTGAATTAATATTACAATACAATAGGTAGATACAAGCAGAACAAAGATAAGGAAATAAAGCGTAAGTGCAGGTTTCATATCTTGGTACCTTAATTAAATCTGATAATAAATTGAGCGATACAATAAGAGAAAGAATACAGGCAGGGAATGAGCTTATGCAACTAAAAAGATTTTCTTTTCTGGAATAATAACCAGAAGTACTAAACTCAAAGTTTGTAAACCATTAAAGGCCAATAGTAACCTATGGGTTTGAGGTTTGGTGTACCACAACGAACATTGAACAATGAAAAGGCTTGCGATCTTTCGAGAGAAAAATACTCGGACAAATGTTTGAACCTGTAAATTGTGGTGCACAGAATTGGAGAGTGAGAAACAATCAGGAAGTAAATCATTTAATGGAAGTAAACAATACTATGTGCATTGTATATGATGGTGATATTTTACTATTTTAAAGCATAAGCACAACATTGCTCTCAAAACGGAAAAGAAGGGGGTGGGGGTGGGGAATTTACCCCTCTCGGTGTTTGAACTCTATTTCTCTGGTTCATTTTGGTCCACATTCTGTTGGCTTAACCGTGCAGCCAAACCACACGTTTTAGAATTAGCCTATATTTCTATAGCCGCTCGCTACAACCTGTTACGCATTGCAGTGGCGTGCAGCCACATGTTAAGACTCCAATTTAAGTGATTTTCGTAATGCTACAATTTTGAAATGCTTCTTCAGAGAGACAGCAGACAGACTAACTTCCTAATATGCACTATTTCGATTCCAGTGGATAATATTGACATGTTTCTTTCTGTTTATGATTTATTGGTGACAATCTCTATACTCTGTTCATCAAGAGATTAGACGAGATGTAAACAAAGCCACGTGCGTTTTGACCACAGCGCGCCATCTTGACGTTTCGCCGTGTAAATAGTCCATTGAAGAAATACTGTTACTAAGGTCTGAAATGTCACTTAATGTTTGCTAATGCATAAACTAAATGTACTAAGCATAGTTAAAGTGTAAGAATATGCAGTTAAGTGAATCTGAAACCAGCCTAATTCATTCTGCGCGCGCAATAATCTGTATGAAAGTAACATGGCGGAACAAGTGAGTTGTGAAACATAAGTGCGACAAACCGTTGCGAAGTGGTGAAAAGACAACCATATTGAATGTGTTTAACAAGCTCTGCGAGAAATATCGAAGACGTGATGAAATTAACATCCGAGTTTACCAGTGTGTCAGTTTCAGGTATTACAACACACGCAAAGAAAAATCATCAGTTGGTGAAGATCCCGGCCAAAAGCGACCACGTGCCAGATAAATGATGGATGTAGTTTGCGACGAATTTGTGAGATCTGCAATCCATCGAAAAGTCCACCAGTTCTTTGTTAACTATGAACTCCCACCTTAAACAAAGAGATGTTGGCAGTTAACTCTGATCCCGATCTTCCAGATCTAAAACGAACTTCCCTCCTCAAGCTGCTTCTGGAAATTGGTTTCAAGTTTGTGAGCAGGAACTAAAAAAGTTTATTGTGGACAGAGATGACGTAAGTAGCAGTTAATTTCCATGTGCTACATGTTATTTGGATCAAGTAAATATATCATTTTAGTACTGTAAAATGCATATTACACCTACGCGTAGCGGTAGGTATAACCCGACCAAGGCGAGTGCAGTCCTGCATGGGAAGCGGCAAGCAGGCGAACTAACGCAGTGGCGACACGAATACGTCACGAAATGCTGTACAGTCTGATTTACTAACGTGCAGCGTAGTGTTCAGTGCACAAATGTACTGTATTTTAAAGTATTTGTGAATATATTTGATTTTTTATAGTATGAATGTACATACAATACATATAATACAGTGATACACACAGAGAAAATGTCAACATGAGATCTGTTGTTGTTCACCTTTTGCCAACCGGACTGTACAGGAGGACGGGCAAGCCGTAACGCGTACAAGTGGCACCCTCCGAAGCAGGACTGCACTGGCAGGACCTCCTAAATACCTAGAGGTCCTGACACTGGCCTTGGTCGAGTTATAACTGTTGCGTCATTGTGAATACACGTGGCCGCGGAGTGATACAAACCGGTGCTTTGTTTATATCTCCTCTGATCTCTAGATGAACAGCGTCTCTTTTGGCAGTTGTACTTTGTTTTTGTTAATTAACGTCCTCCAACATTGTGTCATCGGACGAATGAATGAAATGAAATGAAAAATGGGTGAAATGATGCTCAAATGAGCCCGAGGCTCATGGAGTTACCCGACATTCGTCTTCTCAGGGTAGGGAAAACCTCGGAAAAAAACCTTACCCGGATAACTTACTCTAAGCGAGATTCGAACTCGCGACCTCTTGAACGTGAGGCAGACACGCTAATCATCACGCTACCGAGGCGGGCGATAGTAGTACTTTGTGCTATTACTGGTTCAACGTTTTTTGAACTGTTTGCACCTTTCTTTCTTTCTTTCTTTCTTTCTTTCTTTCTTTCTTTCTTTCTTTCTTTCTTTCTTTCTTTCTCTCTCTCTCTCTCTCTCTCTCTCTCTTTCTTTCTTTCTTTCTTTCTTTCTTTCTTTCTTTCTTTCTTTCTTTCTTTCTTTCTTTCTCTCTTTCTTTCTTTCTTTCTTTCTTTCTTTCTTTCTTTCTTTCTTTCTTTCTTTCTTTCTTTCTTTCTTTCTTTCTTTCTTTCTTTCTTTCTTTCTTTCTTTCTTTCCTTCTCTCTCTCTTTCTTTCTTTCTTTCTTTCTTTCTTTCTTTCTTTCTTTCTTTCTCTCTCTCTCTCTCTCTTTCTTTCTTTTTTTTTGGGGGGGGGGGGGGGGGGGGGAAAACGGCTACTTACGCCTTAACCGCATGCAAGCATGCGAGTGTAAGACTCCTACCCGGGTTTCGAACCCGGGCAGCCTACTCACTAAAAAACCCCACCTGAAGTCCAGAAGTTGAAACCTCGGTGCTGCAGTACCGCAATATTACATCTGCGCATTCTATGGTGAAGATGAAAGCTGCTTGCCAGTGGCAGTAACAGCGAGCGGGTCAACTGTTGGAAAAAACATTTCTGTTATTGACACAAACAAATTACAGTCAGCTTCAGACAAATGGCAATACATAACTCTCCAGCGTAAGTCATCAGATGTAAGAAGTAAAAGTAAACAATACTCTGTACATTGCACATCGTGGTCGTATTTTGCTATTTTAAATCAAACGTGCAACATTTCTCTCGAAATAAGGAGAGAAAAACTACTTATAACCTCTTCGGGTTGGAACTCGATTTCTTGGCTTCATGAGGTCCACAGTGAGTCGGCTTAACTGCACGGCCAAAGCACACCTTTTAGAAGTGCCCTATATTTCTGTAGTCGTTTGTCACAACCGATTATCCATTGCAGTGGCATGCAGACACGTGTTAAGTGTCCAATTTAAGTGCTTTTCGTAGTCCTACAATTTAAAAGTGCTTCTTCAGAGACAGCAGACAGGCTTCACTAAGTTCCTACTAAGCACTATTTTGATTCCAGTGGATAATATTGATACATTTCTTTCTGGTTATGATTTATTCGTCACAATCTCCAATTACTTTGAACATGTACTTATAACTTATTAACTTGATGTCATAGACCATTGGTTTCGTATCTCAAATTGATTGCCTATGAACCCTCTATTACCAGAAAAATCTGTGCAGTGTTATTCATTTACATCCTGTATATGTTGTTAGCTAATGCTGGATTTCTGACAATGAAGTTATTAATCCTCTTGCTCTCCAATATTTTTCACTGATGGATGGGGTGCTAGAAGTGGCCGGGCATATTTTAAGGTGGTCTCGGTCCATTTCCTCTTGCAGATCACATAGAGGACAGAGTGGTGAAGAATATATTCCAATTCTGTTTAAATGTTTTGCCAGACTATCATGTCCTGTAATCAACCTGAAGGTTGCAACTGCCATTTTTCGAGGATACTCAAGAATTATTGTTTGAATGTTTGGTAGTTCCCATCTTTTATTTTTTGATTTTTCATAGTAATATTTTGCAATGAAAAATATACATCTTGTGTATATATATATATATATTAATGTACACAAATGATTAAGACCGTACAAATTTTACTGGTAATACAGAGTTCAAAGACAATCAATTTGAGATAGGAAACCAATGGTGTACAATGTCAAGTTAATAAGTTATATGTATTCAAAGTAATTAGAGATTGTGACCAATAGATCATAACCAGAAAGAAATATATCCAATATTATCCACTGGAATCGAAGTAGCGCTTATTACGAACTTAGTAAAGCCTGTCTACTGCCTCTCTGAAGAAGCATTTCTAAATTGTAGCGTTACCAAAAGCACTTAAATTGGAGACTTAACATGGTGCTGCATGCCACTGTAATGGATGACAGGTTGTGGTGAGTGGCTACAGAAATATACGGCAGCTCTAAACCGTGTGCTTTGGCCGCATGGTTATGTCGACTGACTGTGGAGCTAATAAACCTGAGAAATTGAGTTCAAACCTCAAAGAGGGGAGGAGCTTTTTCCCCTTTCTTTTCCATTTTGAGAGCAATGTTACATGTTTGCTTTAAAATAGCAAAATACGACCATCACATGCAATGCACAGAGTATTGTTTACTTTTGCGTCTCACATCTGACTTTTTTCTGGTGTCATCTTCAGACTATAGTGTATTCATCATTAATTTATTCTGTGTAGGCGCTGGTTGCCCGCATTATTGCAACCAGTGGAGATTTGCAATGCACCAAGAATACTCAACAGGATTTGCAAATCATTTCTGTGTGGATGTCACCTATGCATTGATGTTAGAGGACACATTTTGAGCAGTTCCTTTGAAACCTGCACCTTTGCTACTATGACTCTACAGCCCGATTGGGCCTTGACCTTCCCTACTATTTTCTTCCATTCTCCTTGATTATGCCCCTTCCTTCCCCAGCCTCTGACTCCCATTACAGCAAAAACATTTTCCCCTTTCACATTTTCTTTGGATTCTGCTCGTCCTCCGTTCTGTCCAAGTGTCCCAGTCTCTGGGATTTCATAAACCTAACAGTATCTTGACCTTCTTATCTTGACCTTCTACTACATAATTTATTTCCTGATTGTTTCCCACACTCCAATTCTGTGCACCACAATGTACAGGTCCAAACATTTTAGTATTCTTCTCTTGAAAGATCGCAAAGCCTTTTCATCGTTCACTGCTCATTGTGGTACACCAAACCTCAGACCCATAGGTTACTATTGGCCTTAAATGGTTTATAAACTTTGAGTTTACCATTTCTGGTTATTATTCCATTAGAGAAAATCTTTTTATTTGCATAATAAGCTCATTTCCTGCCTGTATTCTTGCTCTTATTGTATCGCTTAATTTATTATCAGATTTAGTTAAGGTATCAAGATATGAAACCTACACTTATGCGTTATTTCCTTACCTTTGTTCTGCATGTATCTACCTATTGTATTGTAATGTTAATATTAATTCAACTTGTGTTTATAATAATTCAACGCATGTAGCTCTTTCAAGTGCTAATCAATTATTTACTTGTTTCTAAGCTGCTAGTTGGGTTTGAACCATCTCATTTAAATGAAAACGAAATTCTCGGTGTGTACCTACTATTTAGGTCATACAAATGTAAATAATAGTTAAACAAACTTGATACAAAGTTTAAACATTAGTTAAACGAAAAATTACAACACGACACAAATGTTTCATGTAAATCAAATTAGATTAAGCATGCACTTATGAAGAAAGGAAGAAAAAACATAAAAAATATGGAGTTATGGGTATTTGAACCTGTGCTTTTAATATGTGTGCACCTTTGCGTTCTGGCACCATAACCATTACACTAAATAGACAGGCTACAAAATTTGCCTGCTTGTTTTCTCATAATGCATTACATCTGCAGTGGACATGATCAGTGGCATGCATACCCTAATACAATTTTAAGTCACAGTTCTGTAATTTGTAATCCTAGACCATAGGTTTCCTATGTCAAATTGATTGCCTTTGAATCGTTTATCACTATGAAAATTCATGTGGTGTTATTCATTTACACCGTGTGTGTATATATATATATTTATTTATTTATTTATTTATTTATTTATTTATTTATTTATTTATTTATTTATTTATTAATTAAATGCTTCATATTTCTCATCACTGTTTAAAAAAGTGCAAGCTAGCAAAAATAAAAATACAGCAAAATTATTTGCATATTTTGCCTTCTAATCTCATATTGTTCTGAAAAATCAAGGTGCATCTAATAATATGGCCAGACCCTTCAATTTTGCTGATTATCTTGCTTGCTTATCTAAAGAAGGTGAACTATTGAAGAACCTTGGTGCTTGAGTGAAACATAGCCCACTGTAGTGCATAGGCATATGTTTAAAGTATGTACTGTGTACTGTGAAATGAGTTGCATAGTAAAAGTAATTGTTCAAATCAATTCAAAAAAAGATGTCTCAAAGAAGCAATCATTGTTAATGTAATGATTGAACTATAAATGAGAGAGGACCCTTTTAATCAATCTAATGGTTTATTTCCATTTCATAAGTACAATCAAGAATTAGTTTTACTGCTACACATTACTAGCCTGGTTAAAATATACAAACAAAATACTTCCTACCTAATCTTCCCAAGTCTAGTGTACCCATGTAGGAGTTCATAATATCTGTGTCAGAACATTGAAGTTAACATGTGAAGGGCATTTATATTTGATACATTGATTAAATATTTTTTGTGTTTATAGTGAGTGTATTCTGAAATGTTATAACTCTTTGTTTGTCAATATATTCATGTATTTACCTATATCTCCAGAACAATATTTAAATATAAACAGAAAATCAAAAGCATAACAAAAACTTACATGGCCATCATTAAACTTTCTTTGTCAAGTATCAAAGAGAAATATAGTCAAATGCATATGTTACACATCACCTATGTAGAGAAATGTTTGTAAATATTTTAGTGTCAGCCATAGTTGAGACCAGTAATGTCAATAGCTTGTCTGTAGATTAATATATCGTAAAAGGGATCGAAGCATGTAAAATACTTCAAATATAATAATTGACAGCATGTTCACTTCTTTTATTATTATATTCACCTAAGCAATTAATGAAAATAAATTTCACATTATTTTGAAATTCAAATCAATAATTTAGAAATTTAGCCTCATACAGTAAAAGTGGGCATTAAATACTACTTAAAAAAAAAAATACAACCCTGTTGTCATTTGTACATTCCCCTTATTTATACATTTTTACTTTCTCTACTGGTAAGTAGGGGAAGTATTGTATTCCACCCAAAAATTCGATGTCGGGATTTCACCGGAAATACATGTTTTGAGGCCCCCTGAATCCAAAAAAAAGCATTTTTAGAAAAAGGTCTGTGTGCGTGTCAGTCTGTGGACAGCATAACTCAACAACGAAAAGTCGGTTAAAAACTAAAGTTGGTATTTAAGTTTAATGTCTTTCAAGGATGTGACACGAAGATTTTGAAGAAAATAGCCCCACCCTAAACTACCCTTTACGTGGAAGATTTTTCAAAAGTTTTGATTTTCTTGAAAATGGCTCTAACGATTTTGATTAAAATGCCATACGTTTGAGATATTTTTATGACAAATGAAATGTATAGCTTGAATTTTCTGGGTATTGCCCCTGTAGTCGTATTTACTCTGGATGAATTTTGCATAACTGGTAAACCGTTAGAGATAGACCAAATCATACTATACAAAAAATGTAGATCTTGCTAAAATACACAATTTATGTCTCAATAAATTTTGTTGTAGGGTGAACCATTTTGGAGATATTCCTTGTTATGTGTGTGAGTTTCGGAAAACTTAGAACTTTCGTGAAATGGGTCATCACTGTTCATTTTTTTATATGTTAAGTGTGCAAAGACAACAGAATCTCAAACATTTGACTATCGCACAAAGCCTACTGTATTCTAACATTCCCCTTGCACCTACAAGGAAATAAGCAATAAGATAATTTGTACAAATGTTTATCTCAACTAACAAGAAACAAGACATAGGAATAAGAGTTTGTAAGAATGGTTAGTTCAAGAGTAGAGAAAGTCATGTGAGTGCAACACTTCAGATTTTTTTAATCAGTCTTCCCTTACTTTCAATTATCCTGATCCATTTCTCCCTTACTTTTTTGAAATATTCTCCTTTCTGTTGTATCAGTTAACATCTTAATTGCAATAATTTCCTTTTGCAATTTTATTCATTGTGCTTCTCATATACCCTCTCTCCAATTCTTTACTTTCTTATATTCTATAAGGCGTACAGTATTAGAAGGCACATTAGGCAGAGCTCGAGAGGGCTCGCCTAGAGTGACTGTTCTATCACAGCTGTGCAGTGTTGCCTAGCTTTGAACACACAGCACAACCATAAGCAACAGAGATTTCTCTTTTTCATGCGCCCAAAATTATTACTAGGAATTCAACATTGTAATATACCTTGGTGAATGCGGCAATAATTTTTGAGACAGCCTGTACAAAAGCCATTTTTCTACAACGTATGGTTCTTGAGTTATCACTTCAAGAATAAGCAACTAACTCCCATGTATATGCCTATGTATGCAACTTCCAATCTTGCCTGTGTGTTTTAGTCCTTTTCATTACACAGTTACGGAGTACATTATGAAGTGTCGTTAGGAACTGCGTATATTTAGTTCATAAATTAACTGACTGCAGATCACTGCATTCGCATGCAAATTCTTTAGTTTGGTTCAAGACCAATCCGTAACACAAATTGTGCTTTGTGTAACTGTGACAATAAGCAGAAAATTCACATGTTTAATTTGTGTTTAGTGAAGTGTTAACAATGTCACTTTCAAAGCCTGGTACCAGTGGTGCAGATACTTAGCTAAAGTACTCCGCTCTCAGGCCAGAAATATTATTTTTAAAGTGCACAGTTTTTTTTTAAGGAATTTGCATCTGAGGAAGTATGTGTAAATAAGTACGTTAATATTGAGTGTTACAGTTTATAATGTTATCATCATTATCCTTTGCTGCATAAGTTTATGTTCTGACAATTTGTGACACAACAAATATTTCTTTCCTGGTTCGCTCCTCAAACTTCCGTTCTCTGGCACATCTCTTGGCAGCAGTACAGCCACCGTGTGCACGCATTGGTTCAGCTCTAAAACCGTACGCTGTACAATAAACAATGAAAACTCTTTAAACATACATCTTTGTGATTGTATTCTCTGAAACCTTTTGCTCTTGAATGCATTCAAAGTCATCCCTTTTCTCTCAAATTTACCACAACATTTCACATATTCCTCTTTTCCCCAATCTTTTTTAATTATTCTGTATAATTTTAGAGAACTCTTATCTCTAAAGCTTGCCCAAATCTCTTGCATCTCTGTATCTTCAACTGTTTACCCAACTTCTTTCCACTCTGAATAAAGGAAATATCATTAACATAATACAAGAACTTGCATATAGATCCTTAAATTGTATGTGGAAATCTTCCAACCATACCATAAGTTCTGGAATTGAATAACATAACCAGTAAAACATAATAAGAAAATTTATTCAGATTTTAATAAGTAAATAGGACACACAAATGTGTTAAACAAAGCAAACAAGAGTACAAGTATCGGGCTTCAGCATTTAAAATGGCATGGAGTGAGCCAAATAGAAGAGTAATTTGTATATAAGCAGGTGTTTTAAAATCCAAATTGCAGTCATTGTGCTGTTGAAAAGTCATCAATGTATGGAGAAATAAAGACAGAATTCTCTCTACGTGCAACATGCATTATGTTGCATTATGTAGCATGTTAACATGTATATATGAATGCTTCCATTGATTAATATGTATGCAGTATCTTGAATTAATGCTACATCTGTGTTTACTTTTCATTGTGAATGATACTTAAATCATATTCTACATACTTTCCAATGATTCAATGCTGCATGGAACACCTTTCTTAGTTTTGTAGATGTTGAGCACTGAATTCCATATACGTTACATTAGGTGGGTCAAGTAATCTTGAGACACGCCATATTATGTATATTTCCATGCAAAATAGGGTTTAGATCCAAAAAAGGTAGTGCACCATGCAATCAGATTCCCTACCAAGTCCACCAATGCGATATCCAAGCAGTCACAAACATTCCATGTGAAATGACAGAGAAGATACATCCAATTTGAAAACCAAGATGCCATACTGCTCAAATTGTGGTTGAAGGAAGATCTGCATATTGAGTTATGGAGTATCCTATTATCATGGATTCTACAAAGAAAGTTAATTCTGCTGCCCATCTAAAGAAACATCCACAGATGCAATATTCATTATTAGATCTGTAATGCTAGGAAAGGTGTTCTGTTCAGTTGTGCATTGCTGGGAGTTCCGTGTAAAATTGCAATGCAGTGATCATTTGGAATGTGTATGAAAGGCAACTGTAATGGATTGTGTAGTACTATATGTTTTGGGTATCATTCATTGTATAGTTTTGAATTTAAAATCTATTCTTCTCAAATGCATTGAAATTTATAGACACTGTCAACTACAATGGGATATCCAAAAACCAAATAATTGCAACTGTAACATCAGGTAGAGAATTATGTAATATATAGTAGAAAATATTCTTGGAGAAAGTCCCATTTAAATGGTTCTGTGCTCTTTAAGATTAGGAGCTATTTAAATGAAGGATCTTTATACAGATTTGTAGAATTGTGGTTATACTATTAAAATTTCATTAATTCTATGTAATTGTGAATACATTCATTAAGCATTATTACTGCATTTGTATTATCTGTAGACCTGATATAACTTAGGATTGTTCAACATTTTTTATGATCTAAAACTTAAGATTAAGGAATTTTAGTTAAGCATGAAGTTCACTCCATGTAAAGGTAAATAATGCAATTGGTAGTTGCAGATGAACGAATAGTGTAGCAGTTCCCCCCACCCTTTTTTTTTTTTTTTTCCTTCTATTGCTCTAGTTTTCTTAATTGAAAACAGCAATCAGTTTTGCTGAGAAAATAAAATAAGTTGCAGTTAAGTATGACACAAAGGGATTCAAAAGTATTTATTTTACTATTTTGCACCTTTTATTTAATATGTTTGCTCCATGATACTATTTTATCTTTTGCTAACTCAAAGCTTTTAACTTAGAGCTTGTGTTAAATTACAACATTATCATGCTTTAAGGTATCTTGATTAAAATGATTTGGTGCATGCGCGTGTGTGTGTGTGTGTGTGTGTGTGTGTGTGTGTGTGTGTGTGTGTGTGTTTATACTGTAATGTTAACTAGTAACAAAATGATCCTTTGCTTTGTTGAAGTTAACTTTAAATGGTTTTCTGTGCAGGGAAACGTACACAAGAATGCATCTGTGTTGGAATCTGTATAACATTAATGGTGGTGAACCTTTACTTCATTGTGATACATTTCCGGATGGAGAATCTGAGTACAATTGTGTTAGCAGCTTTATTTGGGATAATCACTGCAGACTTAAGCTCAGGAATTGTCCACTGGGGAGCTGACACATGGGGATCTGTAGAGCTACCCATCATTGGCAAGGTAAATAACGTGCTTTTTGCTAATTTAACATTCAAGGAAGAATTGGGATATATTCTTCACCACTCTGTCCTCTATGTGATCTGCAAGAGGAAATGGACCGAGACCACCTTCAAATATGCCCGGCCACTTCTAATGCCCCATCCATCAGTGAAAAATATTGGAGAGCAAGAGGATTAATGACTTCATTGTCAGAAATCCAGCATTAGCTAACAACAACAACATTCAAGGAAGTGGCTTTCATGTACTTGTACTTCATATATATGTGCAGTCGGTGGAGTATGTCATAGTGTCTAATTTGTGAGTAGAAAGCAGCATTTCATAAGCCAGAATGACTTCAGTTAAAAATGTCAGCAATTTGAGGTTTAATAGCTATGAGAGATATTCAATGCTTTTAATGTTGTACTTTTAATGTTACTTAACCTACCACAATGAATTACCGAGTTGACCTCAATATCTGCTCAATATATCCAGCAACTATCTCATAGCATTTCCTCACTCACTGCATAACACCCTAGATTTCCATTTGCTTCTGCCCTCTGATTGTAACACCAGCTCCAAGTAATTGATCAACATCTTCGACACATCTTCAACACTTCATCTGAGTGTAGCCATAGGGAAGAAAATGGAGTACATTTAGTAGCTAGGTGCACTGCATTCTCAAAGTCGTAGCCTACCAATGTACTCACAGGATTGAGGGATGTGTCTCATTTTGACAGAACAAACCCAACCATACCCAAACACTTAAGTGAGACTTCCCAGGAAGGAAGTAAGAACAAGGAAAAGAAAACTAAAACTACACCATTGGTATCATACATCAGAGAAGATAGAAATTTCATCAAGGCAGGATTACAATAATATTGATCCAGTAGGGGCACAGTAGCGCTATGTAATAAAGTGTGTCTTACAAGGAACAAAAAGAGATTTGCAGCATGGTCTTTCAGTATTCATTATAAATTAACAAATATCCCTTACTATTCATATGAAATTTATTCTTGTATCCAATTTACTTAATGATAAAAATCTTTGCCTAGAAATGGTTTCAGATTAAGCAAAATGGTCTTAATTAAATTTGTGCCTCTTTAGCACTGAAATTGACTGCATCCATCTCAAGTCACTTTTGTTAGTCATGAGTGCACTTAAAAAAAGTATCACATAGTTTGAAATAAATGTTCTGAGACAGGATCAATACAGGTTCCAACCCAGCAAAATGTAAACATACTTCAACTATTAGCTGGGAATGTTGGATGCTGCAAAAACGCTATTTGACATAAATTGCTTAATATAATGAGCTGTGCATTTTTTTCTTCAGTAACTTTTAATTTGACTTGTAGGAGTTATCAATAAATATAAAACTTAATAGAGGAACTCAGATGCCTTACATGGAAAGTTCCAGATATACATTTTGTTAAACTAGTACCTCAAATATATATGGTTTTAAATAATGTTACCACGACCAATTTTCCTCAAGTCACAGTTTAGTTTCTTATTGCATGCAGTACTGCATTAATGAAGTACAAATCAGCCTCTCCTCTCTCAGTCGCTCAGTGAAACATTAAACACAGGACTCCTCTCTTCTGGGTGCTCATATATTGAATAGGGGTGACCTTGATGGCACTTCTCTCGTCATAATCATGCTTTATTTTATACTAGGTGAAATATGTGGCATTGCTCATGGTTTGACGATTTACCCCTACAACATTCAGACTTAGTTCTGTTAAGGAAATTGAAGCTGTTAACAGTGAAGCAACAAGATTCTAAAGTAAGAACAAATTAGAAACTAAAAACTTCACTTATCTTAGTAATATTGCAAGTTCTTGGTGCAAAGCTGACTAAAGTTTCAAGTTGACACCAACTCATTCTCAAAGCTATACAAACAAATTTGTCACCAAAGCTACAGATGTTCATTTTAATCACTAATCTCTGAAAACAAAAAACATAGATACTGATGCTCATTTTAATTACCAATCTCTGAAAACAAAAATCTATAAATACAATCTATAGAAGGTGTTTCAAAATTCATAACACGGTTCCTGTTTTTTAAAATAAATATTTTTTCCCAAACCATTAAATCTATAGGTCCACTTAATTGTTCTAATAATTTAACTTCTGGATTAATTTCATGATTAAATGACCAAAAATGATCTGCCACAGCTGATTTCTCAGTTTGTTTATATTTAATATTTCTAAAATCCTCTTTTATTCTGGTTTCTTAATGACATTTAGTTTTACCAATATAAACCTTATCACAATCCAAACAGCTAAATTGATAAATGCCAGATTCTTTCTTGGTATTTTATCTTTTTTAGAAAAATTTAGTAAATTTTGTATATTCAATTTATTTTGAGGGACCAAATTTATTCCATATTCTTTAAAAATCTTTGTAAATTTTTTATTGGCCCATGGATGGTAAGTAAACTTTTTAAAAATACAATTATCTTTTATTTTTTTGAGGTTAGAAAATTCTTTAGCAGCTTTTTGATACTTAAATTTTTCTATCTTTTTATGTATAAAATCTGTATTAAAACCATTAATTACTGCAGTGTTAATAATGTGTTTATATTCTGTGTCAAATTCTTCTTTATTAAGGGGTATATTTATTAACCTATAAATTAAACTATTGAAAACAGCAAATTTATGTGCAAAAGGAATAAAACTTTTATTTTTTATGTAATTATCAGTGTTAGTAGATTTTATATAAATACCAAAATTCAATTTATTGTTATGTCTTTTAATTGTTAAGTCCAGGAACGGAAGGTATCCATCATTTTTGGTTTCCAAAGTGAATTGTACAGCTTTATCTTGTAAATTTAAAAGTTTTAAAGCATCATTTATCTGTTTTTTTAGGGGCAACAGCAAAAATGTCATCCACATATCTATACCATATTTTAAAAATGAGAGGGAATGAATTACAAGAGAAGAAAAGACATTCTTGCAGACATTAGGTTTTTGAATATTTGTTCAAAAAGAAAAGTAACCCCTGTTTTTGTTAGAAGAACTTTTAAATTAGATAATAATAGTATTCACCAGAAGGCAGCAGGAAAGAAAGTTATTGAAGTTGAAAGAAGTTTACATTTTAAAAAATTAAATAATATTGAACTTAGGTTATATGACTTACATTTAAAATTAACACGTATTTTAGGTAACTTAATTTGGGTTAATTTAGAATCTAAATTGTTTGAGAATCTAAATTTTAGCATAAAAAGAAAAACAAAGAGGTTAAAAAACAAGTTAAATAGATTATGCCAAAAGCAACAGAAATTGAATATAAAGAAACCAAATAATCAAACAAATAATGTAATTAATTTATCAAATTGTAACTTTAATGGGAAATAAATAAATTTTCTAAATAAAGGTATGAAAACTTGCGTAAAGTTTTCAAAAAAACACAGATGATTTTGTTGCAGATATTGAAATTGCCAGTCAAGACTTAAATGACGTTAATAAATCTTTGATTAAAATGAAATGCACTAAAATTTTGAAAGATATAAATAAAAATCATCCTAAAAGTAATTATAATAATCAGATTATTAAATCATTGAATGAAAGGGACGTAATTTATACTAAAGCTGACAAAGGCAATAAAATTGTAATTTTAGATCAATCTGATTATGTTAATAGAGTAGAACTTCTTCTTGAAAGTGAAGATTACTTAAAAATTGATAATGATCCTTTAAAATCATGCATTTCAACTTTTAATAAAATTCTCAATGAAGTGAAAATGATACCTAAAAATGAAAAAAGTATTTTAAAACTTAATAATCCAGTTTTACCTAGATTGTATGCACTTCCTAAAATTCACAAACCAGGAAATAAAATGAGGCCAATTATAAATTGTATAAATTCACTTACATATAATTTAGCAAAATGGTTAACTAAAAAATTCAGTACCTTTGATCAATTTGAAAGTTTAAGTATTAAAAATTCTTTTGAATTAGTAGAAAAGATTAGCAACATAGTATTGTCTGATAATGATAAACTTGTTTCTTTTGATGTAACTGGTTTATTTCCTAGTATTCCTAGAAAAAAGCTTTTGATTTTTTTAAAAAAATGGTTAAGTTCTTTAGAATTAAACAAAGATGATTTTGTAAAACTTACAAATCTTTGTTTAGATAAAAATTTCTTTAGTTTTAATGGTAATTTTTTTCAACAAACTTCTGGCTTGGCAATGGGTAGTCCACTTTCGCAATTTCTTGCTAATCTTTTCATGAGCTTTTTTGAAACTCAAATTATAAAATCATTCCCTCTAATTTTTAAAATATGGTATAGATATGTGGATGACATTTTTGCTGTTGTCCCTAAAAAACAGATAAATGATGCTTTAAAACTTTTAAATTTACAAGATAAAGCTATACAATTCACTTTGGAAACTGAGAATAATGGATTCCTTTCATTTCTGGACTTAAAAATTAAAAGACAACAATAAATTGAAATTTGCTATTTACAGAAAATCTACTCACACTGATAATTACATAGAATATAAACGTTTTAATTCTTTTGCACATAAATTTGCTGTTTTTAATAGTTTAATTTATAGGTTAATATATATACCCCTTAATAAAGAAGAATTTGACACAGAATATAATTGTATTTTTAAAAAGTTTATTCACCATCCATGGGCCAATAAAAAATTTACAAAGATTTTTAAAGAATATGGAATAAATTTGGTCCCTCAAAATAAATTGAATATACAAAATTTACTAAATTTTTCTAAAAAAGATAAAATACCAAGAAAGAATCTGGCATTTATCAATTTAGCTGTTTGGATTGTGATAAGGTTTATATTGGTAAAACTAAATGTCATTTAGAAACCAGAATAAAAGAGAATTTTAGAAATATTAAATATAAACAAACTGAGAAATCAGCTGTGGCAGATCATTTTTGGTCATTTAATCATGAAATTAATCCAGAAGTTAAATTATTAGAACAATTAAGTGGACCTATAGATTTAATGGTTTGGGAAAAAATATTTATTTTAAAAAACAGGAACTGTGTTATGAATTTTGAAACACCTTCTATAGATTGTATTTATAGATTTTTGTTTTCAGAGATTGGTAATTAAAATGAGCATCAGTATCTATGTTTTTTGTTTTCAGAGATTAGTGATTAAAATGAACATCTGTAGCTTTGGTAACAAATTTGTTTGTATAGCTTTGAGAATGAGTTGGTGTCAACTTGAAACTTTAGTCAGCTTTGCACCAAGAACTTGCAATATTACTAAGATAAGTGAAGTTTTTAGTTTCTAATGTGTTCTTACTTTAGATTCAGACTTAGGTTGCACTAGCCCAATGCCTTGAATTTCTTTCTAGACATTACAAATTATTATTTAAGATGGTTAAACAAAGAGTTGATGAAAACTCTTAGCACACCATAAAAGCAAAGAATAAGCAAAATAAATACGAGAAAAAAAACAGAGAAAACACTATGCAAAAGCAGAGTTGGGCAACCACAAATATCACAGAAGGAAAGTGCACATGAAGTGTGAATTAGAATATTTTGACTTAAGAAGCAGGGTGTTACTTTTATCAGTTTTGCACAATTTTAAGCAAGCATTACCTGTTATTTTTATAATCATTATTTTCAGGAACACACAAAGTATAAGCAGTTCAAATTTAGTTCACCATTCATTCTGTAGTCATTGCATTACCAGAGTTTATAGTACTGTCAAGCATTAGTCATTTTGCTTCCAAGTCATAACCCCAAGGCCCTTAAAAATATTACAATTTATTTTATCTGAAATGCTATAAAATTTATACAAATAAGATTGTCAGCAATTACTCACTGTTGCCAGCGCTTGATGATTTTTCCCTACAACATTCAGGTGTAGGAGTCCAAATGACCTAGCTGTTGACGGCCCCCTAAATTTCACTCACTCACTCACTCACTCACTCACTCACTCACTCACTCACTCACTCACTCACTCACTCACTCACTCACTCACTCACTCACTCACTCACTCACTCACTCACTCACTCACTCACTCACTCACTCCACTTGCAGAATAACCTTGCATATCTTTGGAAACAATTAAAAAATATTCTTTTTACTACCGGAGAACTTGAAAATTCAACATTTCAAAACTGCCTGGTAGACGTACCTCCAGCTGTTTTAAAATAAATGCACAAACCAAATGCTGCCAACATAGGAATGAGGAACAATGCCAAGAAATAGCAAACGTCATGCCAAAGTAAAAGCTTAAGTTAATTAACAGCCAGTGGTTGCAGCAAAGCATGGGAGCAAAGAGAGCTATATAAGCTTATGTTTCTGATTAACACCATTTTGTTTTGCATAGTAAACTATCAACAGTACACTGTCAAGAAGAAGAACAAAAACAGCAAATCAAAATGTTGCTAACCCAGCGGATTTTGCTTCTCATTTAGGTTGGCAATGCCCATCACACATGTGCTGTAGCGGGAAAAATGACCATGTTTGTTATAATTTTGCACTTATTTTGCTATAAAAGAAAACATCCTAAAAAGGGACAGTCGCAGCGTTTCAGGTTCTAGAAGAAAGAGCATCATCTCCAACAACACCCCTAAGGTAAGCAGGCGGTTTTGTTTCAGATTTATCACACTTCTTCTCAAGCTCTTCTTTGATTTTCTTGAAAATGGCTCTAACGATTTTGATTAAAATGCCTTATGTTAAGGTATTTGTATGCCAAATGAAATGTATATTTTGAATTTTCTGACTATAACGTATGTGGTCTTGTTTACTCTGGATGACTTTGGAATAATTCATAAACTATAAGAGATAGACAAAATCTTACGCTACAAAAAATGTAGGTCTTGCTAAAACAAACAATTTATGTCTGAATAATTTTTTTTGTAGAGTAAACCATTTCGGAGATATTCCTTGTTATTTGTGACAGTTTTGGAAAACTTAGAACTTTCGTGAAATGGAACATCATTGCTCATTTTTTATATGTTAAGTGTGCAAAGAGGACAGGATCTCAAAGCTTTAAAATATTTTACTATCACTCAAAGCCTACTGTATTCTAATGTTCCCCTTGTACCTACAAGGAAAAAAGCAATAACATAATTTGTACATATGTTTATCTCAACTAACTCAAAGAAGATATAGTAATAAGAGTTTGTAAGAATGGTTAGTACAAGAGTAGAGAAAGTCATGTGAATGCAACACATCAGATTTTTTTTAAATTAATTATTACCATCCGATATTAGGCACCATAAAAAAATATATATACACCTCTTACAGTATTACAAATTAATAAACATTTTTTCTGTGTTACTCTACTATAGTGTTCCTAGTATGTATTAAAAGGGTTCGTTGACATGTACTGATAGAATAAAATATAATTAAAGTCAATTTATGAAAAGTATTGGATATAGTGCTCCTCTCCCTTATTATTATTATTATTATTATTATTATTATTATTATTATTATTATTATTATTATTATTATTATTATTATTATTATTATTGCTGTTAGTTATTTGTTTGGTTTTATTAGTTTATTGGTTTATTTATTTGAGTCAAGATTTTTATGGCCCCCTTTAGTTTCAATGGTCATATGACACATTTTTAACCCATTAACACCTAGCAGTCTATTTATAGACCACCTCAGATATTACTTTTTTATTTAGTTTACATGAATTGTCAAAGAGTTATTTTGACCATGTATGTCATCATTAAAGCCCTTATTTCTAAGCAAAATAAAATAGTAAAATAAGCAAGCAAATAAGCACGAAAAATGGCGAAAATAAGCACCAAAAAAATAGCAAAAATGAATGCATGCAAATATGATAATAAATAGTTTAGCAGAACGCTTACCTTATTGAAAGCTGTTACAGTACACAAGGAAGGTCATCCTGAGATTTTCCTGTGCAAAACTTCTGAGTCTATCAGTGATAAATGATTTGTACAGTGAAAATGTTCTTTCCACGTTGCATGATGTTACAAGTGCATGAGAAAAGCACCACGGTTCTTCGGTGAATTGCTTTTCAATGTGTGTATCTTTGCCACAAAGCTTTTTAGAAATTTGACATAATGTTTTGTAACCAGAATTTTTCTGTAGCAGCTGATTGAGTTTATCAAACGCAATTTTTGCAGCCCCCCTGTGTTTCTGACGACAATGTTACTGAAACTTCGTGAATCAGAGAAACTAAATGTTCCAAGGGCTTATTTCGAGCTTCTGACTGCTTTAAAATTTCAGGTATTGTGGAGAAATTATTATGGATGTACTGTATCTTTTCTGGTATGCCATTTTTACTTTCTCTACTGGTAAGTAGGGGAAGTATTGTATTCCACCCAAAAATTCGATGTCGAGATTTCACCAGAAATATATGTTTTGAGGCCCTCTGAATCCAAAAAAAGCATTTTTAGAAAAAGGTCCGTGTGTGTGTCTGTGTGTCAGTCTGTCAGTCTGTGGACAGCATAACTCAAAAACGAAAAGTCGGTTAAAAACCAAAGTTGGTATTTAAGTTTAATGTTGTTCAAGGATGTGACACGAAGATTTTGAAGAAAATAGCCCCACCCTAAACTACCTTTTACATGGAAACTTTTTCGAAAATTTTGATTTTCTTGAAAATGGCTCTAACGATTTTGATTAAAATGCCATATATTTGAGATATTTTTATGGCAAATGAAATGTATATCTTGAATTTTCTGGCTATAACCCCTGTAGTCGTATTTACTCTGGACGACTTTTGCATAACTTGTAAACCGTTAGAGATAGACCAAATCATACTGTACAAAAAATGTAGATCTTGGTAAAATACACAATTTATGCCTCAATAAATTTTCTTGTAGGGTGAACCATTTCGGAGATATTCCTTGTTATATGTGTGAGTTTCAGAAAACTTAGAACTTTAGCGAAATGCAACAACGTTGTTCATTTTTTTATATGTTAATCGTGCAAAGAGAATGGAATCTCAAAGGTCAAAAAGATTTGACTGTCGCACAAAGCCTTCTGTATTCTAATATCTCCCTTACACCTACAAGGACATAAACAATAAGATAATTTGTACGAATGTTTATCTTAACTAACACGGAAATATAGGAATAAGAGTTTGTTAGAATGGTTAGTACAAGAGTAGAGAAAGTCATGTGAGTGCAACACATCAGATTTTTAACAAAACATTCTTGTGCTGTGGCAATACTGACTGCATCATCTGTATTTAGGGAATTCAAAACAGTTTTCCCTTCACTGAAATGTCCTGCATAGTATGACACAGCCTCTAACCATGTTCCCCACCAAGTCAAAACTTGCTGAGGAGGCAAAAATAAATTTGGAAGTAGTTCACAGAATTTTTTAATTCTAATCGGTGGCTTTACAAACACTTTCTTCATGCTAGAAACAAGATCCACGTCTTTATACTGGCTTCTAACACTTTCAGTGACATGATGTAAACCATGAGCAAGGCACGTCAGGTGAACTAATTTAGAGTAAAGGACTTGTAATCCAGCTCCCGCTTTAACATATGGGGCAGCATCAGTGACAAATGGCAATACATTGTCATACCGTATCCCTTCTGGCCACAACAAAAATAACGAGTCATTGAATAATCTGGCAACAGTTGATTTACTTGTTCAAGTATTTGTATATTCAGAAGAAATGATCAGCTACCTGCTTTCATAGCACCAACTACAGCACTACTCACGCACTGTCCCAATGCATCTGTGGTTTCATCAATAGAAATCCATGTTTTCATGCTTCAGTGTATTCCGAATATTACCAATCACTTTTTGAAAACACTGTGGCATATAGTTTTTGCACAACGTAGATTCATCTGGGGCCCTTTTATTTGTGTATTTTTCAAAAAATACACGAAGCTGCACATTATTCAATTTATACAATGGAATATCTGAACCCCCTAATGCTAAACATAAGTCTATCACTAGAACTCGATTGTTCACCAACATTGCCTTTAATCAGTTGCTGGTTTAACTTAGATTTATTCTTAAACCTCTCTTTATGCCACATTGTATTAATGTGCTGCACAATGTCATATTTTTTCGTATCTAAGTCTTCTTTTGTCTTCGCAGAAACACTTTTTCACACACCAAACAAAATAAGACACTAACATCTTCACTGAAAATATATTTTCCAAACTCGTTCACACATTTGCATAGGAAAGTTGACTGAGAGGTTTTTGCGGGTGACATTCCGTAACTGCAATGGCAAACTGAAATAAAAACCATAGCGCAAGAAGATGCAACTTGGATCTCATGGAATCAGCATCCTTGTTTATGTCATTGTGATATCTGACTGATATCCAACACACCTTGCTGGATTAAATGCTGCAGCTTGGAAGTCGGGGAATCACCATGCTTGTTCATGATATCATTGTGTTATTTCAGGCAATAAGTGGCTGATGAATTTACTCAACTAATCGCAGCAAGTAATTTTTCTCCTTGCAGTATGATTTCACAACACTGGTCTATATCCTCTTATGAATTTAGCCGAGAAAATAGCGAATCATTGATAAATCATGGATAACTGTAAAATATGCACTTTTAAATTTACAGTTTTTGGTAAAATATGCTGTTTTAATTAAACATTGTAAACTAAGTAAGCAAAAGGTTTTCCTGCAAAATAAGCATAAATAAGCACAAACAAAAATAGTTAAAAGTTGCTCATCTAGGTGTGTCTTATGAAGTATAGCCCTTCTGCTAACTTTTAAAGCTGTAGAGAAAGTTAAACATTTTCCTTAGAAATCCGGGATTTAGTCATCATTGATGTTACCTGATTATGCAAACACGTTATTGTCTCTTAAAAACTAGAATATTGTGTAGTTTATTAATTTACAATAGTAAGCTGCAGATTTTTGCGGTGCCTGTGAAAGCATATTATTTTATTTTTCCTGTTAGTGTTTCCCTCCCAGTTTCCTGTAATACAATAAACTGTCGATAAAGGTTCATATATTGCATCACACAAAAAATATGCCACTGTAAGCAATTCTAATGTTGAAAATATGATCCTAAAGTTTAGCAATCTATTTATAGACCACTGGGCACACGTGATATCTCACATCAGCACACAGAAACTCTTACTTGGCACAACGCTAGCGAGATTGTTACTGCTGTAATAGTGTGCAAACATCTGCCACGTGAGTTATTTTTCTGTTTGAAACAGAGTGAAGTAGTATTCAAAAGTATTGTATATTGTGTTCTTTGAAGTGATGATAACATGTAAGCACATGGATTCCTAAAGTACATATGTCTAATAGCTATATTTTTGGGGATAAGTTTACAACTCTGCGCTAACAAAAAATGCAAATCATAATATGCAGTCTGAGAGGTAGAACTGGAACTTAAAAATTCAATGCCACAACTGGGATTTGAACCACAGACCTTCCGCTTACTGGGCGGACGCTCTAACCACTGAGCTATTATTCTACCTCTCAAACTTTGCCCACACACGGCTTGTGTGTTTAGAAACACCAACCGTAAGTTTGTTGGCATAAATAAATAATAATATGCAGTCTGTTTGTTATTTCTTTTCATTATTTTTAGATCACATTCAGAGATATGAGGTGTAAAAATTATGACATGATATTCAAAGGAATTATTCTGGTTACTATAAGTGACAATAACTTTTCCAATGAAATTCATCATGATTGTGATACAATTGATGTGATTCTTCCTCCTGATCCAGACAGTCTAACTGATGAAGACGAAGCCTACAGGTATGGTAAATGTGAATGATGTTTCTGGCCCAGTTGAAGTACATTTCACTGCCTCTGAAAAGAGTGATGAATGACGAATGACGACTCTAGGTTTGAAAAGTCAACCAAAAAAAGGAAACTTTGAGACCGACCAACAATACAAAAAATGTGCTTCCAAGTACATAAAAATTCCACAAAATGGCCATGCTTCAAATGAAAAATGGGAAGAAATGAAAACAAGTTTGAAGAATTGAACGCCACTTGAGATTCTGCAAAAAATGTGGTGCAACACTCTTCCACAGATGTTTTAAACCCTACCACAGTTGATAATAAGCTTTTACCACACCAAATGTTCCAGTTAATAAGTGGTTTGGCTTTAAATTATCTGTAATTGCTTTAAAAATAAAGAAATAAAATACATGAACTTGATGGAAATGTATTCGTTCACCATTTGATATGTTTTGATACTGTTAACGCCCAGCAGTCTATTTATAGACCAGGTGATTTTGGGACTCTGGGTGAATACAAAGACAAACAAAATTTATTGTATGCTAACCAAATATAATACATATGTTTTTCTTAGTTTTTGAAAAGAAAGTAAGTTGGGTATTAATGGGTTAAGAAGCCAATGGTGTTACAGTTGGTTATACTGTAAGTTTTCCTTTCATTAAATTTTTCCATGCAAAACACACATGCGCACACACATGGACACTCACTCTCTCTCCCTCTCTGCGTGTGAGGAGGGTAGTGAATGATGATTCTAGTTAAAGAAAAATTTCCTTGCTCAAACTAGGAATTAAACTGGGACCTCTGGGTTGAGAAGCCAGAACCTTTAAGTATAGAACCTTTATGTAGATAATGGCACTGCTAACAGTTTTCAGTTCAATGAAACCATTGTTTTTATAAAGAATGAATGAATGAGTACAATAAAGATTTAACAAAGAGCAATTGAGGAGCGTTTTTTCAAAACTCGATAGATGCAAAATTTTACGAAATTGAGTTATATATAGTATCGACATAATTTTCACCTTCTGCATCATTCTGTGAAATCAGATTTTGCAAAATTCGATTCTTGTCTTTTGTAGAAGGTAGGAAATATTAGCAGCTTTTTCAAAACTTGATAGATGCACTAGCTCAGTTAAAGCAAAGGACAATAGATGCAATTTTATGATTTTATGATCTAGAGTGTAGCAACCTGAATTCTATGAAACACATGTTGGCATTGACTGCCATCTCACTGTTGCGATTCTTGGCTTAATCATTTCTGCAAGCTTTGTACACTGCTGCATTGTTGGCAATAACTGCGAACTCAGGTTGTGCGCTTGGATTTCACATTCATTTCTGCAAGCTTTTATTTTTTTTTTATTTTTTATTTATTTATTTTCTTTTTTTTTTCTTTTGTTCCATTTATATCTCGTCTTTAACTGCAGAGGTCATATCAGCGGCCTTGTATATTGGCAATGGTGTTACTCGTTTAACAGTGGATTTTTCGGTCTTAGGGGGTTTTTATACATTGAATTCACACACACAGTCACACTTTCATTCATACTTCCAGACTCAGGGAAGAAATGCAAGTCAAGGAAAGCTCATACTCCAACAATTACATGTTCACATGGTCTCGAGTGCACTCCGCAAAATCCTTAAAGTAAAGGGGCACTGTGATGCAGCTGATTTGACTCGTAATGATATAAGGGGATTTCACCAACACCTTTCTGTGCTCAACAAAATAGATCAAGATAAATTCCTTATGAAATATGAGTATTACATCTCCTAATCGCAGAGTGCTGAATAAAGAAGCTGCAAATAGAAAGCAGACTGTTAGCATTAAATACAGTGTGAGAAGTAATGGTGACCGATATTGTCAGTATGCACTGCAAGCTTCCAAGGAATCACAGGGGTGTCAAAAGTTAGATTATCTCTCCTGGCTAGAAAATTTCACTTATGCGCCAAAGGAAACCAAAGGAGGTGACAGAATGGAAATATTATAGAATGGCATTACTGCTGCTATAAAGCAAGACATTAAGAAGCACAGATGTAGAGAAAGTCACTATGGAAGACCAAAGTCAAGGAGGATATTTACCTCCAGAACTTAATATCAGAAAAATGTGGACCAACTTTTGCAACGAAAAAAATCTACCAGTCTGCTCATTGTCAGAATATAAAAACATGTTTTACAACTTCTTCAATCTTTCATTCTGTACACCACACACTGACACATGCTCAACCTGCAAAATGGGACTGATGAAGATTAAGACAGAGGTAGATTTGGAATAGAGAAATTAACTAAGAACCATGTACAGACTGCACAAGCACTAATAAAGGTGAAAGCTTACCTATTCATGTTGTTTGAAATGTCTTTGTATGTATTCAATATGTTTGTTATATTGTTATATAAATAAAACAAAATATATTGTTATTGTGAATATAGCAGTACTTAGTTTCTAAGTTTATACCTAATAAATAATCCTTATAAACATTAATATGTTGGTTGTATAGTACATTATGTATTATAAAAAGGTGAAAATAAACAAACAAATAATAAATACGTAAATAAAAAGCAAAGCAAAAAAAAAAAAAAAAACAATTAGAACAAGAATAACAATTTCTCGCTCACAGAGAAAAGTTAATCAGCATCTATTGGTTTTTTAAAAAACTCTGCATTTTCAAACCCCAAATTTGCACTAGTTAAACTATGCTATTTGTTTCTTTTCACATTCAATGAAACATTGTCACAAGGAGAATTGAATGATTAATATAGTTGCTGTGCTAACCAATTAGTATTGCCAATAAATACAAAAAACAGTTTTTCTCAGAAATGCATTTTGTGAATCTATCGAGTCTAGAAAAAACGCTCCTCAATTCATCTTCCTTTGTTGATACTGATCTTCCTTTATTGATACTTTGTATGAAATTACTCTAAATTGTATTTTTAATTAGAATCGTAAGGAAATTATATCCCGGTCAGCTGTGCAACGGGTCCTGGGTTCAATTCCTAGCTGGAAGGTTGGGAATTTTTCTTTAACCAGGATTACTCCCTGTGCCCCCTAGTGTCAGTTATAGAGAGAGAGAGAGAGAAAGAAAGAGTGTGTGTGAGTGTGCATGCGTGTGTGTGTTTTTAAAGTAATAGAAACTCAAAGATCAAAAACCACCGCTAAACAACTGAACACCATTTCTGTTGAGCAGTTGTTTTCGATGTTAAAATATCACATGCACATACCATTTTTTTGCAGTCACATACTACAGTAAATAGAGAAGCAGTTGAATTATGTATTTTTCATTTGCAGAATTTCCTCCGGCCATTTCGTGAGCACCACATAGATCCAACTTCTATCACACGGCATGATTTCATTGAAACGAATGGAGATAACTTTATGGTTACAATTCCTTTTTTGGGACATATGACTTGGAATTTCATCACTCACAGTGATGAAGAGGTGCAAAGTAATTTTTCTTGGACATGCTATTTATTCCTCCTTGCAATTTTTGTTGCAATGACAAACCAGGTGAGTCTATAACAGTCTTATTAATAATATTTTAGTATTGTGAACATGTACAAGATGATGGATTTCTTACAAAAACAGCCTTGTCCACTGTCTGTAATTTTATAGGAGACAGGAGAAACCTTCTGGCAGCTAGCAGTTTTCAGATACAATTTTTTGGATCATACCACAACCGAACTATCAAATTGTTCGAGTTCAGTTGTTTAAGTCACATGAGTCATTTTTACACTCGACTTCACTTTAAAGTGCTGACAAAACTGAAATATTTTCAAGATTGTTCGATCTCATCCTCAGCCATTTGATGTCTTCATTACTGTTTTTGATGATTTGTATTTTTAAATATATAAATATTTACAAACATATTTATAAGTTACATAATCAAATATAGCAAATAAAGTAATAAATTTTGAAATGTTTGCATTAAACAATGTGTTAAAACCTTGCACTCCTAACACCAGATGGCAACAGGACTGTAGCAGCAGAGAGAGGAAGCAGGAGCAAGATAGCTTCAGTCACCCAATGGCTGAGGATGAGATCAAATGATCTTGAAAATATTTCAGCATTGTTAACAATTTAAAGTAAAGGTGAGTGTAAAAACAAAAAGGATCCCAGTGACAAAAGTCGAACTCAAACATGAAGAACACTTCACTGTTAATACTGCTTCTATTTTTAGTATTTAGACTGTCAAAACGGTATTTTGACTTATGAATAGATCCATTCGGCTGGCCCCGCTGCGAAGTTGGTAGAGCACCTGCCTGCTGTGCAAGGAGTCACGGGTTCCCAGGGGGGTAGGAATTTTTCTCCAGCCAAGATTATTCCTCATCCTTCCCTGAGTCTGGAAGATAATGGCAGCATCGTGGCTGAGTGGTCAGACTGCGTGGTATTCATGGTGGACGAAGCAGCATCTGGGCGGTTTTTCTCCGGGTTCTCCAGTTTCCCCCGCCATTCATTCCACCAATTGCTCCATTATCACCCTTCCAATCATCCATTTCGCCTGATTTTCGTATCATCCTCTTCCTCACTATCATACCTGGTGCTGGGCTGACCACCTGCTTCCAGGTCTTCACTCTGTCTGGTCCAGAGGTCCCTCTGCTCCCCGAAAGGCGTCTGGCCCTAGGCGCTCACTTGTAAGTCCTAGGGAGTGTAAGTACTACATTAGGGGAGGGTAATCAGGGAAAGAGAATAGATCCACTCCTAATTAATTATGGTCAAGATATGGCAACTTTGTCCAGTTTTTGAACTGTCACTTCACTCAGTTTTCACTGTCACTTGTTAACCTAGTTTTCAGTGAGAGTTTGCTTAGCTCACACTGTCAGTACACTAATGTGAACTAGTTCTGCTGTGCACTGTAATTTCACTTCACTTTGTTTTCACATTCACTTAATTTTCTTCCGTGACATAGAAGCATAATGAATTATGCCTGACGTAGCCTCTTCTTCCAGATGGTTCTTTTGCTGGGCAGTCAAACACTAGACTTCTCAAATCCCTTGCAGTAACAGCACTCTCTGCAAGTAACTAAGCTATAACAAATTTTCTTAGAGAACAATGTTTTTCATTACACCAGAAACGCACTGACTAATTCACTTGTTGAGTGAATGATTCACTCTTAACCCCACGAGCTGTGTAAGATGGCGGTGAGTAGTGAAGGTTACAAATGAAAACTCCGGAATTTTCATCAAATATAAGAAAATCAGATTTCAAATGCTTTTGGAAAGCAATTCAGTGTAAATGGGAACTGTCAACTTCATCACAGAAATAAAGGTGAAAGGCAACACAACGGAAAACGAACTAACCAAAATTGTTCACCAGCATCAAACAATGGATCAGCTGACAAATGGCATAGCAGCTGCAGAAGGCGAGAGCATAGCATCCCTGCAACTAATAATTGAAATCCAATTATGGAATTTAAGAGAAGTGAAAGAAACAATAAAGCAATTACAGGAAAGGAATAGTACTCTAGAAGAAGAAATAAGATACATTAACAAAGAAAAAAATAGGAAAAACTGAAACAGTGGAAGTTAAGTATATCGAGACTCACAGTATATAATGGCATGGAAACATCAAACAAATGCCAGCATTTTCAAGAAAAGACAAAACAAACCAACATGGTAATGGGCCAAAGATGAATAGCAAAGAAGGCAAGGAAACGTTTTCTTCAGCTTGTTTCTTTACCAGATTAGCCTCCCCTTATGTAGGACTTGCACCCCTAAGACTTACAAGCTAGTGCCTAGGGTCAGATGCCTGTCAGGGAGCACAGATACCTATGGACTGGACAAAGTGAAGTTCTGGAAGTGGGTGGTCAGCCAAGCACCAAGTATAATAGTGAGGAAGAGGATATCAAATGCAGGTAAAATTGATGATTGGAAAGGTAATAATGGAGCAATTGGTGGTAGGAGTGGCAAGGGAAACTGGAGAACCACTATCTTCCTTTCATAGAAGTTTGAAAACAGTGTTGTTGTTATTAATTTAATTTAAAAGGTGAGTTAATTAATAACACTGAACAACACTTACAACATATTTTTCCGGGACGCGTTTCGAAGGTAACTTTCCTCCATTATCAGAGTTATTGTCCGGTTGATAATGGAGGAAAGTTACCTTCGAAACGCGTCCCGGAAAAATATGTTGTAAATGTTGTTCAGTGTTATTAATTAACTCAACTTTTAAATTAAATGGAGAACCACTACCTAAATTATCAGTTGGTGAAGTATTATTCCAGGGAAACGTAGTTCTATAATCTTTGCATTATGATTCACTCTAAACCACAAATGAAAGAGAATATACATCTCTACATCTGGTTGGAAATTGAGTCATCTAAGGGATGTAATCAAGTGGCATCTGCTTTGTTGAATTTTCTGTTAGACCTAGAAAAAAAATGAAGTGTCCTTCAATTATTCATCTTTTCTCAGATTCATGTCCAGGTAAAAATAAGAACAGTGTAGTAATGCCCATACTCATTGCCTTTTTGGAAAGAAGTACAAAATTTACTTCTATACATCATTTCTTTCCCATACGAGGACACAGTTGCACGACTCCTGATCGTGTGTTTGGTAGGGTTGAGGAGTACAGAAGAAAGAAAGATATTTTGTCACCCAATGAATACTACCAAATTCTGCAATCCCATGGAGTTACCAAAGTTCTCAACAAGGACTGACAAATCAAAACACTGAATGAGACTACTCAGAAGATTGTGAAAGCAAAGTTGCCATTTAACATAGGAATGCAACGTGTCATATCATACAAAAAGTCTTCTACAAACGCGTGTAATTTTTCTGTGACTGTGCAGAACACTTACACTGCGTCACCTGTGGAAGTTTCTATTCTGGAAATTAAAACGTGGAATTAAAACGTGCCACAAAGAAATGCTGAGGTCCTCGTGTCTACAGAAGATGAACATGGTGTCCAGTGAGAAGAAGAAAGATGTAAAAAAACTCGTGCAATTCTTTGAAGTTACAGAAGAAGCCAAATGATTTTATGAAGATGTTCTCAGTGATTGTTAAGATAACAAAATAAGCATACACATTATAATAAGGAAAATTGAAGCTATTAACAGTGAAGCAACAAGATTCTAAAGTAAGAACAAATTAGAAACTAAAAACTTCACTTATCTTAGTAATGTTGCATGTTCTTTTTGAACAAGCTAACCCAGGGTTTCAAGTTGTCTCCAACTCATTCTCAAAGCTATACAAACAAATTCATTACCAAAGCTACATTCTTTCATTTTTTTCTGAAAACAAAAACAAATACTGATTTTCAATTTTTATTTACCAATCTCTGAAAACAAAAATTTATAAATACAATCTATAAATGGTAATTCAAAGTTCATAACACAGTTCCTGTTTTTTAAAATAAAATTTTTTTCCCAAACCATTAAATCTATCGGACCACTTAATTGTTTTAATAATTTAACTTCTGGATTAATTTCATGATTAAATGACCAAAAATGATCTGCCACAGCTGATTTATCAGTTTGTTTATATTTAATATTTCTAAAATGTTCTTTTATTCTGGTTTCTAAATGAAGTTTAGTTTTTCCAATATAAACCTTATCATAATCTAAACAGCTAAATTGATAAATGCCAGATTTTTTATAATTTGGTATTTTATCTTTTTTAGAAAAATTAAGTAAATTTTGTATATTAAATTTATTTTGAAGTTTTTAGTTTCTAATTTGTTCTTACTTTAGAATACACATTCTAACTTACTAGTTTAATCACTTTGTATTCTTAAATTTCTGTATTTATTAATTTAATAATGTTGTAACTTTTTATAAATGTCTATTATTTCATTAATGTAACAATGTTGAATTAGCTATTTATTAAATTTGTATACTGTACATAAAAATAAATTATGAAGAAATGAAAAAAAAAATCAAAACAGTAATGAAAACAATAAAACTAGTAGCAAATTAAGGTTCAGTCAAATTCGCTTGTTTCATAGTTCATGTCCTCTATTGAGTTTTGAAAAAATAAGCATTTTTTTACCTGGCAAATACTATGAAAAATATGGTTATCCTCTAGGAGTTTCACTGTTGTCTGAAATTGTCCCATTATGATGTATAGTATTGCCAAAAATTAAGTTTGTGTAATGAAAGGTTATGTACTAGAATAAAAAAATGTAATATCTGTAAAAACATCGTTTTGTCCTCTATCGAGTTTTGAAAAAATGCTCCTCATATGTTTGGTAGATTATTTATATTTATTAGCTAGAAAGTGTTGAATGGAGTAAAAGCCATGGTTAACTAAATGTGTCTTGAGAAAGTTTGAACCTATTTTCTTCCTGTATTTGCTTTAAATATTTTGGAAGGCAGTGTGCCAGAGTGCAAAATAATTTTTTGACATAGTAAGGTGTTGAGTTGATGGACATGCAGATTTGTGGTTTGTCTCGTTTTATATTTATGCACTGATTCATTCTTTATGAAGGGTGAATCTGCATTCACCCTTGGAATGGGAAGGGAAGGAAGAATATTTAGTTTTTTAAAAAGAGTTTGCATAATGTTCTTGGGATACATCATGGCTTGAACTATTTTCTTCTGCATTATAAAACATGCCTTACTTGCAGGTGACTCCCCCTGGAATATTATGTCGGTCTGGGTGGCTCAGTTGGTTAGACGCTGGCCTACTAATCCCAAGGTCGTGGGTTCAAATCCGGCCCAGACCGATGGTTTTTAAGTGTGCTTAAAAACGACAGCTCCATGTCAGTAGATTTACTGGCATGTAAAAGAACTCCTGCGGGACAAAATTCCGGCACACCGGCGACGCTGATGTGATCCTGGCAATTGACAGCGTCGTTAAACACAAAATAATTTTTAAAATTTCCTGGAATATTATGTCACACTTAGCAAAGAGTGGATATAATCAAAGTAAGCCATTCTAACAATATCCTACCTTGTGCAACCTGCTAGTATCCGAATCATGTAGCTTTTTGTGTGCAGTTAATGTGATTTTCTCATTTTAAATTGTTTTGGACCCAAAGTCCAAGAAACTTGGTAGTTTCTACTTTTTCAATGGATTTCACATCCTAATTCAAAGGAAAACTTCATATATAAAGTCAATCTGAGACAAACATTAGACATCACATATTATTTACACCTGACAGAAGAAGTTAAAAAAAGTGATACTCCAACTAGTGTTCTAAAATTGTTGGCATTAGAGACAGTCCATACTAGATTTCCGGAACATGAATGGCTCCATATTTATACTGATGGATCACTGATATCAAACAGGAGCAGGGGCTGGAGTCGCGTGTCACCTCTTTTCCTATTACAAATCTTTAAGTTATGGAACTACAAACTTTGATGGAGAAATTGAAGCAATTCGAGTAGCCCTACAAAATCTTTTGTATAGAATTTCACATTTTCATCAGGCAGTTATTCTCTCAGATACCAGGGCAGCAATTATAGCAATTACTTCCAAGTTGTCACCAAAAAACCAAACAATTATAGAATGTTGGAAAATCCTTACCCATCTAACAGCACTTAAAAAACATGTCTATAGTTAATCTACCATTTTATGCAGCTAAAAGATTAGTCAACTCTGAATTTAAAAAAAAAATCATTGCAAAATATTACTATGTAAAATCAAAAAATAAAAGATGGGAACTACCAAACATTCAAACAGTGATTCCTGAGTATCCTCGAAAAATGGCAGTTGCAACCTTCAGGTTGATTACAGGACATGATTGTCTGGCAAAACATTTGAACAGAATTGGGATATATTGTTCACCACTCTGTCCTCTATGTGATCTGCAAGAGGAAATGGACCAAGACCATCTTCAAATATGCCCGGGCACTTTCATCCATCAGTGAAAAATTTTGGAGAGCAAGAGGATTAATGACTTCATTGTCAGAAATCCAGCATTAGGTAACAACATTTTCAATGGTCTGGTTTATGTGGAGCTAGGTAATGTTTATTCCTTTTGTATGGATATCCATTGCAACTGTCTTACTGACATCACAACTATGTTTACATCATCTGCAAAGAGGAGGGATTTAGCATGGGGACTATCTAGACTGAAGTTGTTGATGAAGAGCAGGAATAAGATAGGACCTAGTATGAAACCTTGAGATACTCCATAATTAATTGCTCTTTAATTCCAGATTTCCTCTGTGTTGAATTTCGACAAGTTCCTTCCTCTTTCTCAGATATGATTTAATCCACTTGTCCCCTAATTCTGTGATTTTCTGATTTTATTAATAGCTTTTGGTGGTCAGTGGTGTCAAAAGCCTTGGATAAATCTAAAAATATAGCTGAGAGATGTTCTTTTTCATCAATGACCTGATGGAGTTGCACATAAAGGAGAAAATTGCAGTCTCAGTGGAGTGATTGCTTCTAAAACCATGTTGTTCTCTAGATAATAGGCTGTTTCTTTCTAGGAAGCTCAAGAGGCACTTGTAAAATAGTTTTTCCAACATTTTTTAAAACACTGATAGTATTGCAATGGGTTGGTAATTTGCCATGTTATTTCTTTCCGCTTTTTTGTGCAGTGGTGTAAGAATAGGGTTGCTGGCCCCGTAGCGCAGTTGGTAGAGCACCTTCCTGCTGTGCAAGGGGTCCCGATTCCCGGCAGGGGGGTAGGTATTTTTCTCCAGCCAGGATTATTCCTCATCCTTCACTGAGTGGCTGAGTGGTTAGACGAATCACCTACCACCTAGACAGGACCTGCATGTGGTATTCATGTTGGATGAAGCTGCATCTGGGTGGCTTTTTTCCAGGTTCTCTGGTTTTCCCCGCCATTCATTTCACCAATTGCTCCATTATCACCCTTCCAATCATCCATTTTGCTTGCATTTCATATCATCCTTTTCCTCACTATTATACCTGGTGCTTGGTTGACCACCTGCTTCCAGGACTTCACTCTATGTGGTCCAGAGGTCCCTCTGCTCCCCAACAGGCGTATGACCTTAGGCTGGCTTGTAAGTCCTAGGGGGTGTAAATCCTACATAAGGGGAGAGTAATCAGGGAAAGAAGAGTGAGTATAAGAATAGCTGTTTTGAAGCAGGTGGGAAAGATTCCATTGCTAAGAGATTCATTACACAGGTATGTTAATGGATGAGCAATTATAATCTTTGCAAAAGTTAAAGGCATATGAAGACGGGCCTTACTACAGTTTCCAGCGAATCCTAAGCTTGCCCCTCCTACCAGTGCTGCCGAATGTGGTACACGCATCTCATGTGCTCTTACGTACAGAGCCTCTGCCGGTACATGCACTACGCTTGGCAACAGCACTCCGCTTGAGCATTGGCCAGTGTTCACATGCCTTTAACTTTTGCGAGCTGTATAGATGAGCACATTTTTTTATGAGGAATACTGGTATATCATCTATTCCTGCTGATTTTGGCTTCAGGTCCTTTATTATTTGCGAGATTTCAGATTCATTTGTTGGAACAAGATACATCGAGTCATTAATTAGACTTCTGGTTTCACTGCCAGTCAAGCATATATTTGTTGCATGTTTACTGCTTTTTATTAGGTTTTCTGCCATGTTGGCAAAGGTGTTGAAAGACTTAGTTATATTGATAGGGTATGATATATATTTTGAATTACCCTTTAGAGTAATGTTGCTGACCCGGGGCAGGGTACCTCCAGTTTCTTTTTTAATTGTATTCCACATCAGGGTTGCCAACTCGTACGATAATTATGGGGGCATACGATAATGTTAATGTTTGTACGATGGTTGTCAACCCGTACGATAATTTGAATGTATGAATGTTCGATATCAGCGAAATATCATTTTCACTGGTTTGTCACTCCAGCGAAGTGAAACTAATTACAAATAACACCACTTTTGTCCTCATTGTCTGTCTCCACCCCATAGCTACTAAGCCTGCTACTCTTTATCCTCTTATTGCCAGTGTGCCCAGGTCTGATAATCTCAATGTTTAGGGTTTAAGGGCCTGTCGACAGCTAGGTCATTAGAGTAATGTCAATGAAGAAGGCACTGTTCAGAAAATTGACGATCAATGTAGAAAACTCGGAATACGTGGTATTTCGTGTGAAATAAAGAACATGCCTGAACTTGACAGTTTCTGGAGTTCTGTTAAACATATGTCACCGTGGTGGAAATACTGATTTCAAAGAACTTGCGGCTTTTGCATTATCAGTGGTTTCCTTGCCCTACAGAAGCACTTCTTGTGAAAGTTTTTTTTCTAGACTGGGTTTAATAAAAACCAAAGTTAGAAACAGATGGGCACTAGATACGGTAAATGAACTCATTTTGCCGTCTCAACTTATGAAAGAACATGGTAGACCTTAAAATCTGCAAGTCACCAAGAAGATGTTAAGGTTTATCTCAACAACAAATTTGTGCAATGCTGCAACGGTTGAAGAAGCTGAACTTTCAGATGAATAGTGCGAGAAACATAAGTGCTAAAGTTGTAATATAATGTTTGTTGAGGTCATCAATCTTGTAAGTGGATATTATAAACATCATTACTCTTATATTTTCATAAGTATTATACTGATATTTTTATTGTTGTAGCGTTTGCTTTATGATGTACGATAATTTTGAATCCAAATCTATAATTTTGGGTGGCTGGTACGATAATTTTACTTTTAAATGTTGGCAACCCTGTTCCACATAGCTTTTGGTTTATTGCGTGCCACTTTGATTATTTTGTCATTTGCTTGCTGTTTGGCATCTCCTATTACACTTACTAGAATTTTTTTGTATTTATTGTAATAATTTCTTAATGCTGGACTAAAGGGATGACATTTTACTAAACTGTCTAGGTGGCATTTGGTTTCACAAGATTTTATTATTCCAGGAGTAATCCAGTGTTTGCTGTTATTTCCAGGGTGTTTCTTAATGATTTTCAGTGGAAAAGTTGTATTTAGATAGAACTGGAATGCTTGTTTGAAGGGCTCAAAGTTTCTTGACACATTGCTGTTATAGATTTTTTCACAAGATTCTTTGCTAAGCAGATACTTAAAATAGTGAATGTTATGGTCATTTATTCTCTCTCTTTCTCTCTTGCTACCTCTGGGGCCTGAGTCAACTCTAATGGGCAGTAGTAGTGTTTGCACATTGTGGTCACTAAACCCAAGGTCAAGGACCTCATTCTTGCACTTACCTGTGTCAAAGTTTTCAAATATTTGATTGATCAGTGAAGAGGAGCATTGTGTGATTCTTGTAGGTAAAAATATAGTTTGTTTTAAATTGTTGGTTGCTAGGAGGTGTATCAGTGCAGATGCAGCATTTTATTTGCTATTCAGATCTATATTGAAGTCACCACAGATTATCAATTTTGTACCATTGTTAATAATTTGCTTTAGTATTGCATCTCATTTGTGTAAAAAGGCATTAATGTCATTACTTGGGGTTCTATATGTATACATATGATTGTGATGTTTGAATTTAACAATTGATGCCTGAACATTCAAATTCTTTTTCTTTTATGAATGAATTATTTAATTAATTATTTTGTTGTTTAATGACACTGTCAATTGCCAGGATCATATCAGTGTTGCCAATTTGCTGGAATTTTGTCCCGCAGGAGTTCTTTTACATGCCAGTAAATCTACTGACATGGAGTTGTCATTTATAAGCACATTTAAAAACCATTGGCCTAGGCCGGATTTGAACCCATGACCTTGGGATCAGTAAGTCAGCATCTAACCAACTGAGCCACCAGACCAACTACTTGACATTCTACTGGGACATTCTTTCACTATCGAAGAAATTATAGATTATATAATAGAAAGCTTAGGCAATCACACAAATAACAACTGCATATTCTTAGATTTATCAAAAGCTTTTGACTGTGTGTAATACGACATTCTTTATGACAAACTATATAACTATGGAATTCGAGGTACTGCACTCAACTTGAACGTCATTTAAAAAATAGAACTCGGGTAAGGAAAATCATATACTTGATGCACAATCACATAAAAGATTATTACTCAAAAAGTCTTGAAGTAAAATATGGAGTGCCACAAGCCCCCTACTGTTTATTATATATATAAATGATCTGCCAAACTTCCCTGTAAGCAAAATAACAATGTACACAGGTGATACATCAGTTATTAATATGGATGATGGAGCAACAATAACAATACGAAACACTACACTATTAATCCAGCATTTGTAATCAAATAACTTGCAAGTTAATATAAACAAAACAAAATGTATGCACTTCCATACCCTAACATAAAAACAGTAGAGATTTTCGTTGGAAAAGACAAAATTGAAGAGGTGTAATACAGCAACTTTTTAGGAGTAATAATTCACAAACACCTTAAATTGGATGGACTTACAGATAAAATATGTAATACAATTTGTGCAGCTTTGTTTATTGTTTATTTGTAGGTTTAGCTAATAAAGATCTGCTAAGGATAACATATTATGGACAAATCCACCCATATCCCTCCTATGGCATTATAGCTTGGGATTCAGAGAGCTCTGCTCTACAAATGAACCAATCTTACTTCACAGTCAAGAAATGAAAGCCTCCTTCAATAGAAGAGAAGATAATGCATCAGTTTTTATTGATTTCCAAAGTGCATATGATTCTATATGTAGAACAAAACTACTAAAGAAAGTAAAAAAATAGGGATACAAGGTCCAATGTTTTCATGACTAAGTCATTCCCTAGCTCAACGCTTTATTGGTACCAGATACTGAAGGAATATATCGAAATATAAACAAGTGCACCATGGCTTACCAAAGTGGGAATGTTCCAGAGCAACTCTTGACACAACATACAATGTATATATAAAGCCATTATTTACTTACTGCAGCAAAGTTCTTGTAACAGCAAATACCAAAAAAATTCAAATCTTTAAAAACCAAAGTCTGAGACTAATTATAAGTGCCATCAAAACCACAGCAATACCAGCTATGGAAATGCTAACCAACCAATACCCCATTGAATATGAAATAGAAAAAACAGCTCTTATTCAACACAAAAAGTTGATCAGACTCCCATTCAATAGACGAAACAAGAGAAATTTTACACAGACACTAAAGACTCAGGTGAGCTTTCTTTCCAAAATTCAAGACATCAAGAAGAATGTAGACCTTCCTAAATCAAAGGAAAACTTCAAATATAAAGTCAATCCGACACAAACATTAGCCATCACATATTATTTACACCTGACAGAAGTTAAGAAAAGTGATATTCCAACTAGTGTTCTAAAATTATTGGCATTAGAGACAATCCATACTAGATTTCCAGAACACGAATGGTTCCATATTTATACTGATGGATCACTGATATCAAACCGAGATGGAGCAGGGGCTGGAGTCACGTGTCACCTCTTTTCCTGTTACAAATCTTTAAGTTATGGAACTACAAACTTTGATGGAGAAATTGAAGCAATTCGAATGGCCCTACAAAATCTTTTGTATAGAATTTCACATTTTCAGCAAGCAGTTATTCTCTCAAATTCCAGAGCAGCAATTATAGCAACTACTTCCAAGCTGTCACCAAAAAACCAAACAATTACAGAATGTTGGAAAATCCTTACCCACCTAACAGCACTTAAAAACCACCTGGTCTTCCAATGGATACCAGCTCACTGTGGACTGAGTGGTAATGACAAAGCTGATTTTCTTGCAAAATGGGGTACCAGCAGTGTACAGAAATCTGTAGTTAATCTACCATTTTATGCAGCTAAAAGATTAGTCAACTCTGAATTCAAAAAAATTATTGCAAAATATTGCTATGTAAAATCAAAAAATAAAAGATGAGAACTACTAAACATTTACAGAATTGGGATATATTGTTCACCACTCTGTCCTGTATGTGATCTGCAAGAGGAAATGGACCAAGACCACCCTCAAATATGCCTAGACACTTCTAGCACCTCATCCATCGGTGAAAAATATTGGAGAGTAAGAGGACTACTTCATTGTGAGAAATCCAGCATTAGCCAATAACATAATATTGTAAAAAAGAGCAGTAAGATTGATCCAGGGCTTAAAACAAACAGAATCATGTAAAGATATAACAATATGAAGCAATATTGTATTTAAAAACTAAAGATAGTAATAGACAATTAAATAAAAACAACTACAAAAAATAATCACAACTATTCACCACAGATGCATTCATTACAGTTACACAAAACCAAACCAACAGCTTCAGCATGCAAACTTTATAATAAACTTCCCTTAAATATAAATAACATCCAAAACCGTAAAGTTTTCAAGAAGGAACTTAAAAAATACTGTATAAATGGTTGTTTTTATTCAATAGATGAAGTTTTGAACAATGAATTGTAAGTAATTTGTGCACAACCAAATTTGTAAATTATATTTATATCTTGTGTAAAGGTTATTTACTGAATTAATGGTGTATATACCTTTATTGTAATTTTTTTTTATATGTAGTATTTTATGTAACTTGACGTGTCCATTTACAGGTATATGTTTCGAAAAGATAAATAAAAACTAATGAATGAGACTCACTTTGTAAGACCGACTGTGTTAACTTGCAAAAGCACTTGCTTATATAGCTGTTGGAAATTTTCATACCGTTCCAGAATATTCAAGATGGTAAAACGTTCATAAGATTCTAGTTATCTGATGATGGTGTATCTGGGCTTATCTGTTATTGCCTGGCACCCACCTCCTATTAACCTTATGCCATAGCTGCTGCATCACACAATATCGTAATCTGCAGAAATGCGATCACAATGAAATATCGTTAGCATCCCTCAGGTTAGGTAGGTGTCACATGAGGGATTCCACCGTAGTGGAGCCTCAAGACAAATGCCATTCCAGGACAAGTCCTTTACTGGCTCAAGAATGAGATATGGATATGGGACTGTGGTAAGGCGGTGGTAAATTTGTTAGGAATGGGGTGTGTATATGGCATGGAGATGGGCTTTTTTTCACAGCGGGGGAATGGAATATTGTCTAATTTTGTCCAAGTAGAAGTCGGGAGTGTTTATAGGTGTCCCCGGTGTCAAGGTCATTTTCCCCGAGGCCCCAATCAGGGCATTAAAACTTTGTGGTAGGGAATTGTAGAAGGTGCGGGAGAGAGTTAAGATGTAGTCTGTGAGAGTGGGGATAGATAAGTCATGGTGGATGTCCTTGTTGGGAATGTACCAATCAGCATCAACAGAGATGCGCAGATAACGATTCTGTAGGGTTTGTAGTCGTTTGAGGTGGGTAGCAGCTGCAATGCCCCAGACTTGGCAACCATAGGTGAGAGCTGGTCGAAGAATCTGTTTGTACAGTAGTACTTTGTTGGGAACTGACATGGTCGATTTTCGATTATACAGGGGGTACAGCATACCCATCCTGCGACTGATTTTGTTGGTGATTTCCTCTATGTGAGGTTTCCAGAGGAGTTTGTGGTCTAAGATGACTCCAAGGTATTTGGCTCTGTTAGACCAATGTACGCTTCCACCAGCTATTTGGAGTTCAGGAGGATCTGCCTGCACCAGTCTCCTGGTAAAGGTGACTGCCTGTGACTTGATGGGGTTTATCTTCAGGCACCAGGTGGAAAACCATGCTTTTAAAGAATTGGCATAGCGTTGTAGCCTGTTTGCTGCTACTCTATGTTTGATAGAGGCAGTGGCAATGGTGGTGCCATCGGCAAACTGGTAGAGGGTACATCCACGGAATGAGGGCAAGGAATTTATGTAGATCAGGAATAGAAGTGGCCCGAGAACACTTCCCTGAGGGACACCTGCATGGATGGGTCGAGAAATGGAGAACACATCTTCTTTGCAGACGGAAAAGGTTTTATTGTGCAGATAGGAGTGGAGGAGATGAACAATGTGGGGAGGAATGTTATAGTGAATAAGTCGGTAAAGGAGCCCCTCATGCCAAACAGAGTCAAAGGCCCGTATGATATCAAGGAAGAGGGAGACCACAAACTGCCAGTTATTGAAGCCTTTGAGAAGGTCGTCCACTAGCCGAAGGAGTTGGTGAATAGTAGAGTGACTCCTACGGAAGCCAAACTGCTCTGATCGGAGGATCTGATGGGTATCTAGGAAGTTTTGGAGCCGTGCCTGTACAATCTTCTCAAACAGCTTGCTCAGAGAAGGAAGTAAGCTGATGGGTCGATAGCCGTCAGGGGAGGAAGAGTCTTTCCCTGGTTTTGGCAGTGTAATAATTTTCGCATGTTTCCAGGCCTGCGGAAAGTACGCCAGATGGAGCATGGCATTGAAGAGGTGTACTAAAAGGGTCACCCACTGCTGTGGTAGGACCTTTAGAGCCGTATACGGTATTTTGTCGTACCCAGTAGCTTTGTAGGGGGCGACAGTGGAAAGTAGAGTACGAACTTCCGCTTCAGTGGTTGGTGTTGTATCTTCTGGCAGGAAGGGCCGGGACAAAAAGTCAGCGACGTGATCTTCAACTTGACGCCTGAGATCTAGATCACAGGTGTGTGCTGGATGGAAGGTGCCTTCTAGGATTTCCGCCATCAGTTCAACCCTCTCTCGGGCTGATTGTGCAATGCGAGTGCCATGGCAAATGGGTTTGTCCTGTATGGGCAATCGGAGCAAGGCTTTGGACATCCGCCAAAGCGATTTGTCTTTAGTATCCAGTGAACATAATTTCCGGCCATTTAGGCCGTTGTTGTATCGGCTGTGCAGCAGTGTTTGTCGGAGGAGGTGGGTTTCTCGCTGGAATAGGTGCATCTTCCTCCATGCACTCTGGTGCAGGATCTTGCGCCGCAGAGGTGGTGGCCAGAGGTTGAAATTGATTGGCCGTGCTTACAGGAGCGGAGGAAGCAGCAGGAGAGGGAATGTTATGCTTCCTCTTCACTTGCACAGTTTGCCATTGTGAAGAATGGACAGCTTGGTCATGGTGAGACAAATAACTAGCAATGGCATCGACACGAGCTTTGTGTGCAGCCATTGAACGATACAGGTGCATGATTTCCTGTTGGGGCACATCTTCTTTGGGCAATATCTCTAGTAGCTGAAGATCTGCCTGTGTAATATAGGCTTGCCTAGCCTGGCGTTCTTGTTGGAGAATGGAACGGGTGTTCTCTTCTAGAGGCAGTGTTGACTCCTTAATGAGCGGTTTATCCAAAAATAAGGAAATATTACCTCCCTGCAGGTAATACAATGTAGAATCAGTCAAATCGTTTGTCCGGGGACATGCCATGGTTGTCGTATTACATATAGTATAGTGAGCGCTGTTAGGCGCGGATTATAGAGGGCCGGACCCTAAGGCGCCTTATCAGTTAAAGAACTGATGGCTATGACCATATAATCCTACCCACTGGTAAGTTAAAGAACGTATGTGTGCTAGAAAGCACAATGGTCTTTGTCTGAAAGAGTCACTGTGTGCAGAATTAGTTGCACCAATGAGCAGTCAGAATATAGTAGCCAATCACTTGGCTGCGTGGAGCTCGAAGTTCACAAGATGCTAGTAGCGATGTATGACGTAATCCATCCAATGAACAATCGAGGAAGGAAAAGCGACGGAAAAGCGTGAGCTTCCCTCAGGTTTTCTACAGAATGCATGGCAGATGTTCAGAATCTGTGGCGCAGAGGTTGCATTGCTGGTCCCATCTCTCCACATCGCTTTGAAGATGCAAGCAATAGAATCAGCAACATAGCTCCTTCAAGGTCATATTCACATCCAGTTGCCCTCCTGTAGTACTGGTATGGGTTTTCTTGAGGACTTGTATCATCGTTCTCCCCAAGAACACCAGCTGTTCCACCCTGGATTTTCCACTGGTAACTGCCATACACTCCTCAGCATAGCGTTTCTGACCACCTGGAAGTCCTATTGCAGACATTGACTCTTAAAGTTCAGGCCCATGGGAGCATCATTTGCCCATGTGGATGGTAAGGCTGATTCTCTAGCCCTCATGTCTTGATCTGCCAGTTGCTCACTCCATAAGGTCTCCTTGTGCCAGTGAACTGCAGGTTGCACGGTGACAGGGCATTGAGCTCTGCTCTCTCTGCTGCTGTCTAATGGTCCAGTTGCTTGCTCATTGTGACCTCTATCATCCTCTTGTTTTCATTCATGTGCCATCTAGCTGTCTTTTTGTTGATCTAGGTCCTCTTTTATCGCATTCATGTTATATTCCATGTCAGATTTAATTTCATTTGTCTCCTTTGCAGAGTCATCTTTCAGGGCCTTTTCCACTGCATTTATTACAGTGTGAAAACCTAGTTGAAATTCCATTTTCTGTACTTAAGTATTTATTTCACTTAGTTTCAGTTTTGTTAGATATAGTATTGTGTTTCAGACAGAGATACATACCGGGTGTTAATGTAATCAGCGATTGTAGACGTGACTAATACAAGCAAGTTGAGATAGGCAATGCATGGTCTGCGGCTTAACATAATGCAGTTAATTGTGTTAAACCTAATTGGCATTAGATGCTGATAAGTTGGTGTTTAAACAAGGTGGGTGAGATTATTGGATTAGAATGTCTTTAAAACTGCTTCCCGAGTATAGAAACATCAAAACTTAATAGCTCGTTATTGGTGTTCTCAAGATTCAATGCCTCAAAGATATCTCAAATCTTGAACTAATCATCTGCCAGTGCGACACTGAACAGCGATTAACTGCCTTCTTGCATCAATAGCCTACTCTAATAGTGTTTGTGTAACTGTTCTGGTGGCCCAATCTGTAACGCCAAAAACTGTTGTTCCAGAGGTCATTGGTTCGGTTGCTGTCATGTGGTTAATTTTTGTTTCTTCGTCATAAATTACAATAGGCAGTTCCTTTAAACCTAACATAAAGAGTTGTATTTACTTTTCATTTTATGTAACTTCGTTCACCCTTTAAACCTCCTCCCATTTAGACGTACAGCATGTGAGAGTATTAAGCAGGATTCAGCTTTATTAGAAGGAATTGTAATTAATTGCACTCACAAGGTGAAATTACTCTGTAAAATACATTGTACAAGAATTAAAACCTTAGACAAAATATTAAAACAAAAACAACCAAACAATAAAACGAAATAGAAAAAAAATAAAAAAAGACACATAAAGTGAAGGAGACGCAAACTCGTTTACCTTTCACTTCAAAGCTAATGTCATAACCATTTCGCCAGAGGGAGTGCTCCGACCATCTCTTTATTTTCGTGTGTGGTGCACTCAAGTGGTATTATCATTAGCAGTGGCGTACTGGCGCTTTAGAAACTTATAGCCGTAACTTCCACATTTGAACCAACAGACCATAAGTCTCCTATCCCAAATTACTTGTTTCAGAGATCTCCACTTGCTCTGATAATATTTCGGTGTAGTTCATTAACATCCTGTATACAGTTCTTTCCTGTGCAGAAAGAGATTTAGAAAAATCTTCTTAAAAGCACTTGATTCATAGCAAGTCAAATTAAAATTGGTGTGGGAATGTCTTCCAACCTTGCAAACACTATCACAGCACAAGTCTGTAATACATATATATATGCACTGTAATAATATATGCACCGGGCCATCAAGATGTTGAGGGCAATGAAAAGGCTGATCAGCTAGCCAAGAAGGGAGTTAAAACCCCATACTATGGTCCTGAACCTTTCTGCAGAGTGAATAAATTATATACTAGAAAAACAGAAATACAATGAAACAGAGACAAACATAAATTTATAGAAAAATATCTCTGGGCAAATACTACGTAAGAACATAGTTAAATGGCCCTGGGATACCTTCACTTGATTGCTCCTACAGTTAAGTAGTGTTGTGACCCTATGATTTTGTTACTTAATCTTCTCCTTTACTAACAAACTTCTTCCACAGGATCTAGACAGGATAGTAACAAGTAGCACCAAGAAATACAACATAACACAACATTTATTATAAAATGAACACTGTAAAATTTAAACATGACATTATTTAAGGAACACAGTTTTAAAATTTAATGCCATTCTGGCAGTTTGTCACAATAGCTCAGTGGTAGAGCAGCCGCCCGGTAAGCTGAAGGTCTGTGGTTCAAATCCCAGTTGTGGCATTGAATTTTTAAGTTCCAGTTCTACCTCTCAAACTTTGCCCACACATGGCTTGTGTGTTTAAAAACACCAACAGTAAGTTTGTTGGCATAAATAAATAATAATTAACACAGTAAAATTTAACCATGACTTTCAAATCAAAACTGACAGGTCAAGAAAATGCAATCTAACAGTAAGTACATTGCTTTCTAGAATTGGGCACTGCAGTTCTGTCCTTGCCCTCAACCGTTTTCACTAAACAAACAAGCCTCTGCCTCATGTACAAATCTTCATTAACGTGTTACAATCTCTACACAAACACTTTACTTTATCAAGTTGCTCCCCAGTTAAATGGTAAAAGTTACCTCATAATGTGAAATCCCGATAGTTAACCATTCCTTTAGAATTTCCCTACTTCCACAAAGAACTAATATTAATTTTAACTTGGTACTCATCCCTATGTTGCAACTTGGAGCCACATGGCAGACGGCAAAACTCCCAGCCTGGAAGGTCAACGCACTCACAGTCGATGGACAGCTGACCGCTCTGGTTTCATGGCCTCTCAGCATATCCGCCCTTCCACTAGAGCGCCAACTCTTACTAGGAATTAACTTGCTAATTCCACTCAGAAGCCCATGCAGCACAATTCCCAAAAGGAACCACATAAACAATGTTGAATAATTTGCTACTTGCAGAGCCAGGCTTACACGCTTGCCTAGGTTCACGAATGGCCCCTCACCTTCTAAGCAACTTGCTATGGTCCCCTGTTTGACTCCGGGCTGCTCGGGACCAACCCACTCCAGGGCACAACTGATGGTCGACTCAATCACACACTGCTCGCAGAACGTCTCACCCAGTCAACCAGCCTTTGTCTCTGACGTAACACACACAGCTGTTCAATCTTTGAGCCGGCCACCCCCACCTTCTGGCTCTTCCAACGACCCTTCGTGCCGCCAACCAAATTACTCTGTTACACTACCCCCCTTAAATCTTTTGTGAAACCATAGCATTTAAGAGGTTGATCCTTCATCTTTCCCCAGAGAACTTCTCAGTTTACAATTCCTATTATTATTCCTTCAATTGAGACACATGTGCAAAACTTAATTTTCCAGTACCGCTTTCCCTCAATCGCACTGAGACTGGAGATGTGAATTCCTCAATAACCCATGGGCCCTTATACCTCTGGGCGAGTTTAGCCGTGTACTTATTACTTGCTTACTCTGTGGATGGTTTTGTACATAAACTATATCCCCAACTTGAAAATAATGAACTTATCGTCCCGCATTATAATACATAGCCACTTTATCTCTGGCTTTCAATAAGTTACGTCTGACCCGTTTCCAGGTCTCCCGAATCTCGGATTTGCTTACTTTATCTGGCAAAATATCCTTAATCCCCCATAAATTAGATAGAGGACAGTTAGGCTGGAATTTAAACATTAGCTTAAACGGGCTTTCACCATGGCTCCCGTGCCTAGCCGCATTGAATGCAAATTGCTATCAGTACAAATTCTGGTCCCACTTCGTATGATTGTATGAGTGATAGACAATTAAAGCATTCTTCAGATTTCTATTAACCCTTTAACTTTGGGATGCCTTAGGATAGTAAGGTACCATTAATATATTATGAATTCCACTTCCCCAACAAAACGATTTAAAGGCCCTCAACCTAAAACACGTGCAATTATCAGAAAGACTTCCTCCGGTACACCGAAAGCAGCCATTATCCCTTGCAATTCCTTAATCACATTGTGCGTGTTTGCTTCGCGAACTGCTCGTACCCAAACATACTTTGTAAATGCATCTACTATCACCAGCGCATATTTATTTCCCGTCTTGCTCCTCGGAAACAGTCCGATGTAATTGACAAATAATCTCTCCATCGGCTGTCCAGCTACCTTGGAGGCCAAATACCTCACTTGCTTACTCTTTACAGGCTTGCTCTGTTTACACTTATGACACTGAGCTACTCTCTGGGTTATCTCTTTATCCATTACTTTCCATGTAAAGTACTGTTTGATCCTAGCTCTAGTTTTAAACCCTCCTAAATGCCCCCCACTAGGCGCTTTATGAAAATAGGTAAACAGCTCTGGCACTAAGTCCTTTGGTACTAGAATCTTCAAGTCCTGTGTTCTGTTTTTACAACACAATACCCATCCTGTACAACATATATTTGTACTCCTTCCCCCCTCAACCTTCTGTAATAGGGGCCCCAATTCACTATCCTTACGTTGATAGGCCTGTATATCTTCAAACAACAAGGGAAGATTTAATAATATTGTGCATACGTTTCCTGTCACTTGTTCACAGTTATCCACTGGCGTATCATACATTTGTGACAGGGCATCTGCTATTGAATTACTTGAACTTCTCACATGTTTTGCCGTGAACTTAAAGCTAGATAATTTCAATGCCCACCTGGGAATTTTCCCTGTTTTTCTCGATTTCACTAAAACTCATAATATAGCCTGATTGCCCGTTTCTAATTGAAATTCAGTATGTTCCAGGTAAAATCGATATTTTTCCAAGCCATACAACACCGCCAGGGCCTCTTATTCGTAAATTAATATTTTCTATGGGTTACTGATAATCGTCGTGAGGCGTAAGCCACCACTTTCCTCCCCTTGGAAGATTCCAATAACAAGATCGCCGAAATCGCTCCAGGCAAGGTGACTATTTGAAGCACAAATTTGTTAGAGAAGTCCGGTACTGCCAACACTGGAGGTGACATTAAACATTCTTTTAATCTAATAAATGCCTTTTGCTGCTCTGTATCCCAATGGAACTTTACTCCTTTCTTACGTAACCTATTTAATGGTTCGGCCAAATCTGCATAATCAGGAATAAACTTCGAAAAGTAATTAACCATTCCCAAAATCTTGCTATATGCTTAACTGTCCGCAGTCGTGGATTTTCGCGAATCTGAACTACTCTGTCAGGATCTACTCGTACTCCCTGTGATGAAATAATATGCCCCAAAAATCTCAATTCTGAGGTAGTGAACTTCACTTTTTGCAGATTAACTGTTAACCCTGCATTACGTAATCTCGTAAACACCTCTCTTACATGGTGAAGATGTTCCTCAAAGGTATTTAAGTAAATGCAGAGATCATCTATATAATGGTAAAGATAATTAAACTTAATATCTCCAAAGATCTTATCTAGTAACTGTGTTAAGACCTGAGCTCCCACCGCCAAACCAAAGGGTACTGAAGTGAATTCGAACAAATTATAATTGGTGGTGAAGGCTGTATACCGTCGAGAATCCTTATGTAAAGAGATCTGGTAATACACACCGTTTAAATCCAAAGTCGTAAAATACCTTGCTCCCGCAAACCAATGAAATGAGCCATGAATATGTGGTAACGGTGTTGGATCAATCTGAAGTCTCTGGTTCAACTGCCTATAATCCACTACTAACCACACCTCATTATTTGCCTTTAGTACTACAAACATCGGACTTGAATAATTTGACTGTGAATGTACAATCACACCTGTTTCTAACATTTCATTCACTTTTTCTCTTAATAAATTTAGACGATTTGGAGGTAGCCGATGAGGCGGTAATCGTACCGGGTTTGATCTTGTAATTGAATTTGATATTGCATAAGGCTTGTTCATCCCAGACATTTCGTTAGCACATAGGTAAACTCATCTAAATGTAGTTCACATTTCCCCTGCTGTTGCGGTGGTAAATGTCCCAGACCAATTTCCATGTTTCACCATTCTTCTTCCACATTAGAAATAACTGTACCCCCTGGACTCTGTTTTAACCAAGTTTGCAATGGAATATGAGTACTCGGTTGAAAACCAAAATAAGCTTTTGCTCTCGCTAAATTCACTACCATTTGTGTATGTCTAACAAAATCCGCTCCTAGAATCAGTGGTACAAATAATTCCTGTATCACATAAACTTTATAGTTCCAACAAAACTCTCCAATTTTCAATGGAATTAATAAAGATCCTATAATCTTCAATGGACTATTATCTACCGTAATAAATTCTGTTTCCTTAACCATTATATCTCTACGTTTATCCTTAAGATACTGTGCATTAACTAATGTTATCACACTGCCCATGTCAATCAACGCAAATGACAGAATCTTATTCATCTCTACCTTTATAAAAGGCAATTCTTTATGCACTAGACCCTGTACTGCATTTATTCCCTGACCCAGCCTTTTCTTTGTCAGGAATTTCTCCCAAAAGACGAGTTTTGAAATGTCTGCTCTCCCTTAAGACGTTTAGCATAAAAATCTTTTACCATATGACCTGGCTTATTACAGTAATAACATGCAAACACTTGTTTACTCTCTTGTTTCGTTAGCTTGGCATTCGATAATAGTTGTTTTCCCATTTGATTCTGAGGCACGCCCCTATTTAAACTAGGTAATTGTGTACATTTCAAAGCTACTTCCTCCAACTCTTTAAAGGTAGTCGGCTTTAATTTACTCAAAAATAATGACCTGAGTTCCATATGAGCTGCATTCTGTAATACATGGCTTACAATCTCTTCTGCCGAAAATGCTACTTTTAGTGGCAAGGCTACCAACTTCTGTTGATTAATATAATCTAAAATACTTTCAGAAGTCCATTGTAGCACAATTCCCAAAAGGAACCACATAAACAATGTTGAATAATTTGCTACTTGCAGACTCTGGCTTACACGCCTGCCTAGGTTCACGAATGGCCCCTCGCCTTCTAAGCAACTTGCTATGGTCCCCCATTCGACTCCGGGCTGCTCGGGACCAACCCACTCCAGGGCACAAATGACAGTCGACTCAATCACACACTGCTCGCAGAATGTCTCGCCCAGTCAACCAGCCTTTGTCTCTGACGTAACACACACGGCTGTTCCATCTTTGAGCTGGCCACCCCCGCCTTCTGGCTCTTCCAACAACCCTTCATGCCACCAACCAAATTACACCATTACAGTAGAAGTAGAATCAGGAAGATAATTAGATTATTAACTGTGCATGAGTGCTTCAAAAGCACCTGACACTGTGGGTATCTTCCATGGGGATACTAGCAGCAGCCTTTGTGGGCAGCTTAAAGAAACTGTCAGTCATTTGTGGGTCCTAGGTTCTATCTATTCTTTGGATAGATTAAAGATTTGGAACATTTCATTATTATATCCACTAGCCACATGTTGGTGCAACATTTGGAGCATGTTTATTTTATTTCTATGCCTTTTATTATATGTTCCACTTGTTACTATTAATGATCGGATGGATAGGGTGGGGGGAGCCTTAGCGTGCCTCTGCTATCCACAGCCTAGTCTCTGCCAGCAAGCCTGAAGATTCTTTTAATAATCACTAATCTCAGGGGTGGTATGGGTACATTAAATAGTTTAAATAATCTATTTCACTTTTAAGAACTTACAGAGGTGGACCAAAGAAAATTTAATGACTGTTAATACAACAAAATCAAATCTTTCTACTATCACAAATCACTACCAAATCTTTTCACTAAGAAAAAAGCCACTAAAAATAAAACTAAATTTTGAGGGTCAACGATTACCAGAAACAAAGGAAGCAAAGTATTTAGGAGTTACATTTGATACCAAACTTACATGGACCAAACAAATAGAAAATGTAATACAAAGAGCAGAGAGGCACCTTTCATTGTTAAAACGTCTAACAGGAATGAAGTGGGAATGTTCCAGAGCAACTCTTAACACAACATACAGTGCATATATAAAGCCATTATTTACTTACTGCAGCGAAGTTCTTGTAACAGCAAACACAAAAAAAATTCAAATCTTTCAAAACCAAACTCTGAGATTAATTACAGGTGCTATCAAAACCACACCAATAGCAGCTATGGAAATACTAACCAACCAATACCCCATTGAATATGAAATAGAAAAAGTGGCTCTTATTCAACACGAAAAGTTGATCAGACTCCCATTCAATACATGGCACAAGAGAAATTTTACACAGACACTAAAGACTCAGGAGAGCTTTCTTTCCAAAATTCAAGACATCAAGAAAAATGTACACCTTCCTAATTCAAAGGAAAACTTCATATCTAAAGTCAATCCAACACATACATTAGACATCACATATTATGTACACCTGACAGAAGAAGTTAAGAAAAGTGATACTCCAACTAGTGTTCTAAAATTGTTGGCATTAGAGATAATCCATACTAGATTTCCAGAACATGAATGGCTCCATATTTATACTGATGGATCATTGATATCAAACCAAGATGGAGCAGGTGCTGGAGTCACATGTCACCTCTTTTCCTATTACAAATCTTTAAGTTATGGAACTACTAACTTTGATGGAGAAATTGAAGCAATTCGAATGGCCCTACAAAATCTTTTGTACAGAATTTCACAGTTTCAGCAAGCAGTTATTCTCTCAGATTCCAGGGCAGCAATTATAGCAATTACTTCCAAGTTGTCACCAAAAAACCAAACTATTATAGAATGTTGGAAAATCCTTACCCATCTAACAGCACTTCAAAAACACCTAGTCTTCCAATGGATACCAGCTCACTGTGGACTGAGTGGTAATGAGAAAGCTGATTTTCTTGCAAAAAAAGGTACCAGCGGTGTACAAAAATCTATAGTTAATCTACCATTTTATGCAGCTAAAAGATTAGTCAACTCTGAATTCAAAAAAATTATTGCAAAATATTACTATGAAAAATCAAAGAATAAAAGATGGGAACAACCAAACACTCAAACAGTAATTCCTGAGTATCCTCAAAAAACAGCAGTTGCAACTTTCAGGTTGATTACAGGACATGATTGTCTGGCAAAACATTTAAACAGAATTGGGATATATTCTTCACCACTCTGTCCTCTATGTGATCTGCAAGAGGAAATGGATTGAGACCACCTTCAAATATGCCCGGCCACTTCTAGTGCCCCATCCATCAGTGAAAAATATTGGAGAGCAAGAGGATTAATGACTTCATTGTCAGAAATCCAGCATTAGCTAACAACAACACCAACTTTTAAGAATTTTTGAATGTTTTATTGACACTCGTAAATAATCACTCACATGGAAAATGTGCTAAACAATGGCGTGTTTCGCCTCTAATGGAATAATTACTAGGCATAGCCAACAGTTATTTTAAAGTCAATTTTTCTGATAAAACTCATGTGGTAGTTCGATCAAAATAATTATTACTTGCATTAAAGTTCACTCTTGAAGAATCACAACAAATTCACTGTTCTTTATTAGTTTGTTTTATAATCAATACTTTACATCAAGACATTAAATTTTAATTCATCTCACTCTCTTCTTCATTGCACAGGACAAAAGAAGTCAGCCTATGCTGTCTATATCTTAACTTGATGTCAGGGGGCCTTTCTGCTTCCTCTATGTTCATATTTCATTTCATTGCAGATGGCTTACACAGAAATAATGCCTCAGATTCTATCTCAGGAAAGGCATTATTGGAGCAAGCATTCTCTAACAAACTCAAATTCCTGTAAGATAGGAAATAGGGATTGTGCAAATCCCCATTCTACCACCATTACTGCACCGCTGCCAATTTATTGTGATGTTTGAGAGGTAGAACTGGAACTTAAAAATTCAATGCCACAACTGGGATTTGAACCACAGACCTTCCGCTTACCGGGTGGCTGCTCTAACCACTGAGCTATTGTGACAAACTGCCAGAATGGCATTAAATTCTCAAACCAGTTCGTATTTCTCCTGGTAAACCATAAAGGCAGTCTCACATCAGAGACAAATTACCCCAATGGTGACTTACTATTGTAAGTACTTTATATCCCAGGATTAAATAACCTTCAGATGGTAATTATTATTTATTTATGCCAACAAACTTACTGTTGGTGTTTAAAAACACCAACAGTAAGTTTGTTGGCATAAATAAGTAATTATTGTGATGTATTGATGTTGGATTCTTGGGAAAATTTTGCAAGTGCAAAATTGTATTATCTATCCCTGGGCTCATTCTTACTTTCTCTACTGCATATAGTAAGTAGAGGAAATATTGTATTTCACCCAAATATTCGATGCCAAGATTTCGCCAGAAATATATGTTTTGAGACCCCCTGAATAAAAGAAAAGCATTTTAAGAAAAAGATCCATGTTGTGAATGTGTGCTGGCAGGGGGGGGAGTGCAATTGCAGTTAGAGTAGCCGAACGGTAACCGATAGATTCATGGTTCAAATCTCAGTCATGCCATTCAATTTTTCAGTCTCACTAAACTAGAAGCTTGGGACTTAAGTACTTACAACATTAAGTCATCATTAAGGTATGTTATCTCAGAGTAAATTGAGATCTCCTTGTGTGGTTTACCGGGAATAATGCGAGTGAGTTGGAGAATTTATGTCATATCGGCACGTAGGCTATGATAGCTTAGTAGTTAGAGCAGCCGGATAGTAACCGGTAGATCTGTGGTTCAAATCCCGGTCATGGTATTCAATTTTTCAGTCTCACTCTACCCTTTCCAATTATTCATTTAATTTCAAAGTAGATAGCTTCACTGTTGGATCTCATTTTGCCCAACTCTAAAAGCGATTAATATGGAAACCACACATAACTGATGTAGTAAGTAGAATTAGAAACAGAATTTGCTGGTTACAGTGTTTGAGGCAAGAAAAATCACCTCTCAAACTACAGTACAAAGAATGATATACCTCTCCTTGGCATTTGAGGTTCTGCATCTGATTCATAGATAAAGAGTACAGACTCTTCAAAACTGTTTCCTTAGACTCGTAGCAAATGCACCGTGGTACGTCCACAGTACAAACATCCACCAGGATCTTCAGATACTACTAGTAGCTATTGTCCTTCAAGACTGTTATACCAGGCTCTACAACAAGTTCACCAACCACTCCAATCCACTACTCAACACAATTCCACAACACCTGCAGGCAGCTCAAGGAGCAGAAGATAAAAAAGAAAGCATCATTCAGACCTGACAATGTGATAATTATATAAGGCCTATCATTGGATAAGATCCTTACTATGTTTCAAGTCATGTTATTACCATGTTTATGAGCATAACTGTAAAGTACTAAGTGTACAATAAAGTTATCAATTTAAAAAAAAAATCTACAATTTTACAGCCAGTCGGTTGTAGACCTAACATATTTTTGAGGATAATTTTATCAACTATTGCCATATTCGTTTATCTCTTGTTTCCAAGAAAAATAATCACACTTATTTTCCTATTTTTCCTCAAATTTTTCCAAATGCAACACATATTTTTTACACTATCAATTCATTCTGTATCTGACAGATTGAATTTTCCAACTATCCTTCTCTGATGATTTTCAACATTCCCAGAATCTGATCTATTTCCATGCCAGAATTTACTTTCATGCCTCCTGTTATAAGCAACATTGATAGGATGAGAGAGTACCTACTATAAGCAACATTGTCAGGATGAAAGAAATCACAAGTGGAGTAATAAACATTCATTTTGACCTCCATCTCCAGAAAAATACTGCATTTTACATGGGTGAATTCTCTTCCTCTATACTTTAATGCTCACACCTACTGTCATTAACTCAGGAGAATGTCTTTGTCCTTGAACGAGCAATCACATTGTGAAGTGGGAGCCTCTTGGTGCAACGTAAACAGAGGAACACCAGCGGTTCAAAATGACTGTCTACAAGGCAGTTGGACTGTAAGCAGTGCCAATGTTGCTACAATATTATATTGTGTGGTTTCTTGAGTCTCCAATAACCATAATTCATTAGTGATATTACTGAAAGTATGATCATAATTGCTTTGTTTTGTGTAATAATATAATGTATTAGTGATGCTCTTTCGCATAATATTTATTGTACCAGGAAAGAAAGGATAAGTTATTTTAGGAGCAGGATGTAAAACGTTGGCGCAAGAGGAAAAAACAACAGTGTAATACCTCAGGTTCGCTTTTGTCAACCACAAGGTCATAGCTAAACTCCTGAGACAAATACAGTATTTACGTCTCATTGAGGAGCATTTGTAAAACATCCCTGCCTCCATCTGTCTGCTGTCTGCAACCATGCAGTAATATTGCTCAGTCACTATTCATATGTTTTAGTAGTGCTAATACATGTTATGGAAAGTGTCTGTTCCAGTACACAAAGTGATTCCGCATTTAATTAGTAGTTTTGCATATGAAGCTGATAGAAAATAATGGCTTGGGAGCCAAGTGCTCAAGAAAACTTGTATGTGTATTTGAATCACCAGCATTTACAGCAAGTTTATGAGCTGGAATTCATGCATTTTCATAAGTAATCATGTATCCTGAAAGCAGCATTTTATTATTTTTATAATCATGTTTGATTTGTTGCAGATTCACAAGTGGTCTCATACATATTTTGGCTTGCCTGCTTGGGTGGTCTTTTTGCAGGAGTATCATATAATATTGCCTCGCCGCCACCATCGAATTCATCATGTGGCTCCACATGAAACATATTTCTGCATTACCACAGGATGGCTTAATTGGCCTCTTGAAAAAATTAATTTCTGGCAAATGTTAGAATGGATAATAGAGAATGTAACAGGATGCAGGCCACGTGCTGATGACATGAAATGGGCTCAAAAACGAGCATGAGGTTAGACAAATAAAGCACTACACTCACTCACTCACTCACTCACTCACTCACTCACTCACTCACTCACTCACTCACTCACTCACTCACTCACTCACTCACTCACTCACTCACCCACCCACCCACCCACCCACCCACCCACCCACTCACCCACCCACTCACCCACCCACTCACCCACTCACTCACACTCACTGACATTCACTCACTCTTCAACATGTACCGTTCCTCCTGCATGCGTGCCATACACACACACACACACACACACACACACACACACACATACACCACATTTACATACATTTGGTGCTGTGAAATGCAGAAGTAAAATTGCTGCAAAGTTGAAATGCAAATAAAAAAGACCCTTTCTTCCCTGAATGTTAGCAAAGTATTTAACAGCTGTGAACAAAATTTTCACTGATATTTTTATGACCGTATTTAATGTATTAATTTATACTAGTCGAGAGAATATTAAGAGCATATTTATAAATATCCTTTATAATGTAAATTGTAGGGGGTTTGCTGAACCAGTTTATACACTTTCAGGGACCAAAGGGTAATTTCATTGTTTCTGTAAACGTGATATTACAAGAGTGCAAGCAGCATGCTCGAAGGAACTTCAATAAATATGTTTTGAATGCGAGCGTGCAAGTTGTTCATAAAGAGAAGTATGCTTTTTATACTGTTTATCAGTTATATAAACATATACATATTAATATATATACACACATACATTTTTTTAATCACCTTACCTTTGAATGCAAAACCAATGTTGGAGCCAAGGGTATGCGGGTATGCTTGTGTACACTAAGAACCAGTGTTCTTAGTACACTAAGAACCACTAAGAATCAGTGGATTCATTATGTGTGACCTTTTGTTTTCTTTCTCTTTTCTAAATACTTTCTCCAGCCTTAAGAAAAGCTGGAATCTGCTTGATGAACACAAAACAGCCAAAGTCTAGGAGGTTCAATCAATATAACAAAGCTGCTTTTGACACGAGAATATTTAATGGGAACAGAAGGATGCATGCTTGTACCAAAAGCCAGTTTTAATGTTGCTCTTCTTAAAGCAAAAGACTTCTGCTTGTACATCACTCTAAATTACAGATGGGGAAACTTGAGAATATGAGAGTGCTGTTGTAATTGTAATTTGGAAGTGTCCTACAATTTATTTATGTGCACAGTGGACACAAAGTAACATAATAATTTTTTTGTAATTTTACATTAGTACAATAGTTACAAAGTTATGGTAACAAAACTAAAAAATTGCTCAATCTTAGTTATTCCATAGCATCTTGGCCTTGTTATTTATTACTGCTGGGACTAGTTTATTAATAGTATATTATGCAACGAGAGCATAATGGCAGCAATTGCATAATAATCATACAAGCATTTTTACTGCCATTGTACTCAAGTTTCATATGACTATTTATACTCGACCATGTGTCTAAGTTTAAAACATTTATAAAATGTTTTTAATACTCTATACTGCGTGCTATTCTCACTGGTATCTGGCATTTTAACTATTTTTATTGGATTGTATGTACGAGCATTGATAGTAGCACCTTCAACATTTGTTATGTTGGTCTTGACACAACGATACAGATAGTATATATGCAGTAACCTTTAAAAAGTAGACTTTCAAAAATGAGAACAGAAATTGAATTTATTGTGTTATTTACATTAACACCAGTTATTAAATAAACAGAATAGCTTTATTCCATATATCCCTTCAGCTGTGTGGAAATGTGCGTAGGCACTGAAATATTCATCGCTACAGGCAGATATTTTATTTGGCAGCTAGCAGTGCTGCTGATGAAAAGGTGTACCTTCGATTGGCCAATTAGCAGTGTCGTTATGAACATGTGCATCTTTAATTGATGGATAGCAGTGTCATTATGAAGAGGTGGATATAATGAGGTCCATTACAGTTGTGTATAAAAGTGACATGGCCAGGCCTAAATACTATTACATATTGCTATGTCGCTCGTTCCTGAGAATGGTAAGGCAGTACAGTTTTATTGGCAAGTGGGAAATCAACTACTAGACTGCTGGAAAACTGAATTAATTGGGACGTGGTTGAATCAGTTATCTGAAGAACATGTAATAAAGGACTTTATACAGCATAGTGTACACTTACAATATTAAGCTATGTTTTGTCTGAGAAGCCTACAATACTGTACAAAATTGCTTATAGTGCAGTATTTGGCACTTCCATTTATAGCTTCACTTCTATTTAAGCTGCTGTATACTGTGCTTGAATGTAATGTAGGCCAATGTTGGATTCTATTACATTAAATACTAGCTAAAATAACCATTTTAAATACAATAGTATTATTAAATAGTTTCTTTACGGTATGAATGAAATTTTAATTTTTTCCTTTATCAACGATTCTGTTCAGGTTGTTTGAGTAAAATGTAGTATGAGAAAGATAAGATCTTTTTACGCTTGAAAATGGTTTATTCCATATAATATGGCACAATGTTGATTACAAAGAAAACCTTTTATTCTTAGTCACCGAATTTTTTTTTTCCCCTCAATTCTTACAATATCGTATAAAGTGGTTTTATATTAATTATAGTTGTAATAAAGTTTACTGCTCCTATAATTAGTCACTTTTTTTGATGCCAACATTGGTCTAAAGTTACATGACAAAACTCCAACATATGCTCCCACCTTACAATTTTAACAAGTAATACAATATTGCAATTAAATATAATTTCTGTTTTAACATTTACAAATCTAACATTTTTGGTACTTTTACTGGATATCCACGTTGAGTAATGATGGTAGCCTTTTCAGTCACTTCACTATGCTCAGATGCTGTAGTTCTACCTGTTGATAGTTCTAAAGCACCTGGAACAAATTCTTGGGAACATGTCTCAGACACCTCAAGTGGGTATAGACGCTGGTATGGTCTAATTTTCTCCTCATTAGCTGCCTTGATTTTGGCTACTCTTGTGTGACCATCTCTACCAGGGTAAATTTCCAAGATCAGCTGATTCTCTTCATTCCATCCATCACTACAAGGATGACTTATCCCACTTGTAAAGTATCTTGTCTCTCGCCAGGTGGCTGTACCAATATAGCCAAATACTTGATGTGAAATCTGTGACACAAACCTTCGCATAGCTTTTGAATATGTTGTTAGCTAATGCTGGATTTCTGACAATGAAGTCATTAATCCTCTTGCTCTCCAATATTTTTCACTGATGATATTGAAGAGAGCAATAGCAGTAATAGTAACCGCTTTTTAGAGAGCACCATATTTTTATGTTTTGGCGGTCACATCGCTCTCTCACAACCCCCAGAATGTCTGGAGGACCACACCTGTCGTTGGTTTACGGGTCTCACCGACCTGACCGGGAGAATTATCAAAATAAATTCACCGACCATATCCTCCGATCACCAATCAGAGGACGTATTACATGCCATGACAGGTCAGCATGTTAGGGGTTAAGATTTTATAGAGAAATGGAGAGGTTGGAAAAATAAAGACTCCCTAGCCCTCAGGAACCCTAATAGCATCGGGGTCGGAAGAGAACAAGAGGTGACCAAGGTAAGGTCAGATAGAAAAGTTACAGTGAGGAGCAAAACACCTGTAAGTGGAAGTAATGTTCTGCTCAGCTTGGGTACCTTGTGGTTCCCATTTACATATCCCCTAGACAGAGACCCCTGAGTCAATGTTGGAAATATTGACCTGTATAAACTGTGCTGCAATACGACATGAAACTTAGAAACATTCTGCTCTCCTAATGTAATCATTTTTCCACTTCTGTATGATTTCCTCAATGAATTAGCAGATGAGCAAAACAAAGTACAGATTAAATTTGTTTAATTATCACTGAATTGTATGAGCAGGTGAACATTTTGACGTGTGATGTGGATTTGTTAAATGCTAATTCTGCTGCTATTAAGACAAATGGTGTGCCTGGTTCCCGGTAGGTTCCCACAGATAAGAGCTGAATATATAAGAGACAATAAGTCTGCAAGTGCAAACAATAAAAGTGGTGAATCAAAGGTATGAATCAAAACCGTGAATACACCATTTGTGCATAGCAAAATTCAATGCATCAATGAAATTGTTGAGGCAGAAATAAGGAATATCTGAAACCTTTGTTCAAGTGATCAGATACAGATGCACACAGGTTGTGGGAAATAATGTGCAAAATAAAGTGCAGTTAAATGTAGTTTCTAAAATAGTGTTTTTACTTATATGCCGTATGTCACATGATACAAGATGTGAGGATGTTATTGATTTTTTGAAACCAAGGATATAAATGTTATCGTGCACCAAACTGCACTCTCAATTAGTCTCCTATTTATTCGTTTTTTTCAAGTGCATGTATACATATAAAGATGGAAAGGATTTTCCTTTAGACTGTGGCACTTGGCTCAGGGAGACTTTTTTACAAGTCAGACCCATAAGCAAACTACTTAACTACTCAAGATTTTGTAATTAGTAATAATAATGATGTAAAAGAGATTTCTGTTCCTAATAAAGATTCAATGTTTACAAAACAAAATTGGTAGAGAAGAAATATTTGCTAAAACCTATAATATTCATGTGAATATTAGTTACATGATGAAGAGTCTAATCTATATTCAGTTCCAGATTATCAGATTGCACATTTTTACTCTTGTAAGCAACTAAAAAGATAGTGGAGTTGGTATCTTTATTAATAATGATATTCACTTCAAAGTAATCAATGTAATTAACTTCACGGCTGTAAAGCAATTGGAAATATCAGCTGCCCTCTGCAGGTTTTCAGAAAATTATTATTCATAATTCTTCTTTGTTTGGAACAGCATTGAAAAGCTCCAAATACAGCAACAGGTTGTTTTGTGACAGATATTTTCAATTTCTAACATTTGTTTAATGTTTTAACACAAGTTAGAAGTTTAACAAAATGTTACAACTAACACTGTTCGATGAAATAGAATTTATGTTAACTTCAATGTTAAATCACTTTAACATTGTGTTAAAATTTAATGTCAATTGGTGAAACTGGACTTGAAAATAAAAAATGTGCCTCTCTAATGTATTTAAAAAGTGAAAAGAAAAATATATCACTCTAAAAAAGCCCTGTATTTTTCAGTCAAAACTAGACAGATCTAAACTATATCTCTGTTTCTATCTTTCTCTTCTGAACTAAGAAAAATTGCCATGCTGTCATTATTTTACTTGAAATTTTGAGATATTCTACCTCTGGTGCTTTTGAATATATCCTAACCTTTTATTCAGACTGTTTGCATCAGTGGTGTCTAAATCTACAATGTCAGAACTTGGTAAGATTTGTAGGAATCTTGAAGGTGTCAGCGAAACTAGAAGCTCTTCCGAATCATCTGTATATGAAAGAGGTTGGAATTTATGGTAGCTTCACAGTCATGTAGAAGAGTTTCCAATTCATCATAAGTTACAACCCTTCGTCCTAAGTTTCGTCTTAGAAGTTCTTAAACCATTCTGACAAGTCTTTCCCACCATCCACCCCAACAGGGAGCAGAAGGAAGATTAAACTTCCACCTCAATTTTTGTATGGTTGATCTTGACTCTTATTTCCTTCCAGTCCAGTCTGCTTAGTGCACTGTCTGTGCCACTGAAATTTGTACCATTATCGGTATAAGTAAACTCAAACTCTGCCTTGACAACCTATGAACTGTCTGAAAGCCATGATAAAACATTACTGCAGACGCTGATTGTAAGAGTATTACACGATAAAGGGGTTCGTCTGGTAAGAGTTCTCCTTGATTCTGGATCTCAAAGGTCCTATATATTAGATAACCAAGGAGCTCAAATTGGAGACAAAATATTAAGCAATTTGTTTTTAAGAGGAGAGTTACAGGAACAAAAGCATAAGATTTTACCCCACTTAAAATCTCAAAGTATATTTTCTCAGCTAAAACAAAATAACACCAATATCATTGATCAAGGTTCCATCGCATCTGACATAGAAATCTTACTAGGAGCAGATGTCATTAGTAAACTGTGAACAGGCATAACCAGGAAAGTAGATGATAATCTGCTAGCAATTGAGACACGGCTAAGGTGGACACTTATTAGTTGCATAATGCAGAAGAAATATCTGCAAGTGGTTTTATGTTTGAGTAATATGCAGCATGAGAAAGTTGAGAACTTAAACACTTGAAAATAAGTTTATTCTATTAAATATGGCACAATATTCATTGCATAGAAAATCCTTTCTCCTTAGTTATCGAATGTTCTTTTCCAATTCTTACAATATTGTTAGTCACTTTTTTGATACCAATATTGGTCTAAAACTATATGACTAAGCTCCAACACAGATAATCCAAAGTTTTGGATTTTTATGGTATGGTTTTCTGGGGTTTCTACTGTACAGACTTTGCATTATGCAGCTACCCTAAATCTTTGTGATATTATGCGCTATATTACATAAAGTGAATTTTTGTGTAAAGCATGTGTATGCTTTGTTTTTATCTTTTTTTTTTTTTTTCCACACAAGCATGTTGGAAAGTTGAATCAGGCTTGAAAATTCAATGTCACTGTTAGGACTTGAACTGCAGATGTTCAGGAGCAGTGGTGTCAAGGTCACAGGTACTTCAGGGCTCTTCTGGGCAAGTTCTGCAAGTAGAGGGCCAAACATGATGTAATACATATCAATAGTAGAAGCATTATCATCTGATACTGTTTACTTGCAACTTGGTTGTGTCAACGGATAAAACCTTTCTTAGAGTGCATATACCTTATGAATTTTTTCCTTCAGAATTGCCTACAAGGAAGGATACATAGCACAGATATGAGGGTTATCCGTAAAATAAGGTTCCCAATTTTTTTTCACAATGAAAAACATATTTACTGACATTGAATAATACATGTTTGGAAAGCTTAGAGTTTTTCCTATTTTTCATCATAATCACCATTCTGATCAATGCATTTTTGCATGTGGTGTACCATCTTCTGTATGCCTGAATCATAGAACTCTCCTGCCACCTGGCGAAGATAGCTTAAAACAGTTTCTTTCAGTTCCTCTCCGGTTCTGAAATGCATCACACCCGGGCTGTAAGGAGGGTGTTTGACAGTATCCCATCCAAATTTGTTGATGAGATTGGTCGTAGACCTGAAGAAATTCACGGCCCACTTTAACACGTTTTCATCTGTGGTCCTTTGTAAGCATTCTCGGGTCCCACATTGGTATACCCTAAATGATCTGTCAAAATTTGTGAATGTAGGTCTTGCTGACATCAGGGATCATCTCGCAGATCTCCCAAACCGTAACCCTACGATCTTTCAGCATTGCTTCTTCCAGTATAACAATCATTTTGTCCGAAACCGATGGCTGTCCAGAACGCTGGTCGTCATGGACGTCTGTACATCCTTCTTTGAATTTTCTGCACCATTTGCACACATGTTGAGTAATACATGTTTGGAAAGCTTAGAGTTTTTCCTACTTTTCATCATAATCGCCATTCTGATCAATGCATTTTTGCATGTAATGTACCATCTTCTATATGCCTGCATCATAGAACTCTCCCGCTGTGCCGCAAAGATAGCTTAAAACAGTTTCTTTCAGCTCATACACTGCTCTCCGTACACTTCACACAGTTGGGAATGAATGTCCACTGGTGCAGGCTTTTTGCACACAAAAATTGCATCACGAAGCATAATTTGCACCTGACTGTAGAAGTGAGTGGAAGCTCCATTTCTAATGGCTGCCAAGCTAAGACTGAGCATTGCAGACAGTTCGCAGGCTGGGGGGCTGGGAGAGGAAGAACCAAGCTACACGCCAGTGTTGCCGGATCTCCTGTAACAGCATTCCTCACGACTGCAGATCCTTGGGAATCTTATTGTATGGACAACCCTTGTACAAGTTGGACCTATGAAGGGGAACAGTACTTCTCACCCGTAAATAGAAAACTACTTGACGTAGTTACTCAAATTGATTAAAATAGTAAAATAGTTGCAACTTTCTGATGATTAGGCTGAATTGAGGTATTAGTAAACCTGCCCTAGCGCTTGGCCTAGCATTCTCAAGCTGTGAAGTACACCATTTACACACTTACACACCTCTTAAAGATAGATGTTTTTATTACTTTTCATCCCAGATGTAGAAATGTCAAAATCAATTTTCAAATGCATTAGTGAATGAATAAATAAATAAATAAATTACCAAATAAATAACTAAATAAATAATAAGGGAATAATTACACAGTATTAATGATAGTGCTTTTAATACAAACTTGTATAAGATCTCTATTTATACAAAAAGTAAATGGCAGCTTTCAAATCCTGTTATCCCTTAAATGGATATTCTTAGCTATTTTGATTAAACACAAATAACAGAATATTTACTTGGATTATCTTCAAATAAGTGAAATAACACAAAACATTATTAGTAACAGGAGTTGGCAATTTCCTCCAAAATTAAAGGGAAGAACTACATGTAAACTGTTTGAAAACTACTGTCCATAAAGATAGATATTTTAACGTTAAGCATTTGCATAATGAATTTAAGACAATCTTTACGAGAACCTAAGTAAAATACTACATGTTACACATTTGTAGGATTAGTCACTTAGCATATTTTTGAATTCACACACTTTTCAAAATTTGGCTCAGTAACATTACAGACAGATTTTAAGACTGGATACCAAATTGCTATCCGAGAGTGTTTCTGAGAAGAGTTCATTATAGAGAAACCCTGCTCACAAAAGTGGGTACTACCATACATTGTCACAGTTTTTGCTGCGCTGGGAATCAAATTTGGGAAATGTCTATTGTCAAGTTTCTAGTACAGTTTGATCAGTACATCTAAGCATGAATTGTCAAATTTATCTTGAAGGTAACAATCACATAGTACTTCTATCAGCTCCAGCTGAACTGCTGCATTATTTACTTTATCTACATTCATAATGTTCTTTGATATTGTATGTTTTGAATGCAAGATACTGGTTGCACATTATGTACATTTTTTTTTTGAAAGTCCTCCAACATAATGTTGTATCGGACAGTGAGTAACTGAAATGATGCTCAAATGAGCCCAAGGTCCATAGAGCTTTAAGTTACCCGACATTAGTCTTCTCAGGATAAGGGAAAACCTTATCCGGATAACTTACCCTAATCGAGATTCGAACTTGCGACCTCTTGAACTTGAGGCAGACACACTAACCATCACGCTACAGAGTCAGGCACATTAGGTACTGAATGCTACCAGCGACAATTTTGCATGGGAATTGTTTTTCCCATTTGAAACAGGTGAATCCAAATGACTCATGTCTGTGCTCTCGGACGCAGCCACTGCTCTGCCTGCATCACACGGAAAGCTGCACTGAACTGGTTTCTAACGTATTGGCCCGCTGTGTCCTGGGTACAGCGACTGGCTCTGAGCGTGGCATTGCCACTTGGGGCTATGATTGACACCACTATTCTAGAGCATCACATTTTAAATAGGTATAGTTACATTATTTAACTATGTTTCACAAAATTGCTTAGCCCTATTACATTTTTAGTTCCTGTCATGCTGGTTTGGCGGTAGTGTTGTACTTTCCTTTGATACCCTTTGCATGCTTGCAACATATAATATAAATAGTTAGGATTGCTTGTAGCTTATGTTCCTTCTCCTTTCCATTTCAGCCATTTTGGTCCGGTAACAAACCCTAAATTAAGCACACACTAGTTCTGCTTGGAGACATTTCACATACATAGATGATATTAGGTATACAAAATGTATACCTAATATTATTAATAAATCCCAGGGAATCAACCCAAATTTTTCTTTAGTTTATTTGTAGCCAAAGGGATCACTATTCACAGTAGTAATAAGGTCATCTATATGTTCACCATTCTAGATAATACACAAAAATAATGGTCTGAATAACCCCATGTTGTGGATGTCCAATTAATGAGATGACTCGTTCTATACAGTTAGGACAACATGTCTAAGTGAACATGTGCAGAGAATCAGAGCATGTGTGAATAAAAGTATGAGAAATGAAAATTACATACTTAGAAAGGATATACAATGTTGTTGTTGTTGTTAGCTAATGCTGGATTTCTGACAATGAAGTCATTAATCCTCTTGCTCTCCAATATTTTTCACTGATGGATGGGGCACTAGAAGTGGCCGGGCATATTTGAAGGTGGTCTCGATCCATTTCCTCTTGCAGATCACATAGAGGACAGAGTGGTGAAGCATATATCCCAATTCTGTTTAAATGTTTTGCCAGACAATCATGTCCTGTAATCAACCTGAAGGTTGCAACTGCTGTTTTTCGAGGATACTCAGGAATCACTGTTTGAATGTTTGGTAGTTCCCATCTTTTATTCTTTGATTTTTCATAGTAATATTTTGCAATAATTTTTTTGAATTCAGGGTTGACTAATCTTTTAGCTGCATAAAATGGTAGATTAACTATAGATTTTTGTACACCGCTGGTACCCTTTTTTGCAAGAAAATCAGCTTTCTCATTACCACTCAGTCCACGGTGAGCCGGTATCCATTGGAAGACTAGGTGTTTTTGAAGTGCTGTTAGATGGCTAAGCATCTTCCAACATTCTATAATAGTTTGGTTTTTTGGTGACAACTTGGAAGTAATTGCTATAATTGCTGCCCTGGAATCTGAGAGAATAACTGCTTGCTGAAAATGTGAAATTCTGTACAAAAGATTTTGTAGGGCCATTCGAATTGCTTCAATTTCTCCATCAAAGTTAGTAGTTCCATAACTTAAAGATTTGTAATAGGAAAAGAGGTGACATGTGACTCCAGCACCTCCTCCATCTTGGTTTGATATCAATGATCCATCAGTATAAATTTGGAGCCACTCATGTTCTGGAAATCTAGTATGGATTGTCTCTAATGCCAATAATTTCAGAACACTAGTTGGAGTATCACTTTTTTTAACTTCTTCTGTCAGGTGTAAATAATATGTGATGTCTAATGTATGTGTTGGATTGACTTTAGATATGAAGTTTTCCTTTGAATTAGGAAGGTGTACATTTTTCTTGATGTCTTGAATTTTGGAAAGAAAGCTCTCCTGGGTCTTTAGTGTATGTGTAAAATTTCTCTTGTGCCATGTATTGAATGGGAGTCTGATCAACTTTTCGTGTTGAATAAGAGCCGCTTTTTCTATTTCATATTCAATGGGGTATTGGTTGGTTAGTATTTCCATAGCTGCTATTGGTGTGGTTTTGATAGCACCTGTAATTAATCTCAGACTTTGGTTTTGAAAGATTTGAATCTTTTTTGTGTTTGCTGTTACAAGAACTTCGCTGCAGTAAGTAAATAATGGTTTTATATATACATTGTATGTTGAATTAAGCGTTGCTCTGGAACATCCCCACTTCATTCCTGTTAGACGTTTTAACAGTGAAAGGCGCCTCTCTGCTCTTTGTATTACATTTTATATTTGTTTGGTCCATGTAAGTTTGGTATCAAATGTAACTCCTAAATACTTTGCTTCCTTTGTTTCTGGTAATTGTTGACCCTCAAAATTTAGTTTTATTTTTAGTGGTTTTTTTCTTAGTGAAAAGATTTGGTAGTTTGATTTTGTTGTATTAACAGTCATTAAATTTTCTTTGGTCCACCTCTGTAAGTTGGTTAAGGATTGTTGCATGGTTTTTTCTAGTTCTGTACTTTTGCTTTTTGGTTTTGAAGTCCACATTACTAAGTCATCAGCAAATAGTGCACACTTCACGTCTGATTCTTGTATTTGTTGTGGTAGATCATTAATAAATATATTAAAAAGTGTAGTGCTGAGCACTGCACCTTGTGGTAAGCCACGGTGTACTTGTTTATATTTAGATATATTTCTTCCATATCTGGTTGCAATAAAGCGTTGTGTTAGGAAATGACATAGCCATGAAAACATTGGACCTTGTATCCCTATTTTTTTTAGTTTCTTTAGTAGTTTTGTTCTGCATATAGAATCATATGCACTTTGAAAATCAATAAAAACTGATAAATTATCTTCTTTTCTATTGAAAGAGTCTTTGATTTCTTGACTGAGAAGTAAGACTTGTTCATTTGTAGAGTGGAACTCTCTGAATCCAGCTTGACATGGGGATATTAAATTTTGTGATTCTAGGAACCAATTTAACCTGTTTGACACCATTCTTTCCATCACTTTTGCTATTATGCTGGTAAGAGCTATTGGTCTATAATTTTTTATTTCTGATGCTGTTTTGTCTTTCTTCAAGAGTGGGACAATTATTGCTTTTCGCCATTCAGCAGGTACAGTGGTTTTCCAGGATAGATTGTAGAGTTTCAGTAGTTGTTGTTTTGCTGTTTTTCCAAGATTTTTTATGAACTCTGGATGTATGTGATCTGGTCCAGGAGACTTTTTGTTTTTTAGATTATTTATTGCAATGTTCAATTCTTGCATATTAAAATTTTGAAAAAGGATATACAATGTAGAAGCAAGGATATGCAGCAGATATATGGGAGCTGGAAAAAGGATGGGAAAGCGTAGATGCAACACACAGACATTTTTGAAAATAACTCTGGGACAACCAAGTAGTTCAACAAATGCAGTAGCACAAGTAGAGCTAGGGAGAGTGGGAGCAAAAGGCAAAATGGTACAAAGGGCAGTTAATAAACCTATTAGTGAAAAATGATGCACTAAAATAATGCACTGCTGTACAGAAGAAAATGGGGGGAAAAGAAACTTGGATGCACAAGATACAGACAATATTGGCAAAAATAGGAATGGGGGAGGAATGGGCAGAAAGAAATTAGAACAGGAGTAGGGGATATTGAAAAGCAAGAAATTATAAATAGCTTCAAGGAAAAAGGCAACTTGATAGATTATAGGTATTTAAAAATGGAATGATGAAGGGAAATATACAGCTAAGTACCCAATAAAGAGGTCAGAAAGGGATATACATGGACGAGGGCAGATGTGATGAACTTAAATGGGCTAAGAGGGAGAAGAAGGGGGGAGAGATCTACTAAATATAGTATATTACATTATAATTGGCATTACATTTTGAATGTGATTACACAGAAAAGAAAGAAGAATTTAATACTAGAGAAACGGAACATTTCTAATAGGGCTTAAAGTTAGTAAAATATTTAGGAAAAATAAGGTTAAAATGGTTAAAAGAAATGTGAAGCAACTTGAAGAAAAGTACAGTAAAAGGGTAATGAGGTATAAAAGCAAATAAAATAAATAAATTAACATAGATCCCTGTAGGGTAAGGGCCTCCTACCAATTATGGTAGGGTTAGCTCAATAAGTACTCTCAGAGTGAGCTAGTCTCTGTGAGTTAAATTTCCCTAGGACAGTCTTGTTTTTACACATTTCTTACTGCCCCTACTTGCTAGTTACATGATTGTGATTGTGTCTATCTTCCCTTTATATTGGTATTGTGACACCCACACTTTTTGCTCCATTCTTTTCCACTGCACTACCGATCACTATGCTTTTATTGTCTCCCACATTTCTTTCTGCTTTACTCTGTCTCTCACTATTCTCATCTACTTCACACCCATCACTGCATTAAATTCTTGCGACCATATAGTGTGGTTCCTTACTCCCCTTTACATTCAGCTGGAATAGTAACTTTGATTTACTTCCTTTTGTCAGCTAATGATATGAATTAGTCATGATTTTCTAAGCTAAAATGCTGGTGTGCAGTGGATAAGATAGTTGTAATAAATTTAAAACAAAGGCATTCATTATCATGTTTTTAAATGTGGTTCATTGTCTCGTGGTGCTTATTAGCAGATGTATGCCTTACTCTCCTGTCAGCATGTAGAAAGACATTTTTTACTGCTATGGGACTTACATGACTGCCTCCGTAGTGCAGTTGGTAGCACGCTTGCCTCTGGCGCGGAGGACCCGGATTCGATCCCCGGTACCAGCATGGGGATTTTATCCCCTGTGGGAGGTCTGGCATGGGATGCATTCAGCCTTGTTAGGGGTTCCGGGGGGACCAGTCGAGTAGCTACTTGATGGAGAAGTAGCGGCCCCAGGTCGAGAAGGTCGTATAACTGGCTGGGAGGGCTCGGAGCGCTGGCCACGTCCCACTCTCCAGTACTGCACCCCACCAATGACGCTTGTAGTGGGCATAGGTGGGGGACGCAGCGGCTGGGTGGCAAGCCTTGGCCCTTCATGGGCTGTTGCGCTAGGGGTTTAGAAATGGGATTTACATGCTTTTCATGTTTCTACAATAAGTTTATCCTACCTTATCATCTATTACACTAAGAAAAGTGCTCTTATAAACTTGGGGTCTGTTAGTAACTTTGTAATTCATTGACAGTGAAAGAAAGAATGTTCTGTACAAGATCTTGAAAAATCATATTTTGCAAGGGCCTGTAATAAATTTCTTCCTTAATGCTGTTATAACTAGCGGAAGGGTTTTAGGGTGGAAATTCAGAAAAGAGGGAGAAAAGTTTCTGAAAATATACCTAAAAATAGATGTTAAAGAAATTACTTTATGAAGATCCAAACCAGTTATATGATTTCTCTTTATCCCATTAACTTCTAATGATTAATAAAGTTGTTATATCATATTACACACAGTGTTTTAATGTTGACAGTAAGCCGCTGACACTTTGATCTCAGTAGAGAAGCCCTGCTCAATATTTGCTGAAATCAACGGAGCATATCTAGTGAGTACTCATAAATGGAATTCAAAGTTGCATAGGTTTCTACATCTGGATTGTTCCTCAAATTTAATTTGAATTTGTCTTCAGTAAATCCATCAAGGTTGTCATAACACTCATCAACTTCTTCCACTGTTCCTCCTTCTCCATACTTTTCTTTTCCAAATGCTGAATCACATCTTGTGATGTAGCCATGCACTGCAAAAAGTTCCAACTCTAGGTATTTGTTACTGAGTAATTGTTAGGCTGTTGCTGAATAATTGTTGAGGCTGCTGCGTCTATTTTGTCTAGGGCACATACAAAGCATTTAATTTTATCAGTTTTCACACTGGAAAACTGTGCATCCCAAGTACCCTGCCTTTTATGACAGGAAACAATGGAAGGCAGAGCCTGGTACACTTCTTGATACAAAACTTGACAATTGGGAGCCTCTACAAGAAACTAATTCAGGGTAGTAATCAAGTGATTTATAATCCTCCATGATACTTTAACAAACACAGCATAGTTCATGAGCAATACATGTCACATGGTTGCAGTCTTCAAATAATCTTTGTCAATTTAGTAATATTATACGCTGTTTTGTACCAGTCTCTTTTCTCCCCAAAAGCCAGTCTGAAGAGATATAGGAGAAGTCTAATATAAGAAGCACTAGTGTAATTTTCTTAACGACCATTGGCAACAAGTCTTGAATGAATTGTAGCCTGTAAGATCCATTGCTACCAACCTATTGATGGTGCAATTTGATTTGAACCCTGAGGGTAGTCATTTCCAAGTCAAATATAAGAAAAGTTTCTCACTTTATCTTGGGTGTCTCTAGCCTTAATTCTTTAGATATTGCCTGACATATTACTCAAATATAACTGGCATATGTATACTACCTGATCAGCAGTCTTTAGAATGGTGTTTCTTTTGGCAATAAAAACTGAACGTACATTCCTTTGCTTCATTGTTTAATAGCAAGAGGAGCACTGAAATATTTATACTGCTCTGTTGCCATAATGCTCTATTAATAGTAATTACTAAAAGGATCCTGTGAACATACAGAGGAATGCTATTTTATTAATATCTAAGGGTGAAAAGGAGTACATATTTTATCAGAATGTGATATTCACAAAGGCCTTTGTCTTAGCGCTTATTTTAGGAATGTTGTTTTGAGCAATTAGAGGCTGAGCCTAATAGGACCAGGTAAGACTGTTAAATCAATATCAGAATATTAGACACAGGCCTAAATCACACTACTATACATGGCCGAATAGGAGAAGCAAAACTTGGTTCTTTCCTTCAGTCCAGCAGTTTGACCATTATAGGTCATAGGTGAGTTTTGCAGCACTCTCGTATAAATTGTAAAAATATCTTTGAGGATGAATTTAAAAATAGAAGCACTATTGACAGTGAAGTATTCTTTATGTTTGAGTAGTGTAGGTGAGTGTAAATAAGTGACTCAAAATAACCTCAAACATCTTTGAGGATGTTTCTACTAGCACTAACAAGAGCAGCTTTGTTATATTGGTTTGTTCCTGTCTAAGAAAATTAAATCATTGAAATGCAGTATTGTTCATGCTATTCAAAGGCATATTTCATTTGGGTGCATATCCCAACACCCTTTCTTTGTATGTTTTGCAAATGTAATGTACTTTTAAATAACTTAAAAAAGCTTTATCCCAGAAACAAATCATATAGACTGTGTTACTCATTATGAAGCTTGTTTTGTTATCATAAATAATATACCACTGCTTGAAAGAAATATTAGCACTGTTAAATTTTTAACAAGCTGTGGCTCAGTAAAATTGCCTTACATATGAGATTCAGAGCTGGTGGGAATGTGATCTACTTATGCTAAGCAAGAATATTCATCTATTTTTTTGCAATTTTTATAGTTTATTGAGCTGGTTGTGACTTAAAGTTTGCAAGAATATTTGTAATTTAAGATGTAGAATATAGGCAAGAGCTTTATATATTACAATCAGTAGAGTTTTTCACAAGAGTCTGTCCATCTATTTTTACAGATTTTTATGAGGTTAGAAGGAACAACTGCAGAGTGCAAAATAAACTCATGGCAGTAGTAGCATTTACAGTGTAGTCTTAAATTTTATTGTGTTCATTTAATGTGTAGGCTCATTAGATATTACAATAATGTATGCTACCCCAGCTTTTTATATTGCACATGCAGAATTTCCTATTTAAGAATTGTCAATGTGAAATTGTGCTTGTAAAACACGATTTTGTTCACAATAAAATTAAATGCATTTGTTTTTCTTCTTAACATTAAAGCAGATACAGTCAAACACAAAGACAGTTGGGCCTGTATTTTAGATCAGCACCCTTCCTATCCATCCATTATTTTTAAGATAATATTCATTAAAAACAAATATATGAATAAAATGAGAGCTTTTCTGAGAATACTGTTCTGCACATTTTTTCACTGGTATGTGATCTGATAGGTGATAGAAGCTAATTTTGGTGTGCTAAATTGAATGGCACTTTCCATTTTTCTCTATCCTGTAAGGTTTCCTCACAAATCACAAAATAATATTTTGAAAAGTGTTTTTTATGTAAAAAACATATGTTATAAGATAAATACAGAATGGAAAATTTCTCAGTAATAAATGCATATAAATACCTACATACCTGCAAAAGAAGACGTTAAGTTACTTTCTAGTTGACTGGAAGGATAGCTATGTTGATTTATGTGTATGTTGTGGTTGAGAAACTTCCCTTTCCAAGCACCAACAGTAATTCACTAACGTTGCAATGTTCCACCGACCCTGATTACTAGATGAAACTTTTCACATTTTTCATCACTGAAGGAACCCAAATTATCAGGAAAATAGTTTATATGAGAGTACGAGAGGTAAAGCTTTGAACTCATACTATACCCAAGAGCTCGTAGCTTTTGTAGTATGGTTCTCACAATTTCTTTGTGTTGCAGATCTTTTATATTTCCAAGAAACTTATTGACTACCTCTTTGAAAGCACACCATGCTTGCAGTTCTCTATCATTCTTGGTGTCCAAAAATGCATTATCCTTCATTAGCTGTCTAATCTGAGGTCCATCATGATCTTAGCTTTGCACATCACAGAAAATTTATTGCTCAAGTAATTCATTTTATTCACCATATGATTTCAATACAGAAAAATTGGCTTCATCAAATCAAGTAATATAATAATACATAATGCATAAGGTGCATGTAGAATTAGACAGGTTTGAACAATAAATAAATACTGAATAGATACATAATACATAGTGCATCTCACACAGAGACACACCCTTAATCTAGATTTACAAGTTTCCCTCATTTAAGCATTCCTCTGTGGAATAATATTTATTTATTTATTTATTTATTTATTTATTTATTTATTTATTTATTTATTTATTTATTTATTTATTTATTTATTTATTTATTAGGTAAGTTTCTAATCTGTTTTTAAATTTGTTAAGGGTTACAATGAGTTTTATTTTAGAAAGAAGTCCATTATAAATGAGAATACCATTATATTTAAAGTTGAGCTCATGTATCTTCTTCCTATGTAATGTCATATGCAGATGTAACCTTTCCCTAGTGTTATAATCATGTACTTCTGAGCATTCATTAAAATTTTCCAAGTTTTCTGGCATCTGAATTGCCATCTCAGATATAAATACAAGGCAGTGACAGGATTTTCAGTTTCTTAAACCATTCTTACTGCTAACTGCTTTAGGTTCATCATTGTTCATCATTGTATTCTGAACATTTAAATCATGTCACTACTGTTTCCCCATATTTTTATACCATATGTAATAAGAGAGTGAAAATTCAAAAAGTATACCGTTTTTAGGGTATTTACATTTATATATTGCTTTAGGATAAATAGTAGATAGCAAGATTCTACTTAGGTTTTTTCATAAGGATTCAATATGTACATTCCAATTTAAATGATTGTCTACCCAAATTCCCAGAGATTTTGTTTTTTGCCTGTAAAACATGAACCATTCTTGTCCAGTCCTTTCACAAATTATTTCACAATACCTAATTTTGTATGCAAATAACATTTTCCTTGAATCAATATGACTGGCATTCTTTTCTCCTGGCGTTAAACCTTTTCTCTTTGGCCATTCTCTCATTGTGCAGTGTTTATTCCTGCTGTCGCATTCGATAAAAACTTGGGTATTTTGTATATTCTTGTTGCTCTAGTAAGATACTGGATACCTTTAGGACTCCGCACAATAGCCATTGCTGTTTCTTGTAATTAATTCTTTCTAAAATGGTTGCAAGATTTTCATATTCTTTTAGAAATGGAATGTGCAACTGGTATTAAGGGAAATTTGCTTCTGTTGTGCAATAAAATGGCCTTTAGACTTCTTTTCAAGCCACCAGTAAATAAACACCAATTGTTACTATCGTTAGGGATAGTGATTTTTAGCATTTTGATTTTACTATTTAGCACTTTATAAAGTTTTCACATTTCTTATATAGTGTTTTGTAGCATTTTATGGAAAATATATATTTTAGGTTAACCCAAGTAAGTGGGCCATTTTTAAAAAATAAATTTAGTATTAAATCCATAATTGTAAGAAAATACTGCCTTAATACAATAAAATACAACAAATATAATGGTAGTAAAGTGTGACTGTGACAGGGTTTTTCAGCTCTCTGACAGTCATTAGCGTACCCCACCCCCTAAGCTGGGCAGGCAGTAGAAGCAAGGTCATGTTCCAAGTTAAACCTCACACATTATAGCACAGTACACGTAGTCAGTAGGCCTGAACAATAATACGCAGCTTTAAAATACCAGTCAGGTAATTGAAGACATTGTTGGACTACACAATTTTAAGAGGAGGAAGCAAGAAAGTGTATTGTGGATGTAATTTTAAACTTAAAATCTGTCCTGGAATTTTCTACGACACACAGATAATAGTCTTGGGCTGAGATAAACCGTTTCGATGGATGGGATGGGTGAGGTTGAAGACCTGTTATTTCTTCAATCTCCTACCTGCAACCAAGCTTTTCAGTGTCACATATATACAATATTTGTGGAAGCAAACTTACCTGTTAGTATTATCACTATAAAATATGTTTTTCTTTAAAACAGCAAGTCCATTTCGCATTTATATCGCATTTTGATACTCATTTAGCATTTTAAGTGGTTTTCGCATTTTAGCACATATTCAAAACATGTTTATAGTGAATTAATTGATCATTAACAATGTAAATATGCAAGTATAGCCATTTTGTATGCAATTTGCACTTTATCGCTAACACGAAAAATCATCACCCCTAACTATCATACGTTGGTCTTTCCAGTATGGTACATCACAATAGACAACTTGGTCTTCCATCTTAAAGAAATTCTTTGTCTCTATTCCTATACCAGGAAAATGGGGTGTCTGGAGCCAGCATATTCTTCTCTTTAAACCTTGATCCAATAATTTCCTCTTGTTTTTTGGTGAGACCTAAGTCTCTTACTAAGTTGTTCAGCTCTTCCTGACTAAAATGTTGCGACTTTTCTTCAGCAGTGTGTGCTGCAAAATTGTCATCTGTGCTAAAATTTTCTGTTGACCTAGAGACTGAACTCTCAGCATCCTCTAGTTGAGCTGGTGGAATAATATCTACTCTGTGTGACATAGGTCTTATAGCTGAAGCAAGGCCATCTGAATATTTAATTTTTGGTTTATTTGTGTTATTGTACCCTGATACTTTACACATGCAGAAGTAGCAATCGTCATAGTAATTTTTTTGTTCACGCCATGTCATAGGAAGTTCATTCATTCTGTTTTCCAGTGCCTTAATCCTTAACTACATGTTTTGTAAACAGTTTGTGGAGCCCATGTTTGACTTTGATCTTCTAGCTTAACTTTAAAATAATCAAAATACAATTTCTTCAAAAACGGTGTAATGTTAGTTTTCTGCCTCCACAACAAGAAAGAATGACATATAAAAGAAGTTATTTGGATTGTTCACACAGTTTCTCTTAGAAAAGGTCAAGCCATTGTGTATCACTACACAACATAAACTAAAAATAAAAAATAACTATGATGAATCTCTTGCAGAAATCACATTACTGATCCCTGTGAATTATAGAAAACAACTAAAGATCTGATATGTTAAGGCACATAAGCCCCTGAAGGGTGAGTGTCAAGGGCTGTTTATCATGCAACAGTTGACAGTTTTGTTGTCTGCATAGGGTCATGCATTGATAAATAAACCCCAGCCGCTTGGCACCTAAGCTGTTTTACATCAGTCATCAGCTCATCACATAGGAAGATAAGGGATACAGTATAGGGAGCCATACAAGGTGTGCTTTTTTTCTAAGTATATATGCGGCCTGAAGATGTGTAATATTGTATGTGTAATTGTTACGTTATTCATCTTTTACTGCAAAATATATTTATAATCACAATTATATATTAGAATCCAATATATAAAAATATCAAATTTCATAAAAAATGGTATGTTAGGTGTAAGCTGTTGTCATTTTTTAAATCAGCGTGCTTGCTTCCATATAAGTGCCTATTTTCATCAAAACTGGGAAAGTGTCGCAGGACAGTGGAACCAGTGGACAATCATACTCAGATTTGGTGGCATTAATTACTCTACATACAGAAGTTACTGATGTTCATTATTGCATTAGGAAGCTACTATTTATTACTTATGGTAGGAAAACTGTAAACTAACATTTTAACCAGAAAAGGAACAATTTCCTAGAAGATATAAAAAGTACATGTTATAGACCTTGAATAGTGAACGTAGAAATTAGGTGAATTTATACAAATTAAGTACAAATGGATGAATATTTATTATTTATATTTTCAAATACATACAGTACATTAAAACTTCTGCAAGATATGACCACACACAACCATACATGAGAATCTTGAGATTATGTAGGAGAGACCCGGGCAAGTTAACGAGTGGGGCAAGATGACAAATGACTTAGTTTAAGTTTATGTTGTGAGGCAGTACCACCTTAAGTATACTAATAGTACTGTATACTTCTGTACACTAAAACCTCGCACCAAGCTGCTGTCTCCATTTCATTGTTTGTTCGATAATGCTCATGTATTTTGTCTAACGTGTTGTAATTTGACAGGCCTTCGATGCAAGATCTCCTGATCTAACAAGTACGCCATTTAGTTATTCTTTGCTGTACATGACTACCTTAAATATTATGCTTTCCACAATCACTATTTGTTTATATTTTCTTGTTTATCCTACCACAATAATCAAAGACATCTAACATTCCCGATCGGGGCAAGTTAACGATATTGCCCCAAGGGCTTTATCATGTTTTCTTCTTATGTTTTAATACATTTTTCTATTTTGTGATTTTCATGCTGCTACCATTAAGACAAAGCTGTGCCGAAGTATTTTTTATTTTAACCATTGCCTAAAGAAAGAGCATCAGTGAAAAATGGAAGAATCATAGGCAATATGCAGGTGTCTTAACGAGCTCACCTATGTTGGTTCAGAAAGAAGTACAGAAGCAGGTACAAGAACATTTAAAGCAACAAAAACGAGAGATTCGGGATGCAAAAAAAGGAGTTGTTACTAAGAAACAGAAGTTTGATTCTTGTAAAAAGAGTAAGAAGCCCGAACTGTCATCAGCTCAATCTTATAAAGAAAGTGTAGTGCAGTGTCCAGCTTGTGACAAGATTTAGTTTGATCCTTCATCAGAAGACTGGATACAGCATGGTAAATTCTACACATGGTGGCATTAGAACTGCTCAAATTTTTAAGGGGGAATATTTATGTGTGACTTTCGTTAATGAAAACCATTGATTTTGAGAAATTGGTTTACTTTGAACTACAATATTCAATAATTCAGTTAATTACTGTACTGCAGTATACTTTCTAAGAATAAACACATATTCAACTTTCCTCACAATTGTCATCTTATGCATAGTTTTTTAAAAGTGCAAAAATAATTTTAATTATAATAAAATATAAATGTATCTAACTAGGTGTAATACAACAAAAGACTATTCTAATAACACATCCAAAGAAAAATAAATTATTTAAAAAAATTACTTTTAAAATGGTTATCTGTTGACTTTGTCAACTTGTCCCGGTTTCCCTATTGCCTTTTGATGCAAAATTGGATTTTCCAGATGTGCCAAATCTTGAATTAAAATTTAACTACATAATTCCATTTAAAGAAATTCAACTCCAATGAAACTGCTACTATTATTGTTTCATTTGTATAACCCCATTTTAATTTCTTCTTTCCCTGATTACCCTCCCCTTATGTGGGACTTACAAGCCAGTGCCTATGATCAGACGCCTGTCAGGGAGCACAGGAACCTCTGGACCAGACAGTGTGAAGACCTGGAAGTGGGTGGTCAGCCAAGCACCAGATATGATAGTGAGGAAGAGGATGATATGAAATGCAGGTGAAATCAATGATTGGAACGGTGATAATGAAGCAATTGGTGGAATGAGAGTGGTCGTATTAGGTTCTTTGACTTCTAGTACTATCAGTTATTTCTTAAATTACCTGTACATTTTTTAATGCTATATTATTATTATTATTATTATTATTATTATTATTATTATTATTATTATTATTATTATTATTATTATTATTATTGGTGTTGTCGTCGTTGAGGTTGTTGTTGTCTTTGAGATTGTTGTTGTCATTGAGATTGTTGTTGTCGTTGAGATTGTTATTATTGTCATTGTTATATTTTTATTAGTATTAAGTTGGCAAATCCTCCTGCTCAATCAGGAATTGAATGCTGGATTGGAAAGCCAGAACCTGACCACTTAGTTGCAAAGGCATGTATGAAATTATTATAGTGATTCAGAAGAGATTGGAATTGTACCACTTTTGTTGTCAGAAGTTGGAAATGAAGTGAAACAATCTTTCAAGCATTAGAATTGTAATTTTGTAATGCCAAGTGGTATAATAAAACAAAAATCCATTGATATTCATGGAAATGGCAATTAAATATCTGTAATTTCTTCCCTAGAATTTCCAAGATTTGGAATTATAGCCTGCAATTATTTTAAAGAAATAGTTAAGTAAAGTATGATTCCAGGACTAGATTGCAAGAGTGAAAACATGAACTTTGTCCAGCGCTGTGAGAAATGTTTTTCGAGGACCAGGCAACTACTACCTCTCAACATGTCAGTCACAATCTTGACAAAATGTCAACTTCATAAATGCTTTCAACCTTCAGTCATGGCATTTCTGCCATATGTTTGAGTTATTTGACATATATCCTATATGATTGAATTATTTTTAGACAAGCAGAGTAGATGAAATTTTATACTTTTGTGTTATGTTGGTTCTTATGATTAATAAATGTAAAGGCTCCACAATTTCCACATCTCAATATTCAATAAAGCGGAAAAATTCACAGATATAACCTTCCCAAGACAGCAATTGAAGCTTTTGAGCTTGGTACTTAATCTTTAAAAAGAAAAGAAAGAAAAAGAAACTGTTAATTCCCAATGGCACAGTTCTCACTATGCTCATCTACACATCTGTAGAATCAGAATAAGGATTATACTGAAAAGTTTTAGAATGTGATTTTTCTAAAACAGTTTCTTTATATTTGACAGCTACAAATTTGTCTGGAATGCCCTAGAAGAACAAAACATACGCCCGAAATGCATAAGACTATTTGTAAAAGTGTACAAAGGCAGTAAGGCGAAGATAAGAACTGAAAAACCAATAGACCGGGACATAACATAGATGACTCACTATTATCAAAGCTTTTCACCAGTCGACTGGATACCAACTCTGCAGACTGGAATGGTACCAAGAGTATGGAATCAACATAAATGGAGTCAGACTAATTCATTTGAAGTTTGTGGGTGATATCGTACTGATAGCAGAGTCAGTGCTGAGCTTAGAACAAACACTCAATGACCTAAACAGAGAAAGCATGGAAGTAGGACTGAAGATGAACGTTACAAAGACTAAGTTAATGGCCAATGACTCAGACGTAGCAGTCAATGTCAATGGTGAAACACTACAGTATGAAACAATACATTGATCTAGCACAATATAGTTAACATTTCACATGAACATACACAAAGAAATTAAAAGAAGAATAAATAAGCCAAGCTTGCAAAAAATTCTGGGGCCTAAAACACATGCCGACAGACAAACCCAGAAGAAGAGCCTAAAAGCTGAAGTACTGGAGAGCTGTTTTCTTTGACAGTCAAATTTGGTCACTAAATGGGAACACAAAGTGCATGATACAAATGTGTCAATGAAGAATGGAATACAGGATACTGCAAACGGCACTGAAAGACAGAATCCGGAATGAAGTTAGTAGATGAACAGACTTGAAAGACATTCCCATAGCAGGATACCTCAAATTTAACTAGGGCAGACACATGGTGAGGATGGAAGGAATGAGATGGACTTATAAGACAACCGTGTGGGACCCAGTGTTGCCCTGTCTACCGAAGTAAAAGCAGAATATTTTATTTGAGAAAAGCAGGAGAAAACAGTAGATTTTTTAACCGAGAGTTTTGCTTAGTGTATACTTATTTACAACATTAATATAACTAATAAAAATATAATTAATTTATTATTATTATTATTCATTATTATTATTCATTATTATTCATTATTATTATTATTCATTATTATTATTATTCATTATTATTAGTATTATTATTACTATTATTATTATCACTATTAGTATTATTGTTGTTATTATTATTACATTTGCTCCAAAATTCTTGCACTGTAGAGTTACTGCCACATGCAATGTCAGTATTGCCCAATAGCCTCCATTCTGTATCTATTTGTTGGATTTCTTCTGCTTTCACCAAATTAGGAAACCGAGAAGCAAGTGGTGCAATTGACTGAATTTACCTGATTTTAGCTGGTTCTAACACTTCCAACATTGTAAGAAGAGAATCACTTAATGAAAAACGACTTACTATGTTGCAAACTAACAACATAAAAATCAACACAGCGTAATTTGAAAACTTACTATACATATTTGTCGTGCAGGAATAATTTTGTCAGTGATATTTAAACTTTGGCACCAAAATATTTAGTTTGTTCAATAATGATTGGCACTCCCCCTATAACTCCTGCAAAGTAGCAGTTTAAAATATGTGTCGATGTATGGGTGAAGATAGATGATAGTACTGTCTACTGCCAACAGATGATGTTGCTACTTCCCATAGATGGCACACTGGAGCAGCACTTGTACCGTCTTGTCAGTACGCTGGTGGACATCAGTGAAACAACATGGAGGCAGACAAGCACGGGGAAAGGTGGACTGTGCACTCAGCTTGTCAATGACCTGATATTGGAGAACAGGCGAATCACATTTGATGAATTAGTGCAGGCAAAAGGTCTATCACAGGGAACCCTCCACACCATAATCCATGAAGATTTGAAGATGAAAAAGGTGTGTGCACAATGGGTGCCACATAGCCTCACCAATGCGCAGAAACAGAAGCGTGTGGAGGTATGCCAACAGTTGCTGCAACAGTACAGTGCAGATCCAGAGGAATTCTTTGCGAAACTGGTCACCGTCGACGAGTCATAGCTTTTCCATGAGACTCCAGAAAAGAAACGCCAGTTTATGGAGTGGAAGCATGCTGCGAGCTCTCGTCCCAAGAAGGCACGGCCAGGACTATTCATTCAGAAACAAATGGCAACTGTGTTCTGGGGTAAGAAGTTTACCACTAAAGACGAACTTCATGCAGTTGTCCATCAGTGGTGCCGGAATACCCCCAAAGAATGGTTTGCTACGCAAATACGGAAGCTGCCAGAGCGATGGAACAAGGGCATAGACATTGGCAGGGAATACCTGTAATGTTACCTGAATGAGTTTGCTCAATAAATGGTTCCTGTAAACAAAAAGAAAATTGTAGTGCCAATCATTTTTTAATGCTCCTAGTACATGTTTTTCACAGGAAGAAATACTTTTGGATTCCCGTATTCAACTTTATTTCAGTGGAATCCAAGTGTTCAGGTCTAATGTAGCAATCAAGGATAGTTCCCAATGCAGAAACAGCAGATGTGGTATACTATTTATGTATACAGGTATTACAGGTATACAGGTATTAATCTTTTATTTTTATGCAAGAGGGAAATGCCTTGCCTGAAAATCTTTTTCGGAAGAGTGAATTATATGATGTTAAGGAAAATAGTGTTTAAAAATGGAAAACAAATAAAAAACAGATTTTAAAGTACATTCAGTTTGTAGCACTAGATCAGTAGATTTGCAAAAAAGCAGGAGAGAATCAGATGGGCAGACCTGTTCACAAAGCAAGCGGGAAATCAATGGACAAGACAGGCAAGGAACAGAGGCCAGTGGAAAGAACTAGCAAAAAGACTAAACTCATATATAGCAGAACAAGATCAAGTGTGACAAAACTAGTGAAGTGTCTGTGAACAAACCAACATGTAAAAAGAGAAGCATCAGGGAACAAATGTGCTCTTTAGGAGTAGCTCCCCCGCTGAGTATACTTGAGCTGTCCTGCATTTGGCAGGTCTTAGCCCTTATGGGACATTATAGGCTAAACTATAAACTTTCTAATGTTTCGGAAGTCCATTGTTCTGTAGTTTCTTTGATTTGCTCTAATAGATTCTTAATTATCATCATTAAAGTTTTTGTATTCACCCAAAAGTGAACTTGGCTAGAAAACATTTTCGGCTTAGAATTTTTATTATTTTAAATAGACTTAAACAATGTGAAGATTGGTTTACAAGCACATTTGACAAAGAAGCCCCATCTAAGGCAACAATGTATAATTGGTACAGCAAATTCAAGAGAGATCAGTTTTTTCTTAGTGATAAATTTTGCAAAGGACGTCCAAAAACTGCTGTTACTGATTAAAATATTGCTACTGTTTGAGCAATGCTTGAAGATGATCAATGCACATTTTATGAATTTATTGGAGTGTCATTAGATGTTGGTATGAATTAAATCCAAAACATTTTACATCAAAAGTTAGATGCGAGCAAATCTTGATGGCAATGGATTCTATGTAAACTGAATCCCAATTAAAACAGAAATTCATTGATTGGTGCAGAAAAACTAGAAAAATTCCAAGGTGCCACTTAAAATTTGATTTGTAATATTGTTACTGGTGATGAATCTTGGATTTATTGTTATGATCCTGAAAAGAAAAGTCAGTCAGTTCAATGGAGCTTTTGAACAGAACCTAAGCCTACAGAAGTCCAACAAATTTGCAGTGCACTTGAAGATGTTTGCTAGTCTTTTTTTTTAAAACATGGCACATTGCTACCATAGCATTAGAAAATAGATATACCATTACTGCTGATTGGTTTATATATGTCTGTTTTCAGCAAAGTTTTGAAAAAGCTCATGTAAAATGCCCAAAAGGAAAACTAATTTTACATTATAACAATGCATTGTGACGTACACCAGAACTAACAATTGAGTATTTGGATGCCCTAAAGGCCACTATACAGTCTGACCTAGCACCTTTGGTTTCTTTTTGCTTTGAAAAATAGGAGATAAAATGTGTGGAACCATATTTCTGTCACCTGAAGAAGCAGTGGAACATAAAAACTTGGTTTTCAAGTGCTTCTGAAGAGTGGCATCATTGCTTTAATAACTGATTTCATCAAATGAAAAAAAGGGGATAATTGAAAAATGTTTATGGGCGATAGATAATTTGAAAAACAATAGAATCATTTAAATTTTTTAAAACTAATCCTTGTTTGATTTTCTAAAAAAATGTTTGTATTACCCTTATGTAAGCTGGATCAGTTGTAATTTATTTTTCTCCATCTTCTGTTTATAAGCTTTCCATTATGCCATCCATCTACACTGCTTGAAGTAAAATATAATCAGTGTTTGTTTTTATGCATTGTATTTTGCATTGAAATAGCGTCAATAAAAGATCAAAGGCATATGGCTCAATATCTTTAGTAGATGCAACAGTTCATGTTCTGATATCCAGGTTCTTCTACTTTCTATAGTTAGTAGGCAGAGGAAGTACATTATACCAAACAAAAAATTTTAAAACAAGATTTCATTGGTAATGCATATTTTTAGATCCCTTAAATCCAGTGAGTGACTGGTGTTTAAGGGCCCGTCGACAACTAGGTCAGTTGGGCCCCAAGTCAAAAGATCAAAACTCACCACCCGTTAAAACCCACCATTAAAAGTTTAAAAATAAAAAGGTTAAAACAGGTAAAACTTAAAACCAATCATAAAACAGTAGCCGTTAAAAACTAAAGAGATAAAACACCCTAAAAGTCCAAACAAGCTATGAAATAAAATACAAGTTAAATTTGCTTGTCAAAACCAATTTGGGAAACAAACTGCAGCACTGTACTCACAGCTACTGAGTTGTTTCCCAAAATTGATGGCAGAGTAAAACCTAGGTCATGGGATTGGCGCTCACGGGCGTATCGCAGACAATTCAGGACATGTGCTACAGAGAGTTGTACAGAGCACGTAGCACAGATAGGTGCCAGGTCACCACATAGAAGGTGCCCATGAGTTGCTCTTGTGTGGCCTATCCTCAAGCGGGGTTAGGATCACCTTTTCCTGCCTGGAATCCCTGTAAGAGCTCTGCCATGGTTGAACAGTGTCTTTGATTGTCCACAATTGAGTGCCACTTAACCCTTTCCAGGACTGCTCCCATACAGCAAATACATGGCGTCCATGGCAGAGGTGTGCCATGCAAATGGTGATCAGGAGGAGGGTGAACACCGCAAAGTCAATGAAAGTGGATACACTGTTTTCATAGGGGAGGAGTGAAAGCCGGTGCAAAGCGCCCACTTGGCAATAGATGTGTGGCAGTAATTTTAGGTCACACCCCAAATTCACCAGTTTTGTTGCATTTTAATTTTATTATATGATAATTTATGAGTTCTTATTTAATAATTGCTGTCAAACTATGTTAAATTATGAGTAAGATAAAACAGCTCTCCACTATAAATTAATGGTATTGGGTATGCTATGGATATACAGCATGGCAATGCAAGCATACATAAAAGGAGATAAACGCGTTGGTCAATATTTTCCGAAAATTATTAAAAGGAAATCGTCTATTGGTTAAATTGAGTTTCAACTATAATAAACTGTTTTTGGAATCGACGAACATCGTATAGATTGTAAAATATACGCAATAGTTATTTGAAATATAATAGTTTAAGCCGAAAATAATTACGGAATAACTTCAATAACAATCGAGAGCTTTTATACCTCGCTTAATCGAAATAAAACCAAATATTGTAAAGATCAGTGATTATAGAATGTAATCGACGTGAATAAAAACAATTTATAAGAGAAAACCACATTTTCGAACGACTTCCCTGCACCCGTGACGGGCCTGCAAGTCTTATCACAGAAGGAACCGGCCGAGCGGCAAACGACCGCCGCAGATGTTATAGTCAACTGCAGTTGACGCGTGCCGGAATTTTGTCCCTCAGTAAATCTACTGGCATGTAAAAGAACTCCTGAGGGACAAAATTCCGGCACACCGGCGACGCTGATGCGATCCTGGCAATTGACAGCGTCGTTAAACAACAAAATAATTTTTAATAATCGATGTGCTCAAGAAAACAAGAGCGATAGTAGATCGTAAAGTCGTCAACATACAGTGACATCGGGATTCCGCTACGAACAACACCAGCGATGCCGTTAATAGCTGCGGCAAAAAGCATGACACTGAGTATCGACCTCTGGGGCACACCATTCTACTGGATCATCTCTTGCGAGAGCGTATTTCCAATGCGGACACGAAAGCGTCGAAGTTGTAAAAAGTTTAAAACGAATGCGACTTAGTGACCCCGTAACCGTGAAGAGTGCGGAGGACACCATAGCGCCAGGAAGAAGACACCCACGACATGCTGCTTCAGCAGAAAGGCGTTTTCTATATAGCACTCCATGCGTGTCAGATTATCGACACTGGAGCGATGGTGACGAAAACCACACCGAACATTGCTCAGCAGGCTATTCGTCTCTAGCCACCACAGTGGACTAAACGAGTGTTAACCATACGTTCTAAGGTCTTACAAGCGACATTCGTTAGGCAAACAGGGCGGCAGCTAGAGGAAAGCGTCCTTTGTTTTCCTGGTCGATGGATAGGGATGGCTATACCCACTCGCCAGGAAGCCGGAAAAACCTTTTCAGCCCAGATACGGTTATAAATGCCCAGCAGGAAGGACAAAGCCGCTGGTGGAAGATGAAGCAGCACTTGTCGATGGATGTCATCTGGACCAGGAGAGCAATTCTTAACAAGAGAGAAAGTGCGCTAGCTCCGCTACAGTAAAGGGTGCATTGTACGGTTCACTACAGTCACTGTTAAAATCAAGAACTGTCCACTCGGCAGATTCCTTGAGAGGTATAAAAGCTCTGTCGTAACTATTCGTTTGGCTAGTACCAGCGAAGTAGCAAGGGCGGCGGCGATATCCTGTTCGGAGGTATAAGTGGTACCCTGTACGACAAGACCGGGAATTATCGTCTGGCGTAACTTGCCGTTCATACGCCGAACGGCAGTCCACACCCTTTGTGCCGAAAGCGACGGGAAAGGGAAGAGACGTAGGTTTCTCAGGAGATGCGCTTTGCACTTCGAAGTGCAAAACGTACCCTGGCACAAGAACGTTTGTAGGTAATATAGTTCTCCGTAGGATGTGAATTGAAAGCGCGCTTGCGCGTTTTGAAAGCCGAACGGCATTCCTCGGTCCACCAAAACACAGGGACGTGACGAGGTGTAACGGAACCGCGAGGAATGCAGGAATCCGCTGCGAGCAGGACAGAACAGGTAAAATACTCCATGTCATCGATGGTGTCTGTGAACAGTGTTTGTAAAATGAATGAGGGAACGAATCTTCCCCCAGTCAGCCTTGGAAATAATCCAGTGAGGATGCCGTGTCGGCACAGAATGGCTACCAGATAGGTGAATGTTAATGGGGTGATGATCGCTGTCAAATAAGTTGGAATATACTGACCAATCAAGAAGTGGTACCAATGACGGGCTACAAAAGGAAATTATCTAGAGCGAAGTGTGTACCATAGGCAGAGGATAGGAGTGTAGGGACACCAGTGTTTAACAGAATTAAGCTGGACATATCGCAAACGTGTGCTGCAAGGCACCCAAGAGCATCGTCAGTGTCGGGACTCCAGTGAGTATTATATGTATTTAGGCTTTCACAGCCGGTGTCTTGACTATTCGAAATGTTTAGTTCTTCCGGCCTTGTAGGCCGTGGTCTAGAGGCATGGTAGACACCAACGTTTCGCCAAGTACTGCGCTTGTCATCATCATGGTAACACGATCCTCCGTCTGCACTGGTCAGAGTTTGAATGTGGAAGTAGAGTAGTGGAAGTAATGACCGTTAACGTCCGTTACGGTTATTTATATGGGTGGGGGGACATTATTTCCCTGGCTACGGTAGTGATTGGCCAGTTGTAGGTGGGGTTTTATTACAACTGTTGTGTGTGTCTGAAAGTTTAGATAAAGTTTCAATAAGCACATGTGCCACGGAGAGTACAACATTGCACGTCGCACAGACAGGCGCCGGATCACCACGCAAAAGGTATATGTGTCTTGGGTTCGGCCTATCTACAGGCGGGTTAAAATCGCGTCTTCTCGCCTGGAATCCCTCCAAGAGATCTGCCAGGGTTGTACGGTGTCCTTGATTGTCTGTAGCTGAGTGCCACAGACTCCTGCCAGAGAGCAAATAGATGGCGACGAAAGTGTTTCTGCACATCTATATACGGGAACTACGGGTGGAATACTCCGGCATGCGACATCCGCCGCCCCGTTGCCCGGAATATTCACATGGCCTGGGATCTACGTAAAAACAAACGGATATCCGCGAGACAGTAGCTGCGAGAGAAGTGTCTGAATTTTAACAATTAATGCCGCGGTGCTGAGAAAATGTTGGAGGACCTGAAGAGCGCTAAAAGTGTCTGAACAGATGATAAAACTTCCAGAACCTGAACTGGAGGTAAAAAATAAATAAAATATGCCAAACAGCTCGGCGGTAAACACTCAGCTGGTGTCTGGAAGGCGGTACTATGAGCACCATCGTCGTATACAAAAGTGAAACCCGTAGCACTACCCATGGGAGCCATCGGTAAATATCGGAGTGTAAGTCGGCCCAGAACTTCGGTGAAAAGTTGGCGAAATAACAAAATGTGGGGTAGCAGAGCCTAACAGCTCCAGGTCGAAGCGTGCACGCTGTAGTTGCCAGGGAGGACAGTGGCGAAGCTAATGCCGCTCTTTGGCTGGATGCTGGAGAGCATGTGCGACAAGCAGTTCTCGAAACCGGATACCACTTGGACGGGAGATAGTTGTATTCCGCATATAACGGTGCGCGAGCTCTGGCTACATTACAGGTGGAAACGAAGGATGGCCTGGATGAGCGGCCAACCTTGCCATGTAGGAACAAAGTAATAACGAGCGTCGGACAGACAGTGGAGGTTCGCCAGAATCAGCATACAGACAATCCACTCTACTGGTACGGAAAGACCCAGTAGTCAGACGGATACCACTATGATATATTGTGTCTAAAAGACGGAGTTTAGAGATGGACGCCACGCCATAGATAAAACGCCGTAGTCTAATTTGGTCCGGATCAGTGAGCGATACCTCAACAGGGCGGTGCGATCGCCGCCCCAAGGTACCCCAGATAAAACCCTGAGTACCCGAAGCAAACGATCGTAGGAAGCACGGAAATGACGAATACGGTGCTCCCATGAGGGTTTGCTGTCGAGGTGTAGGCCCAAGAACCTCAGGTGCGGAGCAAATGGAAGACGTGTGCCACGCAGATGAGAATCTGAAGGACGGTGTACACCACGAAGTCGATGGAAATAGACACACTGTCTTTTCGTAGGGTAGAACTGAAGGCCGGTGCAAAACGCCCACTTGGCTTTGGTTTGGTCTAAGGGCGCTCAACTTCTAGGTCATCAGCGCCCTTAAAAGATTTATGGCAATAGTCAGATATACATTTTACGCAAAAATAAATATACTAGTAACAAGGAAACTATACACAAACAGCAAAAACAGTGGAAATAGCCAGATATCAAACAAGGTGATTAAAATGTCAAAAAGCATAAAAAGAGATCTAAAATTTTAAATCTTCAAATTGATATCACACTCAGCTAAAAACTATCAGCTCTATCAACCGTTTTTTTTTGTCGTCCGCTAAGACCTCTGCAAGTCTGGCAGGCAGCTGCAGAGAATCACGAACGTGCGATAGAGAGCAACAATATAGCAGCACGTGATGGACAGATAAAAGATTGACACACAGCGGACATAGAGGGGCAGGGCCCCTTTTAAATAGGTGATCATGCGAAAAATTGCAGTGCCCTATTCTTAATCGAGCCAAACTAACTTCCTCGCGGCGAGATGTGCGACAGGAAGTTATCCAGTTTATCGGAAGTTCTTTCATTTCTCTAAGCTTATTACCGCGGAGAGCTGACCACTCGTGCCAGGACGACAGCACCGCTCTCCGCTAAATCTGTCATGTCATTTCCCGACAAACCTACGTGACCAGGAATCCATGCACACCCCATGTCAACGCCAGAAGCATGTAAAACATGGAGGGCATCCTGGGTACGCTGTACAAAAGGGTGGGGATTGTACAAATGACAAAGGCTCTGCAGTGCATTAAGGGAATATCTCAAAATCAAGCAGTCACCTAATTTACGATGGCGCACATACAAAACCGCTCGGTAAATTGCATAAACCTCTGCAGTAAAAATGGAAGTGCTATTTGGAAAATCGAATGTATGTGGTTCGGTTCCATAAACATAAGTACATCCAACACCGTTGGTGTTCTTTGACCCGTCGGGATAAATACATCGACGATCAGTGTAGCCTGACAAGAATTCTATAAAAATAACGTGCGTATACTTGAAATAGGCATCGTGGACTTCTGGTGTACGGTCATCTCAAGATCTACATGGGGGGTGCCAGATAGCCAGGGGGGGGGGGGGGTAAAGCCTCTCGTCCTTGGCGAACATCCTAGGCAGTTACACTCCAAGCTTCACTACAAGATCTTGGAAACGAAACCCCCCAGGCTTAGGACTAAGGTTGCTATACCTATATCGTTCTCTTAGCGTGGTGGTGAAAAAAGAAGCGAAGGTTGGGTGCTTAGGCATACATCTAAGCGCACAACCATAATTTGCCAAGAGAAACTCAGGCCGATATTGCAGAGAAGGTTCTGCAGGCTCGGCGTAAAGGCTCACCACTGGGCTTGTTGGAAAAGCTCCTATTGCTATGCGGATGCCTCTATTGTGGAATTCGTCTAGTCTTCTCAGCAGAGATGTCGTGCTGACGAATAAACAATACACCCATAGTCTAGTTTGGATCGGATGTGTGCGCGATATATCCGCAACAAAGTAGTCCGATCCGCTCCCCACGATTTGCCATTTAGTACTCGCATGCTATTTAGGGAACGGTCATATCGGGCTCTTAGATGTGCAATATGCGACGACCAACTAAGCTTCCTGTCCAAGATCAAACCCAGGAAGCGTGTCTCTTGTGCGAAGGGAATTAAATCTGTACCGAAGCGAAGCGAAGGTGCTAATCGTCTCCTGCGACGCCAGAAATTAACGCAGATTGACTTCTCAGTTGAGAAACGGAAGCCGTTATCTGGAGCTCCATTCTCTAAGGTTGTCTAAACATTGCTGCGGACGCCGTTGTAAGAACGCCGTGCGCTGAGAAGTGCAATAGACAGTGAAGCCTTCTACAAATAGGCATGACGAAACTCCAGGCGGAACACATTTCCAGAGGGAGTTAATTTCTATAGCAAAGAGCGTGGCACTAAGTACCGAACCCTGAGGTGCTCCCTCCTCCTGAACAAAAGAATTAGAAAAAACCGAGCTGACCCTTACTCGGAAAAAGCGGTCCTTCATAAACTCCTGAATGAACAATGGTAGGCATCCACGTATGTTCCAGGCATACAGGGAAGGTAGAATCCCTGCTCGCCAGCACGTATCATAAGCCTTCTCAAGATAAAAAAATATGCCGACGGTTTGACAGTTCTTCATAAAGCCGCCCATTATCTGTGTCGATATTGACACAAGATGGTCAACAGTTGAACGGCGTCGTCGAAAACCACACTGGATGTTGGTCAGTAGGTTACGACTTTCTAATCACCATACCAATCGTACCTTGCAAACGCAACTGGTGAGGGAAATAGGACGATAGCTGGGGGGAAGATGACGGTCCTTTCCAGTCTTCAAGAACTGGCAACCCAAATACGATTATAGACCTCGAGCAGGAATGCCTTAGCTTCAGGAGAGAGCTGTTGTAGCATTTGTACATTAATACAGTCCGGTCCTGGTGCTGATAATCGCGAAGATCTAAGAGAATATTCTAGCTCCACCATGGTGAAAAGGCGATTGTAATCTTCTACGTTTCTAGACCGAAACGCGAATTATTGAGATTCCACCTTAGTTTTAGTTGGAAGGAACACAAGGGAGTAGTTTTCCGAACTAGACACTTCAGCGAAAGCACTGCCAAACGTATTAGCCACTTCCAATGAATCAACAACAGCTCCTGTGGCTCTTTTTAGTACCGCAATTGGTATATGGGTCGTCTTAGCTGCAACACGCCTTTACCTACCCCACACAACCTAGGAAGGTGTGTGTCGGTTAAATGAAGCTACAAATTTGCTCCAAGATGACTTTCTTCTATCCTTAATGACTTGTCTGGACCTAGCGCGCATTTTCTTGTATTGGATTAGGTTAACCAAAGTAGGGTGACGTTGGAAAACCCTAAGAGCACGCCTTCAAGCACGAATGGCATTACGACATTCTTCCGTCTACCAGGGAACAGCCCCTCCAAAGGAATGACGCATTGACGTGGCGGAGGGGCTCAGTACCCGATCCAGACGGCCTACTAAATGCCATTTTTGAGCACTGGTAAGCATGAGGTGAGGGGAAGCAAAGAGAATTCCAAAACGGGTAGATGAGGCTCGGTAGTCTTGGTCGACGACTCACCTAGGAGAAGAGGACTCCGAAATCAAGCTCCCCCAAGGGGTGCTACTACGGTAGGCACGGGTTTGGCGTTCCCGGGGTCCCGAGCCATACTCTCGATTGGGTTCGCTAAGAGGTGAGAGGGCACACGCCAAACGCCCTATCAACTTTGGTCCACTTTTGTGTTTGACCTCCCACATGATACCTCCCTGTACACAATCTGATGGATAACCTACGCGCGGGTTGTAGGAGGATGGGGTGACGCAAGGGGTGACTGTGTAACCGCGTAAGTCCCAGCCCCTGGTTATCATGTAGGATCTGTGTGCGTATTCGCTGATAAAGGTCAGTCCCGGGGAGGGGCCATTGCATGAGCTGATGCACTCCTGAAGGCGATTCGGTCCCTCTGTCTATACATTGGGAGATGAGACCTTAGGGTGAGCAAGGTCCAGGCCGGGACTCTCACCTAAGCTGGGGTGGCGCCCAGGATGTGAGCATGCCAACGGACACATTTGCAATGTGGAGGATTAAAGCGCCATGAGTTCACGAAAAACTCAAAATAAATCAAAATACAATAAATCACGTGTAAAGGAAGTAGTCGAGTCTTGTGGTCCTCGCTACTTGGTTATCTCGAGAAAAGAGGAAGGAAAGAAGTTCCTATCGGTGAGCCCATTTGTAATGCAGAAGGGATAAGATAGCTGGTCCAGTGAAGTCATGCACTAGATCCCGAAATGGCACGCTTCTAGTTGAATGGCATTCAGCAGAACAGGCAGCTAAATTACAAAAAGCAAACCTGTTAGCCAGCTATCCAATACGTGTAGACCTGCACAAGACATTGAACTCGTCACGCGGTGTGGTTAATACCCGCGCATTAGACAGACTTAGTGTCGAAGAGATTAAAGAAAACCTAGGAGATCAAGGTGTTACCTGTGTTTATCGGGTTCATCGCAAAGAAGGCGGTGAATTGAAGCCTACTCGTACCCTGTTCCTGACCTTTGATCGGGTAGATCTCCCTCAAAGGATTAAGGCAGGATATGAAGCGATAGAAGTAAGGCCATACATCCCGAACCCAATCAGGTGCTTTAAGTGTAACCATTTTGGACACACAAGCAAACTGTGTAAAAGATCAGCTTCCTGCGTCAACTGTGGAGGCGTCGTTCACGACGCTCCATGTTCATTGCCTCCCAGTTGTGTGAACTGCAGCGGCGAACATCCAGCTAATTCGCGAGAATGCCCGGGTTTTATAGAGGAAAGGGCAATCCAGGAAATCCGAGTCAAAGAGGTGCTCTTCTCAGAAGCTGAGAAACTCCTGCGCATCCGACAGCCCCCCCCCTTCCAAAATCCGGTACCTAAAGCTCAGTCACAGCTAGTCGGTAGAGAAGCGGGAAATCGCTACACAAACCAGCGATCAAGCCGGGGTCATAATTTCACAAAAAGCTCTCGTGTAAAGAACAGTTCCAAAGCCTTCAACATCTACAGGTAAATCTACGTCTCTTACGAAGTCCGTAAAGGAAAAGCACATCTACAAGGTCACAGTCTAAATTGCCAGTCTACAACAATGGCAAGAATGAGCCCGTTATTTATGTTCCTTCACCGAAGGAATTCAAGAAACAGTATGTAAAGTCTGACTTCCTCAAGGAAGAAAACGTGTATGTTCCCATTCAACCCAAGGGAAAAAAGAGCCAGCGTTCATCCCCTCGAAGATCCTCTTCTGAGGATTCCACTGGGATAGGCACAGACCGACGGCTTTCATCTTCGCCGGTATCCATGAGCAATCGGATCGAGGCTCTCGAACCGAAGTTTGCTATGGGGAGACGCACCTCCTCGGTAATGGAGATGCAAGAAGATCCTGCCTATGCTGGGAGACACCCATCGAAAAAGAGGCAGGATAAAACTGAAAAAGTCTAAACCCAAAAAGATCACCTACTCCAAAGTAATGAAGAGTTACCTTGGAATTACCTGTTCCATACACAATGCAATATGGCTATCCTACAATCGACCATACGTGGTATAAGAAGCCAACGTTCAGAACTTGAGCTTTTGCTCAAAGAAAACGAACCTCTGGTTGCATGTTTGCAAGAGACTAAGCTGCGTCCTCAAGACGCTTTCCATCTAAGGCGATACACCCCAGTACGGTGTGATGTTACACCAGAAGAGGGTGTTCCGGCACATGGCGGCACTATGATGCTTGTCAGAGATGACTATATATGCAAAATCTACCATTGCAATCTGATATACAATCAGTTGCTGTACGGATTATACTGCCAAACATCCAGATCACCATTTGTACCTTATATTTGCCTCCGTCCCATGACGTCTCGCACATTGATTTAGAAGATCTAGTTTCCCAGTTACCAACACCGTTTCTGTTGGTAGGAGACTTCAATGCGCACCACCCACTTTGGGGTACAAGCCGCGCTTGTGCGAGAGGTACGCTCATTGGCGATTTCTTGGATAGTCACAACTTAGCTCTCCTCAACACCGGAGAGCCTACATTAATTTCGGACACTTCATATAGTTTCTCGCACCTTGATCTTGCTGTTTGTTCACCTCAGTTGGCAGTCTCGTTACAATGGAATGTCATATCTGATTTACAGTAGTGATCACTTCCCATGTCTTATTAGTCTCTTGACGCAAGATACATGTTCCACACGTATGCCCAGATGGCGTTTGGACCATGCCAACTGGAACCTTTACACCCAGCTGGCTGTCTTTACGTACAACGAGCACGACTCAGTGAATGATTTGCCGCAGCATCTCACGGAGACGATTGTCTCTGCTGCTGAACAATCAATTCCGCGGTCGACTTCACACCCCCGTCGATTTCCCGTCGCCTGGTGAACGTAAGAATGCCGGAATGCCATACGTGCTTGAAGGCGTGCTCATAGGGTTTTCCAACGTCACCCTACGTTGGATAACCTAATCGATTACAAGAAAATGCGCGCCAGGTCCAGACAAGTCATTAACGATAGAAAAAAGTCATCATGGAGCAACTTTGTAGCTCCTCTTAACCGACACACACCTTCCTCGGTTGTGTGGGATAGGTTAAGGCGTGTTGCTGGGCAATCGACCCATATACCAATAGCGGGTCTGAGAACAGCCACAGGAGCTGTTGTTGATCCATTCGAAGTGGCGAATACGTTTGGCAGTGCTTCCGCCCAAGTGTCTAGCTCGGAAAACTACTCCCCTGAGTTCCTTCTAATTAAAACTCAGGTGGAATCTGAAGGCTTTTCGTTTCGGTCTAGAAACGTAGAAGATTACAATCGCCTTTTCACCATGGTGGAGCTAGAACATTCCCTTAAATCTTCGCGATTATCAGAACCAGGACCGGACGGTATTCATGTACAAATGTTACAACAGCTCTCTCCTGAAGGTAAAGCATTCCTGCTCGAGGTCTATAATCGTGTTTGGGTTGACAGTATACTCCCAAACAATTGGCGGGAGACCACCGTTATTCCCATCTTGCAGGCTGGAAAGGACCGTCATCTTCCCTCCAGCTATCGTCCTATTTCCCTCACCAGTTGCATTTGCAAGGTAATGGAACGCATGATCAATGGACGATTGGAATGGTGCTTAGAAAGTCGTAACCTACTGACCAACATCCAGTGTGGTTTTAGACGACGCCGTTGACCATCTTGTGTCAATATCCACACAGATAATGGACGGCTTTATGAAGAACTGTCAAACCGTCGGCATATTTTTTATCTTGAGAAGGCTTATGATACGTGCTGGCGAGCAGGGATTCTACCTTCCCTGTATGCCTGGAACATACGTGGACGCCTACCATTGTTCATTCAGGAGTTTATGAAGGACCGCTTTTTCCGAGTAAGGGTCGGCTCGGTTTTTTCTAATTCTTTTGTTCAGGAAGAGGGAGCACCTCAGGGTTCGGTACTTAGTGCCACGCTCTTTGCTATAGAAATTAACTCCCTCTGGAAATGTGTTCCGCCTGGAGTTTCGTCATGCCTATTTGTAGAAGGCTTCACTGTCTATTGCACTTCTCAGCGCACGGCGTTCTTACACCGGCGGCTGCAACAATGTTTGGACAACCTTAGAGAATGGAGCTCCAAATAACGGCTTCCGTTTCTCAACTGAGAAGTCAATCTGCGTTAATTTCTGGCGTCGCAGGAGACAATTAGCACCTTCGCTTCGTTTCGGTACAGATTTAATTCCCTTCGCAGATGAGACACGCTTCCTGGATAATATCTTGGACAGGAAACTTAGTTGGTCGTCGCATATTTCACAGCTAAGAGCACGATGTGACTGTTCCGTAAATATCATGCGAGTACTAATTGACAAATCGTGGGGAGCGGATCGGACTACTTTGTTGCGGATATATCGCGCACTCATCATCATAGACTATGGGTGTATTGTTTATTCGTCAGCACGACCATCTCTGCTGAGAAGACTAGACGAATTCCACAGTAGGGGCATCCGCATAGCAATAGGAGCTTTTCCAACAAGCCCAGTGGTGAGCCTTTACGCCGGGTCCACAGAACCTCCTCTGCACTATCGGCGTGAGTTTCTCTTGGCAAATTATGGTTGTGCGCTTAGATGTATGCCTAAGCACCCAACCTTCACTTCTTTTTTCACCACCACGCTAAGAGAACGATATAGGAATAGCACCCTTAGTCCTAAGCCTGCGGGGTTCCGATTCCAAGATCTTAGTGAAGCTTGGAGTGGAACTGCCTAGGATGTTCGCCAAGGGCAAGAGGCTTTACCCCCCTTGGCTATCTGGCTCACCCTCTGTAGATCTTGAGATAACCGTACACCAGAAGTCTACGATGTCTATTTCAAGTATCCGCACGCTTTTTTTTTTTTTTTTTTTTGTAGAATTTTTGTTAGGCTACACTGATCGTCGATGTATTTATACCGACGGGTCAAAGAACACCAACGGTGTTGGATGTACTTATGTTTATGGAACCGAACCACATACCTTCGGTTTTCCAAATGGCACTTCCATTTTTACTGCAGAGCTTTATGCAATTTACCGAGCCGTTTTGTATGTGCCCCGTCGTAAATTAGGTGACTGCCTGAATTTGAGCGACTCCCTTAGTGCACTACAGAGCCTTTGTCAGTTTTACAACCCCCACCCTATTGTACAACGTATCCAGGATGTCCTCCATGTTTTACACGCTTCTGGCGTTGACGTGGTATGTGCATGGATTCCTGGTCACATAAGTTTGCCGGGGAATGAAATGGCAGATTTGGCAGCAAAGTCGGCAACTCTCACGTGTTACTTCGGAAGACTTTAGCCTTGAAGTGCGGAGAGCGGTGCTGTCGTCCTGGCATGACGAGTGGTCAGCTCTCCGCGGTAATAAGCTTAGAGAAGTGAAAGAACTTCCGGTAAACTGGGTAACTTCATGTCGCACATCTCGTCGCGAGGAGGTTAGTTTGGCTCGATTAAGAATAGGACACTGCAATTTTTCGCATGGTCACCAATTTAAAAGGGACCCTGCCCCTCTATGTCCGCTGTGTGACAACCTTTTGTCAGTTCGCCACGTGCTGCTAAACTGTTGCTCTCTAGCGCACCATCAAGATTCTTTGCAGCTGCCTGCCAGACTTGCAGTGGTCTTAGCGGACGTCAAAACAGCGGTTGATAGAGTTTTTAATTTTTTAGTGGAGTGCAATATCAATTTGAGGATCTAAAATTTTAGTTATCTGTTTATGCTTTTGGACATATTTATCACCTTGTTTCATATCTGGCTATTGCCACTGGTTTTTACCTTTTGTGTATATTTTTCTTGTTGTTGGTATTTTTATTTTTGAGTCAAATTTATATCTGACTATTGCCATGAATCTTTTAAGGGCGCTGATGACCTCGAAGTTGAGCGCCCTTAAATGAAACCAACTCAACTCAACCAGGGAACGGGAAATCACTGGGTTGTGAAGTCTACCGCGGAATTGATTGTTCAGCAGCAGAGAGAATTGTCTCCGTGAGATGCTGCGCCAAATCATTCACTGAGTCGTGCTCGTTGTACGTAAAGACAGTCAACTGGTTGTAAAGGTTCCAGTTGGCATGGTCCAAACGCCATCTGGACATAGGTGTGTAACATGTATCTTGCGTCAGGAGACTAATGAGACATGGGAAGTGATCACTAGAGTGTAAATCAGAGATGACATTCCATTGTAAGAAGACTGTCAACTGAGGTGAACAGACTGGAAGAACACGGTGCGAGAAACTATTGTAAGAATCAGAAATGAATGTAGGCTCTTCAGTGTTGAGGAGAACTAGGCTGTTAATGTCAAGGAAATCAGCGAGGAGCTTGCCTCTCGCACAAGTGCGACTTGAGCCCCAAAGAGGGTGGTGCGCAATGAAGCCTCCCACCAACAGAAACGGTGTTGGCAACTGGGAAACTAGATGTTCTAAATCAATATGCGAGAAGCCATGGGACGGAGGCAAATACACGGTACAAATGGTGATCTGGATGTTTTGCAGTAGAATCCTTACAGCAACTGATTGTATATCAGAGTGTAATGGTACAGATTTTGTGTATATGTCATCCCTGACAAGTATCATAGCGCCGCCATGTGCCAGAACACCCTCTTCTGGTGTGACAGCACACCGTACTGGGGTGTATCGCCTTAGATGGAATGCATCTTGAGGATGTAGCTTAGTCTATTGCAAACATGTGACCAGAGGTTCGTTTTCTTTGAGCAAAAGCTCAAGTTCTGGCCGTTGAGTTCTAATACCACGTATGTTCCGCTGTAGTATAGCCATATTGCATACTGTATGGGACAGGTATTCCAAAATAACTCTTCATTACTTTGGAATAGGCGGTTGTCGAATTAATTTTGCCCTTTTCTTCTCTATTGGGCTTAGAGTTTTATCGGGGGCTTTTTCGCGCCTTTTTTCCACTGGGGTCTCCCAGTGTGGGCAGATCTGTCTAACTCTAAGTCCTCTGCCGTAAACGACCGTGTTCCCATAGTGAATTTCAGCTCGAGAGCTTCGAACCGGTTCGACACGGAGACCGGCGAAGATGACATTCGCCGATCTGTAGCCATCCCAGAGGATTCCTCTATAGAGGATCTTCTAGATGTATTTGGACTTTTCTTTCCCTTTAATGCCTTGGGAGAAACCTTACTCTCTTTGAGGAAATCGGATCTTTTATACTGGGTCTTAAACTTGATCGGTGAAGCATCATATATTATCGGTGTATTTGTCGAGGTCGACTTCTTTGCCGGCGACCTTCCTGATCTGCTGTATTGAACTGCGGTGCTTGTAGATGCTGTAACGGACTTGGGTAATGTCAAACGCTTTGGATGTGATTTAGCTACGAGAATTTTGTCTGAAACTGTTGCCCCATTTATATCACTAGTTTGAGTTGCGATTTCCCGACGCGGCACCGGTTTAGCTGTAATCGAGCTATAGATACCGGAGTTCGGGATAGCGGGCTGGCGCAAACGTAAGAGTTTCCGGGCTTCTGAGGACACCTTCTCTCTAACCCGGATCTCCTGGATGGCTCTTTCCTCCATATAATGGGGACATTCTCGGGAGTTTGGTGGATGTTCTCCCCTGCAGTTAATACAACTGGGAGGTGATGTACGGTCATCGTCGTGTGCGATGCCTTCACAGTCGACGCAGGTAGCATTACCATTACATAAGTCACTTGTGTGACTGAAGCACTAACATTTGTAGCATCTCAGAGGATTCGGGATATCTGGTCGAACTTCAATGGATTCATACCCAGCCTTAATCCTTTGCGGGAGATCTACCCGATTAAAGGTGAAACAGGGTACGAGTGGGCTGAACCCGATATATTGCTGTTACACCTTGATCTTCGAGGTTCTCTTGAATCTCCTCATTGGACATGCCATCTAATGCCCTGGTGTTCACCACTCCGCGGGAGGAGTTGAAAGTCCTATGCATTTCTACGCGTACCGGATAGCTGCCTAACATATTCGCCTTAAGTAATGTAGCCCCCTGTGGTGCTGAATTAGCTTCAACCAGCAGCGTGCCGTTGCGAGATCTTGTACATGCCTTAACTGGGCCAGCTATTTCATCAAGACTCTTTTGTATGACAAATGGGTTCATCTATGTAAACTTTCTTCCTTCCTCAGTTCTGGTAATTATTAAGTAGCGAGGACCAATCGATTCAGCTACTGGCTTTCCAATTCCTTTCTGGTTTTTAAAATTTGGTTTGGGATGTCCCATGGCGAGGATATCCTCCACCTTTGCAAATGTCTCCAATGGCATGTTCACATTCTGGGCGCCTATCGGCTTAGGTGAGAGTCCTGGCCTGGACCTTGCTCACCTTAAGGTCTCACTTCCCAATGAATAGACAGAGGGACCGAATAGCCTTCAGGAGTGCATCAGCTCATGCAATGGCCCCTCCCCGGGACTGACCTTTATCAGCGATTACGCACACAGATCCTACATGATAACCAGGGGCTGGGAATTACGCAGTTACCCAGTCACCCCGTGCGTTTCCCCATCTTGCTACAACCCGCGCGTAGGTTATCCATCAGGCCGTTTACAGGGAGGTATCAGGTAGAAGGTCAAACATAAAAGTGGATCAAAGTTGATTGGGCGTTTGGGCAGTTGCCCTCTCACCTCTTAGAGGAACCAAATGGAGAGTATGGCTCGGGGTACCGGGTACGCCAAACCCGTACCTACCGTAGTAGGACCGCCTGGGGGAGCTTGATTTCGGAGCCCTCTTCTCCTAGATGAGTCGTCGACCAAGACTACCGAGCCTCATCTACCCGTTTTGGAATGTTCTTTGCTTCCCCTCACTTCTTGCCTACCTGTAGTCAAAAATGACACTTAGTAGGCCGTCTGGATCGGGTACTGAGCCCCTCCGCCACGTCAAGGCTACATTCCTTCGGAGGGGCCGTCTAAGTGATGGATGTTATGTTCAGCTGCAGTTGACGCCCGATGTGCTGCAAGCTATAAGAGTGATAGTATATCAGTGGCGTGTGGTCCATGTACGCAAAGTAAGCAGGCTTACCCTGTACAATGCTACAAAATTATTTATATTATCTAGCAGCACGTTCTGATTCTATGTTAAGCGCTTGGCTACTGTAGTTGACCTGAACTAAGATTTCCGTTTTATTGTACAACGATACGCTCTCAATACGTGCAATCATCCGTGCAACAACCTACTGTGTCCGTGAGGACTCGTTTCCGTAGGTTTTCGGGTCAGCTCCGGCACTGGCTCAAGAGAAGCACATGTGTTCAATGCGGGTCTAGGTGAATCACCTTCGAGTATTGTCGCAGTTTAATAAGTGTATTTCAAGTGAATATATAAGTAACGAGTGACTTTTTGCAGTGAGTTTAGCTTTATTATTCGATGACAAGTGCGATATCACTGACATCTTATTAACAGTTGATTTATGATAGAGTTTCAGATAGTTTACCACGTGCCGTACTAGAGCAAAATTATCTGTGCAAGGTAAGCAGTTTCAAACCGTGCGTACACTAGTGCTTGCGAATAGGGGAGGAAACACGGAATCTTCGCTTTCTTTGGAGAGCAGAACTGCAGACGCGGATGGTTGCACTGTGTGCAATATTATCTCACCAAGTTTTTCTTCTAGAAATTATTAAGTGTAACGGTATTAACAGTAATACCGTTGGATATAAGAAATTATTATAGACTTGGGAACAGCCAGAAAGTGGAACGGTTAGTGTTCACTTAAACAGTGGAGTTGAACAGAAGAGGACGTGGAAAATGGAACTGTCTGAAGTTGTCAATCCCCATTATGCATTTCCAGTATGATTTGTATTAATATGTGCCGTTCTTGTATTTGCGTTTGGATTAAAATCTGCGGAACAGACTGAATTTGCCCAGCTCACGTATACAGACGATGACCGGAAACCAACTGACAAGAAAAGAAAAATTAAAGACAAGCAAAAGTCACATGTTGGGCAAGGAAATACATCAAGTGATGAACAAGCAGATATAAAAGGGACCGCTTAAAAGATGCTGAAAAAGAGCAATACATAAAAACTGTTTCTAAACAAAAAAGGCAAGAAGCTTAACCTGTAAAGGAGCAGAAAAATACAAACAAGGATGTTACCAAAATAATTATAACTAGGAGCTAAACAGACAAAAGGAAAATAGAATGAAAATAAAGGAGAAGAAATTAAGAACAGCAAGCTGAAACGAACTAGGGACGTACTCCTGATGGAATTCTACCAAGATAAGGAATCAAAGAGAATGCAATTCCATTTTCCGTCATGATATAGGAGCATTCAGGGTTTTGTGTTATATACTCTAGGTCAAGTTTAAATGTTTATTTAGTGTAGGTCAAGTTTATTGTAAAAAAAAGAAGACTTCTGCTATTTTTGAAGTTTGGTGTAGTTAGGATAAGTTTAAAAAGGATTTTAAAATGTTTGAATTGCGTATATGATTTGTTGTTTTTTCGTATTCTTAATTTCACGAGATAGGATGTAATGTTAGAAAGGCTTTACTTAGCATATAGATATTGTTTAAAACTTTTAAGTTATTTCAATAAATTGTTAGTTATGCATGTGTTGTTTGATGTGAACTTGCGCTATCCTGAAGATTCGGCGGATAGGAATTAATCAAAGAAGAGTGATATTTAGAAGGGTAACTTAATAGCTTATAGCAGAGTGGCGCAGAAGAAAAGATTAAAGTTGTGCAGGAAGGAAGGAAGACCAATGCCTGATCTAAACATTACCACTCCAATGAAAAGTTGTGTAAGAAAATTCAATTCACAGCTATATATTACTAATGAATGGCTTACTGGTTTACCACACAAACAAAAGCTTTATTGTTGGTGTTGTCTTCTTTTGCTAACGAAAAAAAAAATGTATGGTTTAGTGGCGGGTCCAGTGACATGGGGAACATCCATAAAGCAATTAAAAAACACAGTTTGACTAGCACTCATCTCCAAACCATTATTCTACTAAAAACATTAGGTAAATCCAGAATTGACCATTTACTGGATACTCAGAAGAAAATGAGGGAAAATCAGCACAGCGAACTAGTAAGAAAAAAATAGAGAAGTAATGAAACGCCTAATTGATATTGTTTTTTTTTTGGGGGGGGCAGGAATTAGCATTAGGGGTCACGATGAGTCATCAGAATCCAGCAGCAAGGGGAATTATGTAGAACTTGTAAACCTGCTTTCTCTGTATGACGACAAGTTAAGAACCTTCATTGAGCAGGGACAGTGTTTACTGGGCTATCAAATCTGATCCAGAAGTCAATAAGTAATATTCTAATAATGGAAATAAAGAGAGAAATAAAAAAGACCAGTTTTGTTGCCATTGGTTTGGATGAAAGTACAGATGTTGCAAATTTATCCCAACTTTCTGTACTAATGAAAGTAGTTGGACCTGACGGTGACGTTCAAGAAAGGTTTCTCCGCCTTATAAATATTTCAGATGATCGGCCAGCTGATGCATTATACACAATCTTAAAGGAACTCATGCATGAATTTGACTCTAGGGAAAAGCTAGTTGCTCAGATATATAATGGTGCGGCTGTTATGGCGGGGCATTTAAATGGACATCAAGCAAAAGTACGAGGATCATTTCCCCAAGCTCTATTTGTGCACTGTTTCGCCCATAGATTAAATGTAGTTCTGTCACAGACGGTTTCACACACTCAAGAGTACAGGATATTCTTCATGAGTGTTAATGGATAGCAGCATTTTTTCCAAGCCTTCTAAGAGAACTGAGGCCCTGGATAATGAGAAACACAAAAGATTGCCGCGTGTTTCACAAACACGCTGGAGCTACAGCTCTGGTTTGGTGGAAAGAATATATGAATTCAGAAAAGAACTTCTTTCATTGTTTGAAACTATTGAAAATGCAGATGAGAAATGGGATCAAGATACTTATACTGCTACACGCAGTTTCGTAAACAAAATGGAGGATTTCACCTTCAAATTTATGTTAGAAATATTTGCTGTAATATTCCCCATCACGGACACTCTGTATGATATTCTCCAAGCAAAGTCATCTGATATTGGATATTGCTTATTGAAAGACACGGAATTTTAGAGGGCCTTAGAAGAGAAGCGCAATTCGATGAAGTACGGGACAAAGTTGAAGAAGCCATTGGTGATCCACCGCCTACGAAACGTCATACCAGCAGTGATGGTTTGAATAGGAAAATGCACTACAAACGTTTGTATTGTGGGTTCTGGATACGCATCTACTCCATCTCAGAGAGATTTGGTAATATTGAGTTTATGTGTTTTCTGGAGTTGTTAAATTTTAAGAACTTCCAACAAATACAAATCGTCTTTTCCAGAATTATCTTTTCAATCACTAAAAGAGTCCTATGGGACAGTCTTTGACTTTGTTGCGTTGAGGTCACAACTCTCTGTCATTTGTGTCTAGACATGCATCATAAATCTGAATGATCTTATAGCCTTCATAATACAATGAATTGAACAGAGCGTATAGTCAAGTGACAAACTTATCTTTGATAGCACGAGAGAAGGAGCTTCTGGTAAATCAAGAACAGGATCCCATATTCTATTATCTTGTGACTGACGATTTTGCCAAGAAAGGGAGGAGAATCCAGCTCTGCTTCAAATAAGACAAGGTATCTATATTTTGTATCTATATTTTGTTACAAAGTAATGTACAGGATAACAGTGATACTATTGTTTTTAATTGCATATACTATATATCAACATATTTTCGTTTAACCATTTACAATGAGACTGCTTTCACTGGCCAATACCTTCACCACACACCACTGTAGTATATAGCAAATTCGCCAACATACAGTGACACCGGGATTCGATTACGAACAACACAAGAGATGCCACTAATGGCAACGGTGAAAAGCTTAACACTGAGAATCGACCCCTGCGGTACACCATTCTCCTGGATCTTCTCTTGGGAAAGTATGTTGCCTATGCGGACACTAAACGCCGAATTACTAAAACGTTAAAAAGAAAAAACAGCTAATTGACCGCACAAACCATAACCGTGCTGAATACTGAGGATGCCATAGCGCCATTTAGTGTCGTAGGCCTTCTCCAGATCAAAGAAGACACCCATGGCATGCTGTTTTAGCAGAAAAGCATTTTTGACGTAAGTCTCCAAGCGTGTCAGATGGTCGATACTGGAGCGATGGCGACGAAAACCGCACCGAACATTGCTGAGCGGGTTATTCGTCGCTAGCCAGCACATTAAGCGAGTGTTTCGTTCAAAGGTCTTATAAACGACACTCGTTAGGCAAATAGGGTGGTAGCTAGATGGAAGTGTTCGGTCTTTTCCTGGTCGAGGGATGGGGATGACAATACCATCGCACTAGGAAGACGGAAAAAGCTTCTCACGCCAGATGCGTTTGCAAATGTCCAGCAAGAAAGAGAAAGCGGCAGGTGGAAGAAGAAGCAGCATTTGGAGGTGGATATCATCGGGACCAAGAGAGAAACCCTTAGCGAGAGACAAAAGAGCGCGCCAGCTCTGCTAAGGTAAAAGGGGCGTTGTGGGATTCACCATAGTCACTGTTAAAATTGAGAACTATCCACTTTACAGGTTCCGTGATGGCTAGAAACACTCTCTGTCTAGGATGTTTGCCAAGGGCGAGAAGCTCTACCCCCACCCCTTGGTTACCTGGCACGCCCCATGTAGATCTTGGGATGACTGTACACCGGAAGTCTACGATGCCTATTAGTATTCGCACCTGTTTAGAATTTTTGTCAGGTTACACTGACCGACGTTTTATTTACACCGATGGATCCAAGAGCACCAACGGTGTTGGATGTGCTTATGTTTATGGAACCGAACCACATACATACGGTTTTCCTAATAGCACTTTCAGTTTTACTGCAGATCTGTATGCAATTTACCAAGCCGTTTTATGTGTGTGCCGTCGCAAATTAGGTGCCTGCCTGATTTAAGTGATTCCCTTAGTGCAACTCAGAGGCTTCGTGAGCTGTACAACCCCCATCCTATTGTACAAAGTATTCAGGATGCCCTGTATGTTTTGCACGCTTCTGGCATTAGCGTGGTGTGTGCATACATTCCTGGTCACGTAGGTTTGCCTGGGAATGAAAAGGCGGATTTGGTAGCAAACACAGCAACTACAGAACCCAGTATTACCATCTCTCGTGTTATTTCGGAAGAAGACTTTAGGCTTGAAGTGCGGAGAGCGGTGCTGTCGTCCTGGCACGACGAGTGGCCAGCTCTCCACGGCAACAAGCTTAGAAAAGTGAAAGAACTTCCGATAAGCTGGATAACTTACTTAAGCATATCTCGCCGCGAGGAGGTTAGCTTGGCTCGGTTGTGAATTGGCCACTGCAATTTTTCGCATGGTTACCTATTTAAAAGGGACCCCGCCCCTCTATGTCCACTGTGTGACAACCTTTTGTCAGTCCGTCACGAGCTGCTAGAGTGTTCCTCTCTAGCGCACCTTCCATATTCTCTGCAGCTGCCTGTCAGACCTGCAGAGATCTTGGCGGACGACAAAATAGCGGTCGAAAAAGTTTTTAGATTTTTAGCGAAGTTCAACATGTTTTTGAGGATTTGAAGCTTTATATACCTAATTTTGTATACTCTTTTGACATATTTATGGGTTAGTTTCAATTTTGGGTTTTGCTATTGCTTTTTATATTTATATACTTTCTTTCTTTAGTAGTAATTTTATTTTTTTATTGAAATTTATATTTGGCTATTGCCATGAACTGTTTTTAAGGGCGCTGATGGCCACAAAGTTGAGCGCCCTTAAACCTACAACCTGCTATCCCCCTAAAAACGTTCTATCTCAGCTATTCGTTTGGCTAGTAGCAGTGAAAGAATTGTGCGTCGGTGATGTCCTGCTCGCTGGTGTAATGGAAGCCCTGTACGGCAAGACCGGAATAATCGACCGGCGACACTTGAAGTACATACGCCGAACAGCAGTCCACACCCTTTTTACTAAAGTGCGACAGGAAAGGGAAGAGACTAGGTTACCCAGGATGTGCGTTTTGTACTGCCCTGGCATGAGAACGCTTAAAGGCAATAAACTTCTCTTCCTTAGGATGTGAATTGTAAACACGCAGAGGACGTTTGCGGACTTCAATAGCCAAAACGACATTCCTCGGACCACCAAGACACAGGAACATGACGAGGCGTAGTAGAACCATTAGGAATGCTGGAATTCGCTGCAAACAGTACAGAACATGTAAAATACTCCAGCAGTTCATCGATGGTGGGAAAGACATGCTCGTGGAGATGAATGAGGGAGCGAAATTTCTCCCAGTCAGCTTTGGAAGTAATCCAGTGAGGATATGGTGTTGACACAGGATGGTGTCTGGATAGGTGAGTGTTAATTGGATAATGATCACTGCCAAATAGGTCGGAAAGGACCGACCAATCAAGCAGGGGTACCAAGGACGGGCTACAAAAGGAAACGTCTAGGGCAAAACGGTTTGACCTCTGCTTGTGGACGGCTGGTGAGCGTGTGTCCGTACTGCGGAAGATGTAGTTGCTGGTGCAGATACATTACGGGACGGTGGAGAGGTGCTCGCCGGTAAATCGGTCTGTGTCGAAGCATCTGCGACGGGCACATGCTGTATGGCAACAGTGGAAATAGTTTACAATGTACATTATATTGGATAGTGGCATAGTCATAATGATACTGCCCTAATTTACACGATTGGTATCCTTGCTGGTTTATTTTTATATATTAGCGCTTCAGTGTCGGACTGCAAACTAGACGAACTTAAACGTAGAACACGTTGAATAGGTTTATCCATAGCAGGATCTTGTTCAATCTCAATATGCTAAACAGTTGTTCACATCAATAAGTAATACTATATAGTATATAAATCTGGAGCGAAGTCCTGCGTCTCGTGGACCTTGAGTGAAGTGTGGCAGCAATTTATATAAAAACCTTGCAGGGAATTCTGTGCGTGTAAAGTGATTAAATTTGATAGACAAGCATATATTTTAGTAAAACCCAAACGCCTTCATCCTGCTTCCTACATCTATGCTCCCGTGCCATATGTACAGCTAGCCAGGAGGTCGACCCTGAGACAGTGCAAAGCAATCCAGGTCCTACGACGACGAACAAGGTGAGAGGCCACCGGGTGTAACGACGAAGAGACATCACGACAACATAGATCAACAACAAGAAGAGGTAAGGATACCGCTAAATATAAAATTACATTGTTCTGGTTTTCTGAAAATTGCCAACGGTGTAGTTCTCTCCTGTAAAATGTTGCATTTGGAGAACTTAGCTCCATCTCACACCACACGTGGGTCGTTAATCATACTCTAAAACGCAATGCTAACAGTCACAAGTGGAAAATTCAATTAATCTTGGATATTTATAAAACCCTCCAGCCATACTTTTCACCTGCTATAAAGGAATGAGAAACTGAAAAAAAAAAAACTCATAACTTATGTACGCCTCCAAGAATACGCATTTGGGGCAATATAAACGTCCCCTCAACATAAATATCAGCGTCGTCTTGTTCAACTTTTGGGAATCCGGTATACTCGGTTCAGAACTCCATATCTGAACATATACAATCTTCAATGTGTGCTAAAAACAATAAGGTCACATTTCATATTACCTCTTGCATTGTTACTTAAAATACCTTTCCCTTGATACCTCTGATAACACTGGTCAACATGATTTTTGTCTCATGAGTACCAATAGTTGTACTTAATGCAGTTTTTTCTATCATGTTTTCAAACATGTATTCGGAATTTCTCCATCACCCATAGTTGTTTTTTCTTTTTAAATTTCAATTACAATTTTTTTAATAAAATTTTTTTCGTCCATTGTAAAATAAAAATTCCTAGAGCATTGTAAATGTGATGGAAACAAATGAGCTAACTCAAATGGTATCGTTGTGCAGGTTCAGATATGTATAAACATGTACAGACAGGAACAAATGTGATCTACTGTGCTTTTCAAATGGAAAGAGTTCTGATCTGGAGCCAATGAGATACGTTTACGTGCACAGCGTTGCAAGCTCATTATCCCCACCCCTCATATTTCGTGGCACGCGTCAAGCCCCACTTAAGGGGAAAGCAATATGACAACACAGGAGGACTCTGATTGGCTACCAACCTGGAGACGCTCAAGGACAAACCCCTTCCCATTTGAAGAGCACAGAAGGGTAGCATGCATTCATTAAAGCGATGTCAGTTGTAAGATAGCAGTGAACCAGTTAACGCGTAAATGTGAGTGGTTTATGTCTGGATTATTGTATATTATATATTTATAAAAACTTATTTCCTTTAATTTGATGTTAGTTACATAATTCCTAGAGTTTGTTTATTTATATGGTGAAGTGACGCTCAAGTCCCAAAGGCGAAAACTTACTCCATTAGTAAAAAGGTGTTATGAACTTTATTTTGGATGTAAAGTGGGAGATCAAACAAGGGTCTGGGCCCCACATATCTGCTGTTTATCTTGTAGGCTTTTCACTGCATGGAAGAACGGCACATGCCACCTGCTATTTGCTATCCCTATGATTTGGAGGGAACCCAAAGATCACTCCTCTGACTTATTTCTGCTTAACAAACATTAAAGGGATTGCGTCAAAATCAAAACATACAATGATGTACCCTGACCTGCAATCTGCAATGAGACCAACTCCACACTGTGAAGAATTGCCCATACCAAAGCCTCCAGAGCATGTGATATTAGATGAAGAGAGCTAAGATACTGATGGAGCTAAGGAAGAAAAAGAAACAGATTTTGGTGATACAACTTTTGAACAAAGCTGTTCATCTGAACCTCATTTATTGACTCAAGAAGATCTAACGATTTCATAAGAGTTTTAAAGTTGTCCAAAAACCAGTCTAAAATGCTTGGTTCCCGGCTAAAGGGATGGAATCTTCTTCAAAAGAATACAAAGATATATATTTATCGCAGTCGTCATTCTCAATTTAAAGACTTTTTCTGAAGAAAATGGCTTAGTTTTTGTAATGACATTTTGTCTCTTATGGAGGCATAACCTAACAGAATCGCGCTTGTTCATTGATTCCTCCAAAGCTAGTTTAAAAACAGTGCTTCTGCATAATGACAATACACTCCCATCAGTACCTGTGGCTCACTCTGCTTTTATGAAAGAAACATATGACAACTTTAAATGTATATTGTCAAAGCTTCAATATGCAGTGTATGCATGGAATATTTGTGGTGATTTGAAGGTTATTGCACTTATTCTTGGTCTGCAGCTTGGTTAAACAAAGTACTGTTGGTTTTTGTCTTTGGGATAATAGGGACAGAAAAAACCATTACATTAGAAAAGAATGGCCTAAACGTGAATCATCCATTCATGGTCAGAAAAATGTGAAACATGACACATTGTGTAATCCTAAAAATGTGTATCTACGTCCGTTACATATCAAACTAGGAATAATGAAGAATTTCGTTAAAGCCATGGACAGTACTCTTGGGTTCATGTATTTAAAACAGAAATGTCCTACAATTAGTGAAGCAAAAATTAAAGAAGGGATATTTGTGGGTCCACAAATACGATCACTGATGCATGATGAGAAGTTTGAGGAACTATTGAATTCACTGGAGAAAGCAGCTTGGCAAGCATTCAAAAAAAGTTACTGAGTTTTTTGGGAACTCGAAAGGCGGAAAATTACCGTGATATTGTCAATGATCCTATAACATCTTATAACAATTTGGGTTGTAATATGACATTCTAGATCAGCGAATGCCCCTTGAACAGGCAAAACGGCATCTTTGTAATTATGTAAGAATACATCGATTCCGATTCTTCATTTACTGCCGGTAACTATAGGAGCATTGCCTGGTACGCAAATTTTATTCCTTTCAACATTAGTGGCTTGTTTGGAAACATACATGGAGAAATCGGTTCCTCTTTTGTCCCCGCGGAAACAAAATAAGTTTCCAGTCTTATTCCTATCTCTTCTTTTACCAAATTAGTATCTAGGTGTCTGTCCCAAGTCAAAAAGATTTTAAAAAACGGGAAAACGCACCACCGCTTAACACTCAAAATTGAAAGTTAAAACCGAAAAGCTAAAACAGCTAAAAGCTAACACAGTTAACATGTAAAACGGGTCTAAAAGGGCAAGCTAAAAGTAGTTAAAACGTAAAAACTGATCTAAGAAGGCAAGCAGTTAAAAATGGAAAACGTCCTAAAAGTTCAAAATAAAACAACGAGATAAAATACAAGTTAAACCTGCTTACCGATCCAATATATGCGGCTAACCGCAGCACTGTATTTACAACTACCAGGTCGTTGCCTAAGATGGATGGACTGTAGCGTTGAAGCCAGGACAAAGAACTGGCGATCACGAGTATATCGCGGGCAATCAAAGAGGACCTGGGCCACAAAGTTGAACGCCACAGGTAGAACATATAGGTGCCGGATCACCACGCAAAAGGTGACCATGCGTCACGCGTATGTGACCTATTCTCAAGCAGGATAAGGTGACTTCTGCCCGCCTGGTATCTCTACAAGATGTCATCCAGGGTTGCACCGATGTTCTTGATCATCCGAGTGCCATCCAACTCTTTCCATGATTGCTGCCAGACTGATAAAATATGGTGACGAAAGTTACCCTCACAACCTACCAAAACCTTCGTCCCATACCTCCCATCCTTGTAGCCAGGTTTTAATACCCACTGAGCCTAAAAACTCAGCCAAAGAACTTTTGTTCTGTAGTCTCTTTGGAGCTACACTCAGGCAGTTCTGAAGATCTTAACTGTGGGTTTAAATTCAAAACCGAGCTTATTAGCAGCTACTCCTTCTAACATATTCTTTCCGGTCAAAAATGCCTAAGATCCAGGCAGCGGCGACCAAACCTCCCCGACCCCCTCCTGACCCTGATACCCAACGCCACCACGTCTTGACAACCCCCAACAAAGAAAACAGGTCACACAATATTAGCTCAAGCAGTGAATCCTCCGCATCATCAGCACATGACACCAGCATCGAATCAACAACTCAATTAGGAAACAGACTGCCTACACTTGCTAAAACCCAAGAAAAAACACGAACTCAACCACCAGGAATTCCCCCTATTCCACATGGTTGTTACACTCTTTACATATCAAACTGCCACCCAGAAGCACAAAATGTATGGCTGGTTAAATCACTAATGACAAAACACCAACAAAACTCCGATCATCTCTTTAGAGCACAAAAGATTTATACTCCAAGGAACACATTTGCCTTAATATTTAAAACACAACAGGCTGCAGTAACTTTCCAACAAGGAATTCCATCAAATAATTTCGGAAAATCAGCATATTACACGACAAAATTGCAAGAACCACAGTCACAACAAATTATTGAAGAAAACAGGCCCAAGAAAACTCTGACAGCAGCATTGAAAGGGATTCCATTTGGGATCACTGACGAAATCCTACTGCAAGACATACAAGAAAATTACCCTGATGTAACAAGAATGACACGTATCATAAGCAGAGATAAACCAACACCACTAGTAAGAATTTTCACCAACAGCGTCGCAACAATACAAACAATACTAGCTCAAGGCGCCATAATACAGAGACAAATCTTCAGGACAGAGCCCTCCAGGCACTCTGAACGGCATATACCTTGCAAACAGTGCCAACAATATGGACACCAACGAGAACAATGGCCTGAAAATCCCACATGCTTCTATTGTGGAGACCAAGCAGATACAAGAAGATGCATGCATGCGAGTAAACATAATGGGCCATTCTGTGCAACATGCAGAAAAACCGGACATTACACAGGGCAAGTCAAGTGCCCAATGTATCCAAGAACACCTCCCACCACAGCAACTCAAATTTCAGAAACATATATATTCCCCCATAATATTCCAGCAACCCCTGAACCACCTAAAGTAACAACTCAATGGCCAGAGATCAAATTTCCCCAAATTCCGCCCAACAAGAAAGAGATGACATCCAAAGAGACACTAGGAACAGTCAAAAACATCATCACACAAGCAGAAGAGCAAATCAAGACATTGCAGAACCAAATTTCCACGATCCAAACTACAATAACGACATTCATTCAAGAAATAGCACAAAATCTAACACAACAGATACTGTCCACATTGATACCTCCACTATACGATGCCACACCTCCACACCAACGTGCTAGACTATTGCATAATATCACCCAAACTGCCCAAAAAACCTTAAAAATGGCAGTAAACACCACTAAAGTTGGTAATCAGTTAGCCATCTTCATGCACAGCATACGACAACAAACATAAAAGCAACCAACAAGGAAAGAAAAAAGCAAAACAAGAGGAAAAAGCTAAATAATGGCAACTACAACAGTAACAACCCACATTCGTCACAGCATCAAACTGCTACACATCAACATTAACGGAATTAGCATTAAAAGACAGCAACTCTACAACCTAATATCTGAACATGAAGCAGACATCATCACAGTAAATGAAACAAAATTAAATAAAAACAGAAACTTCAATTTTCAACCTCTACAAATATTTCGCAAAGACAGAACACAAGGAAACGGAGGAGGAGTAATGATTATGGTTAAAAAAGAACTAAATCCTAAAGAAATAGACACGCCTCCTGTATTTCAACAACAAGAACTCCTATTGGTTGAAATTCAAATCCAACGACAGAAACTCCACATAGCAACGCTATACGTCCCGCCACAATCAACGTTCCCAACGGACATTTTCAAATTTCTCAACGATAATTTCCCTCGTCTCATTATTGCAGCTGACCTAAACGCCAACAATACAGAACTGTTAGACGAATTTACAAATAGAAATGGTCGACAACTAAAGAAACTACTAGACAACACAAATTTAAAACTAGTTCTAGTACCAGGACCTACTAGACTAGGAACAGGTAATCAACAGCCAAGCTCCCCTGATAAGATCCTAACTTCAAAACTCACATACCCACAAATAGAACACATAATAACCGACGCTCCACCAGATACAGATCATATACCAATAATAGTAACAATTAGAACAAATCCATGGAACACAGAAAGCAATAGAACAACCACAGTAAATGACTTTGCAAACGCCGACTGGGAAATATACAAAAATACAGCAGAACAACTTTCAAATAACCTTATTCCACAACCACCTACAACTTGGCACGAGATAGAACAATATGCATCCTCCATAACAGACATCGTCACTCAAGCCCGCATCGCAGCAATTCCACTTAAAACCATCAAGATAAACCCCTACAGTAGACCTCTTCCACCAAATATAATATTATTAATTAAGAAGAAAAGAAAAGCTCACCGACAGTATATCAAAACACACCACCCGCAAGATAAACGAATACTCAACAAGTTACAAGAAGACGTCAAAAAAGCAATAGAAGAACATAACTACGACAAATGGAACATGTTAGACAAAATCACACAAAATCATACAACAGACCCAGCAAAATTCTGGAGACTTATCAGAAGTACAAAAAATAAAGTATCCCCAAACTACCCCATCAAACACAATGGACAAACAATCCACGACACCAAAGAGAAGCTTGAGATATTTCGACAACATTATGACAACGTGTTTCAAACACCTCAAGACCCGAAATTTGAAAAAACACATTACCAACGAATAAATAAACATGTACAACAACAACAAGAACTATATACTCCACAATTCCCCACTACAGATTTGGACCCCACAAATGATGCAGAAAAACCAACCAGTGAACAGGACATAATAAATGCAATACCCAAGAACAAAAACCCGCCCCAGGACCAGATAATGTTACATATATGATGCTCCGCAAACTCCCATCTGCTACAATAGAACATCTTGCTAACATCTACAACATGATCATAAAACATGGATACCACCCCATTGAATGGAAAAAAGCTAATCTTCTACTACTTGAAAAACCTGGAAAAGATAAAACAGATCCTAAAAATTACAGACCTATATTATTAACCTCAACTTTCTCCAAAATTCTCGAAAAAATTATAGTAAACCGCATAACACAAATATGTAACACCAACAATCTGATACCATCAACACAAGCCGGTTATAGGAGTGACATTACGATTCAAGATCAACTTGTAAGAGTGATGTCACAACTACAGGATGCCTATAACCGAGGATTCACTACCGTCGCCACCTTTTTAGATATCCAGTCGGCGTTTGACAGATGCTGGATAAACGGTTTACTGTACAAATTAACGACAATGAACATTCCGCAACGTTTAACAAGATGGATAGCAAGTTTCTTGACAGACCGAACAGCTAGAATAAAAATAAAAGGAGAAATATCAAACCCGATCTATATGAAAGCTGGAACACCACAAGGAAGTGTCATATCTGGACTATTGTATATCCTATACACCTCCGATACCCCACAGCCAATTTACCCTTCAATTCAACTTGCCCAATATGCTGACGACACCGCTTACTGGAGCACACACACACACAAATATTAGCGGCAAAAAACAGACTCCAACAACAACTAAAAGTATTCCTAAAGTGGGCGAGAAAATGGAGAATCACAATCAACGTACAGAAAACCCAAGCAATAACCTTTCGGAAAAAAATAAAAGAGAAACACAAAAACGTAACTATAAAATTTAACAACGAAGACATAATGTGCCAAAAAAGCATTAAATATCTAGGCATCAAAATTCATCGCTCCCTTACAATAAAACCACACTACCATGAAGTTTTAAAAAAAACCAGACCCATACTTGGAACAATAGCATATCTCGCCAAACTCAATAAACGAGGCCTCTCTCCAAAAATACTTCGTCACCTTTACATCGCCCTCATTCGTCCAAACTTAACATACGCCGCAGTAGCCACCATGCCTCTCATCACACCTGATTCAATGAAGAAAATACAATCTTTTGAAAGGAAATGTCTACGCATCGCATACAAACTTCTACCCAATTTTAAAAACAGCAACATCTATAATTATACCAGAACCATGCCTATTGATCAACACATAGCAAAACTCATGCTCAGATACATAGATAACGCCCATACCAGACCATACAGACGACGATTGATCAATACAGCCCAAAAAATGAAAACCATTCGACCAAATCAAAATGAAAAAAATCCGCCATTACTCACTCTTATCCACATCTACGACAAACAACAAGAAGACCAACAACAACAACTACAAGACCTCCTACAATATTTATCAAACATATAAGAAATAAATAAAAAAAAACATCAATTTACCAAACAAATGACAACAAACAATAAATAAAAAACTAACAAGAGCCTGAAGCAGCAACAAAAAGAAAAAGCACTAAACAAACAGCAAAATCAGCCTTCTTGGGTAGCGACGGCAGCAAGATGTGTGACCTGGGAAAAAAAGAAACATCAACAAAAAAAGAAAATGTACCACCCAAACTGATTGATCTCTGCCCCACCAAAAAAGAAAAAAACAAAGCTAGGCTGAAGAGGGGACATTCCCTAAGCAGCCCGGGCGTGCTTGCACGCCCAAACTCCATAATTAATTAATTAATTAACCGTTGTACATCCGTGTAAGGCAGACTGCGTGTGAGAACCCCCGGTAAACGGCAGGCAGGCTTAGCAGCCTCATCCGCCGCTTCATTGCCGGGAATACCTACATGGCCTGGGTCCATGTAAAAACAAACTGGTATCCACGCGAGAATAACTGCGAAACGAGTGTCTGAATTTTCACAATTAGTACTGACGTGCCGAGAAACTGTTGCAATGCCTGCAGTGCGCTCAAACAGTCGCAATAGATCGTAAAACGTGCAGGAACGGAACTGGAGATAAAAAGGACGAAATAAAATATTGCAAACAGGTCGGCGGGAAAAACGGAACTGTTGTCTGGAAGACGGTACTTGTGAGCCTCACCGTTACACACCCTGTAGCACTACCCACCTGGTAACCATCGGTAAATTCTAGAGTGTAATTCGAGTAACGTCCCAGGACCTCGGTGAAAAGGCACGCGTCGAAAGCTCCAGGTTGAACTGGGCACGCTGTAATTGCCAAGGAGGACAGCGGCCAAGAGAATACCGTTCGACAGCAGGCATGTGGAGCGCATGTGCACTAAGCTGCTCGCGAAACCGAATACCACTAATCGTGCTATTCCAGAGAATATGGTGAGCGAGTTCCGGGCGCAATACAGGGATAAAAGACGGGTGATCGGGGTGGGCTGCCAACCTGGCCACGTACGAACAGAATAAAAACGAGCGGCGAATTGACAGTGGAGGTTCGCCAGAGTCAGCATACAGACACTCGACACGACTAGTGCGGAATACCCCAGTAGCTAGACGGATACCGGAATGATGCATTGTGTTTAAAAAACGAAGTTTAGAGGTGGACGCTGCGCCATAAATAAAACTGCCGTAATCTAGTTTGGGCCCGACCAATAAACGATACAGCCTTAACATGACAGTGTGATCGCCGTTCCAAGATACTCCAGATAAAACTCGGAGTACTCGAAGAGAACGACCGCAGGAGGCTCGATAGTGACGAATATGGTGCTCCCATGTGAGTTTGTTGTCGAAGTGAAGGCCCAAGAACTTGATGTGCTGAACAAACGGCAGAGGTGTATCACGCAGACGAAGATCTGGAGGAGGGTATACACCATGAAGTCGGTGAAAGTGGAACATATTGTGTTTTCGTAGGGTAGAACTGAAAGCCGGTGCGAAGCACCCAGTTGGCGATGGATGTTATAGTCAGCTGCAGTTGACATTCAATGTGCTCAAAACTATAAGATCGATAATACCGGGTGGAAGGGAAGTCATTACATTAATTTAAACCAGTGGTAGATCTCAATATTTGGAACACATTTTGTATCTTACGCTTTTGTGTCTTACCATTTCCTAAGGAGTTATTTTAGTTTTCTGAAAACAAGCTGACAACACTGCAGATTGTGTGGGCGTCACTTTCGCTAGCTGAGTACATAAACAAACACAGTAACGGTGCTTCTTGAGGACACAAACAAATACCCTGCCTTGTCCTTCTGTATTTACTGCGCGACAGTAGGACAATCACAAGCATTAGCTCCCAAAACATTGAAGCGAAAGCGCCAGACCGGTTTAGATTTACAAACCAGGTCAATTCCCTGGCCAACCTCAACGCAACGTTGTAGACTTACTGCACGTGGGAAAAACCTGCTTGGAGTATTCCTTCACGTCCTTTAAGTGATTAATTATTTCGAAACCCGTGTGATGTCCCATAATCACTACCCAAGTTATGTCAGAAATAAGTTTCTCTACGCATCTTAGAAGTAACAAACGTTATCTTCGTACATTCCTATGGAATTACGCATCCAAAGTTGGATCAAAAACCATTTATTTTTTCGAAATTGGCTGATCAGAGAACAAAACACCATTACACTTTTTTGTTTGTAATGCTTCTATGAAGCACATATTAGAAGGAATGTAATGACTTCCCTTCCAGCCTGTATATGGCAAAGACATTAACATTTGGTGACGTCGGGATTCCTTACTAACAACACTAGCAATGCCGTTAATGGCAACGGCGAAAAGCGTTACACTGAGAATCGACCCCTGGGGTAAACCATTCTCCGGGATCCTCTCTTGTGAAACTGTATTTTCAATGCGGAAACGAAAGCGGCGCAGGGCTAAAAAGTTAAAAAGAAAGATCGTTAAAAGACCTCGCAAACCGTATCCGTGAAGAGTTCGGAGGATACTATACCGCTATGTGTTGTCGTAGGCCTTCTCCAGATCTAAGAAGACACCCACGACATGCTACTTCAGAAGAAAGGCATTTTGGATCTAAGCTTCCATGCGTGTGACATTGTCGACACAGGAGCGATGGCGACGAAAACAGCACTGAACATTGTTCAGCAGGTTATTCGTATCTAGCCACCACACTAAGCAAGTGTTAATCATCCGTTCCACGGTGTTGCAGACGACACTCGTCAGGCAAATAGGGCGGTAGCTAGAGGGAAGTGTCCGGCTTTTAGAGGGTCGAGGGATAGGGATGATAATACCCTCCAGCCGACGCCAGAAGACGGAAAAACCTGCTGAAGTTATAGATGCTCAGCAGGAAGGAAACAGTCGCAGCTGGAAGATGAAGCAGCATTTGTCGGTGGATGTCATAAGGACCAGGAGAAGAGCCGTAAGCAAGAGACAAAGAATGCGCCAACTCCGCTTCGGTAAAAGGCGTGTTTTACGGTTCGCTACAGTCACTGTTAAAATTTAGGGTTATCATCTCCGCGAATTCCTTGATACGTAAAAAGGCTCTATCGTGATTTTGCGTTTGGCTAGTAGTGCTAGTTTCGTTTTTAACAGTTTCTAGGACTGTTCTGCATTTTTGGTCTCAATTAACAGCGTACCGTCTCATAGTCTTGTCGCGTTCTACACCGGGTCATATATCCTGTGTACTTCGCGATTTAGGTAAAATGGGCTAAGTACTTTGGTCGTTTTACCGTCACAAGCCAAGGTCGAAATAAAAAGAGTCAACATGAGGGGTTATGCGCGGATGAATGATGGATTGGATCCCCATCCGGAACCTTCGGAGTCAGTCTGTCATCCAGGGGCAAAGAAAAGAAAGACACCAAATCTCCAAGGTTTGTGCCGCCATGGAGTACCTTTCATGACCGACCTCAAAGCGTACGCCAGAGGGGCTACCCTTCTATCTCCACTGGCCGCCCACATGGGCAAACCGCTCACCACGCACACCCCGGCTTCACGCTCCAACCACAAGAGCAATCGCCTGCGGCTTCCCGCCCCAGGTAACGCCACCTCAACGAAGTCAACGTGGGTCTAGGGGACTTCTGGTTGGTTACACTGGGGTTCCGTCAGCGGTAACACGTCCGGCCGGTGATACTAACCCGATGGCACACGGCCATAGGAGAATTAACACAGGCCGGACCCTTAGAGAGCTATGTGGGTGTACATGATGGTATGAACGGGCTCCGCATCTAAGGCTACACATGGGAGCATTGTGAAGGAACCGTCCAACCTTTGCACCTGAGACCTCCAAAGAGCACGCAATTTGGAGACCACGCTGAAACCGTGGGACAGGACCACGGAGATAGCAAAGATCCCTGCTGGTGATACAGGAGTTTATAAACCTAAGACCTTCAAACTAATACTCATAATAAACTTAGAAGAGGAAAAGGGTGATGGAAAATGGCGGTCCAAGTAGCTACACGTGGCGCAGTTGATGGGCATGGTAGGGGTGAAATGATGGTGAGCGACTCGGGACCCCGGATGCGCCTAACTCATACCTACCGTAGTAGCCCTGCCCCCCAGTCCGCCTCTGTAGCGTGATGGATAGCGTGTCTGCCACACGTTCCAGAGGTCGCAAGTTCGAATCTCGCTTAGGGCGAGTTATCTTGTTTTTTTGTGGGAGAAGATACATATTTGGATAAACTGAAAGTCAAAACGTTAACTAAATAACAATTTTAGTGGCAATTGTGAAGAGTCATAAAGCTACGTAGGCTTTCACGGCTGGCGTCTAAATTGTAGAAAGAAATATCTTCCGGGCTGTTATGCCGTGGTCTGCTGGAGATCTGTCTTCCAGACGTTTCGTCTACAACTGCGGTAGACATCCTCAGTGGCGTTGTCGAAGTCTCCTCGTGGAAGGTATCACTACGACTGATGCGTCGACTGTCTGTGGGGCTCCATTTATACCATGCGCAACGTGCGCTGATTGGCCCGGGGCGTCCAGAGGCGTGGTGGCTGGTGGAGGGGGTTCTATCTCTCTTATGCTGCTGGTCTGGCTTACCTTGCTATCCTAGAAGGTGCGCCAACTGCGATGGATGCCACATAGGGATCTATCGCGGGTGCCCTAGGAGACTTGCGATAATGCAAGACAAACAGGGCAAGGCTGACACTGAAGTCAGAACAGGGGTCTCTTTCGCCACGGCCCTGGCGAGACACGAAGGTGCTCTCGCGCAGGCCGAGGCCGCGGAAGTAACCCCTAGCGACCAGGTTGCCAAGTCGATGACAAAGCCAGTCCCGGAAAGTGTCCCACCCCAGGTTGCGAGCACAAAAACTGCTCCAACACCCAGCACTGCTCCTAAGGAAAAGCGTCCTCCCAAGAAGGGGAAGAAGAAAGCCTCTGTGGTGGGAAACACAGAAAAACCTACTGTGGCGAAGGATTCCAACAAAACTGTTGGAAAACTCTCCCCACCACCAGTACCCACAGCTCAAGCTGCGTCAACCAATCAGCAAGCGGCAGAGCCCGCCAATGCTAGCCCGTCCCAGCGGACTGGCTCAACCAACCACGAGGCAGCAGTGCCTCTACAAAACATCCCGGAACCAACCTTAGGGGACACATTCGCTTCCGAGGAGATGGCTGAATTCATCGAGTTGGCAACCTGGTTCGCCGACTTAGTTCAGCGTTCCCTCCCAATACTACGACGCTGCAGGGAAACCTTCAACAAACCCGGGATTTCCGCTGTGAAGAAGCACCTCGCGGTGCTTCAAACGGCTAAGGAACTCTACTCTAACTCCATGAGCTCTTAATGGCGCATAGAACTGTGCGTTCATTTAGAGCTGCGTTCTGGAACGCAAATGGGGTTAGAGACCAGAGACCTGGCCTGCTGGAGTTCGTGGACAGCCATGGGATTGATATCCTGATGGTCTGTGAAACGCACTTGCACGCTGGTGTACAGTTTAACCTGCCAAGTTACGCCGCTCATCGGTCTGATCGGGTCGGCCGACAGGGCGGTGGTACTGCCATTTTCATAAAGAACCATCTCACCCACACTCCTGTAACCATTCCTCCGCTACAACACCTGGAGGCAACCGCCATAAGGCTATCCTTGGGCGGGAACGATCTGGTGCTTGTGGCGGTATACGACCCGCCGGATGGTCACTTCTATGAAGCGGACATCACGGCACTCCTGAACCTGCACCACAGGGTTTGCATTGCAGGCGACTTCAACGCAAAACACCCAAGCTGGCACAGCCGCACCCAGAACGTTAAGGGCCGGGGATTGTACCGTCTCATTAGCGGGAACCCCGCCCTTCACGCGCACGGGCCGAGAGGTCCAACCTACTACCCGGCACGCGGCGCCGCGGATATCATTGATTTCATGGTCACCAAAAACATACCATTTCACTTGGACCTCTCTGTGATTAACGATCTGGACTCCGACCACAACCCTGTTGTGGTGGATGCAGACGTTAATCTTACTGCCCTGGGAGTGCCGGACTGGGTGGATGAAGTCGACTGGGATGCAGCCGTCCTAGCCCTTCAAAACTCTGTGGAAGCAAATCCTCGAATAGACTCGATAGAGGCTCTCGAGGAGGCAGCCACGGGGTTTTCTACCTCCGTCCTAAATGCGGTGCGTGCTCACACGCATCGCATTCCTACCGAAGTACCAAACCGGACATCTATCCCTGTCCCACTAAAACGCCTCATTCAAGCAAAGAATGCTGTCAGACGGCTATGGCAGAGATTCCGACATCCTAGGATAGGAGTAATACACCAGAGGTTCAAATCCCTGGTGAGACGACTCCTAAGAAAACACAGGCAAGCAGCTTGGGACGAAACAATGCGTCGCGTAAACCTCCAAGAGAGGAAACCGTGGCGCATCGTCCGAGCCTTGAGGAAAGACAAATCTGCACACCAGCATCCAGTGCACAGCCCTCGGGGAAGACTTGTCTTTGAACCGAGGGAAAAAGCAGAGGCACTAGCAGACTATCTGGAAACTCAGTTCCAGCCTAGGGTAGATCCTCAGAACGATGACCACACTGACCTCGTGGAACAAGCGGTAGAAGACTTCTTAGAAGTCCGACCCGCGGGCCACGAGGAGTTCCACATCCCGGTAGTTACCCCTCGCGAGGTAACTAACACCATCCGGCACCTAAAACCTAGTAAAGCCCCTGGGCAGGACCGTGTAACAGCGGAAGTGCTCCAGCACCTACCCCATAGAGCCGTGATGCACTTGACCCGCATTTACAACGCATGCCTCAGCATGTGCCACTTTCCAGCTGTCTGGAAACAGGCGCGTGTGGTATGCGTTTTGAAGCAGGGAAAGAATCCGGTTTTTCCATCTAGTTACCGTTCCATCAGCCTCCTACCAGTTGTCTCGAAAGTGTTCGAGAAACTGTTCCTGTACCGCCTCGGACCTCTCTTGGAGGAAAAAGGTCTCCTACCGGAACACCAGTTTGGTTTTCGTTCTGGTCATTCCACGACTGAGCAACTACTGCGTGTAGCCGAGAAAGCTTCCCTGGCTTACCAGGAGAGGGCTAAAACGGTGGCAGTGTTGCTCGACGTGGAAAAGGCATTTTCTACCACTTGGCATAAGGGGCTTGTCTACAAGCTCATACAGCAGGAAATCCCCCCTCCATACACTTACTTGGTGGCTAGTTTCCTACAGGAACGTAGCTTCCGGGTGAAGGTGGAGGGATCATTTTCTAGAGAAAGGCCCATTGGCGCAGGAGTCCCCGAGGGCAGTGTACTGTCACCGGCACTTTTTGCAGCTTACATGGCCGATCTCCCAACGCACCCCAACGCACACATCTGTCAGTATGCGGACGATCTCATGATCTTCGCTACTAACAAGAACCCGCGCTACAGTTACCGACAAGTACAAACCCACCTCTGTGCCATCAATAGATGGTGCGAGAACTGGCGTATGTTCATTAACCCGGAGAAAAGCTCTGCGATTCTCCTGGCTAATACGATAGCCAACCGGCTCCCACTGGAACTCGTGCTTCGGCGCCGTCGGATCCCCTGGGTCACTACGGCAAAGTATCTCGGGGTCACGCTGGACCGGCGGCTGGCGTATAGACATCACGTCAGGGGCAAAGTACTGCAAGGCCACGCTGCCGTGCGGCAGTTGTACCCCATCCTCAGTTCCCAAACCATGCCCCTACGCCTGAAGCTTCGGCTGTATCGAGCGATCATCCCGCCTCTGGTCCTGTACGGATGTGAGATCTGGGGAGTGGTGGCTAGGTCCACCTTCATCAGACTCCAGATGTTGCAGAACCGGGCATTAAGGATGATCTATGATACAGGCCGAAGATTTCCTGCCCATATCCTACACGAACATTCCGGTATCCCGTACATTGTCGACGTGATCAAAACTCGCGCTCGAACAATGTACAATAAACTCCAGAACCACCCTAACCCTCTGGTGAATACCCTGGGCCAATACGACCAGAGACAGCCGCGCCGACTACCATCCAAAAGATTGCCGAAGGACATCTTAAGTCCGGCGATCTAATCTCAAGATGGGAAAGGCGAAAATGCAATCTGTACTCAAAACAGAGCGAATCACCAGTTCAGTTCACCTCTCAGCGAGTGACTGACGGCCAGAACCCTGGTAGGAATTAGCGCGTAAAATTCGCGCACAGCTCACTTGCGAACCAATCCCTGCCTACAATCCCTCCCGTTACCATAAAAACCCCTGTTCCAACAAATTTCCCAGTGAAAACATCCCTGTAGTGACACTGTCAAAACCATCGCGCAGGTAAAGCCGTATGACGGCTAGGTACTGCGGTAAAGACACTCGACCGGGGGAACATTCACCTCACCTCCGTTCGACTCGAACTGGCGTCTGGCGTCTGGCGACCTTGCTATCCTGCTTCTTATGATGTTCTATGACCGGATGCCAGTTGCTGTTTAATCTTAAGGCCTCTTCCTTCTTATTAAAGTTGTTAGGGTGCTTGTAAATTTCAATAGCCTCTCGCTGTAGTCGGGCATGGTAATGTATGGTAGATGCAAGGATGCGCGTATCCTGGAACTTAATACTGTGTTCACCGACTGCATTAATGGCATGTTCAGCAACCGCAGCTTGCCGGCCTCCTAAGACTCAACCTGTCATCCGAAATCCAGATCAGCCCAAAAGTAAGGGCATTGTGTTCCTACCATATTTAAAAAATGTCACCGACCGAATAGATCGCATATTACAGCGACATAACGTCAAGACGATCTTCAAACCCACCAGACAGTTAAGCAGTTTACTACGATCACCCAAGGATCCGGCGGCGCCGTGGCCGAGCGGTTAGCGCGCTCGCCTACCACCTAGGCGGCCCGGGTTCGATCCCAGGGACCCGCATGTGGTATTAGTGGTGGACGAAGCGGCGTCAGGGCGGGTTTTCTCCGGGTACTCCGGTTTCCCCCGCCATCTCATTCCACCGGTGCTCCATCTTCATGTATCATCAGTGTCACCGCCTGCGGTGCCGTAGTAGTAAAAGCGGGCGTTAAACACTACAACAACAACAACCCAAGGATCCCCGAGAAGCTTTCTCATCGGCTGGAGTGTATAGAATTCCTTGTGGTTGTGGCTCAGTATACATTGGAACTACTCAGCGCAGTGTTAAGACCAGACTCACGGAACACAAAAGAAGCTGCCGCCTGGGCCAAACTGACAAGTCTGCGGTTGCTGAACATGCCATTAATGCAGTCGGTGAACACAGTATTAAGTTCCAGGATATGCGCATCCTTGCATCTACCATACACTACCATGCCCGACTACAGCGAGAGGCTATTGAAATTTACAAGTACCCTAACAACTTTAATAAGAAGGAAGAGGCCTTAAGATTAAACAGCAATTGGCATCCGGTCATAGAACATCATAAGAAGCAGGATAGCAAGGTAAGCCAGACCAGCAGCATAAGAGAGATAGAACCCCCTCCACCAGCCACCACGCCTCTGGACGCCCCGGGCCAATCAGCGCACGTTGCGCATGGTATAAATGGAGCCCCACAGACAGTCGACGCATCAGCATACAGCAGGCTGGCAGCGAAGAAGAAACATCTACCTTTCTCACTCACTCCTGGGCAGAGGCAGCGGCAGAGAGGCTGAGCAACGGACGGCGGACTTCGGCGGAGATCGACAGAGTTCGGGAGACAGCTGGAAGAGAGGCAGGCTTCACTCTGAAGCAAGCGGCGACGCGACACAGGGCTACCTTTTCTTTCAGCCCTTGCGACCTCCGAGACCGTCAACCAGCCCTGCCTATTTACCACACAGCCTACCGCAACCTTATTCCTTAACCACCCATCCTGGTAGCCAGGTTCTAACGCCCTCTGGAGACTTGTCTCCAGCCAAAAGAACGAAAGTTCTGTAGTCTCTCTGGAGCTACACTTCGGCAGTTTTACAACTGTGGGCAAAAAAACCGCGCTTTTCAGCAGCTACTCCTTCACCCCCAGCAACTAACCGGTCGGAAAATGCCTAAGATACAGGCATCTACGGCCTCATCCTCAAAACCCCCTCCCGACCCTGACACCAACCGCCCCCACGTTCTGACAAAACCGCACACAAGGTCACATCACATCAGCTCAAGCAGCGAATCTGAACATGAACACGACACTAGCATAGAATCTGGCACCGAACCATTCACCCCCAGTAGGACCCAAGATACCCGACGAGCGGGGTATTGCAACAATTGCAACACGGATACACAGAGCGCGTGGTTAGTGAAGGCTTTAATGACAAAACACCAGCAAGACACTGACAAGCTATACAGGGCACAACGCATCTACAAACCCAAGAACACCTTCGCATTGACATTCAGAACTCAACAGGCCGCAGTCACCTTTTCCCAAGGCATCCCCCCTCATCACTTCGGCAAATCAGCATACTACAACTTCAAACTGGACATACAGCCCCCCCCCAAACAGAGACAACAGAAACACGACCAAAGCAAACATTGACAGCAGTACTTAAAAACATACCGAATGAGATCCCTGATGACGTCATCCTGGCTAGCATCAAGGAGCTTTATCCTGAAGTCACCCGTGCTACCAGAATCACAAGTAAAGACCGGCCCACACCCCTCGTTAGAGTGTTTAGTAGCTGCGTAGCTACGATACACACAATCCTACAAGAAGGGGTTATTATAGAAAAGCAGATATTTCATGCTGAGCCCTCACGCAACACCGAGAGACACATACCGTGCAGGCGGTGCCAGCAGTACGGACACCAGCGCCACGAATGCGACGAGCAACCAGTGTGCTTCCACTGTGGCGACAAGGCCGACTCCCGACGCTGCTTACACGCCAGTAAACCCCAACAAGCGTACTGCGCCACCTGCAGAACCCCCGGACACTACACGGGACAGGTAAAATGCCCAAAATACCCGAGAGCCCCCCCAACCAAGACAACAGAAATCGCCGCTACCCACATCTTCCCCCACAACATACCAGCACCCCCTAAACCTAAAGAATCAACACAATGGCCCGAGCTCAAACTCCCTCAGATTCCAAACAACAAAAAGGAACTGACGCCCAAGGAAACGATCTCTACCATGAAACACGTAATTGCAAACACCGAGGAGCACATTAAGAACATGCAGCAACACATCACAACAATAGAACAAAACCTGACAAAATTCATTCAAGAAGTAGCAAACAACATAATCACACAATTACTGACCACACTCATTCCCCCAATATACGACGCCACGCCCCCCAACCAACGAAACAGGCTACTACAGAGCATCAACCAAACTGCAAGAAAAACGATGAAAACAGCCGTAAACACAGCCAAAATCGGCAACCAACTAGCTGTATTCGTGAACCGACAACAACAATAAGCACAACCCACACACCAAGCACACACACGCACATCAGAGACATCAATGGCGGTCACAACAGCAACATCCCAGACACATCACAACATCAAACTACTTCATCTGAACATCAACGGAATTGCAAACAAAAGACAACAACTGACAGACCTCCTAACATATCATCAAGCAGACATAATCACCATTAATGAAACGAAATTACACAAGCAAAGAAACTTCTCATTCCACCCCCTGCAAATCTTCCGAAAAGACCGAACACATGGATTTGGAGGCGGAGTACTCATCATGGCAAGAAACGAACTCGACCCCAAACAGATAAACACACCACCCATCTTCAAGGACCTCGAGCTAATGCTAATCCAAGTCACCATCATTAGACAAAAGATCCACGTAGCCACAATCTACGTCCCCCCGAGCTCACCATTCCCCACCGACGCACTTCACTACCTGAATGATAACTACCGGAATTTAATAATTGCCGCAGACCTGAACGCAAACAGCACCGCCCTACTAGATGAAGTCACTAACTCCCACGGCCGCGAACTTGAGAAAGTTCTCCGCCGCACCCAACTCAAGCTAGTGCTGATACCAGGGCCAACAAGGGTAGGAGGACCCAACCAACAATCAACCTCCCCCGACAAGATTTTGGCCTCAAAAAGCACCTTTCCCCTCGTCGAAGACATTACCACTGATGCACCCCCGGACACCGACCATAGCCCAGTAATTGTCACTTTGAGAACAAAACCATGGATAACTCAAAGCCAAAGGACCATCAAAATAAAAGACTACGAGAACGCTGACTGGGATATATTCAAAAAAACCACAGAACGACTCTCCAACAACCTGCAACACCCTCCCCTAGAAACGTGGCACGACATAGATTCATATGCCGAATCTATAACAAAAATAATCACCGAGGCCCAAAGAGCAGCAGTACCGGAAAAAATCATCAACGTAAACCAGTACAGCAGGCCACTCCCACCACACATAATAACTCTAATAAAGCAAAAACGACAAGCCCACAGACAGTACATCAAAACACACCATCCAGAAGACAAAACAATAGTAAACAGACTACAACAAGAAATAAAACAAGCCATCACGACACACAACAACAACAACTGGAGCTCCCTGCTCGCCAAAATCACCGAGAGCCGCACCAGAGACCCCGCCAAATTTTGGCGCCTCATAAAAACCACAAAGAAGAAAGCCTCCCCCCAATACCCCATAAAGAAAGATGGACAACCAATCCACGACATAACGGAGAAACTAGAAGTTTTCAAACAACATTATGACACAGTATTCAGAACACCAGAAGACACAACATTTCACAAAACACACTACGCCCATGTTAACCGTCATATAGACACCAACCAAGCACTCTACACACCCCAATTCCCCGGCCAGGAACTAGACCCTACAGACAAAGACGAAAAACCCATTTCCCCAGAAGAAGTGGTCAACGCAATCCCGAAAACAAAAAACACCGCACCAGGGCCAGATGAGATAACCTATCTGCTGCTAAGAAAACTACCACCTGCCACAATAGCTCATATTACACACATCTACAACGCAATACTGAAACATGGATACCACCCGGTAGTGTGGAAACAAGCCCACATCCTGCTGTTGGAGAAACCCGGGAAGGACAAAACCGACCCAAGAAACTACCGGCCCATTTCACTCACTTCCACACTCTCAAAACTGCTAGAAAAAATCCTGGTCAAACGACTGACGCAAATCTGCCAGGAAAAGAAACTAATACCAGACACACAAGCAGAATACAGGAGTGACATCACGATCCAAGATCAACTTGTGAGAGTGATGTCACAACTGCAAGACGCGTATAACCGAGGATTCACTACAGTAGCCACATTCCTTGACATACAGTCAGCTTTTGATAAGTGCTGGGTGAATGGGCTACTGTACAAACTCACACAAATGCAAATACCACATCGCCTAGTGAGATGGGTAGCCAGCTTCCTTACTGATCGAACCGCCAGAATAAAAATGAACGGACAGACTTCTGAACCCATCACCATGCAAGCCGGCACACCCCAGGGGAGCGTCATATCAGGCCTCCTCTACATACTATATACCTCGGACACGCCACAACCCATCCATAGAACACTCCAGCTAGCCCAGTATGCCGATGACACGGCATACTGGAGCACACACACCCAACTAGCCGCAGCCAAAAACAAACTGGAACAGCAACTCAGAACATTCCTCAAATGGACTCGCAAGTGGAGAATCACCATCAACACCCAAAAAACTCAAGTCATTGTATTTAGGAAAAAAAGAAGAGAGAAAGACAGACAACTAAGAATAAAAATTAACAATCAGAGCATACAGAGTCAAAAGACCGTAAAATACCTCGGTATCAAAATCCGCGCCAGCCTCTCCATCAAGCCACACTATGAGGAGCTCCTAAAAAAAACCCGCCCAATCCATGGTACTCTCAAGTACCTTGGAAAACTAAATCGACAAGGACTTTCATCTACAATCCTCAGACAACTATACATTACACTAATTCGACCACATCTCACGTACGCTGCTGTAGCCACCATGCCGCTCATCCACACAACTACAATAAACAGAATAAGAGCCTTTGAGAGAAAGTGCCTGCGCACAGCCCTTAAACTACTCCCGAACTACAAGAATAGCAACCTCCACCAATATGCCAGAATGCCCCCCATAGATGTACACGTAGCCGAACTAATGCTACGGTACATCCACAATGCACACACACGACCATACCGAAGAGCCCTCATCAACACAGCACAGCACATGAAAACCATCACACCAACAGATAGAGACAAAAACCCTCCACTAATCACCCTCATCCAAGTGTATGACAAAAAGCAAGCAGCCGAGCAAGAAGAACTACAACAACACTTACAATACTTCCAGAACATTTAAAACAGCACCCCCACACCTTCAAAAAAACAAAAAACAAAACACAAACAAAAAACTTTACGAGCCGTAGCAACTACAAACAAAAACCTTCCCAAACAACTAAAATCAGTCTTCTTGGGTCCCTAGAATAAGCCTAAATGCCAAGTGCCCACAGGGAACAATATACAAAAAAAAAAAAAAAAAAAAAAAACACACACACACACGCGCGCGCTACTAAACAACATAAAAAAAAAACATGTACCATAATACAACAAGTATATTGTTCCTAAATAAACGTTCCCTAACCTAAACTCAATTGACCAGCCGTGACGCAACCGCCGAAAGCTCAGCCCACAAAAATTTAAGAACCACATCTCGGCTGAAGAGGAATAACCTCCTAAGCAGCCTGGGTATGTTTTAACATACCCGAATTCCTTATTTTATTTTATTATTTGTCGACGCATCAGTCGTAGTGATACCTTCCACGAGGAGACTTCGACAACGCCACTGAGGATGTCTACCGCAGTTGTAGACGAAACGTCTGGAAGACAGATCTCCAGCAGACCACGGCATAACAGCCCGGAAGATATTTCTTTCTACAATTGTGAAGAGTCATTTCCAAGATACAAATATTTCATAAACACCCTCATTTCAACTGTAAAGCATCTACTGCTGAACGCAGTCCTCCCCCATAGATATCCACCCAGTTTGACGTTTTCGTTGAGCATTTGTTCCATTGTGGAGTTCAGTTACTTGCTGCTGCGATTGACTGCAGGGCGTTAACACATTCGCCAAGATCCTTTGTCTTTCCGTCGAGTTCTTCCATGGCTTCCTTTACCCTGGCAAGTCGCTCGTTAGTATTCTCCGATAGATCTCTCTTCATATTAGACATTCCTGTCTTCATGTTTTCTGTTTTGGAGTTTACATTTTCAATTTGCCTTCCATTTTTGTTTCCATTTTGTCCATTTTGTTCCTATATTTTCTATTCCGTAGTTTACATTTTTCCAATTCGGTTTTCATATTTGTTTCCTCTGTCGCATTCCGGAATTAATTTCATTTCCCATTATGTCCATCTTGGCTAACATTTGTTTCACCAACTGTTCCATATCATGCTTTTCGGCGCACTCCTGACATCAATTGTGATTACTTTACTTTTTTTTAAACTATTTCTTTATTTTGTATTAAAACACCGGAGCAGCACTAAGCAAAAGCACTGTTGAACAATAACAAATACTACAGGAGGAAAAGCTGGTTGATAAAGCCATGTGAATGTACTACGCATTTCTGTTTCAATCATATAGAAAATTGTATGAATTGTTCGTACTTGTTTGCCGAAGCGGGAGTAGTGAAAGAAATGTGATTGTGTTTAGTAAAACAAAATGAGTAGAAAAACGTGTGAATGTTATACGTTGCACTTATATATCAAGTGTATGGACAAATTTATGGGTTGTTTGTAGAAGAGAGAGTAGCATGTTAGGTAAAACAAAAGGGAGTAGAGAAAAACATGTGAACATAATACGTTGGGTGGTAAAATGGATTGCATAAAAACCTTCGCCATGAAAACAATTAGATATGTCACTTTTCATGGCGATCGGTCAACCTGTTTTGGAATTTACCCACTCTTAACATACGATATGTATAGGCGTTGGTATGTATGAAGTTGATAAAAAATAGGCAATAACATGTGAATTGTTGCGTAAAACAAAAGTGAGTAGAGAAAATAGTACGAATGTAATACATTGTATTTCTTTTTCAAACATATAAAATTGTATGAATTATATGTTGAAGGGCGAATAGCGAAAGAAGACTGATGGTGCCTCGTAAAGGAAGAATTAGTAGAAGAAGTCGTGTGAATGTAATACGTTGCATTTATATTTCAATCATAGAATATTATATTAATTGTATGTTGAAGGGCAAACAGAGGATAAATGAATGTGCTACGTAAAAGAAATGCGAGTAGAAAGCCATTTGAAAGCAAAATATTGTGTAGTAAAATTGTTGCCATAAAAAATTTCCCCATAAAAAATACATATACGTGCCGAATTTCGCGGTGATCGGTTAAGCAGTTTTCGAGCTTAATAGTTGGATATATATATATATATATATATATATATATATATAAACAACCAAGTTGTATAGATGATATGAATTGTTTGCAGAAGAGTGGAGAAAGAGATGTAAATGTGTTACCTAAAAGTGAGTATAGCAAACAGTGTGAATGTAATATGCAGCATTTCTATTTCAAACATGCGCAAAATTGATTGGCTTATTTCTAGAAGAGTGAGTAGAGAAACAATTATGAGTGTTTCCCAAAAGCAAGTAGAGAAAACAGTGTGCATGTAATACGTAGCATTTGTATTTCAAACATGCACGAAATTGTATGACTTATTTGTAGAAGAGCGAGTAGAGAGAGAGATGTGAATGTCTTACCAAAAAGTGAGTAGAGAAAACAGCATGAATATAATAGAGAAAGAGATGTGAATGTGATAGCTAAACGTAAGTAGAGAAACCACTGTAAATGTAATATGTAGTAGGTATCTCTATTTCAAACATACAGAAAATTGCATGACTTATTTGTAGAAGAGTGAGTAGAGAGAGAGATGGGAATGTGTTACCTAAAAGTGAGAGGAAAAAACAGTGTAAATGTAATAGCATTTCTATTTCAAACATACAGAACATGGTATGACTTATTTTAGAAGTGGGGATAAAAGTGTTTTTTGGTGCAAAATTACGGTTTTTACGGAAAATTGAAGAGTGAGTAGAGAAAGAAATGTGAATGTGTTACCTAAAAATAAGTAGACCTAACACTGTGAATGTAATATGCAGCATCTCTATTTTAAACATACAGAAAATTGTGTATTTATTTGTAGAAGAGCGAGTAGACAGACAGATGTGAATGTCTTACCAAAAAGTGAGTAGAGAAAACACTATGAATATAATAGAGAAAGAGATGTGAATGTGATAGCTAAACGTAAGTAGAGAAACCACTGTAAATGTAATATGTAGTAGGTATCTCTATTTCAAATATACAGAAAATTGCATTACTTCTTTGTAGAAGAGTGAGTATAGAGAGAGAGAGAGAGTGATGTGAATGTGTTACCTAAAAGTGAGAGGAGAAAACAGTGTGAATGTAATAGCATTTATATTTCAAACATACAGAACATGGTTTGACTTATTTTAAAAGTGAGGATAAAAGTGTTTTTGGGTGCAAAATCACACTTTTTATGGAAAATTGTTTACAGGAAAGATAGTAGAGAAAGAGATGTGAACGTGTTACCTAAAAGTAAGTAGAGATAACACTGTGAATGTAATATGCACCATCTCTATTTCAAACATACAGAAAATTGCATGACTTATTTGTAGAAGAGTGAGTAGAGCAAGAGGTGTGAATGTATCACGTAATAGTGAGAGGAGAAAACAGTGTGAATGTAATAGCACTTCTGTTTCAAACATACAGAACATGGTATGACTTATTTTAAAAGTGGGGATAAAATGTTTTTGGTGCAAAATCGCGTTTTTTATGGAAAATTGTTTATAGAAGACTGGGTAGAGAAACAGATGTGAATGTGTTACCTAAAAGTGAGTAGAGAAACCGCTGTGTAACTAATATGCAATATCTCTATTTCAAACATACAGAAAATTGCATGACTTATTTGTAGAAGAATGAGTAGAGAAAGAGATGTGAATGTATCACCTAACAGTGAGAGGAGAAAACAGCGTGAATGTAATAGCACTTCTGTTTCAAACATACAGACCATGGTTTGACTTATTTTAAAAGTGGGGATAAAAGTGTTTTTGGTGCAAAATCACGTTTTTTTATGGAAAATTGTTTATAGAAGACTGAGTAGAGAAACAGATGTGAATGTGTTACCTAAAAGTGAATAGAGAAACCACTGTGAAAGTAATATGCAACATCTATATTTCAAACATACAGAAAATTGCATGACTTATTTGTACAAGAGTGAGTAAAGAAAGAGATGTGAATGTGTTACCTAATAGTGAGAGGAGATAACAGTATGAATGTAATAGCATTTCTGTTTAAAACATACAGAACATGGTATGACTAATTTTAAAAGTGGGGATAAAAGGGTTTTTTGGTGCAAAATCACATTTTTTATGGAAAATTATTTATAGAAGGGTGAGTAGAGAAGGAGACGTAAATGTGATACCTAAAAGTAAGTACAGAAACCACTGTGAATGTAATATGCTACATCTCTATTTCAAACATACAGAAAATTGCATGGCTTATTTGTAGAAGAGTGAGTAGAGAAAGAGGTGTGAATGTATCACTTAATATTGAGAGAAGAAAACAGTGTGAATGTAATAGCACTTCTGTTTCAAACATACAGAACATGGTTTGACTTATTTTAAAAGTGGGGATAAAAGTGTTTTTCGGTGCAAAATCACCGTTTCTAAGGAAAATTGTTTACAGAAGAGTGAGTAGTGAAAGAGATGTGAATGTGATACCTAAAAGTAAGTACAGAAACCACTGTGAATGTAATATGCTACATCTCTATTTCAAACATACAGAAAATTGCATGACTTATTTGTAGAAGAATGAGTAGAGAAAGATGTGAATGTATCACCTAATAGTGAGAGGAGAAAACAGCGTGAATGTAATGGAACTTCTATTTCAAACATACAGAACATGGTATGACTTATTTTAAAAGTGGGGATAAAAGTGCTTTTTGGTGCAAAATCGCGTTTTTTATGGAAACTTGTTTATAGAAGACTGAGTAGAGAAACATGTGAATGTGTTACCTAAAAGTGAGTAGAGAAACCGCTGTGAAAGTAATATGGAACATCTCTATTTCAAACATCCAGAAAATTGCATGACTTATTTGTACAAGAGTGAGTAAAGAAAGAGATGTGAATGTGTTACCTAATAGTGAGAGGAGATAACAGTATGAATGTAATAGCATTTCCATTTAAACAGTATGACTAATTTTAAAGGTGGGGATAAAAGTGTTTTTTGGTGCAAAATCACGTTTTTTGTGGAAAATTATTTATAGAAGGGTGAGTAGAGAAGGAGATGTAAATGTGATACCTAAAAGTAAGTACAGAAACCACAGTGAATGTAATATGCTACATCTCTATTTCAAACATACAGAAAATTGCATGACTTATTTGTAGAAGAGTGAGTAGAGAAAGAGGTGTGAATGTATCACTTAATATTGAGAGAAGAAAACAGTGTGAATGTAATAGCACTTCTGTTTCAAACATACAGAACATGGTTTGACTTATTTTAAAAGTGGTGATAAAAGTGGTTTTCGGTGCAAAATCACGCTTTTTAAGGAAAATTGTTTACAGAAGACTGAGTAGTGAAAGAGATGTGAATGTGATACCTAAAAGTGAGAGGAGAAAACTGTGAATGTAATAGCACTACTGTTTCAAACATACAGAACATGGTATGACTTATTTTAAAAGTGTGGATAAAAAAGTGTTTTTGGTGCAAAATCACGTTTTTTATGGAAAATTGTTTATAGAAGACTGAGTAGAGAAACAGATGTGAATGTGGTACCTAAAAGTGAGTAGAGAAACCGCTGTGAATGAAATATGCGTCATTTCTATTTTAAACATACAGAAAATTGCATGACTTATTTGTAGAAGAATGAGTAGAGAAAGATGTGAATGTATCACCTAATAGTGAGAGGAGAAAACAGCGTGAATGTATTTTATTTTATTTCAAACATACAGAACATGGTTTGACTTATTTTAAAAGTGGGTGATAAAAGTGTTTTACGGTGCAAAATCACACTTTTTATGGAAAATTGTTTACAGAAGAGTGAGTAGAGAAAGAGATGTGAATGTGTTACCTAAAAGTGAGAGGAGAAAACAGTGTGAATGTAATAGCACTTCTGTTTCAAACATACAGGACATGGTATGACTTATTTTAAAATCTGGGGATAAAATGTTTTTGGTGCAAAATCATGGTTTTTTATGGAAAATTGTTTATAGAAGACTGAGTAGAGAAAGAGATGTGAATGTGTTACCCAAAAGTGAGTAGAGAAAACACTGAATGTAATATGCATGTACACAAAAATTTAACCAAATCTTTAGAGCCGTGTCTGAAATACGGGGAATATATATACAAGAATTGCACTGTAGAAGCGGGAATAAAAAAATGTTATTTTTTATGTAAAATCGCGTTTTTCGGGAATTACACCTATATAGATGAACTTAAAAGGCAAAACTCTATCTGAATACAAAAATTGATCAAAATCGTTAGAGCCGTTTCCAAGTTGTGCGGAATAAATCTTATATATTTAAACGAGCAATTCTTGTATATATATATTTATATTTTTAGGTAACACATTCACCTCTCTTTCTCTACTCAGTCTTCTAAAAACAATTTTCCATAAAAAAAAACATGATTTTGCACCAAAAACATTTTATCCCCACTTTTAAAATAAGTCATACCATGTTCTGTATGTTCGAAACAGAAGTGCTATTACATTCACACTGTTTTCTCCTCTCACTTTTAGGTAACACATTCACATCTCTTTCTCTACTCACTCTTCTGTAAACAATTTTCCATAAAAAGTGTGATTTTGCACCGAAAAACACTTTTATACCCACTTTTAAAATAAGTCAAACTATGTTCTGCATGTTTGAAACAGAAGTGCTATTACATACACGCTGTTTTCTCCTCTCACTATTAGGTGATACATTCACATCTCTTTCTCTACTCACTCTTCTACAAATAAGTCATGCAATTTTCTGTATGTTTGAAATAGAGATGTTGCATATTACTTTCACAGCGGTTTCTCTACTCACTTTTAGGTGGCACATTCAAATCTCTTTCTCTACTCAGTCTTCTATAAACAATTTTCCGTAAAAAACGTGATTTTGCACCAAAAACACTTTCATCCCCACTTTTAAAATAAGTCAAACCACGTTCTGTATGTTTGAAATAGAGATGCTGCATATTACATTCACAGTGGTTTCTGTACTTACTTTTAGGTATCACATTTACGTCTCTTTCTTTACTCACTCTTCTACAAATAAGTCATGCAATTTTCTGTATGTTTGAAATAGAGATGTTGCATATTACTTTCACAGCGGTTTCTCTACTCACTTTTAGGTGGCACATTCACATCTCTTTCTCTAATCAGTCTTCTATAAACAATTTTCCATAAAAAACGCGATTTTGCACCAAAAACACTTTTATCCCCACTTTTAAAATAAGTCATACCATGTTCTGTATGTTTGAAACAGAAGGGCTATTACATTCACACTGTTTTCTCCTCTCACTTTTAGGTAACACATCACATCTCTGTCTCTACTCACTCTTCTGTAAACAATTTTCCATAAAAAGCGTGATTTTGCACCGAAAAACACTTTTATCCCTACTTTTAAAATAAGTCAAACCATGTTCTGTATGGTTGAAACAGAAGTGCTATTACATTCACACTGTTTTCTCCTCTCACTATTAGGTGATACATTCACACCTCTTTCTCTACTCACTGTTCTACAAATAAGTCATGCAATTTTCTGTATGTTTGAAATAGAGATGCTGCATATTACATTCACAGTGGTTTTGCTACTTACTTTTAGGTATCACATTTACATCTCATTCTCTACTCACCCTTCTATAAACAATTTTCCATAAAAAACGTGATTTTGCACCAATAAAACACTTTAATCCCCCCTTTTAAAATTAGTCATACCATGTTCTGTATATTTTAAATAGAAATGCTATTACATTCACACTATTTTCTCCTTTCACTATTAGGTATCACATTCACATCTCTTTGTATACTCTTCTATAAAGAAATCATGCAATTTTCTGTATGTTTGAAATAGAAATGCTACATATTATATTCATACTGTTTTCTCTAGTCACTCTTAGGTAACACATTCACATCTCTCTCTACTCACTCTTCTACAAGTAAGTCATACAATTTCGTGCATGTTTGAAATAGAAATGCTACGTATTACATTCATACTGTTTTCTCTACTTGCTTTTGGGTAACACACTCATAACTGTTTCTCTACTTACTCTTCTAGAAATAAGTCATACAATTTTGTGCATGTTTGATATAGAAATGCTGTATGTGACATTCACAGTGTTTACTCTACTCACTTTTAGGTAACACCTTCACATGTCTTTCTCCACTCACTCTTCTACAAACAATTCATATCATCTATACAACTTGAATGTTTGTATATATCTAACTGTTAATCTCGAAAACCGCTTAACCGATCACCGCGAAATTCGGCACGTATATGTATTTTTTTCATTGAGAGTTTTTATGGTAACAATTTTACTACACAATATATTACTTTCAAATGGTTTTCTACTCGCTTTTCTTTTACGTAACGCATTCATGTATCCTCTGTTTGCCCTTCAACATACAATTCATATAATATTCTAGGATTGAAATATAAATGCAGCGTATTACATTCACATGATTTCCTCTACTAATTCTTCCTTTACGAGACACAATCAGTCTTCTTTCGCTCTTCGCCCTTCAACATATAATTCATACAATTTGCTATATGTTTGAAACAAATACAACGTATTACATTCATACTACTTTCTCTACTCACTTTTGTTTTACGTAACAATTCACATGTTATTCCCTATGGTTTATCAACTTCATACATACCAAGGCCTATACATATCTTATGTTGAAGAGTGATTAAATTCCAAAACAGGTTGACCGATCGCCATGAAAAGTGACATATCTAATTTTTTCATGGCGAAGGTTTTTATGCAATCCATTTTACCACGCAATGTATTACGTTCACATGGTTTTCTCTACTCCCTTTTCCTTTACCTAACCCTCTTCTGCAAACAATCCATACATTTTTCCATACACTTGAAATATAAGTGCAACGTATAACATTCACACGGTTTTTCTACTAATTTTTCTTTAGTAAAACACAATCACATTTCTTTCAGTACTCCCGCTTCGACGAACAATTCATAAAATTTTCTATATGTTTGAAACATAAATGCGTAGTACATTCACATGGCTTTATCAACCAGCTTTTCTTCCTGTAGTATTTGTTATTCTTCAACATTGCTTTTGCTTAGTGTCGCTCCGGTGTTTTAATAAAAAATAAAGAAATAGTTAAAAAAGTAAAGCAATCACAATTGGTGTAAGGAGTGCGACGAAAAGCACGATATGGAACAGTTGATGAAACAAATGTTAGCCAAGATGGACATAATGGGAAATGAAATGAATTCCGGAATGCGGCAGAGGAAACAAATTTGAAAACCGAATTGGAAAAATGTAAACTACGGAATAGAAAATATGGGAACAAAAATGGAAGCCAAATTGAAAATGTAAGCTCCGAAACGGAAAAGATGAAGACGGGAATTCCAATATGAAGACAGGTCTATTGGAGAATACTAACGAGCGACTGACCGGGGTTAAGGAAGCCATGGAAGAACTGGACGGAAGTATGAAGGACCTTGGCCAACGTGTTAACGTCCTGGAGTCACTCACAGCAGCAAAGAACTGAACTCCATAATGGAACAAATGCTCGACGAAAACCTCAAACTGGGTGGATAACTATGGGGGAGGCCTGCTTTCAGCAGTACACGTTTTACAGCTGAAATGATGGTGTTTATGCAATATTTTTATGTATTTCTATATCTCTTGTATCTCGGACATTACTCTTAACAATTGCGACAAGTAGTTTTATTTAGTTAACGTTTTGCCTTTCAGGTTTGTCTAAATAAGTATCTTCTCCCACAAAAAATAAGATTTCACAAAAACAGAGGCGAAAAACGCCGAGCGAAGCTCGGTCGCCCAGGTACTATATATACAAGAATTGCTCGTTTAAATATATAAGATAAGATTTCACCCATTTCATTCATTCACCGTCCGATATGACATTACGCTGGAGGACGTTAATTACAAAAAAACGTAGTAGGCCCCTGGTGGGCACTGGATCGATGGCGACGAAAATCGCACCGAACATTGCTCAGCAGGTTATTCGTATCTAGCCACCACACTAAGCGAGTGTTAATAAGGTGTTGCAGACACTCGTCAGGCAATTAGAGCAGCAGCTAGAGGGAAGTGTCCGGTCTTTAGGGGGTCCAGGGATAGGTAGGACAATACCCTCTCACCAGGAAGACGGAAAAACCTGATGAAGCCACATGCAGTTATAGATGCTCAGCAGGCAGGAAAGAGCCACAGCTGGAAGATGAAGCAGCATTTGTCGGTGGATGTCATCAGGACCAGGAGAAGAGTCGTGAGCGAGACAAAGAATGCGCCAGCTCCGTTTCAATAACATGCGTGTTTCACGGTGTGAAAATTAAAAACTATTCTTCCGCAGATTCCTTGAAACGTCCTATCGCGACTTTGGCTTTGGCTGGTAGCAGCGAAAGAATCAGCAAGTAGGTCGGCTCGCTGGTGTAACGGGAACCCCGTACGACAAGACCGGGAATAATCCTCCGACGACACTTGCCGTGCATACGCCGAACAGCGATCCATACCTGTTGTGCAGAACTGCGACGGGAAAGGATAGATATAGTTTTCCCAGGATTTGCGTTTTGCAGCACGAAGTGTGAAGCGTGCACTAGCACGAGCGCGTTTAAAAGCTACAAAGTTCACCTCCATGTGATGTAAAGTAAAAACACGCAGAACATGCTTGCGTACCTTAATAGCCAGTGGAATGCTAAATAACCTAAATAAACACCATACAATCGGCATAAATGACATATATTTTCAGTATTTCTTGTTGTAAAGTGCTTATAAATGTATTTAGACTGGATTATGCAATTTATTTCAAAATGCTGACTGGTACTTGTGTTCTATGTTAAGTAGTATTTGTAAACATATGTAGTATTATCTTTTAGAGTATATTAACTGTGGTTTAATCCCGCATTAGATACGCATTTGGTTTGTCATATGTATAGAGAAATTCCATATTATGTATACCTTATTTTAAGGATAGTATCACTGTCACGTTTACTTGTAGAGAAAAATTTCATTTTGCTTCTCTTCTTATTTAGGCACCTTCGTGACAACTGTAATTTATGACGAGATCATTAGTTCATTAGCCCGGTAATATACAGAAGAGCACAATTGTTTTAGAAACACGAAGGGGAAGACTTTTATTTACTCGTGTATTAAAGGCAATTAATATTGTTTAAGCTCGTGACGGATGATGATAATAATTTATAATTATAATAACAATAATAATAACAACAAAAAGAAGAGGAAGAAGAATGTTCACTATTAGTAAAGTCCGTATCCCTTTAGGTCAGGATTGTTTTACCCTAAAATACGTGATTTTGATTTATTAATTCTTCTGCTGTCTTAACTATGGAAAACTGCACCTTCGTTATTACTTGAACGTATGCGTTATTTCAGTTACATTCACACCTTTCATGCAAGACATATCGATTCATGCCGATTCACCCGAGATTGTGACCGTTCCCTGGTACGTGAAAGCACAGTGTTTCGTTTTTATCTGATGGAACACGCCGGTGGGGTTCAACGCAAGTCGCTGGAGTGTGCGAAGACTGATCCTATGCACCTAGCCAGTGTTTTGTTGATGTTTTAGTGCAGTGTTTGCGCACGCCGGTCGGGTGTTTTGTTTACAACTCAGGCGGTGTTGGCCCCGAGGCACACGCCTGTCAGGTGTTGTTTACAACTAAGGCAGTGTTGACCACGACGCACGTGTTTTGTTTACATCTGAGGAAGTACTGGCCTCGAAGCACACGCTGATCGGGTTCAGCACAGGTCGCTGGCGTGTGCGAACACAGCACAACGTTGTCTTTTACGCTACCGAAAAACTTAAATTTTTACAAAGCTATTACACATACCGAAATGAAACTTAGTATTTTATGAGTAGGCGTAGGCTTTCACGGCCGGTGTTTGAAATTCTACATGAGTCTTCCGGGCTGATTTGCCGTGGTCTGCTGGAGTAACTTGGTCCAGACGTTTCGTCCACTACTGCGGTGGACATCATCAGTGGCGTGGTCGAAGTCTTCTTGGTGAAGGTACACTTGTGTCTGAGGCGTTGACTGTCTGGGATGCGGATTTTATACACGGAGGGGTCTTCTCTGATTGGCTCGGGGCTCGCTGAGGCAGTGTGGTTGGTGGGAGGGGGCTAGCTGCATCTCGGGCGCTACTAGATTCTGATTGGTTTGTGTTGCTTGACTGTCTGTGTTGTTTAATGTTATCGATGACGGGGTACCAAGTTTTGTTGAGCTTAAGGGCTTCCTCTTTCCTATTGAAATTATTGGCATGTTTATAAATTTCTATGGCTTCGCGCTGTAGTCGAGCATGGTAGTGTGAGATGTTAGATAGAATGCTGGTGTCCTGAAACTTGATGACATGCTCCCCCTCCGCTTCTATAGCATGTTCAGCGACAGCTGACTTTTCAAATTGTCCAAGACGGCAGCATCTCTTGTGTTCGTTTAGTCTGGTGTTGATACTACGTAGCGTCGTACCAATATATACTGCACCACACGAGCAGGGGATCCGGTATACGCCAGCCGAGGAGAGCGGGTCCCTCGGGTCCTTGGCTGAGCGTAGTAAACTGTTGAGCTCTCTTGTAGGCTTGAAAACCGTCTTGATATTATGGCGTAGCAGGAGGCGTTCAATCCTGTCGGTGACGTTTTGAACATAAGGAAGGAATACCGTGCCTTTGTTCCTAGGTGGGGTCGGCTTAGCAGAGATCGGCTGCCGTCTGGGTGGTCGGAAGGCTCTCTTTATTTCTTGTGTAGAATAGCCATTGGCTTGTAAGGCTAGTTCCAGATGGTGCAGCTCTTGTGGTAGCAGATGAGGCTCGCAAATACGGGAAGCGCGGTGTAGGAGAGTTTGAATCATAGCCCGTTTGTGTCTCGGATGGTGGTTGGAGGTTTTGTTGAGATAACGGTCTGTGTGAGTAGGCTTGCGGTACACCGTGTGTCCAAGTTTGCCGTTGTCTTTCCTGCTGACCAGCACGTCCAGGAAAGCCAGCTGACCATCTTTTTCTTTTTCCATGGTGAACTGGATGCGCGGATTGAGGCTGTTGAGGTGTTGAAGAATTAGTATTTTATGTTTTTTACGCCTGCATCTATTAGCTATTATTCGGGCCGAAGCAGTACCTTCCACTCTGTATAAGACACTACTAATACCAATCATCACGTACGCAGCCCCGGTATGAGGATATGCTGCGAAAACTCAAGTACACAGATTGCAAACACTACAAAACAGAATAATAAGAACAGTAGCAAAACAATCGCTAGTAGTACCGGCCAATCGCTTGCACAGAGAGCTAAAGTTACACTCAATTGAGGAATTCATGAAAAGTCTAAGCTTTAACGTGTATAAGCGAAAAGATATAAAACGGCAATGCGAAACACCCTACTAGGTGTTCTGTGAGAACACACCAAACCAAATTTACACCCATAGATTAACGGATACCTCTGTATATAACATACAGAGTGGAAGGGAAGTCATTACATTCTTTCTAATATGTACTTCATAGAAGCATTACAAACAACAAAGTCTAACGGAATTCTGTTCTTTGACCAGCCGATTTCGAAAAAATACATGGTTTTTGATCCAACTTGGATGTGTAATTCCACAGGAATGTACGAAGATAAGTTTGTTACTTGTAACATGCGTAGAGTAACTTATTTCTGACATAGCTTTGGTGGTAATTATGCGACATCACACAGGGTTTCGAAACAATTTATCACTTAAAAGATGTGAAGGAATACTCCAAGCAGCTTTTTCACACGTGCAGTAAGTCGACAACGTTGCGTCGTTGAGGTTGGTCAGGGAATTGAGCTGGTTTATGGATGTAAACACGTCTGGCACTTTCGCTTTAATGTTTTGGGAGCTAACGCTTGTGATTGGCATACACTCACGGAGTATACACAAGACAAGGCAGGGTATTCTTTGTGTTCTCAAGAAGCACCGTTACTCTGTTTATGTACTGAGCTAGGGAATGTGATACCCACACAATCTGCAGTGTTGCCAGCTTGTTTTCGAGAAAACTAAAATATCTCCGTAGGAAATGGCCAGAGACAAAAACGTAAGATATAAAATCAGGACCCTCTAGATTAAGGGACCTGACACTGACACCCCAGTTGTACAAAAATGGCGCCGGCTGGTGGCGGTGATTTCTCAGGTGTTTCCACACGCTGTTTTTCGTATTGTTTTTATGCCTTTGAGTTATTGATTGTTATAATAATTCATATATAAGTTTATCTTCATATTAGCAAAGCGAGTGTTTAAAAACTTTTATTTGGGCAGTATAGGGAGCGGGAATAAATCTAATAACGTGTTGACTGTGCCGTGTACTCTCCACGTGTTTGTGAGTGTTCCATCTAAGACTATGGCTACATTAGCCGTGTAGTGTGATTAATTTATCTGTTTGCAAGTACAATTTGTGTCACGATTACAGTGGTGAGAGGTTGTTGAAGAAAAACTGTTCCAGTAGTGTGTTATTGTAGTCATACCTCAACCTAACCTCAAACATGACAATGCCCCGTAACTGTTGCATTCCCAGATGGAAATTAAAAATGAGAAACTTTCAGTTAAAACAAAAGGTAAATTGCAACGTAAAGCTTGTAAGTTCAGTATTAATACTATAAATTCCAGCGTTATGTGTGTTAGTTGCCGATGTATATACAACATGGTGAATAGTGTGAATAGTGAAAGACAATAATTTCGAGTGAACTCAATTAGTGACAGCTGCAATACCGTTTGTTTCATGTAGGTAGTATGTTGCTTGTTTATACATTGTCTTTTGTCTTTGTAATTTAAATGTGTAGCTGTAGTTTAGAAGAAATGTGTTATGTTGCTGCATGTAAAACCGTAGACTATAGCAAAGTTAGGGAAGTGTTTACCAAATCGGACGCTCGAGAAAACTGAAACATAGTGCAGTGGATGCAGTTTTTATTGCTGATTACGATTTTGTAAGTTTTATTGTGCGCTGAAGCTTCGTTTTTTATTTATGAGCAAATTTCGTACGTGCGATGCAGTGGTTTTATTTCGCTTATGCGGCGGATATTTAGCTAATAAATGTGTATAAATGAGTATAATATATACTAGAATGATTGATTAATGCATTTACGTTGAAATGATTGCATAAACACTGCCCAAATGGTAAATATTTCGATAACACAGGACCCTGTCACCCCACTCATATACATACATACACTAACCTAACCTAACACGGGCAAAATTTCGATAACAGGACCCTGTTACTACACTCATATACACACACTAAACCTAACCTAACACAGGAAAAACGAAAACGAAGCTTGACCGGCAAATAAAACTTTCAAAACCGTAATCAGCAATAACAATTTCAACGTAAATACATTAATAAATCATTCTAGCATATATTATAGTCGTTTATAAACATTTGCTAAATATCCGCCGCATACGCGAAATAAAGCCACTGCGTAGCACATACGAAATTTGCTTATAAATAAAAAACGAAGCTTAAGCGCATAATAAAATTTTCAAAATCGTAATTAGCAATAAAAACTGCATCCATTGCACTATGTTTCATTCGTTTTCTCGAGCGGCCGATTTTGTAAACAATTACCCAAAGTTGCTTTACAATGCTGATTTAAGGTTACGTATTTCATATATGTATTTCATTTACAGTGCTGTTTTACGGTTATTATTTTTAATATTTCATCTGCTTTTGTGGATTCCCCCTGTAACATAAAGTGTCACGAAGTGCTGAGTAATCCTATGTTGTTGCAAACTGAGTAATCAAAAGTTTTCAGTAATAGTAAAAGCAAAATTCCACCCTAAAGCTGTTGAATTTAGTAGGTAGCTAATTATTCTAAATGGCAGCATTTGTATATCAGCCATCCAGTATAGTATGTTTCGTGTAGGTATATAACATTATGTACATTGTACAAGTGTGACAAACAGTGTAAACAATGATTAATAATTGAGTCATCTCAATGTCAACACTTCTGTTTTATTTAAGTAACATGCTGCTTGCAGTTTTGTCTATCTTCTTTGTAATTTGAGTGTGTAATGCAGTTACATAATGGCATGTAAAACTGTAAATTGCATGAATGATATTTAAGGTTATATATTTCATTGCCCATGGGTTATCGTTTAATATTAAATGTCATCCTTTTTTTGTTTACTTGCGGTTATGTTTAAGACAGTGTTTTTGTGTTTACCACAGCCCATATTCACAAAATAGGCGTGTTATTACACAGCATTTTTATTTTACTGCGTTGAAATCGTAGCCTGTAGACGAGTTGTTTATAAGTAGTTCCCACCGCATACGCCGCCATCTTGAATCACAGTGTCAGGTCCGGTATTTAGGAGGTCCTGTATAAAATGTGTTCCAAATATCGAGATCTCTCACTGGTTTAAAATAATGTAATGACTTCCCTTCCACCCGGTATACAGTAGTTAAATTATATCGGAACACGCTCTTGCGGTCTATCTCTACTGCGCGAGACAGCCGGCAGTCGCTGGAGAATTTACGCTGGCAAAGGCGGACGATGCTGGGAATGTTGACCTCTGCTCTCAAACAGGCAGCATATCTCGTGTAAATATTCTCGCTTACTCTCCGAAGCTCAGCAGCAGGAATTCTTGTGATTTCTTGAACAATGTTTTCTCTAAGTTCCCGTAGTGTGCGAGGATTGGAACAACACACTGTCTTTTAAAGAACCCCATAAATAAGAATCAGAACTCATTAAGTCAGGAAAAGCGAGGGTCCACAAATCAACACGAATTATACTGTCATCAAACACCTCTGTTATTGCATTTAATGATACGGCAGCCGAATGTGCTGTTGCAGAATCTTGCTGGAACCAACCACACGATTTCTCCTGTCAAGTGACTGAAAAATGGCTTCAGAATTAACCTCTGATAAATCTCTGCATTTTCATGTTTCATCAAAGAATATGTGTCCTATTATTCTTCTAGCACTTATTGTACAGCACACTCCAATTTTCTGATCACAATGAGGCATTTCATCCAGTTAGGTGAAACCAAGATTCATCAGCGAAAAACAAAAGCTGTGGATCAATGAAACCCCTTTCTACGGATTGGAAAAACCAATTACAATAATTCACAGGTTGAGCAGGATCATTTGGCTTTAACGCTTGCTCTGGTATGTAGCGATAGGGTTTGTTTCAACAGACGTGTAGCATTTCTCACAGAAGATCGAGATACACCTGTTTGCTGCGTTAGTATTATTCAGTGATTTTCGAGGCGAATGCTCCCAAGGAGCACCAATGTCATCTAATTTATTTTCGGTTAAGACTGACCTCTTCCTCGAATGTTTCTTGTCCAACACCGAACCCGAAGTTTCAAATTTATTTACGACGTATGTACGGTTGTCCTTGCAGGTGGTACAGAGTTCAGAAACCTTTCAACTAACTCCCTGCACACATGACAAGCAGATGCATCTTGAAATAAACTTTGCAAATAAACATGCATTCTTCCACAGATAAGTGATGCACCATGTTTAGTGCATGACGGAGGCATCTGACTCACACTGAATGACTGCACCTGATGCTGCAATATCAATGAGAGTTGACGCCGGCGCACTTTCAAGCAGGAATTGCCAGTCCAAAGTCCTAGCAGCTAGTGTAGGAATAGCAAAGGAGAGAGAGGCCGCGAATGGGTTTGAATATAATTTAACTACCCTATAAAAATATGTTGACAGTTTAAACCAAAAAGTTGAGTCGATTAATAACACTATCCAACAGTTACATATGATTTACCGGAACATGTTTTGGAGGCTGACTTTCCTCCATTATCAACCAGTTCTCCCTGGTGTTGATGGTGATGTTTCCTCTGAGATCTCATCTGGTGGTGGTTCAAGGAACTTGCTGAAGATATCCTTCTGGGGGATCTCGAAATTGAATGCTCTGTTTCTATTTTTCAAAATAAAGATTTGTTTCCACATGGACAGCTCTTGTTTTCCCGTAAAGGAAAACATCACCATCCAACCAGGGAGGACCAGTTGATGTCTGGTTGATAATGGAGGAAAATCAGTCTCTGAAACATGTTCCGGTAAATCAAAAGTAAAATTTATGTACTGTTACTAATCGACTCACCTTTTTGGTTTTTAAATTGATTATTACAACACTGTTTTCAAACTTCCAAGAAAGAAAATAGTGAGAACTCATTGTTCACCAACATTTGAAAAAGCGGAACATCTGTGCCTGGTTTGTATTGCACACACTGGCAGACGAGCAAAGTAAACTCGGGTGGAAACATCTCAGGATTTCATGTCTGACCGGAATCCAATTTTTGGAAATCATCATTACTGGAGATGAGACTTGGTGTTATCAATATGAAACAGACTGATACATTGGCAAAGTGTAAGCTTTTAACACTTGTATGCTTGGCATACATCAAGCACCTTTGAATGTGATTGGAGTCATTTTGACTCCTTGTCAAATTTATTAAAGTATTCACATGGTATGTGCAAGTTTGCATACATTAAATGACTGCATGCTAATTAACTGTCCTATTACAATGCTTTTAGAAGCAATCTCTTCCCATACTTCTAAGAACAGTGATGAAAATAGAGTAGCTACTATGACAAGAGGCTTGTAATTGATTGTCAGAATAGTGTTAGAAATAAAAGCATATTGTTGCAGCGTTGAACATATTTTTAAAATAACATAAAAACAGTTATGTACATTCCTTCAGAATGCTGTCTAGCACACTTGTCTGAGCTTTGTGTAAAAAAGTAAGAATACATTGTTTCAGAAAAAGAAATGTATGCAAATATGAACCAAGAGATGTGAGCTATTTTGGTTTGCAATTTATACACATGTATTCAACTTTGGCAGCACATTTTCCACATAGTGATTTGTTAACATTTACCATGGGATTTTTTTTTGCACTTATGTTTTACTTGACAGTATTTAATAGTACAGATTGTACTTGTACTCATGTGCTCTTCTTATTCTTCATTATCTTGTTCTTGATTTCTGTGTTCTATGTTGGGGTATGAGAGCTCTGTTGCCAATGCCTTCAGAAATTCCAGCTGAATGATGTTTTCTTTGGTTATTCCTTGTAAAGAACCTAGCATTCAGGTCTGCTAGATCCAAGGTATTCTGAAAGGAATGAATAGGCCATCTTCTGGTGCTCTTGGACACCGTGCCATCTGGTCAACAATATGCTCACTGAACATTGTTTCATTGAAGTTTTTCAGTGTCTCAAGAGGTTTAATTTGATTATCCAACATTTTGACATGTATATTATGGTGGTGCTTAATTTTCAAATTTTGTTATTTCTTCACACACACTCCCAAATTTTTTCCCTCTTGTTTTAAGAAAAATGTTAATACCTATTTTGTTCAAATTGAAGAAGAGGAACATGTGCCGCAGTGGCTGAGAAGTTGTGTCATGTTGGCTTATTCCTGCTTATATGTGTGGTCCAATGCTGCCATACTGTTCACCTTCAGTTCAGCCTCGGTTTCCATTGGGTAACATTGTGGACACTTATTTACATCATGGCGAGAGTTTAAGAAGTACCGACAGTTATATGTATGCACCAGAACAGTGGGCATAAATTACAATCTAATCAACAGGTTATGTCAGTCTTATTTTGTAACATTCACAAAGTAAAGCGAAAGTGCTAATTTAGTTGCATGTGAATTTGTAATATTTTGGGAGAAAGCTAGTATTCCTACAAGAGATTCACTTCACTGCACAAAGAAACTTATAGACTAGTATTCCGAGTGGTGCAATCTGCAATAAAGCGCTCTAGAAAGACAAATATTCACAAAGGCTGAGACAGTAAATTTTCTCCAATTCTAAATAATTTGCTCATGTCAATGGTTTGAACATGACTAAAAATAGAAAGGTATAATATCTTTCTATTACATCAGCGAGAACCTGGTCATAGAGGTTATCTTGGAGGTGTTGACTGGAAGTTTGCAGCAAAAGAGGAAAGGGCGAGGATTAGTTATGAAAGAGGAGGTAAGGAAGATGAAGGGTGATAACAGTTCACAGTGTTTGGATATTAGTAATGATTTGTCTAAAGAAACAACTGAAATAAGTGACTCTGATGATGATACCGTTTTTACAGGACCTTCCACGAGCTCAGTTTTAACTTCTGGTAGTGATGCAACCTTGAATGGAAATAAGGCAAATTCCGAAAAGGAAAACCAACGTTGAAGGAAGTGTTTTATGACACCAAAACTAGCCACCATTTTAGGCAGATGTCAGTTAAATCAGAGGCATACTGTGTTCATCCTTGAGGCCTACACCTTGGGACATAATGTTGAATGAAATAGCACTTACCAGCTCAAATGAACTCGAACTCGACCTTTATTACGTTTCTCCATATTTAAATCCGTGTTTATATTGCTGTTAACAGTTTTGAGGGATATTTCCAATTTGTTTGCAATGGTTCGTTGTGTAGCTGGACTACTGCCAGAGATGAGGGCCTTGATGTTCCTTATTATCTCTGGAGAGCATCTGATAGCAGCTCATGGGATGGCCTGTTTTCTTCCTGTTAGAGTTAACCCCATGCAATCCTTTGCCTTTTTATTCAACATTCAGCTAATATCGTACTTTGACAAAACAAAATTTCACTTCTTGCATGCTTCATAATAGCAGAATGACTATACTGGCAACAAGGGCAGTAATGTAGCCTTCCCAATATAGTTCAGTTTGCTTAGGCATAATAACCACCACACACATCATACTGCTATGAAGGCAGCATAGAAACTGGTTTGTTTGTTTGTTTCACATATGCTGGACCTTGCTGCACACGTAGAACCACAGTAATCACATTTGAAATTCATTATTAGAGATCGGAAACAACCCTTCGTAATCCATTTTAATGTCTATACTTTATGTGTATACAGGGTAATGGCCTAGCACCCCTTTACCAAAGGCACTCTCATTACTTAAACTATTTACACTAGTTATACATAAAACCTGCTATTCATTGCACTGTATGTTTCTTGGAGTTAATCCATTTCTGCATAACATTACATATGCTACGTAACAGTCTGTCACTGCTTTCTCTTGTGGGTAACAATGCAAGAGTTTGAAATGTCTGTTGTGTATCTCTCAAATAAGATTGCACTATTACTTAGGCAGGCTTGTGCTAGGAGTAGGCAGGAAGATGCCAGTGTCTGGTGCTTCCTTTACAAATATGTAATTTGTAAAATTCAGAGGTGAAAACTAATTCAGGCAGAAACGGGTTACAGTTTTTATATGATTGGGGAAATAATGAGTGTAGAACTTAACAAGCTGTGTCTGTTAGGTCCAGCATTGGTGCTTCAAGTTTGAGCATAGAGTGAAATAGAGTGAGGGTTAAATGATGTGGAAGTGTCACTAAGATCCTTTGTTAGATTACTGATAATGGTCTAGTGAATGACAAAACAGGTGTTGGTATATGTAGCAACAGCTACAGTGTTGTACATAATGTATGCAGAATTCCTTTCGTAAGGCTGTGTTAGCTATACAAATACTTCAAATTATATTGTGCTATCTGAATTGGGATATATTCTTCACCACTCTGTCCTCTATGTGATCTGCAAGAGGAAATGGATCGAGACCACCTTCAAATATGCCCGGCCACTTCTAATGCCCCATCCATCAGTGAAAAATATTGGAGAGCAAGAGGATTAATGACTTCATTGTCAGAAATCCAGCATTAGCTAACAACATATTGTGCTATCTGGACAGTAGAAGGGATAAATAGAAGGGTTAAACATGTGTTATTCTTCACAGTTCCCTGTCAAATTCCACATCCTATTAGTTGCAAAACTTGTATACAAAAGATTTTCCTATGAAGCATTCAGGAAAAATTATTGCAAGATGCTTGAACTTTACATTCAGCCTCAAAATTTGAGATTAAATGTGACTGATAAAATTATGTATAAAGGCATAGTAACATTTCTGTTAACAGAATTAGTGACTTTAATAGTGACCACTGCAAAACCCATTAATATTACACAAAATAAATTTATGGACTGCTGTACACTTTAAATTAATTTTTTTCCACACTAATGGCTGTGTAGCTCAGCTGATTGTCAGTTCTAATACTGTATCTCTACTGATGATGGGAAAAGTTATATTACGTGAGATTTGGTAGTTGTGAGCTGCACCTGAGCTACTCAAATTGCTTTTGTCAGATGACAATGATAATTTATTTTATTTCAACTTTAATCAATCCCTTTAAAAGCAATGGAGAAAAGGGTGACAACGGCTACAAGCGGCAAGAGCTAGGAGTGCCGGTGCATATTGGAGTCTTCAGGTTCGGGCTTAGGAAAGTGGACATTTGAAATACTAGCATGTGGAAGATCAACTCCTACATTACCAACTACAAAACTAACAAAAATGTGTGTTCAACATTTCAATATAAAGAAAAGCTGCTGAAGAAAAATTAGCTGAAATTGAAGAAGAGTTCTATCAGTATATATGAGAAATGAATTCAACTGGAAGGAAAGAACTCAATTAGCATTGAAGTAAAACAAAGACAATGAGACAAAAAATAACCAGTTTTCATTCATTAGGTATTAGAAAGTTCATGTGGAACAGCCTGCATTTGTCATTGGAATGCTATTTTAACTTTGTCCCTTGGCTATTTGATAGCTTTTGTACATTAATTTAGAATTTAACATTAAAGGAGTGTAAACAGGTTAATGTGTAATGTCCTCCTTAAGTTCTTTTAGAAATGACTGTCCTTTGCAATTGCTTCCCCTTGTTCAATTGCCATACACTCCACTGCTGAGTTCTCACACAAATTAGTGTCAATCTTATGATAGGGCAAGTGTAATGGCAGGTCACTTAAATGGTCTTCAGAAGAAAATTTAAGACAAAACATTTCAATCTGTTTTTGTGCAATGCTAAGCTCATTAACTAAACTTGGTGCTTCAAAAAAGTTTAGATTGCATTTCTAAATGTTGCATATTTTTTGCAAGAATCAGCAGGATTCCTTCCTTTTTCCCACATTCATCAGAAAGAACAAAGATTTTCAGCTACATATATTCCAACCTCAGCACTTGGTGCTCTCACTCAAAACTATTCACTGTAATTGTAGATTGGAAATGCTTGGAAATATAATGAATGATGTGCAAACTGAAGATCAATTCAGCTCAGTAAGAATTTTTCAACAAAATAGGAAGTCCTGAATTTACTCTTCTGGATGTTGTGTTCAATGACATTTTTTCTTTGACAGATAGGTATTCTTTTTTTTTTTTTTTTTAAGTTTTGCAAAAAAGATCACTGGGCATTCATTGCTTATTGCATTTCCAAGATCAGGATGTCATGTGATTTAATAAGCAGTAAATGAAATCAACAATATTTTTGGAATTACTTGAGAAAAAACAAAAAGCTGACCAATCTGATCCAAAGAAGAGAATATGGAAACTTCACAAGGATAACGTTTTAAAAAGTTTCAAGATTTTATTATTCAAAATTTTGGATTCCATTTCAATGGAAATGAAAGTATGGCTTCAAGATTGTGGCAGTTCGTAATTTCTTGCTCTTGTGGATACCACAAACTTTGAAAATTATGATAAAAATGTTCCCTCTTCAGCTCTTCAAAATTTACAATATTATTCAAAAACATTTAAAAGAAATGATCGTTGAAAGAATGAACTGCTTCTTATGTATGCTGATGAGATGTAAAGATCTGTTACAAGATCTGGAGTGTTTTAAAGTCTGCCATTGAAATAGGCATGTATTTGAGGTATCAAAGTTAGTTGCTTTAGTTTTAACAATTCTATTCACATGTGCATCAGTGGAAAGTTTTTCATGTTTGGAAAGAATTAAATCTTTCACTATATCAGAAGACAGACTCACATGATTGGCAAACATCTCTATGGAGAAGGAACTTTTGTGTATACTTGTAAGGAATTAGACAGCTTATGGGGACATCATGGATATGTTTGCTGCTCTCAAAGACCATCTAGGCAGCCCGGGTTCGATCCCAGGGACCCGCATGTGGTATTCGTGGTGGACGAAGCGGTGTCAGGGAGGGTTTTCTCCGGGTGCTCCGGTTTCCCCCGCCATCTCATTCCACCGGTGCTCCATCTTCATTCCATGTGTCATCAGTGTCACCGCCTGTGGTGCCGTAGTAGTAAAAGCGGGCGTTAAACACTACAACAACAGCTCTCAAAGACTGGAGAATTGACTTAAAGTACAAAAAATAAAATAGGCGTCTAAATTATGTTTAAACTTAGCTATCATTGTTCATTAAACACCTATTTATAAGATACAAGACACTGCAGAAGTTCGTCCCCTATTTGGTGAACAGATACTATTCTTCCCAAGAAACAGTCAAAAGGCATAGTAACATGTGAGAAATGATGCAATCTCAAGACTGGTGGGCAGTGCAATGATTTATGCTGTGACCTTTGCCCAGTGACACATTGACTATCACACTCCCCCTCCAATTGGGCTTTAAGCACTGCTGCTACTAATGTGTGAGTACCTGTGCTCAGCAGAGCAGAGTTGGAACAGGCTGATACAGAGGACTTGAAAAGGCAAATGTGTTTACATTAACCCTTGCACTTTGTTTCCTCCACTGTCACATACAATCCGAATGGGGTCATTTATAGCCCTGACTTACTTTTCCTTTTTAAAACTGGATATGATGTATTAAAAATTAGTAAGGATTAAAATATTTGTTTTTATTCTTTTACTATCATAAAACAGAACATATGAGAAGAAACCAAAGAAATGGAAATACAAACAATTAAACATACCTAAGCTTATTTTATGGTAAGTTCCCAGTTTAAAATGGTAATAAATTTGTCAAATTTTTAGATTTTAATAAAACAAACACACCAGTTTGTTTGTAAAAAATGAGATTTTATTAAAACAAGATGAAATTAAACATGACCACTGCTGTACTGTTCAGTAAGCAATCGTCTTTTTTCTATGCTATAAATGGTATTAGCTAGTGCATTCCTAAGGATGTTCTCAATCGCGTCCAATATTCACTGCTTCATAAGGAAAAATTGAAGCTATTAACAGTGAAGCAACAAGATTCTAAAGTAAGAACAAATTAGAAACTAAAAACTTCACTTATCTTAGTAATGTTGTTATTCTTCTTTTACTAATTCTTTTGCTAACCCTGGGGTTTCAAGCTATGTCCAGCTCATTCTCAAAGCCATATAAACAAACTCGTTGCCAAGCTACAATCTTTTATTTTTTCTGAAAAACAATTATTCTTATTCAATTTTTATTTACCAATCTCTGAAAACAAAAATTTATAAATACAATCTATAGATGGTAATTCAAAGTTCATGACACGGTTCCTGTTTTTTAAAATAAAATGTTTTTCCCAAACCATTAAATCTATCGGATTACTTAATTGTTTTAGTAATTTAACCTCTGGATTAATTTCATGATTAAATGACCAAAAATGATCTGCCACAGCTGATTTATCAGTTTGTTTATATTTAATATTTCTAAAATGTTCTTTTATTCTGGTTTCTAGATGACGTTTAGTTTTACCAATATAATATATATAATATAACAATTAAGTAATCCGATAGATTTAATGGTTTGGGAAAAAATTTTTATTTTAAAAAACAGGAACCGTGTCATGAACTTTGAATTACCATCTATAGATTGTATTTATAAATTTTTGTTTTCAGAGATTGGTAAATAAAAATTGAATAAGAATAATTGTTTTTCAGAAAAAATAAAAGATTGTAGCTTGGCAACGAGTTTGTTTATATGGCTTTGAGAATGAGCTGGACATAGCTTGAAACCCCAGGGTTAGCAAAAGAATTAGTAAAAGAAGAATAACAACATTACTAAGATAAGTGAAGTTTTTAGTTTCTAATTTGTTCTTTCTTTAGATTCACTGCTTCAGTTCTTCCTGTGTAATGGATATGGTAAGAAATACCTTTGTCAGTAGTCAGCTGTATTTATGTCTGGGCACCTTGAAGGCCAAAAGTTGGGAAAATGTTGACTAACTATGCAATCACCGAATGTGTTGCGTAACAGTGTTTTTACAGTGTTGCACATGTGGGAAGTTTTTACAGTGTTGCATGAAAATAACGTTCTCGATAAGTAAGCGTAGGCTTTCATAACCAGAATTGATAATTATTGAAGAAACCTCTGAGCTGATTTACTGCGGTCTCCTGGAGTAACTATGTCCAGACATTTCGTCCACAACTGTGGGGAACATCATTGGTGGCATGGGCAAAGTTCTCAGTAAAGGTTCAGTTGCGTTTGAAATATTGGCGGTTGGTGACATGGTATTTGAATAGAGAGGGGTCTTCTCTGATTGACTCTGGGCCGGCTGAGGCAGTACTGCTGGTGGGAGGGGCATAGCTGTTTCTTGGTTGCTACTAGTTCCTGATTGGTCCAGTTCTTGAATTCATGATTCTGTAATGCTGATATTGCAAAGCATTGCAAAATTTTAAAATATTACTGCCGGTTTACCGTCACTGTTTTTGTTTGTCCATTTTCAATTTCTGCATAGAAATATGGTCCTATAATGAAATGTGATGTAAAATCTCATCAGAGAGTAACCCTGATATCATGTAATCCTTGCTGTATAATTGTGTTTGGATTATGTTCTGCCCATACCTGTAGTGTTAACACGTCCATTTAATTGAAAATGTGCCTCATCTGTCCATAACATATTGTTTAAATACTCAAAGTTCATTTGAATTTGTGCTAACATTTGCAATGCAAAGGTAACACAAATCGGCTTATCTTGTTCTTTTAGTTCAAAATGCATTTTCATTTTATAAATGAATCATAGAATAATTCTGTCTGCTCAGAATTTGTCACACTGTTCAATAACTTATGTCCACATGCAGGCCCAAATTTAGGACCTCTGACGCCCCTAGATAAAGAAAAATTTGCTGCCCCCCCAACTTGCAATACATATATTACTTAAATTTTCACAACATAGACAATGGTTTCACTAGTTTGGATACTTAAGTATGAGTGGCAAACACCATAAGTGAGTTCATTAAAATTTAAGTAGAAACATCTTAATAGAAAGAACTTACACTAAAGAGGCATCACCCCATATTAGATGTCAAAACATATACTGTTTAAATAACAAGAGGCTTCTTCCTTGCCCTGTGATTTGCAAACAAGATTATGAGTCCGTCATAGTCCATTTTCACTGTTAAGTCAGATTCAATTGCAGGAACACCAAGATAACTAAGACGATCCTTCACTTGTAATGTTCTTAAATAGCAGAAAATGATCTCTCAGTTGAGCAGTTGGAAGCAGGAGTGCTCAAGTATATTTGTAGAGCTATGTTTAAGTTTGGGTAAATGCTCTCTAGACAGTTACCTTTTAACATCTTGCACAGCCATGTAAGAGAGTGCGACACATTTTCATTCTTTTCTGTGTAGCTTTTGAAGTGTAAGCATTCAAGTACAAATGCTGAGTCTTCAAGATTGGAACTGTAGACTTTCTGAAGCCTGGATGATGCTTCCTGAATTTCAAGTGGACTAAGCATCTTCAGATTTGTCAAAAACGTAAATGGTTCACTGAATTCCTTGTAGGAAGAAACTCTATTGTTCAGTTCTTTAATCAATTTATCCAGAATCAAAAGGAAAGACATTTGTAAGTCATCTGAATCATCATTTCCTTCAGAGTCTGATTCAGGTTCATCAAAGAATCTTTTCTTTTTCTTAATGCATTTCTTATCCTGATCAATTACAGTAATGTTACAAAGAGATTCAAATTTCTTCTGTCCTAGATTCTTGAAAACTTCATATCCCATTTTCATTTCTTCCAAGAAACCAACCAAAGAACTATACAAATTACAAACACTGGCTACATCCATGTCTGCTGTTTATAACTGCTTACTTACAACATTAAACATTTCAAGAACGGAATTCCAAACTACAGTTCATAAAAGATGTCTCAAGACTACACAACTTCTTCATTATGCCTTTACCTTCAGATTTCACCAAAGACTTCTCACTTTCATTCCCTATTATTAACAACAGTGCTCTAACGATTCATCATCTTTGTTCAAGCTTCTGCAAGTTTCTTCTCTAGCAGACCATTGGGTTATGCAGAGGGACTTGACACTCAAGTTCTCTTTACTGAAAAATGTGCTTCAGTGATTCCATCAATGACTAGAAGCACTGAAAAAATTAACTATTTCTTGCAAAATGTCAAAAAAATAAGTTGCTTGGTTAAATCTTGCTGTACTTGAACCCACCAAATTCAGAGTGTGCACTGAACAAGGAATATAGAAAGCACAAGGAGAGAGAGCTCTCTGATTCTAGCTTGCAAGCCTGAATAAAAACCTGGCATATTTGGTGCATTTTCATAACTCTGTACTCTGCAATTACCTATGCCCAATCCATGTCTCTCAAGACACTTTATCACTGCATTTGACAGATCCTGGCCACCATGTCCTGGATTTGGCACAAATTCAACAAACCGCTTTTCAGCTAGCCCCTCTTTGTTGACATAACACAAGACAAAACTTAATCGGTCATTATGTGCAATATCAGAGCTGGAGTCAACAATTATAGAGTAGTATTTTGCCACAGTAACTTGTGCCACTATTTCTTCGACAACTCTCTTCCCTATGATTTTAATTATTTGCTCATATATAGCAAAAGGCAGATATGAAGTTTTTTCTCTTCCAGAATCCTTACATAGTGATATGTGGCTAGCAAGAAATAGATCAAATTCGGCAATAAATTCCATGCACATTAAACAGTTACCTTATGAACACTTCCAAGAATTTCATCATTGCCACGGAAAGGCAGTCCTCGAGAGGGAAGTTTCTTCACAACAGCAACAACCCTTTGTAAGACATTACGCCAGTACTGAACTTCATTTTCAAGTTGTGAGAATAATTTTCCATCTATCCTTGTCAAAATGGAACTTCTGTTTTTTAAACTAAGAACACAGTCTCGGTGCCTTGAACTGTTTTCATGGGTTGCAATTAGCTCTGGATGTTTCTAGTTTGAGAAACCACGAGATCCTGCCAAGTCTGATGTTCCTCCAAAAAGAGTACATGGTGCACAAAATAATGTTCCCTGACTTTCAGAATATACTAAGTAATCTCTGTTAATAATTTCATTGTTAGCCAGCTTTCCCTGAAAAAAATGCACTAATGCAACGTCTTGTGGCACCATCTGTAAACTGATGTTTCGACTTAGAAAAGTCGGCTTCTTTATTTTGTTTTACCCTGTTTATTGCAATATAGTCCCGTATTTTATCAGTTTTTTCCCAAAGAAAAGGATCAGCACTAATTGTAAAGGGTTCGTCAGCAACGATGGGAGTTTCGCCTACACTTTCGTTTGATAGACGTTTTGTTTAATCTTTAGATTTATTTGGGGTACTTGTTTCCCCAGTCTTCAACAGCTTCACTTGGCAAGGGTGTTTCTTCTTGACATGAGCTCCTTGGGGTCGATTTTATAAACACATCAAGGCGTGGAACTTTTCTCAATGCGCTTTCTTCTCTTTTTCTTTTATCTTTCGCCAATGAACGCTACTGAGCCCCACTAAGTCTCTCTCTTCCTGTCATTTTATTCAGTGACAATCGACACTGAAACTGAGAAAACGAAAGAAAATATGATAAACAGTTCAAAAACTTAAAAGATTCAAACATAACCTACTACTTCATTATGCCGGAATGCCAGCTCATTAAATATAAAAGAATTCAATATAATTACACTAATAATAATAATTACTGTTCATTACCTCAGCTAACAACATATAGAAAATTACCGTTAATGAATAACAACACACACTTCTTGATCTTACAATTTTTTGCGTGTGTTAATTGATTCTCACTATTGGAATGCCTTTCGCTTTGTCTCCGCTACGTGCGCATAGCGTGCAAACTAATCAGCATAATCAGCGAGCGGCAAATTTAAATGAACTTGATGTTTCATGTCTATGTTTTTTTTTTTTTTTGCAGCTTTCCAGTAATTTTGCCGGCCCCCTAAACTGTGCCGCTCTGGGCAGTTGCCCGGTTTGCCCTTACGTAAATACGGCCCTGTCCACATGCTTTGCAGCTTTATTAGCACTACAAACATATTCTGAATTTTCACTAATTTCCTGAACTTCTAGTAAAACTAGAGCAGTACACACCTCGTTTTGCACTAATGTTGGTCTACCTGATCACTTTCTGTTGATAAGTGAACCAGTTTCTTCAAATTTGTTCATCATCTAAAACCAATTTTACAGAGCAGGTTCCTCTTCTCAATCTATTTAATGTTCAATATCTTTTTAGTGCACAGTAGTAGATATACGTTTAAGGGCACTCAACTGCATGGCCAGAGACCGTAAAAGGCATTTTATGGCAAAAGTCAGATATAAACTTCAATCAAAAATAAAATTACTAGTAAAAAAGAAAGTATATACATAAATATTGAGACAGGATATTGTAAGACCCCAAAAGAAAATCGTTTATGTGAATATTTGTTAAGAGTGTAATTTGTTTTTGATGTTGGTATGAGTTGGTTAAATGACGAAAACGTGTTACTAATGTTCATTGTTACAAACAATTAAGTTTGTTTAAAGACGTCATAAATATTTCCATATTTAATTTTAATATATATGTATAAATAAAAGAATTATATGTGTTCAATATTGAAAGCGAAGGGAGAATGGCTAAGGATCGCTTCCCTAACAATGCGGGAACTATTTGATGAACGCATATGCGGATGTACACATGGCAATCGGAATGCTAGACTCGCAACAAAAAGAATTTGGGATTAGTGTCTATGTCTTTGGTGTAGATGGACGCACTTTTATGTGTGCGTGTCATAAAATAGTGAAAGTAAATTTACTAAGTGTTTAAAGACCGTAAATTTGTGTAAAATAAGTGAAACATTAGCTAACTTTAATAAGTTAGTTAATACAAAGTGTGCGATTAAATAAAAGGACGTAAAATAGACGAAGTGTAAAGTGATAGAAAACACATTTAGCGAAATATCGCTAAATTTTCAGACATTAAATCTCGGCATTGCTAAGGAAGTCGATCCACTGAAATAAAAGACTTGCTACTGTGATACGATTTAAATACTGTGAACAAGAAGGTGCGAATAAAATATTTCACTAAAGTTAACCCCGAGTGTATGTCATTCTATCCAGTACCACGACCCGAGATAACGAAAGAGTGAAAAGCTCATCACCATCACCGTAATAATTATAAAAACAGGACCAATATAAAAAAATAAGAGTGGCAATAGCCAGAATTAAAAGAAGGTGATAAATATGTCAAAAAAGCATAAAAGAAAAGATATATAGAAAGTTTGAAATCCTCAAACTTAAGTTACACTCCGCTAAAAACTTAAAAAACTCTATCAACTGATGTTTTGCTGTCTGTGACGTCTGGCAGGCAGCTGCAGAGAGTCTCGAAAGTGTGCTAGAGAGGAACACTCTTAGTGCATGCACATTTTGTCTATTACACTTGTTCTAGCACTGAAGGAGGCCAATTCGAACTCATATAGGTAAACCATTGCTCCTACAACTGCTGTCTGTATTCTTATGTTTATATAAACATGACACAGTTACCATAGCAACGAAAAAACACCCACCCTTCTAAACAGTAGTGATACCAATACGAAGTCAAACTGCTAATATGTAAAGAAGATACAGCTGTTTCAAAATGGTAACTTACTTTAGAAAAACTTGATATTACTGATGCTATGAAATATTTTGTCATTGCACTGTTCTACTTTTAAACATACAAACAGAATTAGCTTAACTCAGAGAATGATCAGTATCATAAATTCTTTAAGGTTTTTTGTTATAACCTGTTACAACTTTGTTTATCATAAAAACATCATTGTTTAAAACATGACATTTATTTAAGTGAGTGAGTGGGGTTGACCGCTAGGTCATTTGGGCCCCAAGTCAAAATGATAAAAAACAGACGGCTTAGCAGTCAGAATTAAAAGTTAAAATCGGAAAGCTAAAACACAAAAAGGCTAACAGTTAAAATTTAAAATGAATCTAAAAAGGCAAGCAGGTGAAAACGAGATAAAACGTCCTAAAAGTACAAAATAAAACCACGAAATAAAACACAAGTTAAACCTGCTTACCTAAGCCAATACTGGCGACGAACTACAGCACATTTATTTAAAGGGGATAAAAACGATTAAAAAAGGCATATCTATACCTCAAGATTCTGCACATAGAATCGTGTACAGTTGAACCTTCTTTAAACATAACCCAGTTCTGCGTAATTGGTATTTATACATAAATTTTTGTAGGTACTGGCAAAATGTAATTTAAGAATGCCTTATGTTTCTTTCATAGAAGTTTGAAAACAGTGTTGTTGTAATTAATTTAATTTAAAAGGTGAGTTAATTAATAACACTGAACAACACTTACAACATATTTTTCCGGGACGCGTTTCGAAGGTAACTTTCCTCCATTATCAACCGGACAATAACTGGGTTTCCATGGTGCTTGATGGTGCAGATGGTGATGCTTCTTCTGGTGTTTCTTCTGGTGGCGGTTCGATGAACTTACTGAAAATGTCTCTCTGAGGAATGTCGAAATTAAATACTCGGTTTCTATTTTTTAAAATAAAGATTTGTTCCCATGTGGACAGTTCTTGTTTTCCGGTTATGTGTTTAAGAAGTTTCGGTTCTAGCTTCATGTCATGATTTTTTGTCCAAAAGTGAAATGCAACCGCTGATTTTTCTAATTGTTTACTCTTAATGTTTCTAACGTGTTCCTTGGATCTAATTTCTAAATTTCTTTCTGTTTTTCCTATGTATATTTCATTACAATCACTGCATTCAATTTGGTATATGCCAGATTTTTTGTTAGGTGGAATAGCATCTTTGATGTTTGAAAGTAGTAGGTTTTTTATGGAGTAATGGTTTACTGCTGCTAGCTCAATGTTGTATTCCTTGAACACCTTTTTAAATTTATCAAAGGCCCATGGATGATATGTGAATTTTTTGAATATCATTTTTGTTTTTGCTGCTGTGAGAGTTGTAGTTTCTTTTAATAATTTTTTCTTTTCTGCTTGTTTTACCTTTTTATCTACTAATTCTTTGGGAAAGCCGTTTTTTTGTGCTATTTCAATTATTTTGTAATATTCTGTTTTATATTCTTCTGCTGAAAGAGGGATGTTCATCAATCTATGTGTTAAACTATTGAAAATTGCTTGTTTGTGGCTTCTTGGATTGTAACTATTAGCTTTTATGTAGTTGTCTGTCTGCATTGGTTTTCTGTGAATACCGAAATTTATTCTATCCTTGTTTTTGATTAATTTTATATCTAAAAATGGTAATTTATTATCTTTTTCTACTTCCACTGTGAAATTTATACTTTTGTCCTGTATGTTCAGAAGTTTTAATGCGTCACTGATGTGTCTTTTTGGAACTATTGCCAATATATCATCCACATATCGCTGCCAGAGTTTGAGCATCCACGGGAAACCTTTTGTGATCCTTATTTCCAATGAACTCATGTAAATATCTGCTAAGAATGGCGAGAGAGGGTTGCCCATTGCTAAACCTGAAGTTTGACGGAAATACTTTGTTTGGAACTGGAAGAAATTTTGTTCTGTGCATAATTTGGTGAGTTCTATGTATTCTGCAATTTCTGACGATGACATTCCAAGTGATTTGAGCCAATTTTTGATCAGTGATGGGAGCTTTTCTATTGGTATACTGGGAAATAGTGACTCTACGTCAAAGGAGACAAGGGTGTCCTCTTCTGTTAATTTGAAGTCTTTGATATGTTCTATTAGTTCATAACTGTTTCTTATGCTTAAACTTTCAAATTTAGGAAATGAATTAAATTTATTAGATAGCCATTTTGCCAGTTTGTAAGTTGGTGAATCTATGCTGCTAATTATGGGTCTCATGGTAATGTCTGGCTTGTGTATTTTGGGTAAACCATAGATTCTGGGTACGGTTGGATTATTTGGCTTAATTGCATATTTGTTTGGTATTATGCTTGAATTTTGTATAGTTTTTTCAAATGTTTGAACACAAGTGGTTAGCGGGTTTTTGCTGATTTTTGCGTAGTTACTATTATTTAGCATAAGAAACAGTTATGAACTAATAGAACATATCAAAGACTTCAAATTAACAGAAGAGGACACCCTTGTCTCCTTTGACGTAGAGTCACTATTTCCCAGTATACCAATAGAAAAGCTCCCATCACTGATAAAAAATTGGCTCAAATCACTTGGAATGTCATCGTCAGAAATTGCAGAATACATAGAACTCACCAAATTATGCACAGAACAAAATTTCTTCCAGTTCCAAACAAAGTATTCCCGTCAAACTTCAGGTTTAGCAATGGGCAACCCTCTCTCGCCATTCTTAGCAGATATTTACATGAGTTCATTGGAAATAAGGATCACAAAAGGTTTCCCGTGGATATTCAAACTCTGGCAGCGATATGTGGATGATATATTGGCAATAGTTCCAAAAAGACACATCAGTGACGCATTAAAACTTCTGAACATACAGGACAAAAGTATAAATTTCACAGTGGAAGTAGAAAAAGATAATAAATTACCATTTTTAGATATAAAATTAATCAAAAACAAGGATAGAATAAATTTCGGTATTCACAGAAAACCAACGCAGACAGACAACTACATAAAAGCTAATAGTTACAATCCAAGAAGCCACAAACAAGCAATTTTCAATAGTTTAACACATAGATTGGTGAACATCCCTCTTTCAGCAGAAGAATATAAAACAAAATATTACAAAATAATTGAAATAGCACAAAAAAATGGCTTTCCCAAAGAATTAGTAGATAAAAAGGTAAAACAAGCAGAAAAGAAAAAATTATTAAAAGAAACTACAACTCTCACAGCAGCAAAAACAAAAATGATATTCAAAAAATTCACATATCATCCATGGGCCTTTGATAAATTTAAAAAGGTGTTCAAGGAATACAACATTGAGCTAGCAGCAGTAAACCATTACCCCATAAAAAACCTACTAGTTTCAAACATCAAAGATGCTATTCCACCTAACAAAAAATCTGGCATATACCAAATTGAATGCAGTGATTGTAATGAAATATACATAGGAAAAACAGAAAGAAATTTAGAAATTAGATCCAAGGAACACGTTAGAAACATTAAGAGTAAACAATTAGAAAAATCAGCGGTTGCATTTCACTTTTGGACAAAAAATCATGACATAAAGCTAGAACCGAAACTTCTTAAACACATAACCGGAAAACAAGAACTGTCCACATGGGAACAAATCTTTATTTTAAAAAATAGAAACCGAGTATTTAATTTCGACATTCCTCAGAGAGACATTTTCAGTAAGTTCATCGAACCGCCACCAGAAGAAACACCAGAAGAAGCATCACCATCTGCACCATCAAGCACCATGGAAACCCAGTTATTGTCCGGTTGATAATGGAGGAAAGTTACCTTCGAAACGCGTCCCGGAAAAATATGTTGTAAGTGTTGTTCAGTGTTATTAATTAACTCACCTTTTAAATTAAATTAAGAATGCCTTAAATTAAGTAAAAATTGAAGCTATTAACAGTGAAGCAACAAGATTCTAAAATAAGAACAAATTAGAAACTAAAAACTTCACTTATCTTAGTAATGTTGATATTCTTTTTCTCTTTTGCTAACCCTGGGGTTTCAAGCTATGTCCAGCTCATTCTCAAAGTCATATAAACAAAATCGTTGCCAAGCTACAATCTTTTATTTTTGTGAAAAACAATTATTCTTATTCAATTTTTTATTTACCAATCTCTGAAAACAAAAATTTATAAATACAATCTATAGATGGTAATTCAAAATTAATGACATGGTTCCTGTTTTTTAAAATAAAAATTTTTTCCCAAACCATTAAATCTATCGGATTACTTAACTGTTTTAGCAATTTAACCTCTGAATTAATTTCATAATTAAATGACCAAAAATGATCTGCCACAGCTGATTTATCAGTTTGTTTATATTTAATATTTCTAAAATGTTCTTTTATTCTGGTTTCTAGATGACGTTTAGTTTTACCAATATAAACTTTATCACAATCTGAACAGCTAAATTGATAAATGCCAGATTTTTTATAATTTGGTATTTTATCTTTTTTTGAAAAATTAAGTAAATTTTGTATATTAAATTTATTTTGAGGGACCAAATTTATTCCATATTCTTTAAAAATCCTTGTAAATTTTTTATTAGCCCATGGATGGTAAGTAAAATTTTTAAAAATACAATTATCTTTTATTTTTTTAAGGGTTGAAACTTCTTTGACAGCTTTTTGATATTTAAATTCCCCTATGCTTTTATGTATAAAATCTGTATTAAAACCATTAATTACTGCAGTGTTAATAATATGTTTATATTCTATGTCAAATTCATCTTTATTAAGGGGTATATTTATTAATCTATAAATTAAACTGTTAAAAACAGCAAATTTATGTGCAAAAGGATTAAAACTTTTGTATTTTATGTAATTATCAGTGTGAGTAGATTTTCTGTAAATATCAAATTTCAATTTATTTTTATGTCTTTTAATTTTTAAGTCCAAAAATGAAAGGAATCCATTATTCTCAGTTTCCAAAGTGAATTGTATAGCTTTATCTTGTAAATTTAAAAGTTTTAAAGCATCATTTATCTGTTTATTAGGGACAACAGCAAAAATGTCATCCACATATCTATACCATATTTTAAAAATTAGAGGGAATGATTTTGTAATTTGAGTTTCAAAAAAACTCATGAAAAGATTAGCAAGAAATGGCGAAAGTGGACTACCCATTGCCAAGCCAGAAGTTTGTTGAAAAAAATTACCATTAAAACTAAAGAAATTTTGATCTAAACAAAGATTTGTAAGTTTTACAAAATCATCTACTAAGTCATTATCTAATTCTAAAGAATTTAACCATTTTTTTAAAAAAATCAAAAGCTTTTTTCTAGGAATGCTAGGAAATAAAGAAACTACATCAAAAGAAACTAATTTATCATTCTCAGATAATATTAAGTTATTAATCTTTTTTACTAGTTCAAAAGAATTTTTAATACTTAAACTCTCAAATGTTTCAAAATTACTAAATTTTTTGGTTAACCATTTAGCTAAATTATATGTAGGTGAATTAATTGAATTTATTATGGGTCTCATTTTATTTCCTGGTTTATGTATTTTTGGAAGTGCATATAACCTGGGTAAAACAGGATTATTGACTTTTAAAATACTTTTTTCTTTTTTAGCAGAATGCCTTATTTATACATAATTTGCTGTTAAACATATTAAATTTCAGTAAAATACAACTGAGTTTTACATAATTATAATGAGCATATGGCATACGTTATCTTATAAGAAACTCAAGGCATATTTTCCTTATCTCTGTTGTCAAAGATGCAAGCTGATTGGGCAGCCTTTGATCATGGAAACAAAAGACAAAGACATTCACTGGTAGAGCCAGTGGCTTTCGGCGCATCATAGCAAAAAACAAGAAGTAAAGGTAAAATATTTTGGTATCTGGTGTTTACTGATTATCAGCAGTTTTGTCTAAGCTCTCAAGCTTTTGTCTAGGCCATGGAGAACAGAAAAAGATAATGTTATACACTAGATCATTAAGTAAAATTCATACAAGAGGTGGAACTTAATCCAAGCCAAACTAAAACTGAAACTGCTTCAGACTTACGAATTGCTTATACTATGCTATGTACAGTAACAAAATTAGGTGTATGCACTTAATGCAAGTGAAACAAGTCAAATTATCTGATTTCTTTAAGGCAGGACCAAGTTCAAAATAATGTTTTCTTTGTACCACTTTGTTATTTGTAAAATGTTTCACATGTAGGCCCACTGTATTGCTTTTCTTTCTTTTTTTTTTTTTTTTTAAATATGACACATTATCAAAATCTAATTTCTGAGTAGTTCTGAGTTACAAGTAATCTTTCCTCTTTCCCTTGATATACTCATATATGAGGTAGAACTGTATTAATTAACTTTATAATATCAATGGGGTCAGAAAAGACCCCAAAATGGGTACAAGGGTTAAACAAGTTGTTCTACAATGCCATGTTCAGATTTGAAATTAACAAGAAATAAATGAAACACAGAAATCAAATGCAAAATAATCCCAAATGCTTAAAAGCTGACTCAGGAGCAGGATTACCATAATTCAACTGAAACAGAAGCAGGCAATTAAACTAACCCATTAACGCCCAGTGGTCTGTTTATAGACAGCTACAGATATTATTTTTTTATTTAGTGTATGTGAATTCTTAAGAGTTATTTTCACCATGTATGTCATAACTGATGTTACCAGATTATGTGAACACATTGTCTCTTAAAAGCTACAATATTGTGTAGTTTATTAATTTACAGTAATAAGCTGCAAATTACTGCAGTGCCTGTGAAAGCTTATTGTTTTTTTCCTTGTTGTTCTCCTCCCAACTTCCTTGAGGCGGAAACCCGCGCCCGCTGATTAAAACCCGCGTACCCATGTAATAATGTGTATATCATTGAAAATGGAATATAGGCTTTACCTGACAACTCGACTGGTGGGCCGAGGGTACAGGCAGGGAAAGTAACGGTGCCTCGAGAAGGCAACAACCCCTGAAAGAAAGGGAACAATAGGGTTGTAAAACCCAACGCGTGAAGATGTACGTGCCTAATTGGAAGGTGAAGCTGGCCAAGCGGAAGGGCCGAGTTGAGAAATACAGTTCTTCGGGAGAGGACACTTGCTTGGTAGATCTTCAGCGGGATAGACAGACGTGTGCGTTACGCGGATCACGATACTTCATGGTCTTGTGTGTCGGAAGGGGGCATGAGTAAAGTGAAATAAACATTAAACGGAATAGAAGACTTCAATTTATTACTTGGACATTCCTCAGCTGGACAACCCTGAGATAAAGACCTCGTGCTCAAACAAAAGTCACACTGTAAAAAGCCGGAGCAATCAAGAGCACCCACACCTTTCTGACCTACACCTTCCCAAGTAGACCAGAAAAATAGCATCACCCACACCCATCCAAAAATCCCGCACCATGTCATAACTGATGTTACCAGATTATGTGAACACATTGTCTCTTAAAAGCTACAATATTGTGTAGTTTATTAATTTACAGTAATAAGCTGCAAATTACTGCAGTGCCTGTGAAAGCTTATTGTTTTTTTCCTTGTTGTTCTCCTCCCAACTTCCTGTAATACAATAAACTGTCAATAGATTCATATTATTGCATAACATAAAGAACATACCACTGCAAGCAATTCTAATACTGAAAATATGATCCTAAAGTCAAGCGATATATTTCACGTTAGCACATGGAAACTCTTACTTGATGCAATGCTACTAAGATTCTTACTGCTGTAATAGTGTGAGCTATTTGTCTTCTACAGTTTTTCTGTTTGAAACAGAGTGAACTAATGTTCAAAAGTATTCTATGTTGTGTTCTTTGAAGCGACGATAACATGTAAGCACATGGATTCCTAACGTACATATGTCTAATAGCTATTATTTTTGGGGATTCTGAGCTATTCTGAGCTAACAAAAACTCCAAACTATAGTATGCAAATCTGTTGGTTATTGCATGTTTGCTTTTCATTAGTTTTAGATTACATTCAGAGATATGACATGCAACAATTATGACATCATATTCAAAGGAATTATGCTGGTTACTATAAGTGACAATAACTTTTCCAGTGAGATTCATGAACTTGTGATACAGTTGATGTGATTCATCCTCCTGATCCAGACAGTCTAACTGATGAAGATGAAGCCCACAGGTATAGTAAATGTGAATGATGTTCCCGGCCCAGTTGAAGTACATTTCTCTGCCTCTGAAAAGAATGACAAATGAAATGAAAAGTCAACCAAAAAAAAAAAAAAAAAAAAAAAAAAAAAAAAAAAAAAAAAACCTTAAGAGACTGACCAACAAAATACAAAAAAATGTGCTTCGAAGTACACATAAATTCGAGAAAATGGCCATGCTTCAAATGAAAAATGGGAAGAAATGAAAACAAGTTTGAAGGATTACACGCCACTTGAGATTCTGCAAAAAATGTGATATAACTCTACCATAGATGTTTTGAACCTTACCACAGTTGATAATCTTTTACCACACCAAATGTTTTATTTAATAAGTGGTTTAGCTTTAAATGATCTGTAATTGCTTTAAGAAATAAAGTTTAATCATAAAATACATGAACTCGATGGATTACGGTATGTATTGTACCGTTAACGCCCAGCGGTCTATTTACAGACCGGGTGATTTTGGGACGCTGGGTGAATACAAAGGCAAAATATATTGTTGGCATACTGTATGCTAAACGAATACAATATCTATGTAAAAAATAAGTTGGGCATTAATGGGTTAAGAGTACTGTCTACAAAAAGAAATTTTACAACTTATAAAATGGTAGCAATTCCATGAAAATGGACAAATATTTTGTAACTCATAAACTATTGCAATATTTTGAGTTCACAAACCTCTTCTTCTAGTATTAAAGAAGAATTTGCATTAAAGTTTTATGTTTTGTTAACTTACAGTATAAATTACATTTTGCAGAAAAACTGCACCTGGACAAAGTCTGTACTTCTATTTTTTATATTGTAAGTTAATTTCTAAAATTATGTTGATTAAAAGATACAAAATATTGTCAAACCAACCTAAATTGCCACCTTCACTTAGTGCTCATCTCAATTAACAGCAATTTTTCTGTGAAACTGATTACATTTCTCATAAACCCTAAGTTAACATCCTCTGGTTTAAATGGCCATCCCACACAACACAGTAGGTGGGCACACAAATTTGAGGAAATGACTTGAATTAAATGGCCAGTTGTAACTGCTATGAATACTTTTTCACCCAGAAACCATCAACAAGTTGCCTATGGTTCTTGGAATTACACAGGACCAAATGACTTGGCTGCCATCATCATTGACTGATGGGCCCAAATGACCTCGTCGATGAGCCCTTAAACCCCACACACTCACTCACTCATTCACTAAACATGCATTCACCAGCTGGCAGAGAAAAAGCAGCAATTCAAGCAATGGGAGCAGGAGATGAAAAACCTTCAAAGAAGGCAAAGTGTCTTCCTTAGCTGGAAAAGGAATGGGCTCGGTTTTGTGGGATGCCCCACCATAGTGGTTGACTACCTGGAAAGGGCAAAACTATTAACGGTGAGTTTGCTGAAGCAGTAAGATGCTATCAAGGCCAAATGCTTATACTTGCTGAAGAAGGAAGTTCTTTTCCATCAAGACAACACACTGGGGCACATTTCTTCAATTGCAATCACAAAGTTACATGACTTGTGCTTTTAACTGCTATCACAAGCACCATAGTCATCAGATTTGGCTCTCTGTGATGTGTTCCTCTATCCAAATCTGAAAGAAATGACTAACAGGGCAGATTTCCTTGGATGCAGTGTCACACAAACTGTTATTCTGCAGAGGTCTACAAATCATTATACATGGAGAGGACAAAAATTAGAGTATTGTTGGTGCAAGTGAATGGAGTTAATAGGTGACTATGTTGAAGGAAAAAAATCATGGGTTTCCTTCCTTAGGTTCACAACTTTCCAAACTATTGCATGGAAGATTAATGCAAATTATTGAGAACTAACATCATCCAAAATAAGTGCATACCATCACTTTAACCTACATTGTTAATTGAAATGTGTTCTAAAAGATACAGTTTGTAACAAAACAAGTATGGTACAAAGACATTTCTTACAAACTGAAACATTTCCTAATTCATATGCTAGAACACTGACTTGGTCCTTTTAGAGTTCTGATCTACGAAAGATGCAGTATTACACAGTCTGTCCTTCTCAATTTCTTTATGAACATAGAATTTCAGAACTAATGATGGAAAATTAGGGAGAGAGAGGTGCTAATTTATCCTGAAGGAAAATATATGTAGTTCTATATTAGCTAGGCATACATATATCCAGTTATAAAAGCAACAGTACAAGCTTTATTTTTCAGCAAACTTACATTTCCATAATAATGTACATATACATAAATACATTCACTGCCATCTCCATTTAAATTCTCTCTTCTTTAAGATACTAAACTCTAACCTAAATTTCTAAATATTGCTAATATTTACTATATATGTAAGTTTGTGTATCCTGGTAGGGAAACTAATTTCAGTTGAGGTCAGACACAATATTTTGTAGCAGTCAGAATGCACATGAGGGCACTTAAGCAGATTACAAATATGTATATGGCAACAGTTCTACAAATTTTTTCTCTAGTATCCTTCAAGTAAAATGGAGAGAAAGGGTTGTAGGAAAGAGGAAGAACAGTCACACCATAAAACGAGAGACAAAAATATATATGAGGGCTGACAACTAGCAGTAATGTATAAAAACATTTACATTGCACCAGGGGCAGGTGGTGGTTGATGTGACCAAGCCATGTCAGTTACTGCTTGCATTCGTCCAGCCTGGCTGCTAGCACGCATGATGTCATCAGCAGGTGGACAATGAGGACGTGGACCAGGTTCAGGGGTGTAGGTAAAGGTAAGTCCTGTAGCATATATGATTCCATCATTCCTCACCAAAGACACAGGAACCTGTGTGGGTTGGCGCACCCACAGCCATTCACCACGGAACTGAGAAATTTCTGGTACTACACACAGCATACTCTCCTGGCACCGGTACATTGTCTCTGCCTCCACATCTCCGAACCACACTTGCAGACTTGGAGTGAAATTTTCACCTGTCAGTTCCAGCATTGCCACGTCACCACCACCATTCAAATGCAGACTATGTACCACAGGCACTGGAGTCACAGGAGATCTCACAGGGCCCATACCCTCAAAGAACTGATATTCTGCCTTGTCTGTGCTTATGATTGTCCAGCAGGCTCCATCATTGATCATTTCTTTATTTGGTTCTTTAGGACATGGTGTAGCCTGAAACTGGATAATACGTTCCTGCGACAAGCACAGGTACATCCTTTCCGTGTCCTTCATGTAAAATGCACATTTATGAAGCTGTGATACTGGATCATCTGCTTCTAGCAGTGCCATCTGCTTATCCACCTTGCGAATTATGAGCCTTGGGAGAGCCATCCCAGTGACACTACACACCAACTTAACTGTGCTGCCATAATGAACATACCCATCTCTCACAGCAAACTCTTCAGATTCAGACTCATTATCATCAAGCAAATGAATTGTAAATGCTCCCCACTGAGTGGAACTAGCATGGAAGTTACCATTTTCAACATGCAAATAACGTGTGCTAACAGTCTGTGATCTTAGCCTATTGAAAAGCGCCACCTTTGTTCCACTAGCTATGCACAGATCCGCATTCTTTAGAGATTGCTTCTTTTTAGAAGGCTTTGATATCACTTTAATACGTTTGCTGTGAAACACGCCAATGTCATGCCCATTACCATAAAACATCTTTACAGAGAGCATGAAGTGTTTGCGCTTATCTGAGTCTGAAATGTATAGTGTTTTTGCAGCACAATATTGCTTTCCATTGTTCAGATCTAACTGCTGCATGTCCTGGTCAGAGTTCCCAATGCCGATGAATGCACACAACTGTGCAGCCTGCTCTGTTTCACCTTCACGTAGCATTTGCTCCTGGCGCAATCTCCAGCCTTCTCCAAACAAATATATGCAAGGAGGAGGGCAAAAGAATCTCTTCTCATTACCATATGACTTCTGAGCGACCTTAGCATGTAGAATAACAATGACCATGTCACTGCGCTCACGTAAATATCTTTCCATTGCCTCCCGAGTGAGACGTTGATCCTCTGGACGATACAGCATTGAGCTGAATCTCTCAAAAAGATTTGGTGGAGAAGGAGGAGACTGCATGCTGTGCGCCATGGCTGGGAGACCAAACTGGTGGGGCATTGTGATGCTTTGCTAATAGCTTACAACAACTGCATCACTAATTTCTGCTGTGCATGGCATGGCAACAAGCCATGCAATCATCACCAACATCATTACCTGTAACAATGAAAAACATGTGCATAGATAACTATGTGTACAACTGCAAGAAATACACTTTAGTGTAACAAGAGAAAGGGAAGAATTAGAAGGGCTTTGGGTTTCTCCTACTAGGTAATACTTAAGCCCTTCATGATGAAACCTATTGCAACATGTTATTTAGAGATCCAATTTGCCAAGATAAGGTTAAACAAAACATTAGCCAGTTTCAATTTAAAGTTAAGAAATCATGCACTTCAACTAAAGGAAAGTACATATCTTGTACTGCTTCACTAGATTGGATGACCTGACTGTTTGCTAAAAGATTGCATTATTACTCGTAGTGGGAGAGGGGAGTACACTATGTGCTCCACTTCAGACAATGTTGTTCACCTGCATAGTGTTGCAGTAGTGTTAGTAGGAAGGTTTAGCACTGATATGCTCCTCACATTCAGTGTCCACTTCCTCTCTCTCTCTTTTTTTAAAATAGTTTGAACATCCTATAGCCATTAGATCATATCAGACAACAAATAAACAGAGTGAAATGATGCTCAAATGATCCAAAGATCCATGGAGCTTAAAGTTGCCTGACATTTATTTAAGTATTACTGGTCTGAAAGAAAAGGTTAGTACATAATATACAAGAGAGTTCATTTGAATTTCAAGGCAGTCCCAAAATGGTGGTTTTTTTTTTGTTTTAAAATGCATGGACATGGTATGAGTAGCAAAGTGGAGTTAAACCTTCAGAATAAACGGCAAGTTATTTCCTGTAACGTAATACCTTGTTGCTATATGACTGTAACAAACCTGATAAGAAAATGCATATTTTTTTTCTTTTTAAATTACACTACAATGAATATACTTAAAGATACATGCTCATAATAATGTACTTTAAGGTGAGCCTTTAAGCTTTAGTGTACTGATCTATAGGGATGCAAAGACCTAAGTGATTATTTTCATAATATCAATTAGGACCACCAGAAGATAAGGCTCTAGTCCTCCAGTGGTAATGCTTGCATACCCAGTACACTCTACTTCTGCCTCTAGTCTCTGCATTGCAATATTGATTAATAGCCCAAATTTAGTGGATGAACAGACTTCATCTCACTAAACAACCAATTTGGGGTATGACATAAAATGTTATGATATTCAAGATGCTCTCGGGCTTCGAGCCAGGTGCAGTGATGAAGAGACATCGACGTTTCGGGAGTGTACATCTCTCCCATCTTCAGGATGAAGAATGAATAGCAAGAGTGAAGGGACCAGTATATGTACTGTCAGCTCTGTCGGTCTCCGATCCCAGCCACCTAAAACAAGAGCTGCAACATCTGAGGCACACATTCCGCCAGAACGGCTACTCCGTAGAGGATATTGAAGCCTCAATCTCCAAGGCCAAGAGAGGAAAACCAAAAACTCAGCAAACACCAGACCAGCCGACCGCCACTGCCTGCATCCCATACACTGGCAATCTTTCCGGCAGAATCAGTAGAATTCTCGCAAAACACAACATCAGAACCATCCACAAGCCGCCTTTGAAGATCCAACACCTAGTGAGGCCGGTAAAGGACAAACTGCACCTTAATGTACCAGGGGTATACCGTATCCCCTGTGAATGCGGGATGCCGTACATAGGGCAAACCGGCAGGACCATTTCCACCAGAGTCAAGGAGCACAAACGGTCTGTACGATTAATGCAGCCTGACAAGTCAGGGCTGGCGGAGCACTGCTTTGAAAAAGACCACAGAGCTAACTTAAAAGATACGACCATTGTGGCAAAATGTAGCGGTTTATGGGAACGGAGGGTTAAGGAGGCTCTGTCCATCTCTTCCGAGAAGAGTACACTGAACCGGGATGCTGGATTGCAGTTTAGTCCATCCTGGAAACCAGCCTTAAAATTAGAAATCGACTGACTCAGAAAACACAGATTCCAACTGTGACGTCATGGAAGGTCGTCACTTCGAGATATCGACTGGCCTTACCTTAGAGAGGTGTATAGCCGTCAGGTTGGTAAGTGTAACCCCTCTCGCCCCCGCTACACTCCGCACACAGTATAAAATCCGGCTGCCCGACCAGTCGTTAGTTCACTTCAGCGCGCTGCCTGCAGTCTTCGATGTTTACTTCAGCGCTGCCTCCAGTCTTTGTCAAGTAGTCGAGCTCCGTTAGGCGCTGCCATCAGTTGTCTTCGTCAGTCAAAGTATAGTCAGCCTCGACCAAGCGTAAGGCATGAGCCTTATACACTATGGTTTAATCTTCATCAAGCCGAGGCGCTCAGCATTAGTATCTTACATACTTGCCTACATGTTCGTCAGTAATGAGCCGATAGACTTAGCAATTCTCAATTCTACTAACATTGCTCGGCAAGCTCCTCTTCATCGAGCCAAGCAGTTCACCAACAGTGACGTCAGCACGCATCGAAGTCAACAGGGTCATGCTTCTTGGTCTTGCTTGTCAAAGTGGGCAAGCAAGTGAGCAAGTTTTCTCCGTAGAGAAGCAACGTCGGCATTCACCACCATTTCTTCGAGATGTATGCTAATTCAGGCATACATTGGGCATACGCGGAATTAAGCAGGAACGACGCGTTTATTCTTCATGGCTGATATGCAGGAATGTGCCACAGTCCATGTGCATGTTCATTTCAACACAATTGGATAAGGACCTGTTCCAAAAACACACCAGACATTTGGGTGAGACAAACAGTTCTGTATTTCATTTAGATGTATGTGTTTAGTGTTTTAGGGCTTTTATGCTAAAGCAGGGTAGGTGATCTTTGTATCACGGTTAATGTAGCCTAAACGGCAATAGTTATAATTCCGACTAACACTATCAACTGAGTGTGGTTAAAAGGGATGACTTTTGTGCGCCAAGTTATATTGGTGAGTCAGGCCCATTCTACCAGTGTTGCTCAGGAAGTCAAATAGTCAGAAAGGTATTATTACTTAGTGCAAAGAATAGTTTACATTTGTCTATTTTATGTAACTGTTTATTTTTACTACATTTTCGTAATATATATTTCATCATTCACCATACTTTCAATGTTCTTATGTATATTCTTGTTACTTAACACCGTCAGTGTTAAGTCCTGTATTTATTTTATGTTTTCAAAATATATTCAAGGAAAAGGCATTTGGTATTATATGTAACCACAATATACCCCACCGATCCATTCCCAACACGATTCCGCAAATAGATGTCCACTCACTCTCGCTAAGCCAAGTCAAGTGGGGTAGCAGAAAAAGCATGGGGCTAGGCTTAGCAAGTGTCAAGTCAAGTAATGGTAGCAGATAGTTAAAGAAGGAGAGAGTGGCGTGCGACAGTAGTGGTAGCAGATAGTTAAAGAAGGAGAGAGTGGCGTGCGACACAACGGAGCGGTGAACCACCTCCGCACTAGACCGGGTGTTTTCTACTCGGTACGCACTGGCTGACAGTACATATACTGGTCCCTTCACTCTTGACACCACGGCAACCTGCAACAACTCAATCTACAGTCATCGAGGCACCTCTTGGGCAGGCAGTGAGAGTGCCGGCCCCGGCGACCTCAACACTACCGCAACCTGCATCAACTCAATCCGCCGTCACCGCACCTCGGGGGGAGGCAGTGAGAGCACCGATCCCCGAGTTCTCGACACCACCTTCAGCTACAACACAACAACATGCATCGCCGACACCAACTGCTCCCTTTCCTGGGTGCAGTGTGGTGTTCCTTGGGATCCCCAGGGACATACCGGAAAGGCATGTCCTCACCGCAGCACAGCACGAGTGGTCATCTGTACTGAGGGCCACTCGCATCATCACCAACCATGGACCGTCCACCCTCGTGCGAGTCGTCTTTGCCAACACCAGGGACAGCGAGGCAGCCTTGAATGGAGGACTTTTCCTGCTCGGGAGACGTCATCTTGCAGAGCCCAGCCGAGCCACTCGCCAAGTGCCCTGCCGACGTTGCTGCCGGTTTGGACACGACGCGACTTCCTGCACCGCACCACCAAGGTGTCACTATTGTGGGGCTCGTCGCCTCACACAATGGTGTACTGCGCACGACTTGCGTCGACGTCGCCGGTACTGTGCTACCTGCAATGGCTCTGGCCATTACACAGGGCAAGCACAGTGCCCCTTCTATCCCCGGGCACTCAGCAGTTACCCAGCACCAGTCATCGCAGCCTCCAAGCCCCATCATAGACCTGCACCTGTCAACGCAGATACAGCACTAACTCAACTTGATACAACGCAGTCTACGCAGCAACCAAGAACGAACTTCAACTACGCCGCCGCCGCCACCGCAGAATCACAACAGCCCAGCAAGGAGGTTCAGCATCTCCGTCCTGAGGTTCATAGCCTCAGCCAACGCCTGAGCACCATTGAGGTCTCACTTCAAGAACTCACCACCGCCGTCTCCACTTTCATCAACACCACCACCAACACCATCTCCGAACTGGACCCAAAAGAATCCGTGAAAGCCCTACAAACAGAAGTTCGTACACTTCGACACCACCTCAACTCTTCTAGAACGACCACCAACAAGAGGCTTACTGGACTGAAACGTTTGCTCACTCATCACATCACCAGCTTCAACGCTGCAGCAAGGCTTCTTAACGAACTTCGAGCTGCAGTGATTGAGTCGGACAACACGGAACTTCTTCAATCCCTCAGGGGTGAGCTCGCTCGACTTGAGGAAATTCCAGATCCGCCTACTCCTCCCACAACACACGAAGTGGGAACACAAGTGGAGGAACAGCTCTACAACTCTCAACCTCAAGAGACAAAACACCATCTCCAGTACCAACGCCAACTCCACCATCCACACACCGCAGCACATACGTCCAGTCCTCCTCAACAAGCTCCACCACCGCAACGAAGAGAACAGGAGTCAATAGGCTTCTACAACCATCGTCATGCACCTTGTGACGAGATGTGCGACTACATGCGCTGTAGCGGCAAAACACCAAATTCCCAATACAGACGTCCACCCAGATAATCCTGGTCCATAACACACCGCACTCCCCGCGGTGTTACCCAGACTCCGGTATGGGTACCACCCGGACCCCCCAACGTACCCACATGCTATAGCATGTGGCCAGCAAGACCGCACTATCCGGGGTGCTAACGCGGGACCCGGTCACGACGCCACACCCATCCAAGCCTCCCCTGTAATCCTGATTCATCCCGCACTCCCGGCGAAATAAGCCAACTCTTTATCCTACCAACTCTACTTCTGTCTCCCCTTTCCAAAAAAAAAAAAAAAAAAAAAAAAAACTTGCTATTCATTCTTCATCCTGAAGATGGGAGAGACATACACTCCCAAAACGTCGATGTCTCTTCATCACTGCACCTGGCTCGAAGCCCAAGAGCATCTTGACTATGTTCATCGCCAGGAAAGCTTCAAATCATATTTTAATATTATGATAATTGAAAGAACTAAATTTTCTTATATTACAATACCACAGTAGTTTCTCTTCTATATTAATATAACTCATAGGGCAAGAAAGATACAACAACAGATCTCATTAGCAACACTTGGTTACATCACTCAAAACCACCATAAACCAGCATATTCTAAAAGCTCATATCCCACTGCCACACCCTATATGTCATATTCATAGTGTTGCCACATGTTAAATTAAGAATGTACCATAATTGCACACATACACATAAAAAATTTCTTGGCTATCCCGTTTTTGCTGCATCAAGTTGGATAAAACTGACATTTTGACCATCTTGTCACGGTCATCTTCAAAGGCAAACTGCACCACTTGTTGTGGCTTCTCAATATTTAATACAGGCAGGCAGGTGGAGGTGAGCCCTGATTGGCCAGGTATGCACTGTTATGTTACTAATGCAGAATCACTGCAATGCGGCACAGATGACCTAGTGTTCTCAGGTTTTCGTTTTGTTTTACCTAGAGTCATCAACTGATTGGCCAGGTGATTCTCTGCACTGCTATGTCACTAATGCAGAATCACTGCAATGCGGCATAGATGACGTAGTGTTCTCAGGTTTTCGTTTTGTTTTACCTAGGGCCATCAACTGATTGGCCAGGTGATTCTCTGCACTGCTACGTTACTAATGCAGAATCACTGCAATGCAGCACAGATGATGTAGTGTTCTCAGGTTTTCGTTTTGTTTTACCTAGGGCCATCAACTGATTGGCCATGTGATTCTCTGCACTGCATCACTAATGAAGAATCACCGCAATGTGGCACAGATGATGTAGTGTTCTCAGGTTTTCTTTTTGTTTTACCTAGGGCCATCAACTGATTGGCCAGAATTCCTCTGCACTGCTACGTCACTAATGCAGAATCACTGCAATGTGGCACAGATGACGTAGTGTTCTCAGGTTTTCTTTTTGTTTTACCTAGGGCCATCAACTGATTGGCCAGAATTCCACTGCACAATTCATCCGTCCATCCATCCAATTGGCACTACAACCGGTTGTTGATTTTAGTCTCCTTCACAATTCTCCTTCATTCATCCCGATCTTGTGCTTTCCCCTTCCAGCCTCTTATTCCCATTTTTTTCATGTCCTATTCCACATCTTGTAGCCACCCCCTTCTTGGTCTTCTCCTCCTTCTCACCCCTATTCTCATTATGCAGTAAATGTTTAGGAACTCTTCCATCTTCTATCCTTTCAATGTGCCCTAACCACCTCAATCTCAGGATTTGATGTAGCTCACCAAATCCTCCCCTTTGAGTACTAGGATGATTTCCGAGTTTGATCTGACTCTCCATGTTTTATTCTTGGATATTGGCCTGTATATTCATATTATAATCTTTCTCTTAAATACAAGTAGAGCATTCTCATCTTTTTTATTCAATACCCAAATTTCAGCAGTGTAAGTTACCACTGGTTATTATTATTATTATTATTATTATTATTATTATTATTATTATTATTATTATTATTATTATTATTATTATTGTTATTGTTGTTGTTGTGTGTTATTATTGTTGTTGTTTGTTATTATTGTTATTATTGTTATTATTATTATTATTATTATTATTATTATTATTATTATTATTATTATTATTATTATTATTATTATTATTATTATTATTATTATTATTATTATTATTATTATTATTATTATTATTCTATGATTTATTTCTTCTGTAATTAATTCTTTACTACGTACTCTTGCTTCTAAATATGTGAAAGTAGTAACTTTCTCAAATTTATAATTTCCTATTTTAATTTTTTGCATTGTATTGTCAGCTTGATTTACTTCCATCTTCATATATTTAATTTTATTCTCATTTATCTCTAAGCCGGCTGACTTCCCAGCTGCTTCAATTATAAACATAATTTCTTGTAAAGCAGATAAGTTTCTGGCAATCAAGGCAATATCATCTGCATATGGGCAGACTTGTTTAGATTTATATAATATTTTGCCTGTTAAATTGAGTTGCTTCAACACTTTATCCAGTGCCAGATTAAATAATACTGCAGATAACCCATCTCCCTGCCTTACTTCGGAAGTTATATCAATATTTTTACTTATTGTTTTGCCTGCAATTGCTCTTGCTTTTCTGTGTTCTAAGGTCATACTTACAAGCTTTATAAGTTTTGATGGTATTCCATATTCATTCATTACATTTATTAGATATGTCCTGTTTATAGTATCAAAGGCCTGCCTAAAATCCATAAATAATATATGAAGAAGCGCATTAGACTCATAACATCTCCATTATTTGAAGCATCACGAAAATTAGTTCTGTGGTGCTTCTTTCTTGTCTAAACCCACACTGGCATTCTTCGGGTACATTCTCAGCAAAAAAAAAAAAAAAAAAAACTTTCATTTTCTTAAATATAATGCTGGAAATGTTGATGGCCATAGGTAAAACAAAAAGAAAATCTGAGAACACCAGCTCACCTGTGCTACATTGCAGTGATTCTGTATAAGTGACGAAGCAGTGCAGAGGAATTCTGGCCAATCAGAGTTCACCTCCACCTGCCACAGTGCAGAGAATCACCTGGCCAATCATAGTTCACCTCCACCTGCCAAGTGCAGAGAATCACTTGGCCAATCAGGGTTCACCTCCTCCTGCCTGCCTGTATAAAAACCCGAGAAGTCGCAACAAGAAGCAGTTTGCATTTGAAGACGACCATGACAAGATTATCAAAATGTCTGTTTTATCCATCTTGACACGGCAAAAATTGGATGGCTGTGGAAGCTTAAGAGAATATAACACATCTACATACTCTGTTACTGAAGCTGTTCCATCTTAACTTAGGTACATATAGCACAACATAAGATCCTAAGACACAATATGACATGACATGACATGCCATGCCATGCATGGTATAGTTTTAGGCTATCTAGTATATGCAGTTTGATTAAAACTATCTCTCAAGGATGTTTACTATTGAAAAGGCAAACCTCAGACAGCTAGTACTCAAGAGAAATGGTATGTGATAAAACAATTGCCAGTAGTAGCTCATAATCATACATTTACAACTATCTTGCAAATGATTATTCACGCATCCATATTTGCTGACGCTATTTAGTTTATAATATATCACTCACTTTCAGTTTGCACTATAATTTTGATAACCTCTCTCTATTATAATCTATAATATTCAATAATACAATAGTGGCTATAGGAATGCACATTGCATTTACATTTTAGAGGACGACAATCTAATAGATGTAAAGTACCTATACTACTGTTGTTTCAATGGACAAGATGCACTTACAAATTAAGAACAAAACCTGGAGCTGCACAAGAAAAACAATACTCAATATAAAACATTTTATCATTATTTGCAGCTGCCATTTACTTGTGGTCTCTTAATAACACCCAGCAATAAAACTATAACTTTAGATATAAAACTGGTTGGTTGGTTATAACTAAAATTCTGCCTCAAAAGTATACAAACTTACTGTTTTCCTTTATATATCTATCCTAAATAACAGTCAGTAGTTTTATGAATCTTTAATTCTTTTGAGCTACATAAGTTTTGGTAATTCACAAGAATGGAACCTATATGGAGGTTGTGCTACTGCAAGTTGTTAAGGCATTATACTACATATGAAACAATGTCTAGCAGATTAAACAGGTATGTGAAGAATGGCGCAAGGTAAAACAGTTGCCCTCTGCAATACAATGCTAACACTTTCAAAACGGCAAAGGGTCTTCCTAAAGCATTGAATGTGTGCAGAGCAGACTACTGTGCTTTTCAAATGGGAAGAGTTCTGATCTGCAGCCAATGAGATACATTTACATGCACAGCGTTGCAAGCTCATTACGGCCACTCTTTTCATATTTCTTGGCGTGCATCAAGCCCCACTTAGGGGGAAAGCAATATGACAACACAGCAGTACTCTAATTGGTTGCCGGCCTGGAGACACTCAAGGACAAACTCCTTCCTATTCGAAAAGCACAATAGTGTGTAACACATGTGAGTGATCCTCACTTTCCATTCATTATAATTCGGTAACATAGCATGCTTTACAAGGTTGGGGAGTTATTGCAATTAACATAGGAAGACAAAAGAGCAAATCAAGGAACAAACAAAGCAAATACAAAAATTTAAAAATCTGATGTGTTGCACTCATGACTTTCTCTGCTCTTGTACTAACCAATCTTACAAACTCTTATTCCTATATCTTATTCGTGTTAAGATGAACATTTGTACAAATTATCTTATTCCTTATTTCCTTGTAGGTGCAAGGGGAATATTAGAATACAGTAGGCTTTGTGCGATAGTCAAATCTTTTAAACCTTTGAGATTCTATTCTCTTTGCACGCTTAACATATAAAAAAATGAACACCGATGTTCCACTTCACGAAACTTTTAAGTTTTCCGTAACTCACACACATAACAAGGAATATCTCTGAAATGGTTCACCATACAGGAAAATTTATTTGGACATAAATTGTGTATTTGAGCAAGATCTACATTTTTTGTACAGTATGATTTGGTCTATCTCTAACGGTTTACCGGTTATGCAAAAGTCTTCCAGAGTAAATACGACTACAGGGGCTATAGCCAGAAAATCCAAGATATACATTTCATTTGTCATAAAAATATCTCAAACATATGACATTTTAATCAAAATTGTTAGTCATTTTCATGAAAATCAAAATTGTCGAAAAATTTTCCATGTAAAAGGTAGTTTAGGGTGGGGCTATTTTCTTCAAAATCTTCGTGTCGCATCCTTGAAAGACTAATGTCTTAAATACCAACTTTGGTTTTTAACCGACTTTTCGGTTTTGAGTTATGCTTTCCACAGACACACACAAGGACCTTTTTCTAAAAATGCTTTTTTTGGGGTTCAGGGGGTCTCAAAGCATATATTTCTGGTGAAATCTCAACATCAAATTTTTGGGTGGAATATAATACTTCCCCTACTTACCGGTAGAGAAAGTAAAAATAAACATACCACTACTGAATATTATTGAAGCATCATAATTATGTTTGAGTAACCATCTTTTCTTCCACATTCCATTCTCTCAATACTGCGTGAATAATGTTTGATAAATCTTCAGTAGTTTTATCTCCTGATATGTCATAAAATCTAACCAATTTTCTTCAATTTTATATTTAATAAAGTATCTGGAAATATTATATCATTTGACTTTGCATGACATGTCTAGTGTTTCAGCAGCTTGAATTGATATGAAATTGCAGTTCTGAATTTTATTTTTTATTTTTTCTTCCACTGCTGGAGTTATCATTTCTGTTGCATCATTCTGAATATCAGGAGATGTTTCTTTAAAAGCTGAGTGATAATGATCTCAGATTAATTGCTCCCCTTAAGCTAGCAAATCCATCCATTTGTTGTGGGAGGATTTGTACTCTCAATGAAAGGTTAATCCTTACTTTTAAGATGTTTACTTGTTTGAATAAGATAAGTCATTATTCTCCTGTTGGATGCAATTTACTGTCTTATTTTTGCCAGGCAAGTGTCTTCAGAAGGGGTGGACTTAATTATGCTTTTGCCCAATAACTGTAAGGATTCTCTGCGCTGCAGATGACATTTTGATATTTGATGTTTTGCACTTTTCTGTCAAAGTTCACTGTAAAAATGTCCTATTTACTCCACTCCTTTTCACCATCAAACTCAAGGCATATACAGGGCAAGTCAGAATAACTTTAAGGCGCGATTCAGGGGTTCTATTTGAGTAGGGTGGGGGTTTGTTGGGGAGGTAGAAATACAGGAGGAAAAGAGGGCGCCAGTCTCTCATCGGCCACATCGTCCCTCGACTGGCGCATACGCGTGGGAACGCTACGCTCAAGCTGAGCCTCGGAAACGGTGACGCCTCCTCGATCTGGGTGCCTTGGGGGGCACTGGAGCTTTTGTTTGCACTCTGGGGGATGCTGATTGTGTGTACACGCGACCTTGTAGTTGTACCCGCAGCTCCTTGCACTACTGCGGCGTACGCTGGACACTGACTCTGGTGTTGCGCTGGCCTTTGCTGGTGCAGGGGCTGGCTGCTGAGGGTAGCTGACAGGCGCGACAGGTCTAGCCTGCGGTTGCGCCTGTGGTGGTTGCCTGGAAGCTATGATAGCCGTCCTGGTCGAGCAGCCTCCGTAGCACGCTACGTGTGGGCCGTCGCAGTTTGTACACTTAGGCACATCCGCCTTGGATCGTGGGCAGTGCGAGGTGTGCGTCACCGCACCTTAGGCAGCGCAGTTTGCGGTGACAAAAGTGGCTGGAGTGGTTAAACCACAGACAACGATGACACTGAGGGGGGCCGCCAGAACCTTTGGAAGATTCAATGTGTACCCGGAGGTAACATAGGGCTGTTACGCCATGTATTTTGCCTCCGGGTCGTTGGCACGCTCCATCACAACAAGAAATAGGAGGGGGGGGGGGGGGGGTTCCTGGGTCCTTGCTCATCTGGAGCGGACCTGGTCACCGCTTTACCACTCCGGGGGTGATGCCCTGGTGGGTGAGGTCTGCCACGATGTGTCTTATCCAGGCCGAAGATAAAATGGGGAATACCTTTGGCTTTGAGGTGGCGCAGGATGGAGTGGCAGTCCGGCCCATTTGGCCTGGAGCATAAAGCGGTTCTTGTTCCGCCGCACCATACACTCCCCGATAGGATCGGTATAACCAGCTTAAGGAAGACGACCGATCCTTCTATGCCGTCTACGATGACAGGCGGAACATGTCGCTTCGGTGGGGTTGGTTGGAACACAAGCCTTGTTTTGCAAATTTGGCTAATTTGGCAAGTCTTTTGAATTTACTTAAGACTACCTCACGAAATTAGTCCTCCTCCTAATGGAAGTTTTCTTCCTCAGCAGAGGAGAGGCCGTACGAGGTGAAATTCTCATCTCTTGCGACGGAGGACTTGCAGAACACTGAGGTTCTGCCACTGCAGGATAAAATGCTTGTGCACACACTGGCACAGTAATCGGAGTCTCACTCCGTACTTTGGCCTACGCGCGCGGAAGACCCTGGTTGGTGGTATGCTTGGATGCCTCGAGTTTTCGGAGCTTGCCTCTTCCGCTTCCGTGTTGAGCGGCAGTCCGCTTTCTGGCCTCGGTGGACGAGAACTTTTTAATAGCGCCAGTGGAGTTGCCGGCAACGGCTGTTGTAGGCTGACTAGCTAGATCGTTTCGGGTCTTGCTGGGAGAAGGTGAAAGGGAAGACATTTCTGAAGTACAGATAGGTATGTAAAGTGCAGGTAAAGACAGGTACAGTACTGCACCCGAAGATGCAGTACACAAAAACAAGACTTGCGTGCCCTCACCTTGATGTACAGTGTTTAAAAGGGCCCGCCATAGATAAAACTGTCAGTCTAGTTTGGACCGAATCAATGAGCGGTACAACCTCAACTTTACGGTGCGATCGCCCTACCCCCAAGATGCCCTAGATAAAACCTTTAGCACTGATCACACGAGGTTCGAAGTTCATGAATATAGTGCTCCCATATCGAGGTGAAGGCCCAAGAACTTTGGGTGCGGAACAAAGCGCAAATGAAGATAAGAAGGATGTACATCACGAAGATGAAAGTGAACGCGCTGGATTTTCGCAGAGGAGAACTGAAAGCCTTTGTTGCGGAGACGTTTGGGATAGATTGGTAACTACACCGTTGGCAAGTTAGATTGTGAGAGAGATAAATGAGGCCATATGATTAATGACATCTTTGTCCCTTGCCACTTTATATGTAGGAAATACATTTCAAATTTAATTTTTCTTACTTCGTTAATCGATGTAGTGTCGATATATTTGTAAATTTCAAAAAGCGATTTGTATTGTATTCTTTGAGAGGATGTGATGCCCATAAATACCCAGTTTAACAATTGACAATGAGAAATAGAACGCGTATAGCAACAGAGTAGTAATCTATATTATATGCTTTAAATTATTGGGAGTACACATAGAAGATGATTTAACCTGCAATACACACATAGAAATACTCTGTAATAAAATGAACTCAGGACTGTACCTATTGAGACAGCAAAATATGGTGACATTAATATTCTTAAATCAGCTTATTATGGCATTGTTTACCCACATTTAACATATGGAATTGAAATTTGGGGGGGGGGGGGGACGAGTAAAACCAACATGGACAGATTATTAAAGATACAAAAAAAATGCATACGAACTATATACCATCTTCATTTTCGACAATCCTGTCGAGAAACATTCAAAACTCAAAATATCCTAACTGTGATCTCACTTTGTGTGTTCAGAACTATTATGCTTGTTAAAGAAAAAAAGAAGTTTAACTTTTTCAATAAAGACTGCCATAAATATGACACAAGAAGTGCAAATGATTACCATAGGGTGAGCACGAATAAAAGTCAAACCAATAAGGACCCATATAAAATAGGAGCTATATTATATAATAAATTACCATTAGCAGTTAAAAATAGGACAGACTCAAAATTTAAAGCTACTCTAAAATCATTTCTAATAGATAAATGTTTGTATAATATTGCTGAACTATAATGAATGTTGTATTTAGATGTAAATATTTAATGATATATCTTGTAATAACCAATGGCATTGTAAACTACATAAATGATACAAGGTTGTACTATTGTATTTTGTATAATAATTATGTATTAATTATAGTGTGCTATATATGATATATCCCATGTCATGTAAAATGATCAGTGGATGAATAAATTATTATTATATCCCTAAACGGTAGCGGTAGCGTGATGGTTAGCGTGTCTGCCTCACGTTCAAGAGGTCGCGAGTTCGAATCTCGCTTAGGGTAAGTTATCCGGGTAAGGTTTTTTTTCAAGGTTTTCCCTACCCTGAGAAGACGAATGTCGGGTAACTTAAAGCTCCATGGACCTCGGGCTCATTTGAGCATCATTTCACCCATTTCATTCATTCGTCCGATATGACACAATGTTGGAGGACGTTAATTTAAAGATATCCCTAAAATAGATGCACTTGGAATATCAGTCATTACTTGTTAAATGTTATTTATTTATTGTAATTATTAAGTTGTTCTCTATAGTGACGGTTTGCCTAAATAACTATCACATCAAAGTATGGATTAAACTAAGTCGTCTTGCTCCAGATTACAATACATAGTGATTTCGTTGTATATTATCTATGCCTCGTATTGTTTAGATTTGTTTATAACCGCGCTGAACTTCCTCACGTTTGTGATACACGGCCTGCTATAATAGAAATGTTTCGTTGGCCGTGTTTGTGATGGGAGTAACCTCACTGCGCTAATTGAATATATTGAATCTATTTCACGTTGTAAACAAACCGGCTCTTTATTCTCGGTGGATTAGACTAAAGTTAAAGTTGTAGTAAATTATATTTGTAAGGAATTGTATGTAATTCTGTGCCTTTTGAAGTTAAAGTGTTGTGTTTGTAGAAGTGCTTTAATTTAAATAAGTGTGAAGTGAAGTGAAGCTTTTTGAAGTTAAAGTGTGATAGTGTTTTACGGAAGTGCTTTAGTTTAAATAGTTAAGTGTGAAGTGAAGTGAAGCTTTTTGAAGTTAAAGTGTGATAGTGTTTTACGGAAGTGCTTTAGTTTAAATAGTTAAGTGTGAAGTGAAGTGAAGCTTTTTGAAGTTAAATGTGGTAGTGTTTACAAAAGTGCTTTAGTTTAAATAGTTAAGTGTGAAGTGAAGTGAGGCTTTCTGAAGTTAAAGCGTGGTAGTGTTTACGAAAGTGCTCTAGTTTAAATAGTTAAGTGTGAAGTGACCGGAAGAATCTAAGTAATAGTATTGAGAAAGTTTATCAGTGTAATCAGGATTTTATAATAATGAGTATGAAGGCTTGTGACCTTAGCGGTAATTGTGGTGCGTGTCGCCGAAAGGTTAGTCAAGGTGTGTACCGTGAAGGATGTAAGTTTTGGTTTCACTGGGCGTGTGGCGGTATTGTGAGTGGTGATGTGAGAGATTGTGCTGAGTGGTTCTGTGAGCTTTGTAGGTATAAGGCTAACCTTATATTTCTAACCTTAGAAGAGAGTTAGAGTTTGTCAAAAAAGAATCTAGAAACATGAGTGTAGCTTCAAACCATTTGGAAATTAAATCACCAGAGTTTAAGGTGCCCTCTAGACGACATCTAGGGAAGAAAAGGCGTTTCTCTGCTGATGACCAACAGCAGATCAAACTGTGCAATAGATTCAGTGCCCTTGGAACTGTTGAACAACCCTCAAATCCTCCTGAGCAGGTTATGGATGAGAGGTGTAGGAAAAGCAAAGTTTTGTTACTTGGGAGTAGTCATGGGAGGGGCATAGCATCCCTGCTAAAAGAGGATTTGGGGAACGATTTTGATGTAGTAGGTATAGTTAAACCCAGTGCTGGGCTTTCTGATGTCACTGAAGATCTGGTAAAACTTACTCAAGGTTTTACTAAAAGGGATCATGTTGTGATAGTGGGTGGGCCAGGAAATAGCCTGGATAGAGATTGTAATTACATTATTGAGAGGGATCTATATGACATCAGTAAGACCAGTAGCCATACCAATGTGGAATTTGTTGGACTTCTTCAGAGGCATGACAAGCCGCAGTTTCATAGGAGGGTGAGGGATATGAATCTTGAAAGTGCCCTGTTGAGTCCTATCACTTCCCACATTGAAATGATAGATGCTAAAGGGATAGGCAGAAATGGTTACACATCTCATGGTCTGCACCTTAACTCTGGAGGCAAAAAGCAGCTTTCGCAGCTAATTGCCAATAGAATTAGGGATAGAATTCCAGTTGTCAGGCGTAATGGGCTTTTTTTAGGTTAGATGAGGTCCCCAAATATAACCATAAAAACAATATAATGAAAAAAGATGTACATAAAGGGATAACCATAAACAATATTAATGTACAAAATTCAAATAATACTAAAAACTCTTTTTGTATATTTCACCAAAACATAAGAGGTTTAAGAAACAAGACAGATGAACTTTCCCTTAGCCTTACTTCTGAAAAACTACGGCCGCATGTAATATGTCTATCTGAACATCATTTAACACAACAGGAATTCTTACCGATTTCATTACATGGGTACTCCTTGGGGACGACGTTTTCAAGACAAAACTTACAAAAAGGTGGGGTTTGCATATTTGTAAGAGATGATGTCCCTTATAAGGTTATAAATGTTTCTAAGTTTTGCATTGAACAGGACATAGAGATGTGCGCAGTTCAGTTAAATATAAATGAAGTAAATTTAATAATTATAGCTTTATACCGGTCACCATTAGGTAACTATGAGGTGTTCAAAAAGCAATTAGAAGGTTCCCTAAAACTTCTTTTTAAACCTAAAAGAGAATTAATTATATGTGGTGATATAAACATTGACTACTTAACTCCTAATTCTCGGAGGGATCAAGTCAGTTCTATATTTGCAACATATAACATGTCCCACACGGTAAACTTTCCCACAAGAATACAAAATACTTCATCCACAGCAATAGATAATATGTTTATAAGTATAGATAGAATAAAATCACACACCATTGTACCATTCGCAAATGGCCTATCAGATCACGAGGCACAAATATTACACTTTAAAGAAATAAATCTAAAGTTAAAATCAAAGTACAAGCATAAAAGATCCAGAATAATAGATGAAAGTAACATAAAAAGTTTTAAGCAAGCACTGAAACAAGAATCTTGGAATGAAATTTATGTAACGGAGGGACTAAACAACAAGTTTAATAAATTTTTGCAGCTGTTCAAAATTAATTTTGAAGCATGCTTCCCAATTAAATATACTAAAGTACACAATCGCAAGCAAAATAACCCCTGGATTACATTAGGTATTAAAACTTCATGTAGGCGGAAAAAAGAATTATATCAGGAAATAAAATATAATAACAACCAAAATTTAGAAATTTGCTATAAAAGATATTGCAAAATCCTCAAAGAAACAATAAAAGCAGCTAAAATATTGCATGATAAAAAACAGATATGTAATTCTGGAAATAAAATAAAAACAATTGGGAATATAATAAAGAAACAGGAAGGTGCGTCCAAGGAACCCCCCCCCCCCCCCCCCCCCCAATAATACTAAACACTGACAATCTAGCAATTAGTGATCCTCAGATGGTAGCAGATACTTTTAACAATTTCTTTCTGAATGTAACAGACAAATTAAACATCAAATTTGGAAACAAGGAATCGTCCCTAAACTTTTTAAGAACCTCATTAATTGATGAAATCCCTAAATTTAACATGGATATGACAACTGCATTTGAAATTAACAGTGTAATAAATTCCCTTAAGTCTAAAAACTCGTCTGGATATGATGAAGTAACAAGCAAAATCCTAAAAGCATGTTCACATGAAATAAGCATTCCTCTCAGTTATTTATGTAATGAATCACTAAAGACTGGAATATTTCCTGACAGAATGAAATACTCAACTGTCAAACCCCTTTTCAAAAAAGGCAAACAAAATGATGTCTCAAATTACAGACCAATATCCCTCTTACCAATATTCTCGAAAGTATTTGAGAAAGTAATGTTTAACAGACTGTATAATCATATGGAAAATAATAAACTGTTTGTCCGAGAGCAGTTTGGATTTAGAAAACGAATATCAACCAATAATGCAATCTACAAACTCTCTCATGAAGTGTTGACAGCGTTAAATGATAGTATGCATGTGGGTGGCATTTTTTGTGATCTAGCAAAAGCATTTGATTGTGTAAATCATGAAATTTTGATAGGAAAACTACAGTTCTATGGGATAAAAAATGAAAATCTAAATTGGTTTATATCATACTTAAAAGGAAGAAAACAAAGGGTCGAAATGAGCAATCCCAACCAGTATAACAACAACACATCGGATTGGAAATCAATTAAACATGGCGTTCCCCAGGGATCGATATTGGGGCCTCTATTATTTTTAATCTACATAAATGACCTCCCACTATACATAAACAACATTGCTAGTATCTATCTATTTGCAGATGATACCAGTGTCCTCGTGAAAAGCAAAAATTTAAGTGAGTGCGTTATCAAATTAAATTATGTACTAAACTGCATGTCAAATTGGTTTAAAGCAAACAAACTGTTAGTAAACCTTGAAAAAACAAAATTCATTAAATTTATAACTAATCGTTCACCACATACCCATATAGAAATAGGAATCAATGATATTTTACTGGAACAACCTAATGAGGTAAAATTTCTAGGTCTCCAAGTAGACAACCACCTGGATTGGAAGTCACATATTAATTACATTACACCTAAGCTTAATGCAGCATGTTATGCCATCCGATCTCTGGTTAACTTCCACACGATTGACACACTGAAGTTAGTTTATTTTGCTTATTTTAACTCCATTATGGAATATGGAATAATGTCCTGGGGAAATTCAGTGTATAGTAAGAACATATTCCTAATACAAAAGAAGGTTATACGAATAATATGCAACACCCACAGAAGGCAGTCATGTAAAGATCTATTTCGGAAACTGGGTATATTAACCTTACCTTGCGTATATATACTATCTATTTTAAAATTTTATGCTAATAACCAGAATTGCTTTACAACTAACATGGAAATTCATACGTTTAACATTAGGCAAAAAAGAAATATACATCGTCCCAATGCCAAACTCTCTTGCTTCCAGAAAGGTGTTTATTGTGAAACAATTAAAATATTTAATGCTCTCCCCAGTAATCTAAAGGAAAATGTTAGCAATTTCAGAGTTTTTAAAGCTTCCCTCAAAGAGTATCTCTGTGATAAGTCATTTTATTCTGTAGAGGAATATTTAAATCAATAATCAGCCTAATGTCAGATCAGTTGTATTGTTCGATAGGTACCAATTAGGGAATTAAGTATAACAAGGGTAGCTGAAAATAGAATAATGACGTGCAGGCTACAAAAAGCCAACTAATTGATTATAATTTAAGTTCCAATATTAAGTAACAGTGTTAATATGTTTGTTGATATTTTGAAAATGTATATTTGAACAATCATGTTGGACACGCTTTATGTAAAAGTAAGGATGTAAATAGATATTCTGTATATATGAACATAATTGAAATGTTGTCTACTCTGTACATTACATACTATGTAAGAATTAAAATAGGTATGCTATGATTAATGTGCACAGTTAATATTTTGAGGTCGCTTATCTTAAATTTGACACACTTAACACATGAGTAAGAATATTTTTTACTAATAAGCTAAATGTACATGTGTAACATGTTAGAATGTATTACTTAGCTATAAATTTGGACTGCTTTTTCATACAAGCAAAAATGTAAACATTGAAGCAATGACACAGTCTGTAAATGCCAAGTAACATGATTTTGTACATGTATAATAACTATGTAAGTGTCAATGCACTAGAAGTATTATCTTCATCTCGTACTTTAACAGCAAAACTTGAAACCTGTACATGTTTTGCATGTTTTTTATGCATTTAATTGTAAATGCTTTTGACATGTTCTATGTTCAAGGTCTGCCTGGCCATCATTGAACCTACAGAACGCAATCTAATCTAATCTAATCTAACGAAAGACAGGCTGCGGCGCAAACTGCAGTGACGTAATTCTCCTAGTCTGATCATGGCCCAATGAAGTAAAACCACAATCGCCTAATATGTCCATAGTCTAAATAACCAAGAGCAATTGCTTGTTGATTCATACAAATACAGTTCTATCATGATGGTATAGAATGTTAGCCATGTATAAGAATACCAAACTTCAAGTTACGCCGCAGCCTGTCTTTTCGTTAGCCACGGCACGTCAGATGAAAACAGGCTACGGCGCGAATCGTAGTTATGTAGTAATGAGTCTGATACATAGACAACTGGCATAGACATAGGTAATTATATACCATCATGATAAAACTCAATAATATAATGTTCTTAAACCTCAATTTTCTTTCACTTTCAAAAAGTTGCATAAAATTAATGTAATAATTTGCTCTACTAAGCTGTTGATACGACGGAACCTTCCTTCCAAGCTATCACTTCCAAGCTTCCTCAATCATGATGTACCATTGAGAACCTTGCTCCTTGCTCTGATGGCAATGTTGAGATTGCCATTAGAGATGTAAATGTTGAGAAATATTCTGAAATTTTGTATTGACGTACATTGCTGGTTATGCAGTAAAAAAGTAACTGTTTTAAAAAACTGTAATATTTGTACATTATGGTTAAAAACTGACAAAGTAGAAATATTTCTGCCAAAACAGTTCATTCTGGAATGTGACTAATGGAAGTTTAGAATATCGATTGTGCTTTTACTTCATTGGACAATGACTGAACTAGCACAATTACTCCACTGCAGTTCGCGCCGTAGCCTGTCCATTTCGTTATCCAGCGCTTATCCCACACTTTAACTTTCACTCCACCATGGTCCTGGCAATTGATAGCGTCGTTAACGATAGATTATTTGTCGGAAAGCCACACTTTAATCGCGTAATCCGTTAAATGGTTTGCGAACACAATTGGCGAGTGTTTCCGTGCAAACTAACGCCATCTAGCAAAGGAATAACTTTCACAAAAATTGGTTTAACCTTGGACAATAGGTTCGGCAAAAAATGAGGAGAAAAGGCGAATGGTGGGAAAGTCATCGAATTACCAAATTAATGGCAGAAATATATTCTTGGCACAGACGTTACCACCGGAAATTACGTAAATTACACAAAATTAAATTTGCGGAAACGTAAACATGCTTACAGTGACTGCAAACTCTTGATTATATTACTGCGTATTCTTTAAATGAATTTTGAAGGTGGGGGGGGGGGGGGGGGTCGGGTAACAGAACAGACCGTAATGGTGAACAGGTAGATATTTCTTCACAGAGTAATTTTATTGTACAAATCTCTAGACATCTGAAGCGAACGTTGCGTGAGAAAACAGTGTGGAGCAAATATTTGCTGCGACGGAGTTTCATGTTATACTTCTCTGTTCATTTCTTATACGATATTTACTTCAAACCAAAGTGAGTGGCAAATTTGTAACACTATCGCATTACCCCAAATCACTGTGTAATGTAAGATCATCCTTAATTTAAAACCACTAAACTCGAGCACGCCGTAAAGGTATTGTGGGCATGGTGTACTTTGAGGTAATGGCAAATGCCCACACTGCATGTGTTCACCTTTACCCCACACATAATGAAATACCCTTTCCTTAAATCAAATTGAGTCTTGTCGCTAGAAACGGATCATTTGGGACAACTAATGCACAGGTAACATTTATTTCCTATTAACGGACTCAATACATTAGTTACAGATGCCCCAATATATGTAGACAACGAATAAAGCCGATTGGAAAGAGAATACCATGGTAAAGACTCTTCAGGCTGACAAAGAAGGAAGCTTCGGAAAGTATTCAGGTCTTTCGTAATCCCTCTTACAATCCTTCACGGCAGGGTAAATTCTGATGATACAGAAGATCCTAAAATCGGAAGAGTTATTTTGTTTTTATCCTGCAGAATAGCGACATATTATATCTGAATTAGGGGCGACTCCAGGAGTGGTGTCTCCGTGCCAGTGCACTATCTTAAAAAATCTGACGTGTTGCACTCACGTGACGTTTCCTACTCCTGTACTAACCATTCTTACAAACTCTTATTCCTATATCTTCTTCGTATTAGTTGAGATAAACATTTGTAGAAATTGTCTTACTGTTTATCTTCGTGACGGTACGAGGAGGATATGGGGATACAGTAGACTTTGGGCAATAACCAAATCTTTTAAAGCTTTGAAGTTCCGTTCTTTTTGCACGATTAACATATAAAAGGTGAATCATGATGTTCCATTTGACAGAATGTATAAGTTCTCCAAAACTCACAAATAACAAGGAATATCTCCGACACACACACACACACACACGCGCACGCGCACGCACACGCACACACACACACACAACCCCCCCCCCAAAAAAAAACACTGTTACAGACTCTGCAAGACTTCGACTCCCTGCATGTCAATGAGGGCTACACTGTTACCAGGGCCCCGCTTTCGCGGGATTTCGTGGTACGCAGGAGGTCCCCCGTGGACTATGCGCACATGTGTGCCTTTCTGCGGCAGAGGGGGGTCAGTTTCCAGTTGACAAGACAGGAGGAACAGCAAACCTTCCGTGCTGTGCTAAAGCACATCTATTATGATGGAGCGGAGGAGGCCATTAAGGCTGAGCTGCGGGCCGCGCACTTTTCAGTGCTCCGAGTCGCGCAGCTTAGGCGTTACGACCAGGCCCGAACACCTCTTCCGTTTTATATGGTACATCTGACGACGGCAGACGACCTGGACCGTATAAGGCAGGTCGAATGTGTGCTCCACTTTCGTGTGAAGGTAGTTATACGGGCGACCGGTTATTCCGGTCCAGTGCAGCAGGTGCCAGCAGCTCAGGCACACGGAGGCAAGGTGTACGGCTGCAGTTAGGGTGTGCTCTAAGTGCACCGGCGACCATGACTCTCGCGGTTGTGAAGTTCCGCCCCCCCCCCCCCCCAGAGAACGTGCGCGCTGTGCCTGCGTCAGGCCCACGGCACCAGGTATCGGGCTTGTCCCGAGTACCAGAGGCATGTGACAGCGGCACGTAACCTCCAGGGGTCGGGTGGACGCTTGGTCGCGGGGGCTGGAAGCGGGGCACAGAGTTGCATTTGCCACCAGCCTCGCACGGCGCGGAGGGGCCGGCCAGACCTTCAACGATGACCCAAAGACCCGAGACTACAGCATCAACAGCAGATGTACAGGCGTGTTGCTAACACTGGCATGGAGACCAGCGACCTGAGGGAGTCAGCGGGACACATCCTTCGGTTGCTGATGCAAGCGGAATTGTCGGAAGTCCGCTCCATACTTGCATCTTACAGGGACTTCTTCCAGCTGCTGGTGACTCCCGGTTTCCTCTGAGCATCAAGATGAACCATACACAACACATTAACATCATGACATGGAACGCGTGAGGACTCAGAAGCAAAAAGACAGAGTTCAAGGAATTCCTTACCAGTATATATAGTTATTATTAGGGCCCGGATTTTTAGGTTCTTAAAATTAACTTTTCAGTTATTTTTGTATCTTAAAAAAGTTGTTTTTAGTTCTTTAACCTCCTGAAATAGTTTTTATATTATTATTGTTTATTAATTTTATTATTAATTGTCCTCTTTTTTATAGCAATGTTGCTGATATGTCCTGTAGATCCTTTGTGCTGCTCAAAATGCGATTTTTGGCCAGAGGTCACCTGGAAAATACGTAAATAAAATTATAGTTTATACGCTATGTGCATTATAACAGGTGCTTAATCCTTACCTGCATTCCAGCATTCGAAAACAGGTTGCACAGGTTATCCCATACGGTATGTTTATCTGCACAGCACCTAGCCGCTTAATGAAACTTTATCTGTGCAGTATAGAAGGTGTTCATATTTGTTCAAGCTTTTGTGTCTGTGGGTATGATTTCTTTCGCTTTTGGCAGATTTGGCAAAATATTACTTTGCCATTTGTGGTGAAGTTCGGATCCTTACCTATCCACTGACGAATCAACCACCTTCGACATGAGCTGACTTAAGGCATAACACTGGCTCCTTAAATTACCTGCCTAATCTAAGGAAAATTGACTACTAACGATGTAGTAATTGTATGTATTAACATAACACGATAGTCGACTGAACACAACGGATACTGTTTTTAAACGGATTGGTTTGAGTTTATGGCGGGTTCTCCTAATGACCCCTTTCCTCTCGACAACAATACCCGCATTCCTTGCTTGCAACAATACAGAGCTTGGTCCCACACAGCTAAATACAAGTCAGTTGCCTCTTGCATTGTTTTCATTACTCCTCTAAGCATACATAAGCGAAAAGACGTAGCAAAGATGTAACAAAGTCCATTCATAATTTCATAAACATTTCATTTTCCCATTTTAAAATAGTTTCTTTTTTCATTTTAAAATAAATAGGATTAGCCTCTTTTAGGTTTTAAAGTCTCATTTAGCCATTTTTAGGTTTTGTAAGATTCAAGCATTTGGCTTCGTTGATCATGAAACACATAATTAAATTAAACCACTGCAGTTAACTATCAAGGAATAAAATAGTTAAAAAACTAAGAATCCGGGCCCTAGTTATTATATATAGCCCTGTCACAGAGACTACTTAAAGACAATCATAGACTTAACATTCCGGGATACATGACTCACCGAACAGACAGACAGAGATAGGCGTGGGGGTGGCACCGCGATCATTATTAAACACGACATTCAACACGACCTGACCCTCCCCCCCCCCCCTCCCTCCGCAACTCCAAAACTTAGAAACCACCACCGTTCTAATTACATTTGATAACAACAAAGGTCTCATAGCCGCGGCCAATGCCCCTCCCTGTACTTTAATCACATCCGATATAACGGGCTTAACGCAGCATAACAGGGCATTAATCGCGGGGGGTCTAAATGCAATACACCAAATTTGGGAATGCAACGAGACAAACAAATAGGGAAGAGCAATATTATACCTCGAAAACAACATGGACTTGATGATCCACGCTCCTGAGGAACCCACTTAAGTACCCTATGGCAGGACACACAGATCTGACGTGTTAGATCTGGCCCTGTCCAGAAACTTGACATGCAGAATTCATCTTAAAGTCATGAGTGAGCTGTCGTCTGACCATTTTCCCCTCATAATCACCCTCGAGGGTAATGCAGCTCTAGTCCCACCAATTAAACGTCCAAATTACGACAGAGCGAACTGGGCCAAATTCGCGGATACGGTTAGCAAAAACCTGCCCACTGCCCCATTAAACACAAACGAAAGCACCAACGAAGCTGTCATCCAATTGGAAAAGGCCATAAAAATAGCAACGGCAGCTTCAGTGCCAATGAACCAGCCTAGGCAACATCAAACTGCCACAAGACATAACCTCTCTAACAGCCGAAAGAAACAGAGCCAGAGGCAAATGACAAAAAACGCGGCATATAACAGACCTCTAGTACTTTAGATACCTAAATAATCTAGTAACCGAGAGGATCTCGAACTACGTCTCGAGGCAATGGCAGAACACACTGGAGAATCTCGATTATGAACGAGACTCCGCGTGGAAGGTAGATCGCTGCCTAACACGTGATAAGGTACGAATCCCTCCACTCCATAATAACCGGGCTATAGCCACCACCGATCAGGAAAGAGCGAATGCGCTATAAGAAACACTAACACCGAACGCCACCTCCTCTTGCCCGCAATTCACCGCCGAAAATGAAGAAACGCGAGAATACGAAGACCAAATAAACCACAATAAAATTAGAAAAACATGTCCCAGTGAAATTAAATGGCTCATTAAACATCTACCGAAGCGAAAGGCCCCTAGGCCAGACAGCATTCCGACGGTAGCCTTAACTAACCTACCCGAAGATGCCATCAAACTACTATAAAAAATCTTCAACTACGTGCTAGAGAGTGGGTACTACCCTGACAGATGGAAGTCAGCAATTGTCGTACACTTTCCCAAGAAGGGCAAGGATCTCTCGAACCCACAGAACTACAGACGAATTAGTCTACTAAGCGTTCTGGGAAAACTACTTGAGAAAGTAATACTAAAACGCCTAAACGCACAATTAATAAAACAGAGCATAACCACACCCGAAGAGTTCGGATTCCGCGCGCGCCACTCCACAACCCTGCAACTTCTGAGAGCCACAGAACACACTACACACGGGTTTAACTTCAGAAAATCAACAGGCGCACTCCTACTTGACGTAGAACGCGCCTTCGACAGAGTTTGGCACGCGGGGCTACTCAAGAAACTGAAAACACTTAACATACACGATTCACTAATAAAATTAATCGCCAACTACCTCCACAATAGGACAATCCAGTCCAGAGTAAACAACCATCTCTACTCCCCCCGCCCCATAAAAGCGGGGGTCCCACAAGGAAGTATATTAGGCCCGAATATTTTTAATATAACAATGAACGACATCCCGAAAACACACAACACGAACTTATTCATCTACGCAGACGATACAGCAACTGTCGCGTAATCGGGGAAAACCCAGTTCATTCATAGGAGGTTACAAAACGCCCTTAACGAGCTGTAGGATTGGTTCACCAAATGGCGAATTAAGGCGAATGCCAAGAAAACGCAGGCTATCATATTCACCAAAAGAATCAATCATAGACTAGGCAAACACCCTTTCCACCACTCACCATATTCGGAGAGAATATTGAGTAGAAAAACACAGGCACCTGGTTAGGGCTTCAAATGGACCAGGGACTCACATGGAAGCAGCATGTATTCCAAATAAGGGGAAAAACGAACGTCCAATTAGGCAAAGTCTATCCCCTCATAAACATGAACTCGCAGCTAAACCTCAAAATGGGACTAACACTATACAAGACGCTAATTCGCCCTATACTCACATACGCTGTTCCGGTCTGGGGTTATGCCGCTAAAACACACATACTCCTACAAATACTGCAAAACAAAATACTGCGACTGGTAGCAAGAGTGCATTACACAACTCCAGCGGACATACTACACGATGAATTAAAAATGCACACGATAGAACAATTCATTAAAAAGCTCTCACACGACACATATAAACACTGACATAAGCACCACAACCCATTAGTAACGAATCTAGGCAAATATACAATGGACATTTACAAACATGCTAGACCACTGGCGCTTTTCGACAGAAACCTAACCCCTAACAATACAGAAGTACAGGAATTCTTGAACAATCTATTACACGACTGACTCAGACATTGACACAGGACTGTTCCCTCCTCTTTCACTCAACTAAACCCTCCTTTTCCCTGTTTCAGACTGCAGCCTGCCACAGAGTCCTCTAAGCCCTCGGCGATTGCCGAGGCAGACCGGGAGAACAAGGGCCTCCCACTAGTGTCCTACGTGCGCGGTGAAAGCGGGCCACCGTATGATGGAGTAGGACACTCCGACGACCGGGCGATCATCAAGGCACAACGAAGAAACACCAAGGCCTGCCGGCATTAGGCAGACAAAGCTAGAATTCTAGCGCAAACACTTAACGTTAAGCAATAATATAATCACTAACCACTAGCCAGAAACTAACGACTTGCAGGTCTATAGCTGTGCAACACTAGCATAAAGCATAAAGATTGCACGAATAACACACCATTTGACGCTAATACTAACATAGCGCATCATTAAACATTAGCATATAACATAACGACTTGCAGGTCTATACCTGTGCAACATCAAATATAAGTGTAAAGATTGCAGGAATATCACATCATTTTACACTAATACTAACATGCCCATCCTTAAACACTAGCATTTAGCATTATGACTAGCAGGTCATAGTGTGCAACACTAGCCATAAGATAGCACGAAACAATACATTAACCTGCACTAAGCTAGCAATGTACTACCGACTCACAGGCTTATACCTGTGCAACACTAATCATAAGATATCAATAGTATTCACCATACTAACAATATAGCTAACGACTGGCAGGTCTATACCTGTGCCAAACCTACACATCTAACGCATGTAATTCGCTTGGTCCTGTCCAGGTTTCATGGGCATTACCAAAAAGTAACTTCTGACTCGCTCGCATTCACAGCATGCCAGCTTAAAAGCATTAAACTGCTAACCGGGGTGCTATGCGGGACCCGACTAACGCACGATGATGCACGACAAAACAGCATTACACGAACTAAAACGTGGAGGGGTTTTTTAGTGAGTAACCCTCCCCCCTCAGGGCGCAGGAACCCTCACACTGTTGGCCATAGCACGTGGGCCTTCACCTGTCACGGGGTTTTCCCCTCCACGGTAAAAAAAATTAACACTTTATAAGACACTAATCCGGCCCATCCTAACATACGCTGCCCCCGTATGGGAACACGCGGGGAAAACACACATAAAAAGACTACAAACGATGCAAAATAGAGTACTCCGGACAATCGCGAGACTACCCGAAGTGGCACCAGCGCTCCAATTACACGAGGAGCTAAAAATGCATTCAATTTAACAATTCACCAAACGCCTCAGTTTTAACGTACTCGAGAATAAAAATAAAAACGAACTAATCCAAGCACTAGGAGATTACGACAAAACATGCAAGGCCACTATCTCTATTCGAGAGAACTATTGGTCTCGGGGAGCCAGCTGTTGACATGCAACAATACCTGGATAACTTAGTGAATTACCCTGATGTTATTCACATGTGAACTGTGCATCACTATCACTATAACACACACACACACACACACACACACACACACACACACACACACCTTAGTTAGGCAGTAACCGTCAAATCCTTATTTAAAAGGCGGCCCCAGGGGGAAGAGGGCCCCCTCGGGAGTGGCACTGGCTCGCACCTGCATTTCAGGCAGACTGCTCGCCAAGTGTGCACCCCAGACGACCAGGCGATTCAATGGACATGAAACACATTTCACCAAATTGACGATGCCGAACGGCACCAACAATACTTTAGGGAATAGTTGAAGACGACGCCCTAGGGCGGAGCGTAGCAACATACTATGTACCTTAGACTGACGACGCCACTGGTACGCAATTCACCAAAATTTAATGATTAGACTAATTGTATGTACTCTCTTCGCCTAGTGTATTGTGCATGTTTATTTAGATTGTTTCAGGGAAGCAGTATGCAGGGTATCGACACGCTCCCAGACTACTGATGCGCACAAACCAGACGCGGCGCTAAGACGCCAAGCAACATAGCACCCTGATTTCTGACAACAATCACAATTGAATCCTATCTATACTCTCCAGGACTCCACTAGGGGGCAAGCTGGGCCTTGGTCAAGCCTGTCTCCAAGCTCCCAACTCTCACTCCTGGTTACGCTCTGCGAACCAGCCCTATCTTTCACCACTGACGCGCGGGTGCTACAGGCGGTACCGCTACTGGCATTCACCTTCCTAATCCGGTGGATGGGTTTTTTTTCAGCTTCAATGGCGACCCCTACAGTACCATGGGGTCTCAAAACAAGAATTTTCCCCTCCACAATAAATAAATAAATAAATAAATGAGACAGCGTGCTTTCGACGCGTGTGGCAGGCAGGATTGTTACGAAAAATAATAAACAATAAATTCCCGGACACAATGATTAAGCTAACAGCGAACTATTTGCACGAGCGTTCCTTCTCGTTAGCAAACGATGCGAAGTCCACACCTCGCCGATACTGGCGGGTGTCCCTCAGGGTAGTATAATAGGGCCGCTTTTATTCAACATAAATATAAATGACATACAAACTAAACTTATCTCCTGTATGCCGACGATTATATCTCAGTCCGGTAAACCTGCATTCATACGCAGAAACCTCCAGACATCACTGGACCAACTGGAACCCTTGCTGGCCCAGTGGCAAATCAAAGTTAATGCCGCTAAAGGTAAAGCTATAATCTTCACAAAACGTAAAAAGAACTACCACACTGGACATGGACTGCAACCACTAAAGCTTTTGAACGACATAACCTGGACCAATAAAATAGCATATTTATGCCTAGTGATGCATCCTCGTCACACCTGGCGCCCTCACATAGCTGAAGTGCACAGAAACGCCTATGCTCAATTGAGCAGGCTATATCCATTAACTACAGTAACGCTCTACAGCTCGATATGGGCCTGACAATATATAAAACACTTTTACGGCTCACACTGACGTACGCGGCGCCGGTCTAGGGCTACGCGGCGAAATCCCATATTAAAAGAATAAAACTACAAATAAGATCCAACTATAGTAGCCAATGTCCCATACATAGCACCGTCCAAACAACTGCATGAAGATTTACACATGTACACGATCGAACAGTTCACTAAGAAGCTAGCTTTCGATTTATACAATAAAATCCCGTCTCACCACAATACACGCATCACTGCACTTGGACAATACGAAACGACTATTGACAAACACAAGAGACCACTATCCCTATTTGACTGAAACCTGACCAATCCAGACGTAGACGATGCCATAAACGAATTCCTTGACAATCTCTTACAGTAACTTAATCCACTGAGTTTGTTATAAGTTACACTCATCCCACGTGACGTCCTGCTTCCTAGAGCGCCCTCAAAGACCTTGCGCTAGCTAGCCCCAGGGGAGAGGGCTCCCTTGAGTGTCACACGGCGTGCCGCGGACATGAGTGTGGACACCATGACGGCTTGGCGACACCAGGACCTGAAAACAACCACGCTCAAGCGCAGACACGGCTCCCACTGAGGATGCCAAGTACTGACAAGGCTCCCACTGAGGACGCCAAGCACCGACACGGCTCCCATCAAGGACGCCAAGCACAGAATAGTAAAACATATCTACCAGTACCACTATCACCTTCAGCTCCCTAGGCTGTAAATAATCAGCACTTGATCATGACTGCAGCCTGGGACTTCATCGTAGACGCGCTCGCATGCACTGCATGCCAGCATGAAACAATACAAGACTGTCGGGGTGGAAATGTGGGATCCGACTATCACGCGCATAAAGATTCATCAAATTCTCCCCTGCACTACAGGGTATTACTTCTGTAATTAGCAGCAGTAGCAGTTCTTATCTATCAACATTGAACGCATAAATGCCTTAATACGGCTCTGCAAAAAAAAAAAAAAAAAAAAAAAAAAAAAAAAAAAAAAAAAAAAAAAAATATCCGCTGTTTTTTTTTTTTTTTTTTTTTTTTTTTTGGGTCAGTAGGCTGCCCTGGTTCGAAGCCAGAATAGGAGTCTTACACTCGCAAGCTTGCTTGTGGTAAGGGCGTAAGTGCCTTTTTTCCCACAAAAAAAAAAAAAAAGTACACCGTCGAGAAAGAACGATTTCCTCCACAGTGGAAAGAGGCCAAAATACTACTGTTCCCCAAGCCAAGAAAGAGCCAATCACAGCCTGAAAACTATAGGCCAATCAGTCTCCTCAGCACAATGAGCAAGGTCTTGGAGAAAATAATGCTCAAGCGACTTACCAATCACATAGTCAAAAATAACTTAATCATTAACGAACAATTCGGATTCCGGGCACAACATTCAAGAACACTACAACTATTGCGAATGACAGAATCCATTGCGAAAGGATTCAACCAAAAGCGCCCCACAGGGGCCATTTTCTTGGATATAGAACGGGTCTTCGATCGCGTGTGGCAAGCTGGTCTACTCAGAAAGTTCATATCGCTGGTATTCGCGGACTCCACGATAGTCATAATAAAGGACTATTTATCAAATCGATCGTTCCATACGAGTCGAAATCGTAACATTGACACGACGGCCAATCAGGGCAGGAGTCCCGCAAGGGAGTCTATTGAGGTCGACCCTCTTTAACATTTACATCAATGACATTCCAAAAACAATAAGAGAAGACATAACTATATGCACATGACACAGCCATAGTCACACAATCGACAGTGCCAAGGATTATACGTACTAGGCTCCAAAACGCTCTAAATGACTTAGAGCCATGGTTCACGAAACAGCGCATCAAAGTAAACACCAGAAAAAGCCAAACAATAGTATTCACCAAGCGAATCCAACACCAACATCGTAAACACGGCCTTCAGCCTCTAATACTTGGACAAGAGCCAATTCAATGGAACAGCACCATTACCTACTTAGGTGTAACGATGAACCAGGACCTTACGTGGAAGCAACACATTGACACCGTAAGAGCCAAAGCGATTGTCCAACTTAATAAATTGTACCCTATTGTAAACACAAACAGTACTCTGAAGCTAGAGATGGGAACAACACTTTATAAGACACTAATCCGGCCCATTCTAACTTACGCTGCCTACCTATGGGGACACGCAGTCAAAACACATAAAAAGACTACAAAAGATGCAAAATAGAGTACTCCGTATTCTCGCGAGACCACCTGAAGTGGCTCTAGCGCACCAATTACACGAGGAGGTAAAAATGCATTCCATTAAACAATTCACCAAAAGCCTCAGTTTTAACGTACTCAAGGAGTAAAAATCACAATGAACTAATCCAAGCACTAGGAGAATACGGTATAACCTATGATAAACATGCATGACCACTATCTCTATTCCAGAGAACAACTGGTCTCGGGGAGCCAGCTGTTGGCATGCAACAATACCTGGATAACTTAGTAACTTACCCCGACGTTATTCACACGTGAACTGTGCAATACTAACACTAACACACACACACACACACACACCTTAGTCAGGCAGTAACCCTCAAGTCCTTATTTATAAGGCGGCCCAGGGGGATGAGTGCCCCCTCGGGAGTGGCACTGGCTCGCACCTGCATTTCAGGCAGACTGCCCGCCAAGTGAGCAGTTTAGACGACCAGGCGATTCAATGGACATGGGTCACGCCAAATTGACGAAGTCGAACAGCACAAACAACACATTAGGTAATAGTTGAAGACCCCGTATGGCAAAATTCAACATACTATGTACCTTAATCTGACGACGCCACTGGCGAGCAACTCACCAATAATTCAATTATTATATTATTTTATGTACTCGTTTTGGCCTTGTGTATGTACATGTTTATGTAGATTGTTTCAGGGATGAAGTATGCAGGGTATCGACACGCGCACAGGCTACTGAGGCGCACGAACCAGACGCGGTGCCACGACGCCAAGCAATATCGACAAGACAACCACCTTGATTCCTGACAACAATTAAAATTGAATCCTTACTATACTCTTTGGGACTCCGCTAGCGGGCAAGCTGGGCCTTGGTCAAACCTGTTTCCTAGCTCCCAATCCTTACTCCTCTGGTTACGCTCTGCGAACCAGCCCTATACTCACCACTGACTGCGCCGGTGCTACAGGCGGTAACGCAGCACGTTTTTACCTTCCCACTCCGGTGGATGGGGTTTTTTAGTCGGTGTGGTCATCTTCAATGGCGACTCCTACCGTACCTTGGGGTCTCGTAACAAGATTTTTCACCTCCACAAAAGTCTTTCTGCATTTGACACCTTGTGTTTGGAGCACTGGCGTTCATTACACTGAACCACTGGTGGAAGAACAGCATTCAAGCAACCTCGCCAGAGAGCAGCAGGAGCGCCGAACAGACCATCCCAACCAGAGACGGGCAGTGGGTACTGGTCCCCTGATAGCCTTGTCTCTCTTCAGCAAGTAACGCCGAAGCTCCCAGCATCAAGGCAGCTTTCCCGGATGTGCGTCATTACGGGGACGGCAGTGCAGCGACGAACCGTCAGAGAGCAACATCGGCGCTCTTTCCCCCGACAACCAGCGGCAATCAGTGGGCACTGGCTCCCTTCTAGCTTGCCGCCCAGCCACGAGTGCGTGAACTACTTACACCATCGCTCCGAAAAGAGAAAATAACATCTTCGAGAGCAGGAATCAACCCGTTTCTTACTCCTCTCTTACTATCAACTTTCTTTCAGTGACTTGACGCACTGACTGACAGACTACGTGACAGCAGGTCTGCAAGGCCAAAGCCAACGGTCAGGACCTCTGGTCCGGCACCCCGAGCCAATATAGCTCCTATAGCCGTCTCCAGTACGGGGAACCTGTCCTCTGCGGACAGCCGGATGGCAACCGCGAAGACATCCGACCAAGACGGGCAAAAGCTAGGGACTAGTTCTCAATCTACATCTCTTAAGTGGCATAACCCGCTGCTAAGAGGCACAAGAGCTCGAAGAGGAAGGCCACGGCCCCTCAGCGAGTAGTGCCCGTGCCAACGTCCCCTGAAACTACTACTTCCCACCTCCCGTTGTCTGAGACCGAATCTGAGGACGAAACCACACAAGACGGGGGCTTCACCGTCGTAGAGCGGAGAAAGAAGAAACCTACTGAGAGCTCGCTGCAACCCTCACAAGAGACCGAACAAACACCCCTATCCAAGAAAGGCACAAAGATTCCGTCAATAATAGCTGACTCTTTCCCTACTCATACCGCCTCATGAGGCTCCAAACGGCCAAGTTGGGGAAGGGCTTCGAGGCGCAGCGGAAGCCTAGATATCTTCGCATTCGAACCTACACGGCCGAGGCCTTCGAGAGGGCGAAAGAAGTACTGAGGGAGCAGAAGATACATTTCTTCTCTTACCGCCTCCAACGCCCCAACGTGGAAAGGCGCATCATACGGTGTCTTGCATCTGAGTGTACACCAGAGGAAATAAAAGAGGCCCTGCAGGAAGCACTTGGCATCACAGCCTCAGGTGCGGCGCAGCTGAGAAAGACCATTTGGACCGAGGAAAGGTCCAAAAAGGTACCTATGCCGTTGTACCTGGTAGTGGTGGACAAAGTACTAAGCCAGGCAGTTCACCCCATAGACGCTATACGCCCCTTGTTCCACACTGGTCAAGGTGGAACGATACTGTGGACAAGGTGGTCCAGCCTAATGTCGCAGGTGCATAGGCTTCTACTACTCGAGTCAGGTCTGTGAGCGAAAGCTCGCATGCCTGCGCTGTGCGGGGAACACCTCGTTGCAAACTACGACAAGCGTGTTGACCAGAAATAGTGCGCCAACTGCCACAAGTCCCACGTAAGCGTTTACAAGGGATGCGAAGTGCGGCAGAAGATAATAGAAAGCCGCCGCCGCCGCCGTGGTCCTGCAAATGTGGCACCAGTCCGCGCAGGGGTGAGCTTCGCCGCCGCCCTTAGTGAGGCTGAAAATATAGTGCAGCAGGCTGAAACTGCAGAAACTGGGCCAGGAGAGGCAGCAGCAGTGTAACCTACACCAGCACCAGCCACTAGCGGGGAGGGGAGCGGATCAGCGTTGACACGCCCCTCTCGCGGCAAAAAGGATAGAAGGGCTGACAAACAGCGGCCGGCTTCAGTAGAGCGAGAGGCCGCGTCCAGTGCAGAGCCCCTAGCTGCCGACTTCGGTTCCAACCCAAACCGCAAGTGCCCAGCCTGCACGTACAACTCCGAAGCCCCACTGGCCCCGCTCGGAGGTGCTATATCCTCGGCAGATCTGGAGGAATTTCGGTCCTGTCCAACTGGTTCGGGGATATAAGGCGGACACTTCCCGTACTGCGGAGATGCATGCAGCAGCTCACAGACGACAATGTTGTTGTTAGCTAATGCTGGATTTCTGATAATGAAGTCTCTAATCCTCTTGCTCTCCAATATTTTTCACTGATGGATGGGACAATGGACGACAATGTTGACGTCCTTATTAAACACCAAGCTCTGCTGGAGACGCTAAAGCAGTTGTTCCCGAAATCCACCCCGTAATGACCTACTGAAGTGTGCGTAGGCCATTACGTGCTGCCTTCTGGAACGCTAATGGCCTAAGGGAACAACGTCACGGCATTCTCAAGTTTGTACAATCCTACGACATCCTCATGGTTACCCAAACACATCTGCATGCTGGTATAAACTTCTCGCTGCCAAGTTATGTCGCCTATCGGTCGGCCGACAGGGTGGCGGTATAGCTATTTTCATCAAAAATCAATATCACCCAGACAACTTTCCCCGTTTATGCCCTTCAACACATTGATTGCGGCATATGACCCACCTGATCATCGCTTCTACGAAGCAGATTATACCGATCTCCTCAATCTACACCAGTAGTCTGCATCGCAGGCGATCTCAAAGCGAAGCATGGGCTCTGGTAGTCGCACTGGCCACCAGAGGGGACTCGGGCTCCACCGCCTCATCAGCGGAGATCAAAACCTCGTCACGCACCTGCCGAGAGGTCCAACTTTCCATCCGGCCCACGGAAGGCCCGACGTGCTGGCCATCATGAGTACCAAAAACATGTCATTACACTTTGACCTCTCAGCAGTGAATGAGCTGGACTCCGACCATGACCCAGTCGTGGTGGATTCCAGTTTTCATGCCAGCCATGTTAAACTCAGATTGAATACATGAGACTGACTGGGATGCAGCAGTCCTAGAATAGACAGATGTGTCGAACCTCGACCGCGCATCGATGACATCAAACCGTTGGAAGCGGCAGCGACGGATTTTTCCAACCAAGTCTTAAATGCGGCACGCGCACACTCGCCGTATTCCCATTGATAGTCCTGACCCGAGAGCCATACCTAACGAACTCCGAGAGTTGCTAAAAGCCCGGAAGCTATGGCAGCGCTTCCCCCATCCCAGGATCGGAGCAGTATACCAGAGGTTCAATACCCTGGCAAGGCGACTGCTTCGTGCGCATAGAAAAACACTTATGAACGTAAACCTTCAGGAAAGGAAACCATGGCGGATTATAAGGGCCTTGAGGAAGGACAAGGCCCAATACCAGCACCCTCTTCGCGGCACTAGTGGGCAGCTCGCGTTCGAGGCAGACGAGAAAGCCACTGCGTTCGCGGACCATCTTGAGGTACAGTTCGAGCCCCAGGAGGACCCACAAGACGAAGACATTACCCAACTCGTGGAAGCAACCCTGGATTACCTCTACGACAAAGCATGGCAGCTCCACGAACAGATCCAAATTCTCATAATCACCCCCAAAACGGTGACCTCCGAAATCCATAGCCTAAACCCAAACAAATCCCCTGGACATGACGGCGTCACGGCGCTCATGCTCCAGCACCTACCCAAAAGAGCTGTCGTCCGACTGACGCGGATTTTCAATGCATGTCTACGTCTCAGCCACTTCCCGGCATGCTGGAAAAGGCGAGAGTGTTGTGCATTTTGAAACTCGGCAAGGAACCAGTATTCCCAAACAGCTACCGCTCCATCAGCATTCTCCCAACCGTCTCAAAAGTCTTTGAGCGGTTGCTCCTCACCCGCCTAATGCCTCTCTTTGAGGAAAGGCAACTCCTACCGGATCACCAGTTTGGGTTTCGTCAGGGTCACTTCAGGACCATGCTGTTACTGCGTGTGGCCGAGGTTACCCTAGGCTGCCAGGAAAACTTCAAGATCATAGCGGTGCTGCTGGACGTGGAAAAGGTCTTCGCCACAACCTGGCACCAAGGCCTACTGTACAATCTTAAGCAGGAAACATCCCTCGTCACCTATCCTGCACTGTTTAGCACCTTCCTTCGGGACCGCACTTTCAGAGTGAAAGTGGAAGGAAGGCTGTCAACACTTAGAAGTATAGCGGCAGGAGTCCCAGAGGGCAGTGTACTCTCCCCGCTACTCTTTTCAGCATATATGTCCGACTTCCCCACGGAACATCATACTCTGACATGCCAGTATGCGGACTATGTCTTCATGGCGCAGAACAAGAATGTGCGATACTGCCCCTACCCCTTCAACAACTCAATGCCCTTGGCCGCTGGAGTGAGAAGTGCAGAATAGCTATTAGTTCGGGGAAAACCTCCGGACTCCTCCTTGGTAAGGTTCGCCAATGGCGGCCGGAACGGTCACTTCGGCTTATGCGGAGAAATATTCCATGGGTAACCTCCGCCAAATACTTAGGTGTTTTCCTCGACCGCGGACTAACATTCTCTACAACTCTACCCAATCCTCCAATCCTCAGTTCCACAATGCCCACATATCTGAACCTACGCCTCTAAAGGGCGATCATTCCGCCTCTGATCTCGTATGACTGCGAAGCCTGGGGTTCGGCAGCACCCACGGCCAATCGCAGGCTGCAGACTGTGCAGCACAGGGCATTAAAGAGGATCTATGGTACCGGGCGTATATTCCTGTCATACATAACTCACAATCACTCTGGACTCCCATAAATCGTGGATGCGGTGAGGGAGCGATCCCGAACCATGTACACTGAACTAAACTCCCACAACAAAAAACTGGTACGGGCACTTCGTCAATATGACCGCATAGCCCCTCGCAGAAGAAAAAGTTACCGCCTACCTAAGGATGCCCTTGGGCCTCCCCGGTAAACGGTAATGCCACTCCTATCTTTTACTCCATATACACCCCAACCCAACACCTACTCCTGTCCCCTTCCTGCATCCAAACTGTCGGTAACTGGTGGCCTGACAAGTGGCACACCAGGCTGACAGAGTAGGCGCGTCCCCGCACGGACGGATAACACCGCACGTGCGGTCCATCCCGCCTTAGGTATGCAGGAAGAAACCCTGCCCACTCACAGAAAGCTTGTGTTAACTAAGTTCTCCTTCTATACTGCACAGATAAAGTCGCACTAAGCGGCTTGGTGCTGTGCAGATAACCATACCATACAGGAGAACCTGTGCGACCTGCTCTCGAATGCTGGAGTCTTTCTGCGAAGAAAAGTGCATATACTCTAAGGACAAACAAACGAAATCTTTGGGTGGACCACACTAAACTTCAAATATGCTCATTCAGTTACCCCTCACGTCCGTCTACACCACACAGCAATTAACGACGTCATATGGCTGACTAATCATTACAAAGTTCACCATTAACTAACACGTCAACATTAATTGCTGTAAGGGGCATTCAGCGTTTATGTCATGGTTGTCCTCCGGCACTTCAGTAATGTACTCGCTGTTACTGCCACTGGCAGGCAGCTACCATCTATTACCACATAATGCGCAGGTGCTTTAATGCGGTACCGCAGCAGTGAGGTTGGACCTCAAACTTCCGGTGGGGTTTTTAGTGAGTAGTGCTGCTCTGGTTCGAATCCGGGTAGGACACTTACACTCGCAGGTGTAAGGGCGTAAGTGCCTTTTTCCACACCACTAAAAAAAGGTCTTTCTGAGAAAAACTACATAATCGCCAACATTGGCAAAGGCGAGCCGAAGCACCGCAAGCATACTAGAATAAAAATGTACTATACGGGGCAAGGCTCGCCGACCAATGCGCGCCCATGCAACCCAGGCCCCAGGTCCCACATACAATACAATACAAGGCCCGCGCTTTGGGAACCACCCAGGAGCTGCAATCTATCCGCGCAGGAAAACAGCGGAAAACTGTAAATAGTGTAAAAAGTGAAGTGTAAATAGTTCAGTGCGCGAAGTGGGACGCATAATTTTGTTGTGCCCAGCGAAAGTGTGTGTGTGTGTGTGTGTGTGTGTGTGTGTGTGTGTGTGTGTGTGTGTGTGTGTGTGTGTGTGTGTGTGTGTGTGTGTGCGCGCGCGTGTGATGGGACACGCTCAAAGACAGAAATAATAGCACAACCTACTAGCAAAAACTGTTCTCGGTGATCTAAGGTTGGTCACCGTATGGGTTTGTAACAAAACAAGAGAAATGTATATACTGCAAATTTGTCTAACTATAAGTTCATGCCAATTGTAGTCTGTAAGTCGGGCCTAATGTACCGGCACCAGGCCGAAACTTTTTAATAAAGAACACTGAAACAAACTTTCTGAGAGACGGGACTTGATTGCCACGAGGAGAACTTGGAGAACGTCTGCAGCTGCTCTGAAGAGCCCGGCCAGCTTTGTATAGTGAGAAGAAGGGATTCCGAGTGATCTTCAGCAAGCGTAGAGCGCAGGCCACTACTCACGTCCTGAGATCACCGCACCAGCTTCCGCTTGCCAGCTGCAAGATTCGCCCTCTCAGGATAGGTAACTAACTATACCTTGCAGATTAGACGAGGGATAGCAAGACGACAGCCAACAGTCTTTGACTGGAACCAAGGCGCCTTGGTCGATTCAGTCCTCTGCTAACCACACTTTCCAGCATTCGATAACTGCCTCTTTCTATCACATTTTCCTCTTTTCCTTCCTACGTGTAAGTTCCCTTATGTCCCCGTTAGGTTTTTGTATTCTTACTACTGTTAGGTTAACTTAAGTCAGCTCCATCAACTAGGCACTTAATAAACGACAGCTGATTACAAAGAGACACTTGCACACCCCATCATCCCTCTCATCTGCCAAAAAGTCGGTCACGGCTAAGGCACTGAGAATGACTAAGAACAAGTCACCGACACCCATTTCATCATGATCATCATCATCAAAAAGGGCGCTGATGACCTCGAAGTGGAGCGCCCTTAAACCAAACCAAACAATCATCAAACACGACCATGCACACGCTCACCGCGTAGCAGAACACCTGTGCTGGACATCATGAATACACTGCCCACACACGACACAACACCATTCCTAGCACCCACATTTTCACTCATACCTACACCCACTCAGGTTAATACTCACGATCAACCTCCACTCAGACGCCACCACACCCAAACGCACACAGGGAACACATACATGCACACGCATACCCACTCACACGTCGTCATCCACCCACAAACACAGCTTTCACACTCACACAAACACAGCCTACACCTACACACACAGCCTACACCTTCACACACACACAAACACAGCCTACACCCAAGTACACACACTGCCTACACGAACACAGCCGACAGCTACACACACACACACACAAACACAGCTATCTCCACGCACGCCACCCCAAGACCTCATCGACCTGTCGGACATGACACCCGCCCCCATCCCAAAGGCACACTCGCTGATACCTGAGAGCTACGCACACGCGGTAAAGGCTAGACCTCCCCCCCCCCCCACACAAACACACACCAACACATTCACGGAGTTTAGGCCGATCTGGCACCTATCTACGTGCACAAGAGCCAGACAACATCAATACACTCAGTGACCCATTGTTTTGACACAACACACAAATACCTATACAAATACACAAATTCCTGCCACGCTCCGGAGACTATGAAGTCAAGCTGTTCTCTAGGAGGGACTACAATGTTTTTGTAGAAAACCTCAAAAGCCAAGGCATACATTTCCACCTGATGTCCGTACCCACAGAAAGAACCCTGATATTTGTGATTAAAGGACCGTACGCCGAAGTCTCCAGAGATCACATAAAGCAGGAACTGGCAACCCACAATCATGAGGTCATCAGGGCCGTGCAAATGCACAAACATGACAGGTCACATACCCCACTTCCTATGTACGAGTATCTAACTGAACCTCCAGACACTCCTGAAAATAGAAAGATCGAAGACCTCAAGTACTTGGGTCACTTCAAATTCAGGGTAGAGCACTATAGGTCAACAATAGCACCCAGAAAGCGCCAGCAAGTTTTCCACACACATTTAGAATGTCAGGCCTCCTTTAATACTTGCGCCAAATGCAAAGGCCCTCGCCCCTCATATCTCAGTAGAGTTCCTCCCCAGGAACGACTGTACGCTCTGTGTAACCACAGGCCACTGGGCAACATGGCACGACTGCCCAGTCTACTTAGCGGCACTCAACTCACGGCCAATGGAACATACAAATAGGGCCCCCCCCCCGACCACAACAGCAGAGACAGCAATCTAGGACACAGGCTGTCCCCACCATCACCGAACGGTGGTTCATTCAGGACCGTCGCTGCCAAAACCGGGCAGCCCCAGAACCTTACCCTTCTAACGCGACTGGAGACCGAGTCACGACCGGTCTGCCAGTGGCACCACCACAGCGTCCCCAGAGTAGAATTAAGCAACACCCAACACAACAGAAACAGACACAAAAACAATAACCCCCTCCCCCACAACACTGAGATTGAATTTTCTACCCAGCAGCGCTCAGCACCCGTGAAGCTTTCCACAACGGAATGGAATTGAGGGAGCTCCTGGCTTCACTAGGAGTCTCCAAGGAAGTAAGCTATGCAAACTTCCTCAAGCACACAAAATGGCTGCTGGAGTTAATTAGACAAGACGCAGACCCATCGTGCCTCTTACGCTTGCCAGATATCTCCTTGTACTTTCATCCCACAACCAGTAATGGACAGTACATGCACAGTTAACATATTACACTGGAACTGCCACAATCTCCGATGCAAACGCCAGGAATTGACGGACTTCCTGAAGGGGAATTCAATTCAAATTGCGCTTCTAAATGAAACACACTTAAGACCGTCTGAGCGCTTCTCTATAGCGGGATACTGTATATACCGAAATCGCACAGGCGGAGGAACGACAGTAATAATACAAAATTCCATTAATCACTAATGTTTACTTCTAGAGATCAATTTCATTTTCCTTGTCTGCTTATTTAGGCGCCTTCGTGACCACAGCTGTAATTTATGACGAAATCATTAGTTTTATTTCAGCCCAATAATCTACAGAGGAGCACAATTCTTTTAGAAAAATGAAGGGGAAGACTTTTATTTACCTGTGTATTAAAGGCAATTACTATTTGTTTTAGCTCGTGATGGATAATAATAATAATAATAATAATAATAATAATAATAATAATAATAATAATAATAATAATAATAATAATAATAATAATAATAATAATAATAATAATAATAATAATAATAATAATTAATAATAATCACAATAAGAAGAAGAAGCACGTCCACTATTAGGAAAATCTGTATCTCTTTATGTCTGCATTGTTCAACCAAAAATTTCGTGGTTTTGATTTATTCATTCTTCTGCTGTCTTAACTACGGAAAACTGCACGTTTGTTATTACTTGAACGAATGCGTCATTTCAGTTATATTCACACTTTTCAGGCATGACATCGATTCTTGCCAATTCGCCGAGATTGCGACCGCTTTACTGTTACGTAAACGCACTGGGCCAGTACTTTGTTGATGTCTTCGTGCTTGCACGCCGGTCGGGTGCTTTGTTTACAACGGAGGTACTACTGACCTAGAAGCACGCGGTACTCGGATACAGCACAGGTCGCTGGCGCAGCGTTGCCATTTACACTACCGAAAAACTTAAATTTTTATAAAAGTATTAAGCCTAACGAAATGAAACTTGGCATTTTATGTTTCTTACACCTGTATGTATTAGCCATATTATTCTGGCCGAAGCAGTACTTGTATGTATGTAGTATAAACATCCTCCACCACTTGTCAGGGTATATAAATACATATACGCTGACGACACGGACATGGCCACACAATCCACACAGTACTTATCATACACCTAAGGTTTCAGAATGCTCTCAACGCACTGGAGCCCTGGTTCACCAATGGCGGGTAGAACTGAATGCTAGAAAGTGCCAAGCAATCATTTTTATCAAACGAAAATTACACAGACAAACGAGGCAAGCCCCCCCACCCCTCACCCTCATAAGGAACCAATCGGGTGCGAGACATCCGTCACGTACCTCGGGGTTAAGATGGATGAATATCTCACATGGAGAGAACACATCAACGTGGCTAGAGCAAAGGACAATGGCCAACTCAACAGACTCTACCCACTGATTAACTTGAACAGCTGCCAGTGGCGGCTCGTGACTTGTCGCAGTGGGTGTGCAGTATATTACATCCTCTCCACTTTTACTCCCTTTCTTTCTCTGACACACATCACGCAATTCTAATTCGCATTTCATATGGACAATTGAGCTCTTAAAGGACTGCAGTCCATATCGGACCAGGGCCGGCCAACCCGACTGCCGGCCTCACGCTCACATACGCAAGGTAGAGGTGGGCGATCATCCAACTGATACAGGTCAGCATCTCGACAACCCCAGCCAGAAAGTTGGCTTTCATGACCAGGGCCACTTACCTATCGCAAGCTCCTCAATTTCCTCACGATGCTAACTGGGCACAGGTCCTATACCCAGGACTTAAAATCCGTACCGCCAGGGGTGGGATCCAACCCGGGCTGCACTCCGTGGCAGCGAACCAAGGACGCCCTGCCCCACTACGCCACGACGCAGGGCTAATTGAGCTCTATTCTTTTTTAAATGACCAATATCCAAGAACTATTATTTGTCCAGATGCCATTTCTCTTACTCGCAAACAATAAGCACTGAAAACAGCTTCTCTTCTAAGAAAAAGATTTATCTCTTTCAGTTTCGCCGTGTTATTCATTTCCATACTTTCACAGATTCAAATTTGCCGCTATGCGCAGACACAACTGCATGCAATTTGCTGCCAGAACGCAAACATAAGAAACAGTAATAAAAACTGTAACAAAATTACTATTCCGAACTGAAGTATTGGCCTTAGTAAATTACGACATGAAGAGTAATTATATGCATTTATAATCGCTTAATAAGACTAGATGTAATTGTGTTTATAACATTAATATAACCTAGTAGGCTCTGCTAAACAACGGGAGAGAAATGCTCGTAGCAAGGCAAACGGAGGGACTTGAGAACGTAGTGCGCTTGCGCGGTAAGAATCGCATGTCTTGGCCTGTCGATTATGCTGCCTTAGCTCGCCGTACTCTTAAATGCAAGCTTTGCACCTTTCCCCGCGTACCCCTCACCTAAAAGCTATCTTCGCCAGTCGCAAAATCGGGTTTATGCGTTTCAGCTTGACTGCATGAGCAGACACTTGGTAAAGAGGGTGCGGGAAAATTAAACGAGCAAGTTCATATAAAAGAAAGTTAGACATTCGACTTTCTCATATGCATGTCTATAAAGGTAAATACACATTCACATGCGGAAAACATTAGTGGGTGTGCAGTTGCGAGTATGCGATCCCCCAGGAACCGCCACTGACAGCAGCCTTAAGCTACGCATGGGACACGCGCTCTATAAGACGTTGATTCGCCCCACCTTAGCTTACGCCAGATCCGTATGGGGATATGCGGCAAAAACGCACATAAAACGACTCCAAACAATATAAAATAGAATACTGAGTATTATCGCGAAATTACCGCCACAGGCTTCTTCGTACCAGTTACACGAAGAGCTAAAAATGCTCACAATCGAGCAGTTTATCAAACACCCGGCGTGCAACCTTTACGCCAAAAAGAGTAAGAACCACAATGAGCAGATAAGAACGCTCGGGGAGTATGACATGGCCCTCGACAAACACCTCCGCCCTTTGTCACTGTTCGATCGCACTATCGACATAGGCGAGCCGGGGCTATAAATTCAAGGATACCTCAATAATTTTAGTACACTGACATTACTGGCAAGGGGATGAAGGAAAGCACACACGCATTCACACTATATACTCACATTCACCAGCCCTCACAAGTCCTTGCGCTACATAGCCAAGGCGGACCCCGGGAGACGAGGGCCTCCCCGCCAGTGGCACAGGCTCGCTCCTGCAACCCAGGCAGGCAGCCCGCCATGTGTGCACTATATACGACCAGGGATGAATAGGTACACCACTGATGAGGAAGACTTTGGCTTAATATCCACTTTTGTAAGCAAACATAATAGATTAGATAGTGTTAGTATATTATGCATAGATTTAAAATAGATCATAAGCAAAAGCTCGCAATACACTAAGCCTAGGTACATATATCACTATAATATATCTAGTATAGATAAAAACATAAAAATAAATGTTAAAAAATACATATACTCTAAGGACAAACAAACGAAACCTTCGGGTGGAGCACACTAAACTTCAAGCATGCTCATTTCAGTCACCGTTCACGTCCATCTACAGCAATCACCAATTAATGATGCCATCTGGTTTACCAATCATTACAAAGTTCACCACTAACTAATAAACACGTCACGTTAATTGCTACCAGGGGGAACTCATGGCTTACGTCATGTTTATCCCCCGGAATTTCAGTGATGTACTGGCTGTTACCGCCACTGGCAGGCAGCGTTCATAGATCACCAAAACTGATAGATGCTTTTATGCGGTACTGCAACAGTGAGATATGGGCCTCAAACTTCGGTGCGGCTTTTTTGTGAGTAGTACTTCCCTGGTTCGAATCCAGGGTAGGAGTCTTACACTCCTTTTCCCCACCACAAAAAAAAAAAAAAAAAAAAAAAAAAAAAAAGATAAACGATGGCTACTGTCCAAGCATGGCTTAGTTGAAGTCCGCAGTCCCTATTGTAGTTATTTGGATGTAGTTTGATTTGGGTGGCTTCCTTAATGACTCTGTTCCAGTATTTGTCCGTTTGATCTAGAACTTTGATGTCTTCCAAGCTTATTGTATGGAGATACTCTATGCAGTGCTCGGCTACTGCCGACTTTTCTGGCTGTAGGAGCCTGATATTGCGTTGGTGTTATTTACATCCTTCTATTGTGCGTCCTGTTTGGCCTACACACATCACTCCTGGGACCTTGAGCCGATTCTTTAACCGGCCTAAGATATTCTTGGATTTTCTTTGGAGGCGTGAAGTCTTGATGTTATACCTTGAGAAAAGGTTGTCACACAGCGGCCAAAGAAGCACAGGGTCCCGTTTAAATAGGCAACCATGCGAAAAATTACAGTGGCCAATTCGCAACCGAGCCAATTTAACTTCCTCGCAATGAGATATGCGAGAGGAAGTTATCCAGTTTATCGGAAGTTCTTTCACTTCTCTAAGCTTATTACTGCGGAGAGCTCACCACTGTTCCTGCCAGCGCGGCAACACCTCTCTCTGCACTTCAAGCCTAAAGTCTTCCAAAGTAACACGAGAGATGGTAATACTGGGTTCTGTAGTTGCCGTCTTTGCTGCCAAAACCGCCATTTCATTCCCTGGCAAACCTACGTGACCAGCAATCCATGCACACGTGGATTTATTAAAACTTGGAACTATTTCTGCTATAAGCAAAAATGAAAATTCTTCAAATTCAGTAACACAATTGATCCTCCGTCATTTTCATCCAAGAGCAAACGAAAAGAAAATAGTAAACATATTGAGTTATGTGACAGTGTTATTTGCAATAAGATTGACAACGAAGGGGATGATGATAAAAGTAGTGAGAGAGAATGCAAAATACAAGGTGATGGAAAAAAATGAATTCAGAAGTAAAATGTGTGAATTCATAAGGAAATATACACCCGATATAACGTTGGAACCTGAAAGCTTCTACGAAATGAGCAATGTCGAGGAAGACCAGGATAAGTAGAATGAAAATTTCAAATTTCTACGAACCTGATACTTCAGATTTTGATAACGTGGTAAAATAAGCAGGAGGAGGAGAGTGCTTCATCGTACATGAAAATGAAGCTACAGTGGAATAGTTCATTGTTGCTTGGACATCTCTATTTTTACTTTCCAAAACAATTTCTCATTGCATTAAACGGACAATGCTATGTGTACAATCGCGTGTTATTGCGGTATAACATTCACGTGGAACTCTCAAAATGTATCAGGAGAGACCGGAAGGAAATGTTTTAATCGCAAGTTCCTTTTATTATTATCAGGTAGGTATATTATTACAGGAATTTAAGTCCTGCAAATCACTGGTTTGCCAAAGTTTTCAAGGCCTACATTCGATAAAACCATTCGAAACATAACAGCACCAGTTATTAGAGCAGTGGATGACAGTATGACTCCCACAATTTTCACCCAAATATTTGTTCTGTTCTATCATGCATTTGAAAGCCGGTATAAATAACCATTTTGGTTGGATGCGCAAAACTATAGTGAGCAGTGCCATATTAGTTGAAAACTTCACGTCAATTCTTCCTCATATAAAACGAACGTAATTACTAGAAAATGCTGAACTTGGTGAACATTATGACTTTTTTGGAAGAAATAAATTATGGAATAAAGGTGAATCATAAGCCTATTATGCTCTGAAGAAAGTTATTTTGGATAGCAGCTTCTTAAAAGTTTTGGCTCATATTCGACATTATATACACACTGGAAGTTTGGAAGGTTATCACAGTCTTCATCTCAGATATACTCCAAGAGAATACGCTTTTATATACTGGACTTTAACTTACGCCAATTGTAATGCATGGAATCAACACGGTATTCGGTGTTCACATTGTATCGGAGTTGCCATCAGAATGGTTTAAATCAAAATCGTACTTTTTTGGTTCAAACTGATAAGGGCGGATAGCACGTTCACTCATTTTCAAAGCAGATTTAGTACTGCTGCTTATCAGTTGGCACCAACGGTGAACCTTGTCATTTAAAACATCACGCCTTGTCCGAGTTCAGTGGCATACCTGACGTCATGGTGAAATCAACAACTGCAGGTAACATGAGAATCACTCACCTTGGGAGTGTGATACTGCTTGCGTTGCTATCTATCCTTGATGATAAATCAACTAATGTGGCGAATGAAACATTCTTTATTGTGTTTCGTTCCCCTTTAAGCAAAAGTTCGCTAAATTTCCGAGTTCCGCAATGTCATTGTGGTGGCGCTTAGTGTCAGTCGATATGCAGTGAAAATAACTTACTACTGGTGGCGATGTATATATTGTATCACATAAATGAGCATAATTTCAACAATTTCTTTCATCCGCCGCCAGATACTCCCTATCCGGCTGTTAAAGGAAGTGAATTAACCATATTAAAAAGATACATGAGGTAAATGCTGGCACTAGCAGTGCAGCCATGCTTTAACCGCCATTAGTCTGAACATGTGTTGCTCTTAGCTAAATTGTTTTATGGCACTTCATCAGGGATACTGCGTCGTTTGGCCCTTGAATTGGCTGAAAGAAAAGGCATTAAATCCAACTTCAATAATGAAAATAGAAGAACGAGAACAATTGCTAATACAGTTTTTTAAAATAATCTGTCAACTACGTTTCCGATAGCCTGGAGCTACAAGCACAAATCGCATTGTTGCCTTTAGTAAAGCTGAGGCAAAAATATTCTTTACTAACCTAGAATCAGTCATGGCTAAGTGGAACTTCCCTCCTCATCCAATCTTCAGTGTAGATGAGACAGCGATTTCTGCATTTGGGAAACCATGGCGTAATTTAAGTCCAAAAGGGCAGAAGCAAGTAGGAACACCTATCAGCTGGGAACAAGGATCATTGTCGCTTGATGTTGTTTGAACGCGGCTGGAATGCATGTTCCTCCCATGTTTATATTTCCAAGAATTCGTATGAATCCTGCATTCAGTAGACTCTACTGAGTAGAGGACTACAGGAAGCAGTTTACCAGTGTTAAAATCTGGCTGGATGTAAACAGAATTGTTCGGAATGGTTGAACCATTTTTGCAAATACACAAAATCCTTGCCAGTACAAGACCATCTCAGAGATCACATCTCTCATGCGATATATGAAAAGTAGTCATCAAAACAGCTGCTTTCCTCCGGGGGATATAATCAAGCTTGACGGGGAGCGGGAAGGGAGGAATGTTTATAGGCTTCAACTTCTAGTGATATCGTACTCAAAAATAACAAAGGTGCTAATATTTTAAAATCTCCCCATATCTCTTGCATTTAATTAAATTGTGTGTAAATAGTAAGCAGATATAACATTATCTTAACAATAACATTAAGAGAATCAATAAAATAATAGGATTGCATTTAGTAACGTACATTTGTAGAATACTAATGCGTCGATACATTTTACAGCATATCTGTATATGATATCAAAGTTACTGGGGATTCCTCGCCGCTTACGTTGAATTCTTCACATATGTAAGCTTGAAGCGTATCCTGATCCATCCTGTTTCTTATTTTGTCAGCACCCTATTCATCGTGCTGAATGACCTTTCAACACTGGCAGTATAAACGGCAAGGCACAGTTCATATTCAGCGAGTGTCCCTAGTGCTGCTTCGGGAGGGGAGTCAACAAATAACACTGTCAACAGTTTTAAGTCTTAATCAAACTGCGTAAGCTTTCACGGCCGGTGTCATAATGTAGAAACTGATTATCCACTCTCGTCTGCGGGTGTTTGCCGAATTCCCTGCTCGTGTGGCTCTGTTTATATAGGGACCACTCAACGTACAGTAAACACACGAATTACGGAACACAAGAGGTGCTGGCGTTTGGGACAAACCGAAAAGTCTGCAGTCGCAGAACACGTACTACTAGCGCCAGGGGAACACATTATACAGTATGCAGACACAGCAGTCCTATCTTCCACAGTACATTATCACACCCGTTTAAGTCGAGAAGCTATAGAGATCCACAAACATAACAACAACTTCAATAGAAAGGAAGAAACCAAACGCCTAAATAAAGCCTGGCATCCAGCATTACAGAAAGTACGCAGGAAACCTGACCGTCAACAAATCCAGGACCATACGCCGCCAACAGCCTCAACATCAAGCATAGACTATAGAAGCAGCAACCCCGCCCCCGTAGCAGCCGTACCAATAAGTCAAGACCGGAGCAACCAGGAACTAGCTCCGCCCACCCGCGCCAAACGTATAAAGCCCGTGAAGCCAAAAAGCTCCGTGTCAACGTACGCAGCCCCGGTATGGGGATATGCTGCCAAAACACACGTAAACAAATTACAAACGCTCCAAAACAGAATTATAAGAATAGCGAAACAACCGCCGGTAGCACCGGCCTATCTCTTACACAAAGAGTTAAAACTGCACACCATCGAAGAATTTATAAAAAGCTTAAGCTTTAACGTATACAAGCGTAAAGACAAAAACGGCAATGCCCTAATCCAGCGATTGGGCAACTACGAAACATTGCATAATAAACACAAAAGACCGCTGTCGTTAATCGACAGTACCTTCAGCCTGGGGGATCCCGAAATCGACATTCAAGAATATCTCGAAGCACTAATAAGACTTCCATAGAAGCAACATTATTACCCATGACTTGAGGCACGACTTGACGTTGGCAGTCTAGCAGTCCTTGCACCTAGTCAAGGCGGCCCAAGGGGGACGCAACCCCCAGTAATATTGACACAAGCTAAGAACTTCTGGACATGATTTACAAAATAAATTAGCATAAATATAAGCCCAAACAATTTGTGTAAAACTTAAGCACTAAAATACTAAGACGCAGCTATAGCGCAGACAATACTAAAAACTCAAGTATGAATACAATTGACTGACGCAACTATTTGCGACACTAATCACTAAACTATTTCTATATATTCTATATACACTAGTGTACATTGACTGACGCATCCACATGCGCCCATTAATACAATTCAATAAGACGCACTCCCCTATTGGAGGTCAGATTAAAAACAAAGAATACTGCTAAGTTTAAGTCTCTCCAAATTAATTCTATGTCCTCATGTTTCAGGATGTAACATCGCGACGGCGTTTCCATCCGGAAACGAACCTTAATCCTTAACTAATCCCACACCATGACTTCGCCAGGGCGTAGACAGGGCCTCGGTCATGTTTACGTCCGGCCACCCAACTTCACCCGGCGACGGCCACACGGCCAGCCAACACATATTCTCCTTTGAATACGCAGGTGCGATTCGCGGTACTGCCGGATATCCTTCCTCGAATTCTCTCCGGTGGAGGTTTTTTTAGTGTGTAGTACCTTCGGGTGAAGCTCACAGTCCCCACTGTGCCTCCCAGTACAGTGGAACTCCATAAATGGATTTTCCCTCCACTCGGGAAAAAAAAAAAAAAAAAAAAAAGGCTCCGTGTCAGTCATCGCCGAGACTAAGAGAGTGTTAAGGCAACGCCACTGAGGATGTTCGACGCAGCTTCGGACGAAACGTCTGGAAGGAGTTTCCTGACTAGACCACGGCCCACAAGCCCGGATAATCAGTTTCTACTTTAAGTCTTAACCCTAGCATTACCAAGCTTTATTCCAGACCTTTGATTACAAGGGGGGAGGGATACTTTACGACCACCACTAGTAACAAAATGTCTTGAGCTATGTTTAAAACAAATTTATTGTAAAATTAGGCATTTTATCTTGTCATGTTTAGAAAGGTAATATTCAGCGCCGTTTTACTATTCCTTTTTGTATGAATCGCATTAGATATGCCATTCCTTATTACAGAAATTATGCTACCAACGAAGGAGACCGTCGTTGGTAACAAAGTGTCTCAGCAATTTTTAAAACAAATTTATTTTAAAACTGGGTATTACAGTAAAACTTCGCTTAACCGAAACAAAAAAGGACTGGAAGTAAGAAAGTTTCGTAATTGCGTAGTTTAGTAAATACATTCAACACACGTTATAAGATAATTTACACAGCCTTTTAAAAAATGCTATGTTGTTACAGGTGGCCCCGCAATATGTTTAAGAGAGCAGTGAAGCGACACCCGCGGATATGTTGTTCATAAGCGCTGGCGCGACACAGCTTTCGTAAACGAATCGAGGGAAAAAAAAAAAAAAAAAAAAAAAAAAAAAAAAAAAAAAAAAAAAAAAAAAAAAAAAAAAGACAAGAAAATAACTGATGACACTCTTGGATGCAGAAGCAGTGGCGGTTCCTGGGTGATCGCATACTCGCAACTGCACACCCACTAGTTTTTTGCACATGAGAAAGTCGAATGTCCAACTTTCTTCTATATGAACTTACTTGTTTAATTTTCCCGCGCCCTCTTTACCAAATGTCAGCTCATTCTGTCAACAAGCTGAGACGCATCCGATTTTGCGACTGGCGAAGGTAGCTTTTAGGCGAGGGGTACGCAGGGAGCGGTGCAAAGCTTGCATTTAACAGTACGGCGAGTTAAGGCAGCATAATCGAAAAGCTCAACACATGCTATTCTTACCGCGCAAGCGCACTACGCTCTCGTACAAGTCCCTCCGTTTTCCTTGCAACGAGCATTTCCATACCGTTGTTTAGCAGAACCTACTAGGCGGCCAGCGTGGCGGTTCTAAATATAATGTAGCCATCTTCTATATTATATTAATGTTATAAACACAATTACATTTAGTCTTAAGCGATTATAAATGCGTATAATTACTCTTCATGTCGTAATTTACTAAGTCCAATACTTCAGTTTGGAATAGTTATTTTGTTACAGTGTTTATTACCGTTTGTTATGTTTGTGTTCTGGCAGCAAGTTGCATGCAGTTGTCTGCACATAGCGGGAAATTTGAATCTATGAAAGTGTGGAAATGAATAACATGGGGAAACTAAAGGAGATAAATATTTCGGGTTTATTCTTATAAGAGAACCTGCTTTCCGTGCTGCGAGTGAGAGAAATGGTGTCTGGACAAATAATAGTTCTTGTGATATTGGTCATTTAAAACAAAAAATAGCAAAACATAAGAGCTTAATTGCCCATATGAATTTAGGACTAGAATTGTGTGGTGTGAGTTAGAGAAAGAAAGGGAGTAAAGGTGGAGAGGATGTAATGTACTGCACACCCACTGCGACAAGTCACGAGCCGCCACTGTGCAGAAGTAATGTATAATGATTTATTTGCCTAAGTAAAGTTATGTTTAAAATTTACGATCTCTTATTTCCTTTCAGTTTTACGAAAAATATTTTTCATCGATAATCCGAAAAAAAATGCGTTATCCGAAATGACTTTGTCCCCTTTATTTCGGATAAACGGGGTTCTACTGTATATGTCATGGTTATATAGGTAATATGTAACATTGTTTAATTTTTACACGAATCACATTATACGACGAGGCAGCGTTTCTCAAAAACACCAACAATGAAAACTTTGAAGCAATCACACAATTCAGTAGTAGTAGTAGAAACAGTGATTGACAATAACCTATTAATTGCATGCCTTTAATAAAAATTAAAAGACAGAATTTAAAAAAATACAGGTGGGTATAAATTATCCCCCCCCCCCCCAAGGTAATGCTGGGGTTAACGTCAAGCATAATTATTTTACAATTCTTAAACGCCTGAGGTCACGGATTCAGACCCGGCCTAGACCGATGGTTTTTAAGTGTGCTCACAAACAACAGTCTAATGCCAGTAGGACTCCTGCAGGACGAAATTTCACCACATCGGCGGTGCGGATATGATCCTGGCTACTGACAGAGTCGTTAAACAAAATAAATGAAATGTTTAACATTTACAAAATACGCACTTAGTTCTAAAGCTTTCATAGCCTTGCCATTGAATCTTTGCTCAATTTCATTAACCGTACTTTTCACAAATGTCGCTGATTTTTTTCTTATTAGGTTCTTGTACTCCGTGAACAGCACACGTTTAAGTTCTGCTGCCTCTAGTTTTTAAATGTTATTTCACGTTTCATGATGGAGGATGACTCAAGATGTAGCGACGGAACTTCCGGGTTTCAGTTCCCGAGGCCAACCTTCCTGGCCCATGGTTTTTTCGGGGATTTCCCGGATCAATTGAGGAATGCTGGAAAAAATAATTATACACCCCGAATTTCCTGCCCCTTCTTCTAGGTATCAACGGGAATTTCGGTGGGTACGGTCGCGAATTTGCTTTCTGTAAATCCCCGTCCCCCCTATCCCGGGAGATCTCAGAGTTCCGGGCACCTACTGTCTAAGTGCTGAGGGAGGGGGCTATTCGTACGAGCTGCCACTGGAGAGTTTCAATCTGTAGCTGTCGTCTCTCCTCAGTATCCTCTCACCACATCCCTCCCTCTGGGGGGCACACCGTCTGGGGAATACGCACAAAGATCTCATAGGCCGAGGTGCTACGTGCCCCATCCGAACCTTGTCATTGAGTCTGGTTCCCCCCCCTTTTCCTCACTATGGTCATCGCAATCGCGAAGGCAATCAATGCCTCTTAAATATTCCAGAGTTCAAGAAATAAGTACATGGAGTAGTGAAATTTTGTGTGATATGTTTTTGCAACATTGTTTATACTTGGAACGATATTTAATATATCGTCCAACGTCACTAAACATACGATAAATAGTTATTCATTTCTAACAAGCTTCTTCCTGCCGAACTTATAATAAATTATATAAATATATTTTATAAATATATCGGCGCGTCCTTGTGTACTGTATGTCTACAGGCCATCATAATGGACTTGACATAGGAACAGGTGTACCACGAATTGTGAAGTAGATGTTCAACTAGCGCACGCAAACAGCTTCGGGTATTTTAAAAACAGGTTGCTCTAATGCATACTGAATATCTTGCAACGCATGTTCTCGTAATTAAATAGATCCTAGGTGAATGAATTTATCAAGGGACGGCCTTTTAATTTCCGGGGGAGGGGGGGAGGGAGCGATTTACCCCCGTGTCACCCCTGTGTCACCCCCTAAATTCATCGCTGGATGAAAAGTGCAAATAGGGCATAATCACGATGGTTTCCATCTCTCGTTAAACTTCACACAGGCTGCATCATCCATTGGATGTGACGTTCTTTGGGCCGCTGAATATTGCATTCAACGGAGCACGTCACCATTTTCTGAGCAAATTCTCCGGAGTGACATTACATCAATATTCAACACTGCTTACACCACAGTACCCAAGATGGGGAAGGCAATAGCAGGATTCAAGAACGCACGAATTGTTCCCCTATATTCCAATGTGTTTTCTGAAGAAGACTGGCCCAGCCTCACAGTTAATGCCAGTGATACTGGATGATGATGATGAAGAAGAAGAAGAAGAAGAAGAAGAAGAAGAAGAAGAAGAAGAAGAAGAAGAAGAAGAAGAATTAGCATATAAAACTTCTGACGAAGGCTCCGTCAATATTGCAATTTCAGACCTCTTCTATTCCAGGACCATATAAAAGCCGCAAAACAAAACAGGAACAAACAGCAAAGCTTTTGAAGTCCCTGGCTTTTTTTTTCAGTTATATGAAGGCTATATGAGCAGGAAGGACAAGAAATGCAAACGAGAAAGTGCAGAAAATGAAAGCGAAGGAAAATAGCTCCAAAGACAAATGTGAAGCCCAGTAAGAAAAGAAGCTGTGTTAAGAACATGAACTATGAATGATTATTTGAGGAAGACATAGATGAATCCGAACTTTGTATAGAGCAGGATGACATTGACGTAATCGAAACTAGCTTGCTTCATTTGTGGACAACTCGGCCAAGATGGTGAACTGTGGGTGAAGTGTTTGTTTTGTCCGTATTGGGGTCATTGGGAAAGTGCAGCATATATGAACGCATGTATTTGTGACACTTGTATAAAAACAAACAATAGAAAATTACCAAATTGGCTTAAACATTTAAATCAACTGATTATGCGAAGGACTCCATTTCAAATTTCAGTTTATCTTTTACATTCATTTATAACTTTTTCGTAGCTTTGATAGTGTTTAAAGATGTTTAAATGTTGGGGTACTGGGGGAACAGGTATATATGGACATGATGTACACAAACGACTATCTTCTGGAGCTGATTTTGTCTTTACCGAAATTCATAATTTCACACGCAATAATTACTGTTCGTCATTACCCCTCAATGATGGATAATAGAGAAGCCCGAAACCTTTCTTTTAATTTTAAAATTTGAAGTGTTTTGGCTGAAGTCGTAATTGTACAGTTATACCCTTCGACACTTTACTTTGTCTTAGGTGTTTATCATTCCCTCCCCTTTCCCCATCGAAACTTCCTGCACCTTTACTACACTTACTAATTTTGACATTAACTACAATTTTACCATTGTTATTCTAAATCTTCACAATTCCTTCCCATATCTCTAGGTTTATATTTTCTCCTGACCTCTTCTATGTAAGCTTTTAAAGAACTCCACCAAAACAAACCATTACTTTGATCAGGCTTGGAAACAAAGTTTTAATGATATGATTTTATCACTTTCCATGCATATTTAGAACTTCTATTAACCTATCTGCATATTTACATTGCCAGGTATCGTTCTCTGGTTTCGTAGACGCCATTCATAGCATTGTACAAGATTCTCAACATCACTGACGCGAAGTTTCGGAAGAATGAGATTTATTCGCAAAACACTACGTTTACTGATACTAGGCTCGCGTTCTAGATGTCTTGTGCTGATCTGCAGCCTCCATATTACAGCTGCTAACATGAATATCTCAACAGCTAGGTAACTGTTCTTGATCATTAATATCTATATTAGCCGAATTTTCAGTTTCTGTAAATGTTTGCACAGCCATGAAAAAAATTATTCAGTGCATTAGAACAGGATATTTCTAAATCCCGCGTCGTGTTGGAGTGCGGTTTACACAATTCGTTATTTCCTACATGCAGGGAGTTTAATTCTGGTCTGTTCCATATGTTATCGTCTGTCGGACTTACAAATAGGCTGTGTATTGAATCACTACAGTTTGTCTAAAACGTCGTGACACTCCGTATGCGCGAGTGAGGAGACACGCGGAGAAGTGGTGAGAGTGGTGGGGGAGCAAGTGACTAGAAGGTTATCAGAACTTGAAGGCTGTCACATATACAAAGCATGAACTTATCACTGTCGCGACAGTTGGAAGACTGACCCCCACTTCTCTTTTATGCAAGTGGACTGCTCAGTGCTATTACGCATCTTTGATTCGGGAGTGGGGGAATGCCAGGACATTTTGGACAAGCTGTACAAACATTTATATCTGTGAACGTTACAAAGAGGTCTAAAATCTAAGTTAACGCTATACCAAACACAGATTAAAAGAATTGCGAAAAGGAAAGCTAAAGAAGAGCTTGGGTCCGCATTCGATATCTTACGATTCTCAGTGTACAACCGGCTACAAATTTTTTCCGATTGACGAGAGGGTGTAGGGCAAAGAGAAGAAAATTTTTCTTATGAATTACTTGCGCCTGGTCCGCCCGGCTCAACGATGGCTTCACCAGAGGTATACACATTTACATTTGTGTGTGTTCCCCTGATGTGTGGCCAGCGAGGAGCCAACAAGAAGCTAAATAATCAATTTTATTCTATTAAAAAAATCTGATGTGTTACACTCACAATACTTTCTCTACTCTTGTACTAATCATTCTAACAAACACTTATTCCTCTATCTTCTTCGTGTTAGTTGAGATAAACATTTGCAGAAATTATCTTATTGCTTATTTCCTTGTAGGTATACGGAGAATATGAGAATACACTAGACTTGTAGCGATAGCCAAATCTTTTAAAGCCTTTAAATCCCGTTCTCTTTGCATGGTTAACATATAAAAATGAATAACGATGTTCCATTTCACAGAAGTATAAGTTCTCCAAAACTCAAACTAATAACTAGGCATATCTCCGAAGTGGTTCACCCTACAAACAATTGATTTGGACATAAATTAGCAAGATCTACATTTTTTGTTTAGTAAGATTTGGTCTATCTCTTACAGTTTACCAGTTATGCAAAAGTCAGCCAGAATAAATAAGGCTTCATGGGCTATAGTCAGAAAATTCAAGATATACATTTCATTTGTCATAAAAATATCTCAAACACATGGGATTTTAATCAAAATTGTTAGAGCCATTTTCAAGAAAATAAAAATTTTCGAAAAATTTTTCATCTAAGGGGTAGCTTAGAGTAGAGAAATTTTCTTCAAAATCTTCGTGTCGCATCCTCGAAAGACATTAAACTTAAATACTAACTTTGGTTTTTAACAGACTTTTCGTTTTTGAGTTATGCTGTCCACAGACAGACACACACAGGGATCTTTTTCTAAAAATCTGATGTGTTGCACTCACATGACTTTCTTTACTCTTGTACTAACCATTCTTACAAACTCTTGTTCCTATATCTTCTTCGTGTTAGCTGAGATAAACATTTGCAGAAATTATCTTTTTGTTTATTTCTTTGTAGGTGCAAGGGGAATATTAGAATACAGTAGGCCTTGTGCGATAGTCAAATCTTTTAAGTTTTGAGATTCCGTTCTCTTTGCACACTTAACATACAAAAAATGAACAGTGATGTTCCATTTCACGAAAGTTTTTAAGTGTCCGAAACCCACACATATAACAAGGAATATATCCGAAATGGTTCACCCTACAAGAAAACTCATTTAGACATAAACTGTGTATTTTACTGAGATCTACACTTTTTGAATATTAAGAATTTGTCTATCTCCAACGGTTTACCAGTTATACAAAAGTCGTCCAGAATAAATGCGACTACAGGGGCTATAGCCAGAAAATTCAAGATATACATTTCATTTGTCATAAAAATATCTCAAACACATGGGATTTTAATCAAAATTGTTAGAGCCATTTTCAAGAAAATAAAAATTTTCGAAAAATTTTTCATGTAAAGGGTAGCTTAGAGTAGAGAAATTTTCTTCAAAATCTTCGTGTCGCATCCTCGAAAGACATTAAACTTAAATACCAACTTTGGTTTTTAACCGACTTATCGTTTTTGAGTTACGCTGTCCATAGACACACAGACACACACACACGGACCTTTTTCTAAAAATGCTTTTTTTGGATTCAGGGGGTCTCAAAACATACATTTCCAGTGAAATCTCGACATCGAATTTTTGGGTGGAATACAATACTTCCCCTACTTACCAGTAGAGTAAGTAAAAATGCCTTTCTTTTGGGATGGCCTCAAAACATTTGCGGTCAAATCTCGACATCGAATTTGTGGGTGGAATATAATACTTCCTATACTTTACTAAACGTAATAGAGAAAGTAAGAAGCACATTCTTTTCTATATGTATTTAAACATATACATAGCGGTGCATTTTAGTTCTCTATTCCACAAAATCTTAACATACAAAAAATGTAGATCTCGCTAAAACACACAACTTATGTCCAAATACATTTTTTTGTAGAGTGAACCACTTCGGAGATATTCCTTGTTATTTGTGTCAGTGTCGGAAAACAACATTTTCGCGAAATGAAACATCATTGTTCATTTTTATACGTTAAGCGTGAAAAGAGAATGAGATCTCAAAGCCTTAAGAGATTTGATTATCGCACAAAGCCTACTGTATTCTAATGTTCCCCTTGCACCTACAAGGCAATAAGCAATTATTTCTGTAAATGTTTATCCCAAGTAACACGAAGAAGATATAGGAATAAGAGTTTGTAGGAATGGTTAGTACAAGAGTAGAGAAAGTCATGGGAGTGCAACACATCAGATTTTTTTGTGGTAGCATCAACGGCGTTTAAGAAATATGTTTAAAATATTCCTTAAACTAAGATAATGCATTCCTCGTTAATTATTACTATTAATCAATAATAATAATAATTAATAATAATAATAATAATAATAATAATAAAAAACCAGATCAGATTTGAAGGGTGATAGGCAAGAAAGATGAGGGGGAGAAGCTACGTCGTAACCTATTGATGCCTCATAGTTTTTTTTAAACATGCTCTTTTGCGATTTGCAATAGTTCTGTTACTTGTGTTCCGCTAAACTTACATTTCCCCTTGAAGTTCTGTTTTTCTGCTATTTCCGACAAACAGCCATTCAAAGTTTTAAACTTCGATGTGAAATTTCAGGTCAAATACACGATTTTATGTTCGCTGAATAATACCAACTTGCAAATTATACAGCATGCATGTGTGTGCCTCCATGAATATCTTAAAAAAAGTGGCACATTAAAATTATTTAAATGTTTTAAATTTAATTTCATTATAGAGTGGTTTGACACCTCTAATGCCCAATATTTACTTTCCATCCTCGCTGCGAGTTCGTTCTGGATTTATAACCTTAATGTTGTTTTCTTTACATTGAGATTACTTTCGTACGAACAAGTGTAACAGAAATGTTGGAATTATATTCTCTTCGGACTTGCAAACACATGAGGCCCCTCACCCTTGTTGACAGGTTGGAGCAGTACGAGCCGGCAAGTCGACCTAACTAATAGATAAGCCACCCTGGCTTCTCCCCGCGGCAAGGAGCATGGGAGTCGGAAAACCTTTGACGCCGACACTGCAAACGTGCAACCAATCTCCTTGGTTTCTTTCTTTAATAATGACCCACTGAACAATTTTAATGACCTCCGCACTTTCGTATTATATGAGTCCTCAAATGTAATATTGAAAGGCAAATAAGACATCAAATTATGGCCCCCTTGAAGCCAAACAAATGTCTTGAACGTAAGTTTTTGAAAGTGGGTGAGTTATCAAGAAGGTCTGTTCGCACATATACGCTAATTTTTTAGGGACCAGTCGTTCTCCATTAAAATTTTGCCCAATAATACGTTTTTCGGTTATAGTTTTCTCGGTAATGCGCCACTTTTTGTGATCCCCATACACAAAATGTACCCATTTATATGGTTTTAAAAAAAGCGTATGGTGAACAATCTATTCATCTTGGTTCTAATAGTCACTTCTCTGCTTAAGTCGAGTATGTACTGCTAGTGTGCTGTTTTGATTGTCATTTATCCTTTCATTGTCACCATATCGTTCCAACAGTCACTTATCTATTTTAACACTAGAAGGACCGTAACGGTCATTCTGACCGGTTAACGTTCTTTAAAAAAGTATGTAGGTACATACATTAGTATTGCGATTACCGCTATAATATTTCCTGACTTTTAACAAAATAGAGCAAGGATGATTCCCTAAAATGTTTAAGTTTTTATAGCAGGTTTTAAAAAATTATTACCCGCTTTTTACCTTAATGGACCGTAGCCGGTCATTTTGACCGGTGCGATTACTTCGCACGTGTCGTAACTAAATAGTAATAACTAGAGCCCGATTTTTATGTAATTACATATTTTAAATCCTGCATAATATTTCAATGAGAAGTAAAAATCTTGGCGAATTACGTCATTTGGGACTCCCTTACAACTTTTTATTTTACATATTTTGCACGTTTCTACATATTTTAACGATGTTACATAAAACGTACATATTTTCTGGGTTTCGTTACAGTTTTATTATTTTTAAAAAAATATTGAAGTGACATTATAAACTACTGTTTCACAAGTTTTGCTGAAAGCAACAAAAATCACTGCGAAGTGATAATTAAGAGTTAAATTAAGAGTGCGATAATAACCGCCTCGCCTCGTTCTGATTGTTGTGCGTTTATACCAAAGCAGGTGCCGCTCGACAATGTTGACCTCCAGTGTCACATTTCTCGTAGCGCTTTGGGCATTTACAAGGACTGGAGAAATTGATTGTTACCATTGTTGCGGTAGTCGGCATCTTGTAATGTAATAGCTGTGAGGAAACAGTGAGTCGCTGAACAACCATCAGTATAGCTAGGCGATAATACTGCAAGTCTTAGTAAAATGGCACCAGTTGCGTCCTCGCTCTGCTGCAAGTTGAATTCACGGGTGAAATTAGATAGCGCCTTTACAAGCGACGGAAAAGTAATAGTCTGCCAAGCACGCGCTAAAAGAATTGGCTGTTCCATGAAATCTCAATTGGAACAACATATAAAAAGTGCTCTTCACATACGCAACACCTACAGCCTTCTAGAAAGCAAGTTCTGTTGACACAAATGCAACAGGAACTGTCCTGAAATGATTTTTTAAAGACTTGTGCAGTGCAATGGTTGCAGCTAATATTCCGTGGCATAGACTTCAATTTCATTCCTTTCTAGAAAAATATTGCAAGAAAGTTATTCCTGACGAATATACTCTGCAAAGGTATCTTCATGTGTATTATGGAGAAGCAGTTGCTCATATACGGAATGAAATTGGAGACTCCTTTATTTGGTTTGCCGTCGATGAAACTACAGATGACATGGGTCGGTACATAGCAAATTCAGTAGTAGGAAAACTAGATTCCGAAAGTTCAGCAAAACTATTTCTAATCTGTTGCAAGGTGTTAGAACAAACAAATCATTCTACAATTGCAAGATTTGTTAATGATGGGATGAACATTCTGTGGCCAGAGGGTGTGTGTGAGGAAAAGGTTTTAATTATGTATTCAGATACCGCAGCGTACATGATTAAAGGTGCTACTGCCCTTAAGGTTTTCTATCCGAATGTACCTGCTAGGCCCATGCATTGCAACGTGTTGCTGGAGTAGTAAGAAGTAATTTTCCCTCTGTGAATAAGTTGATATCAGCAACAAAAAAGGTCTTCGTGAAAGCACCGCACAAAATTCAGTGCTATAAAAATCATCCCCAACATGTCCATTTGCCTCCTGAGCCAGTACTTACAAGATGGGGTACCGGGTTAGAAGCTATGAATATTGTGAACATTTTGAAGGAGTCCAGTCAGTGGTGAACCTGTTCTCTTCAGAAATAGCTGTTTCCATACGCGAATCTCAGGACATCTAAAGAGGCAAGTTCCTGTGCTTACATCAAAAGTAACTTCGGCTGGTTGCCTAGCACCATCAAGCAGTTGGAAACATCAGGTTCCCTTCTTCACGAATCTATGGATTTAATGGAACGTGCATCACAGAAGCTTAGTTGAGTTGTGGGGAGGAATGTAGGTGAAAAATTCAAAGCTGTGTTAAACAGGAATCCAAGGTACTCTACGCTTGTGTCCGTGTCTAAAAAGTGCTAAATGGTGACCATGTCGATTTACCAAAACATTTCTCTGCAAATCAGATTCCTATGCTAAAATATGCTCCTGTTACTTTGTGTGAGGTGGAGAGAAGCTTCTCTGCTTATAAGAACATTTTATTCGATAGGAGACAATGACCTCTGAAAATATGGAAAAGTATTAGGTTATTCACTGTGCGTTGAAAAAAGCAAAATACTCAAAATGAAAACGTCTGGTTGTTCATTGTATGTCAAGAGACAGAAAACTGCAAATGCATCTTCATTATAAAATTTAATTATTTTGAATTGATTGTTTCACTAATTGACAAATTGGTTCAGTATTTCAACATTGCTTTACCGTCTAAAATTTAAGTAAAATAATTATGTGAAATGAATAAGTTTAATAAACATAATCCAGAACATATTTTTATTTCGTGATTACCTACTTAAAAATAAATTTTAGGTAAATTCTGCATACAACAAAATATTTCCCTATATTTAATTCTATATTTAGTAAATTTTAACTCATTGTAAATAATTTATGCACTTACAGACCCATCAAATTACAAAATTCTGGGTAATTTGCAGTCTGCATTTAGATTTAATGTTGTAATCTTAACATTTAGATTATTACATAATTTTGCATATTTTGTTGATATTACAAAATTTCATTACATATTTTGATGTGTTTTGTTACATAAATATGTACATATTTCGCACCTTGATATTACATAAAAATCCGGGCTTTAGTAATAACGGTGTATTCGAAAGTTATCCAAGGCTTTCGGTCATTGTTGTAGCCTAGTTTAATAATGTCTAGCGCTAAAGTAGACGTGTCGTAACTAACAATGATAACAATGTGGTCTGAAAATAATCCAAGGTTTGCGATCATTGTGGAAGCTTAGTTTGAAAACGTTTAGCTCCAGAGCAGACAGATTTTAGAAGTCGTGTCAATATAGTGAATGGTAAAATATTTTTTAGGCCATACTGTATCATTGCCATGCCACATCATAATTACCACATACATCTCCGAGAAGATGAAATGTTGAATTGTTTCTATAGTTTACCAGACAATGAGCCAGAAGGAGAGAACATATTTAGTGATGATGAATTATCCGATAATGATGTTGAATATATTCCTCATCAATCGGATAAAAGCGAATCGTCAGAATCGGACCTTGGTGATAATACAATGATTGAAGAACCTGTACAGGAACAGGCAAATGATTGTGCTGTTGCAAAACCACATGACCCTGTCCCATGCAAGAGGCAGATTCAATCGAGCTCCACAAGAAATAAACTTTCCAGCTGTGGGAAGTACCGAGTCTGCTGTTGATGGTAAATGTGGACAAGAATTGAACCAGGAAATACATCTGGCAGACGTGGGCGTCACAATGCAGGACAGAAAGGCCAGGTCCTAAAGATTACGCAAAGAGACTGACAGTGAGTGGAAACTATGCCAGCGCATGGATGGATGCTAACATTCTCCAGAGTATAAAGAAGTGCATCGAGATAAGGGCCCGTAAAGACCTTCAGGACAATTCTTGGATTCTTGAGCTAGACCAACTTGAAGCAGCTATACCCATATTGTATGCCCGTGGACAATATGGAGGGAAGAACTTCCCCTTGAAATTTCTGTGGTCAAAGGTGTGGGTACCATCATTTTTCTATTGTGTTATGGGAAGGAACAAATTTATTGAGATCATGAGGGTCCTGAGATTTGATGATAAACATACACGCAACGAAAGGCTGAAGACACATGGCTTTGCAGCGGCCACACCAATCTGGAGTCAATTTGTACAAGATGGCGGATTTGACTAAATACAAAAATGAGCTGTTTTTGGTGTACATTGTGTGTATCGCACTCTACTGTGTTGTTATCAGTGTTACAAACTACTTCAGAATGCTAAAGTGATATAACTGAGTATGCATATCATTTATATGATCCCATGTTTTGTAAGCAGTGTACTTCAAACTGTAATGGTTTCACGCTGTTTAATGAGTAAATCTTACGTAAGCTCCTTTAAAATGTAAATAAATGTACGATTTCATGCATAAAATGTCCTGATTTAAATTATATTATAAATGAAATGCTGAAAACCGATTGAACAGAGTACCATAAAAATGACCGATGTTGGTCCTTTTAGGTAGCAAGGCAATGTCGGTCCTTCTAGTGTTAAGTGGAGTTTCGAGTTACAAACAGGAGAAGCAACATGTGTGAATATCAACTATCAAGGACGAAAACAAGAAAATCCTTAACTCTTGGTGAAAAATTAAAAATTCTGGATGAGGTTAAAAACAGTCCTAACGAAACGAAGAAGAATATTGCTGAGAATTTGGGTTTACCTTACTCCACACTCACAACCGTAATAAAAAAAATCTGATGTGTTGCACTCACATGACTTTCTCTACTCTTGTACTAACTATTCTTACAAACTGTTATTCCTATATCTTCTTCGTGTTAGTTAAGATAAACTTTTGTACAAATTATTTTATTGCTTATTCCTTGTAGGTGAAAGGAGAATATTAGAATACAATAGGTTTTGTGCAATATTCAACTCTTTTAAAGCCCTGAGATTCTGTTCTCTTTGCACACTTAACATAAAAAAAAAAAATGAACAACGATGATCCATTTCACGAAAGTTTTAAGTTTTCCGAAACTCACACACATAACAAGGAATATCTTCGAAATGGTTCACCCTACAAGACAATTTATTCAGACAAATTGTGCATTTTAGCAAGATCTACATGTTTTGTGTAGTATGATTTGGTCTATCTCTAACTGTTAACCAGTTATGCAAAAGTCGTCCAGAGTAAATACGACTACATGGACTATAGCCAGAAAATTCAAGATATACATTTCATTTGCCATCAAAATATCTCAAACATATGACATTTTAATCAGAGTCGTTAGAGCCATTTTCAAGAAAATCAAAATTTTCGAAAAATTTTCCATGTAAAGGGTAGTTTAGGGTGAGGCTATTTTCTTCAAAATCTTCGAGTCGCATCCTTGAAAGACATTAAACTTAAATACCAACTTTGGTTTTTAACCTACTTTTCGTTTTTGAGTTATGCTGGACACAGACACACACGGGCCTTTTTCTAAAAATGCTTTTTTTTTTTTATTTTATTTTATTTTATTTTTTTTTTTTTTTTTTTTTATTCAGGAGAACTCAAAACATATATTTCCGGTGAAATCTCGACATAGAATTTTTGGGTGGAATACAATACTTCCCCTACTTACCAGTAGAGAAAGTAAAAATGAAGAGGATATACGGAACGTATCAAAGCCTGGATGCAGCTATCAAAATATAAAGAGAATACAAACGGCGTTTTGCTGATTTAGAAAAATGTCTTATAGTCTGGTTCAATCAACATCGTGAGAAAACCGTTCACAACGATGGAAAAATGTTACAAGAGAAGGCGCTAGATTTAACCTATGGAATGCAGTCTTAAATTAAATTTAACTTCTATTTTTTACATGTACTACAATATGATTTATACTTTTGTTTATTTGCAGGCTATGAATTTCATTCGGTGCGCTTGGGATAGTGTCAAATCTGAATCCATCCGCAAGTGCTTCACTAAAACTGGGATCCTAAAGAGAACAGCAGAGGAGACAGGCGAAGAAGAAGATGAAGAGGGGGAAGTGGAAAATGACCCCAGTGCTTTCACTTTACCAGGCCCCTCAGAAAGGAGTAGGTTGGAAAGTGATATGGATTTTGAAGGTGTTCTGTGATCAAGATCTCTCCACCTGTGCTATCCAAAGTGACAGTGAGATTGTTTCAGAAATTGTTCCTCGAGGTTCATCTGATGATGGTGATCAGGAGGAATATTGAGAAAGTGTTCCTAGTGCGCGTGAGGCAATTAACCCTTGAAATAATACAACGATTTGCGTCTTCAAAAAGCCTTAGTGGTGATATTAAAGTGATTAGTGCTTATAATCAACTAGTGTATGACTGTAAGGAAAAATCCAAAAAAGCAAACACAAATTGGAAATTTTTAAAGTCATGTGCACAGTGTATACACTAATTTCGTGTGTAATTAAAATGTCCATACCAAAAGAGAAAATCAGTTACACATTTTCTCACTTATACAGTATTTTAGTAGTCTCCCTTGTAAATATATCATACAGATTATTGCATCAAGTAATACAGAGATAAGCTCGCTTAATACAGGAAATACTGGGGGAGCAAAAAAACCTCCAAATGGGCTGCGCGGTGTTTTGCCTGCCCGCTTCCTCAGCGCTCGTTGCCGACTGCCGCTATCATAGAAAGGCGCGGATGAAACCATACAACATTTTAAAACTACTTTTAAAGGCTTTACTTACCAACTTTATGAAAGGAGATGTCGAAACTGGTCACCGTTATGCATGCATTTTTGGCACTTCTTTAAGAATCTATCCATTACTCGCCGTAATTCACGTTGAGAAATGCTGGTCATTTCCTGGCGGACATTTTGTTTAAATTCTTACATGGTGTGTGCATTTGTCTTGTACACTTTATTTTTAAGTTACCCCAGAGCCCAGAGATTAGAGGCTTGCACGGGCCGACATTCTTAGGTTCGGCCCGGTCCGACCCGGACTCAACCAGGCCCGAGCCCGAGAAGAGGTTATAGTGCCGGGGCCCGAGCCCGGCCGGATTATTTAATTTTATTATGATTATGATGACCATTTATTATTATTATTATTATTATTATTATTATTATTATTATTATTATTATTATTATTATTATTATTATTATTATTATTATTATTAGAAACATTTCAGCAGAATAATCATATAAAATTCCTAGTAAAGGAATGCTGTGAAAATCGTGCTACTCTCGGAAAAATATGAGCAATTCGGCAAATATGTCATACCGAGTGTTAAAATTTGAAATTAATGTTTCACTTTTTTACTGAGGAAAGATGATGCTAGATACTCCAAAGTATCTTATGAAATGAAAAATGAATGTTTTTAACGTGCATATGGGTTCAAATTTTACTTCTTATCCACATAGTTCCAAAACACTAAAAATAAGCGTGAATAACGGTGATTTTCATATCAATATTTCAGGAGCTATGCACAACTGTTTTAATTTTTTGTTCTGTACATCACACAATGACTCTTCGTCTTCGAAACGTGTATATGGCTAATAATTTTCGACATTTATAAATAATCCTTAGAGCATCTTTAATTATTACTGTGTGTCAATGTCAGTCACGGTAAATAAGGATTAAGTGCTCTGGAGGGAAAAGTAATAGACTGAAATAAATATCCTTTTTGATTCTGCGTCATTACAATATAACAAATAAAAAAGTATCAGAAAGTTTTCCTCTATAGTCATTAGTTTTCCCACAAAAGACGTGACTAACGGACAGTTATTGCTGGGGCCCTGTGGTCGCATACGCGTACAGTGCTTCTGAGACTTCAGTCAGGATAGACGTATCAGTCTGTTTTTGACTCCATGACTAAAACACCAGCCCAAAGACAACGTGAATACAAACAATGTCTGAAGGAGCAAGGGAGTTATGCACAATGGAAGGAAAAAATAAAAGTGACTATGAGGAAAGGAAGAGAAATACTGAAACAAACAAAACAAGGAAGAGAACACCTCAAAGCTGAATATAGGAGATATAAGCAAGCACAGTGGGCAAGACAGAAGATAAGAGACCAAGAAGGGATTGATAAGGATACTCCATCAACATCAACCGCTTTCAAAAGCAAACGGTATTTCGGAAAGTGCAGAAAACGTGTTGAGGAAGCATTGCCGCAATCTCCACGTAAAAGAAAAGAAATGATTCGTAAGTTAGCAGTTGAAGAGGGATTACATGTTGTAAAGCCAAAGCATTCTGTCCCGGTGTCAGGAAAACAACTATCAGAGGAACTTAAAAGTGCAATCATCAAGTTCTATCAGGATGATTGAATATCTTACCAAGCTCCTGGAAGAGATGATTTTATTGAAATCCATGTTCAGGGAGAAACAAAAGAAGTTCGCATTAGGTATCTAGTGGTAACATTAAAAGATGCTCATGCACTCTTTCTACAAAACCGAGTAGAAATGTCCGTGGGGTTGACAAAATTCGCTGAATTACGCCCTGCTCACGTGGGTCTTCAAAGTCAGATCCCACATAATGTGTGCACATGGGCGTCGCGAACGGGGGGCAAAGGGGGGCCGCGGCCCCCCTTGGAGTTTGGTGAACTTAATGTGCAATCAATTACGGACTATTAAACTATTATTTTAATTTAGAACAATTGTTATTTAGCACAAATCAATACGGTTAACTGCAACAAATATATATTTTGACAATAAAATGATGAATTAATAATATCTGATTGCAAACTTCCAACATGTGCCCCCCCCCCCTGGAAAAAAGTCTGCCGACGCTCATGTGTATGCACAAGCATTGTACATGAAAATACGAAGTTTCTTCTCAAAGCATTGTGTAAAAATCACGTACTCACTGAGACTGAATTTCGTAAGTTCATAGCACAAGTGGTTTGTAATCAGTAGGGCTCGGAAGTTCATGCCCTAAAAAACACTGAAATATGCATGCAAATATGCTCTTAAAAACTTCAAAATATGCCAAGAAATATACACTATTTCATTAGAACAGTTCATGTCCCTTTGCAGTAGACGAGTTAGTGTAAATAATAGTTAACTTATTCCTTGGAGGCTGAAGCAGAAGTGGTCCCGCTGCTACTATTAACAGCTAAATTGCAGTTCACAATCAACACTACACAAATTTTCAACAGTAAAACGTCGTCTATTGTCTGGCAAAACACTTTTGTAACGTGAAAAACTTCTTTACACGTCACAAGATGTTATAGGGACATATTTAAATGATGTTAACTGTTTCACAGAGAGAGTCAACTCTCTTGGTGTGACAGATGGTTTTCTTTCGAGGATGTCTCGAATATCGCACATCTGTTTATAACCAGAATTTTTTGAAAATACATAATTCACTTTCTCTTTCACTTTTTGTCCTATGCTACCAGGAACCGAACTTAGATCACATATTGTTTTTTCAAGCACAGTAAGTGATTCATGCAAAGGAAATCCTACAGCTTCCAATACCGTTATGGCTGTTGGTAAGAAAGAAAAATGGGCAGATATGAAACTAAGATCCTTCTTTAACCCAGTGCCTGACAGAATATTTTGCACAGTTTGTATTCATGAAGCATCATTCGAGTCCAATGAATTAACAACCTCTTCGATTATTTCTATGTGCTCAGCATAATATAAAACTGCATCGACCCAGGTTCCCCATCTAGTTAACACCGGTGCAGGAGGAAGTCGGATATTAGTTGCTGTTGATCTAAACAACTTAACTCTTTTGGGAGATTTAACAAAAATTCTCTTTGTACTGGACATAAATCTATCTACCAGTGGGAAAGAATCGCGTATTGTCTCAGAAATTCGATGAAGAGCGTGTGCCTAACAAGTTATATAATTAAGTTAGGAAAAATACCTTTCAGAGTTTTTCCTGATTTTACCATATAATAACCTGCATCAGTAACAAATAAAAGCAACCAGTTGTATTCGATTCCACGTGGGCATTGTAATTTCAAAGAGTCCATCACAAACTGCCTCACAGTTAGTTACATTGTCAGTGGCCGACAATTTGCACATATTAAGGAGATAAGCTGTAGTCTTTTGTTCAATATTTAAGGCACCCACGATTATATTAGCAATAGAACGGCGTTCAGAATCAGAGGTTTCATCAACAGACAACCACACAAACTGATCCGCTAATTCATTTTGTATATTTGACACTACGTTATTGTAACAATGCCCTACATAAGTCTTACGCCGTGTACTTTCTTTAGGCACATGTTGTTGAGTACACTTGGCAAGAAAGTTTTTAAATATCGGATTATTAATTTTGAACAAGGGAATATCAGCAGCTAAAAATGCTTGGCACAAGCGATAGGAAAATTCAGTAACCCTACTTCCTAAACACTCTACCAATTGTTTTAGAACAGATTATTTGTTTGCGAGTTTTCTGATTAAATTCTCCTTATGTTTTGCTGTGTTTATGTGCTGAACTATTTGAAATCTTTTCTCACTCCCTATATTTTTGTCACACGCTCCACAATACAGTGCCCTATTATCTGTAGATATTAAATCACCCGAAAACTCTTTCTGTAAATTAATTAATCTAGCACTCGAAGTTGGTTTTATTTTCGGCATTTGAAGAGCTTTTTAACATTTTATACGCCTAACTTAATTTGGAGGGAACCAGTTCACAACACTGTTACGTTTGAAGACCACGCAGAGACAAGCGTTGCTATAATCGTGCTGCTAAAAACGTTGACCTGCACTTTATCTTTGTTAATATAAACCTCTCAGATAACGCACTGATTATTCTCTACGCACAAACATATAATGAAAGGATGGAAACAGGGGATTCACTGCATAACAACATGACTCAGCATTGCTTCTCGCCACCTGGCGAGTTACATCATCATATGCAACACTGCCAATATGAAAAACATTATCCAGGTGGAAAAAAACCATAAAAATCATTAAAATATGCTATATAGATTCTATAGTATTGAAATAATATGCATTTATAAAAATCAAGAAGATATGCAGTTATATGAACCATAAAATCACGTCCAAATAACTTAAAATTCCATAATTCGTGCAGATAATTAAAAAGCATACATTTTTAACCCCTATGAAAAAACATGCAAATGCATGAACTTCCTAGCCCTAGTAATCAGAAATCGAGTGAATGTGTGCAGGGAGGATGCTCCAACTGCCCGCGATTGAGTGGAGCAGACATTTCGGATAAACTTGCTAATTCTCCATACGAATGGAAGCTGTGGAGTTCACGTAATGGAAGAATGGAAATAGAAGTTAAAAATGGGTCTGTAAAAGACTGCATTGAAGAACTGACCAATTGCCTGCCACGTTTCCTAAATCACGTTTATGTAAAAAGACAGCAATCCGAGGCCTTTAAGAAGGCTCGGGACATGGGCGTCGCGAAAGGAGGGCAAGGGGGGGCCGCGGCCCCCCTTGGAATTTGGTGAACTTAATATGCAATCAATTACTGACTATTAAACTATTATTTTAATTTTGATATAAAGAACAATTTTTATTTGGCACAAATTGATATGGTTATCTGCAACAAATATTATAAATTTTGACAGTAAAATAATGAATTAATATTATCTGATTGCAAACTTCCAATATGTGCCCCCCCCCCCTTGGAAAAAAGTCTGCCGACGCTCATGGCTCGGGAAAATGTTGCAATTAGTGAAGCTGTGATACAGATCGAGTTCTTTGAGGACTACACATGCAAGGAGCTGCCCACTGGAACAATACACAGAATATTTACTGCTGTTGCCTGGTATAGGAAAGAAGATATTGGTGAAATTCAGAAATAGTCTTTTGCTTTGGTGTCTGATTATGTATCGCATGACAAATATGCAGTTGATATTTGCTTAAGGAATATATTTTCGGAAATATTGGATATTGTTCCGAATCTTGAACTTGTGAAAATGTTTTCTGATGGAGCTGCTTGTCATTTTAAGCAGAAATACACATTGAGCCATGTGACATATCTTTCCGAAGTATTTGGAATCCAAATTGAATGGCACTTCTTCGAATCCTATCACGGAAAGGGGCAGTAGATGCGATTGGAGGACAAGTGAAGAGGATGGCATGGACAGCTACGAAAGTAGGAAGCAGGATTCAGAGTGCTGAAGAATTTGTTAATACTGTTAGAAAGAAAACCAAAATATGTGTTCTTGAAATTCTCTGCCTGAAATTGAAGAAGCAAAAGAATTTCTCGACAAAAGATTTGAACGTATTTCACCTATGCCATCCACTCAGCGGGCTCATTATGTGAAAGTATTAGGTTTAAATGTTGTGGAATATGCTTTTCTTTCATGTGCGGAAAGTGTCAGAATGATGCACAACTTTCGGAAATAAAAACAGTGTAGTGATATACGCGTGTACTACGGGGCTACTGTATCTAGCGTTCCTGCACTATAAGGAGTCCAATCCAGTACCTAACTTGTGTGTTACAGGTATAGGTTGCGCGTTCGTTCTTGACGAATGACCTTGAGCAGAAATCCAATGAGTGAGCCTACCCTTAATAAACAGGTCAGCAAATGTTTATGCTACGATAACAGACACCTCTGTTTTCCTCTGTCGCGTTTGTGTATACAGTCGACTGCAGAAGTTTTGTGCGGTACGGATGTATGTATGCATGCAACGAAAATAGCAATTCAGACGAGGGAGAGATGTCGGGAATAGAATAAACGCAAGAAAGTTAAGTGGAAACAGTTATAGAGGTATAGTGTATAATACGTGTGGCTGATATTACTGCAAGTGTCATAAATTGATTTGTAGTGTTGTGAAGCATGCGCTCAGAAGCATGCGCGTCATCTCACTGCAGACTGTACCTCCTCTCTCTCGTTCCCGCAAAAGCTGAGTAGAGACTCGCATTCAACCTTTCATATAAAATTTTCATTCGTCAAGAAGTAACGCGCGACCTATATGTGATGTGTGCTGTGTGCTCTCATGTGTCTTCTTTGTTATGGTTTTGAGTCAGCTTTTTATACTTGCAGTGATGTAACTGTGATAAGAAATGAGAGCTGTCAACATCTGTTTGTTCTGTTTATGTTGCATGACGTTAATGCTTTTCCAAAGGATATGATTATAGTCAAAACGATAAATACAATTACACGCCTGTGTGTATTACATGTAGGTATGTAACGTATAATACGTATCACTATGATTTACCGTATGTTACACCATGTAAAACAAAGACAAGGTATCGCAATTTTCGCAAATGTCAGTTAGTCACAAACTAATGTCAGTTAGTCACGCTGACCTTTTGAATAAATATCTCCAGATGTGAATAACATGCCAAACCTTTTTTCAGGTCATTTGAAACCTTAGAAGTTCCTCTCTCAAGTGATTTTTCAGAAAAAATCAAATAAGAAAACTTTCAGAGAAAACGGAGGACAAACGTTTGAAGTTGGACCTGCAGTTGACAAAATGTCAGTAAGTCACGAAAAGTTTAGCGCTCATTATTAAATAATTGTTTCACTTTTTAAGGTTTTTATATTTCCTATCACAACCGCCAATGTATTCTCTGTCATCGTATGTCGTTAAAATAACATTTTTACACCTATCTTGACCATTAGACAGACATTTTAAGAAGAAAATGTAGTGTAAATGTCAGTTAGTCACATGCGGAATTGCTCTATAATACATTATTTTGTATCTCTTAATTTTCAACCCCGGGCCCGGCACGAGCCCGACAAACATTTTTCAAATTAGGCCCGAACCTGGCCCCCGGGTCGGGCCGCACCTAAGCCCGGGCCCGTGCAGACCTCTACCAGAGATACGTTACCTGAAGTCTGTGTGGCAATTTCGTGTAGAAGGGCGCATGATTTATTACCTGGACGAAACCTGGGTAAATGAGGGACATGTCACTTCAAAGGCTTGAACAGACACTACTGTAAAGTCAAATAAAAGAACTCTTTTCTGGACTTTACAAAGGTTTACCTGGCAAAGGTAAGCGCATTATCATTTTACATATTGGCAGTCATAACGGGTTTCTAGTTGGGGCATATTAATGTTTGAGTCACAGCAAACAAATGATTATCACTAGGAAATGAATGGGGATATGATTAAAGAATGGTTTGAGGAAATACGGGGGTAAACTGGATTCTAACAGTTTCATCAGTGGCGGTTCCTGGGGGATCACATACTCGCAACTGCACATCCACTAATTTTTTCCGCATGTGAATGTGTATTTACCTTCATAGACATGCATATGAGAAAGTCGAATGTCTTTCTTCTGTATGAACTTGCTCGTTTAATTTTCCCGCGCCCTCTTTACCAAATGTCAGCTCATGCAGTCAACAAGCTGAAACGCATAAAACCGATTTTGCGACTGGCGAAGGTAGCTTTTAGGCGAGGGGTACGCGGGGAGAGGTGCAAAGCTTGCATTTAAGAGTACGGCGAGCTAAGGCAGCATAATCGACAAGGCCAACACATGCGATTCTTGCCGCGCAAGCGCACTACGTTCTCAAGTCCCTCCGTTTGCCTTGCTACGAGCATTCCTCTCCCTTTGTTTAGCAGAGCCTACTAGGTAGCCAACGTGACGGTTCTAAACATAATGTAGCCATCTTCTATATTAAAATGACAGTTATATTAATGTTATAAACACAATTACATCTAGTCTTATTAAGCGATTATAAGTGCATATAATTACTCTTCATGTTGTAATTTACTAAGGCCAATACTTCAGTTCGGAATAGTTATTTTGTTACAGTTTTTATTACTGTTTCTTATGTTTGCGTTCTGGCAGCAAATTGCATGCAGTTGTGTCTGCGCATAGCGGCAAATTTGAATCTGTGAAAGTGTGGAAATGAATAACACGGCGAAACTGAAAGAGATAAATCTTTTTCTTAGAAGAGAAGCTGTTTTCCGTGCTTATTGTTTGCGAGTAAGAGAAATGGTATCTGGACAAGTAATAGTTCTTGGATATTGGTCATTTAAAAAAGAACATAGTTCAGTTAGTCCTGCGTCGTGGCGTAGTGGGGTAGGGCGTCCTTGGTTCGCTGCCACGGAGTGCGGCCCGGGTTAGATCCCACCCCTGGCGGTACGGATTTTAAGTCCCGGGTATAGGACCGGTGCCCAGTTAGCATCGTGAGGAAATTGAGGAGCTTGCGATAGGTAAGTGGCCCTGGTCATGAAAGCCAACTTTCTGGCTGGGGTTGTCGAGATGCTGACCTGTATCAGTTGGATGATCGCCCACCTCTACCTTGCGTATGTGGGCGTGAGGCCGGCAGTCGGGTTGGCCGGCCCTGGTCCGATATGGACTGTAGTGCTTTGAGAGCTCAATTGCCCATATGAAATGCGAATTAGAATTGCGTGATGTGTGTCAGAGAAAGAGAGTAAAAGTGGAGAGGATGTAATATACTGCATACCCACTGCAACAAGTCACGAGGCGCCACTGAGTGTCATTGTTAAGGACAATGACCCATACCATTCTGTTAAACTATAGAGCAATTCCGCGTGTGACTGACATTTACACTACATTTTCTTCCTAAAATGCCTCTCTAATGGTCAATATAGGTGTAAAAATGTTATTTTAACGACATACGATGACAGAGAATACATTGGCGGTTGTGATAGGAAATATAAAAACCTTAAAAAAGTGAAACAATTATTTAATAATGAGCGCTAAACTTTTCGTGACTTACTGACATTTTTGTCAACTGCAGGTCCAACTTCAAACGTTTGTCCTCCATTTTTTCTGAAAGTTTTCTTATTTGATTTGTTCTGAAAAATCACTTGGGAGAGGAACTTCTAAGCTTTCAAATGACCTGAAAAAAGGTTTGGCATGTTATTCTCATCTAGACATATTTATTCAAAAGGTCAGCGAGACTAACTGAATGAGTTTGTGATTAACTGACACTTGCGAAAATTGTAATACTTTGTCTTTGTTTTACATGGTACAACATATGGTAAATCATAGTGACACGAATTATACGTTACATACATGTAATACATACAGGTGTGTAATTGTATTTATCATTTTGAGAAGAATCATATCCTTTGGAGAAGCATTACTGTCATGCAACATAAACAGAATAAACATGTTGACAGCTCTCATTTCTTATTACAGTTACGTCGTTGCAAGTATAAAAAGCTGACTCAAAACCATAACAAAGACGACACATGAGAGCACACAGCACATACCTGTATCACATGACTGGACTCCTTATAGTGCAGGAACGCTAGATACAGTAGTCTCGTAGTACACGCGCATATCACTACACTGTTTTTATATTTTCCGAAAGTTTTGCATCATTCTGACACTTTCCGCACATGAAAGAAAAGCATATTCCACAACATTTAAACCTAATACTTTCACATAATGAACCCGCTGAGTGGACGGCATAGGTGAAATACGTTTAAATCTTTTGTCGAGAAATTCTTTTGCTTCTTCAATTTCAGGCAGAGAAACCTCAGAAAGACATAATTTGGTTTTCTTTCTAACAGTATTAACAAATTCTTCAGCACTCTGAATCCTGCTTCCTGCTTTCGCAGCTGTCCATACCATCCTCTTCACTTGTCCTCCAATCGCATCTACTGCCCCCTTTCCGGATAGGATTCGAAGAAGTGCCATTCAATTTGGATTCCAAATACTTCGGAAAGATATGTCACATGGCTCAATGTGTATTTCTGCTTAAAATGACAAGCAGCTGCATCAGAAAACACTTTCACAAGTTCAAGATTCGGAACAATATCCAATATTTCCGAAAATATATTCCTTAAGCAAATATCAACTGCATATTTGTCATGCAATACAAAATCAATTAATCAGACACCAAAGCAAAAGATTGTTTCTGAAGTTCACCAATATCTTCTTTCCTATACCAGGCAACAGCAGTAAATATTCTGTGTATTGTTCCAGTGGGCAGCTTGAATTTCATTTTGCCCCTTGCATGTGTAGTTCTCAAAGAAGTCGATCTGTATCACAACTTCACTAATTGCAACATTTTCCCGAGCCTCGGATTGCTGTCTTTTTACATAAACGTGATTAAGGAAACATGGCAGGCAATTGGTCAGTTCTTCAATGCAGTCTTTTACAGACCCATTTTTAACTTCTATTTCCATTCTTCCATTACGTGAACTCCACAGCTTCTATTCGCATGGAGAATTAGCAAGTTTATCCGAAATGTCTGCTCCACTCAATCCCGGGCAGTTGGAGCATCCTCCCTGCACACATTCACTCAATTTCTGATCACAAACCACTTGTGCTATGAACTTACGAAATTCAGTCTCAGTGAGTACATGATTTTTACACAATGCTTTGAGAAGAAACTTCGTATTTTCATGTATAATGCCTGTGCACACATTATGTGGGATTGAAGACGCACGTGAGCAGGGCGTAATTCAGCGAATTTTGTCAACCCCACGGACATTTCTACTCGGTCTTGTAGAAAGAGTGCATGTGCTTCTTTTAATGTTACCACTAGATACCTAATGCGAACTTCTGTTGTTTCTCCCTGAACATGGATTTCAATAAAATCATCTCTTCCAGGAGCTTGGTAAGATATTCAATCATCCTGATAGAACTTGATTGCACTTTTAAGCTCCTCTGATAGTTGTTTTCCTGACACCGGGACAGAATGCTTTGGTTTTACAACATGTAATCCCTCTTCAACTGCTAACTTACGAATCATTTCTTTTCTTTTACGTGGAGATTGCGGCAATGCTTCCTCAACACGTTTTCTGCACTTTCCGAAATACCGTTTGCTTTTGAAAGCGGTTGATGTTGATGGAGTATCCTTATCAATCCCTTCTTGGTCTCTTATCTTCTGTCTTGCCCACTGTGCTTGCTTATATCTCCTATATTCAGCTTTGAGGTGTTCTCTTCCTTGTTTTGTTTGTTTCAGTATTTCTCTTCCTTTCCTCATAGTCACTTTTATTTTTTCCTTCCATTGTGCATAACTCCCTTGCTCCTTCAGACATTGTTTGTATTCACGTTGTCTTTGGGCTGGTGTTTTAGTCATGGAGTCAAAAACAGACTGATACGTCTATCCTGACTGAAGTCTCAGAAGCACTGTACGCGTATGCGACCACAGGGCCCCAGCAATAACTGTCCGTTAGTCACGTCTTTTGTGGGAAAACTAATGACTATAGAGGAAAACTTTCTGATACTTTTTTATTTGTTATATTGTAATGACGCAGAATCAAAAAGGATATTTATTTTAGTCTATTACTTTTCCCTCCAGAGGACTTTATCCTTATTTACCGTGACTGACATTGAAACACAGTGATAATTAAAGAGGCTCTAAGGATTATTTATAAATGTCGAAAATTATTAGCCATATACACGTTTCAAAGACGAAGAGTCATTGTGTGATGTACAGAACAAAAAAATTAAAACAGTTGTACATAGCTCCTGAAATATTGATATGAAAATCACCGTCATTCGCGCTTATTTTTAGTGCTTTGGAAATATATGGGTAAGAAGTGAAATTTGAACCCATATTCACGTTAAAAACATTTATTTTTCACTTCATAAGATACTTTGGAGTATCTAGCATCATCTTTCCTCAGTAAAAAAAGTGAAACATTAATTTCAAATTTTAACACTCGGTATGACATGTTCGCGGAATTGCTCTATATAAGCTTCCCAATACAGCAAGCTGTACTCTGGTTGAAAGAAAGTGCACAAAAGCCGAGCTATTAAAAGTTGCACAAACACTAGCAGACCAATACGAAAATAAATACGTTATAGATGATCTAGCAAATAAAGTGGATCATACTGTGTTACGAATACCACCATATCACAGAAATTTAAATTCCATTGAACTTATATGGATATGTCAAAGGTTGCGTGGCGAGAAGCAATAAAACATTTACGTTAAAAGAAGTGAGGTTACATCTAGTGATGAGTAGGGCTAGGAAGTTCATGCATTTGCATGTTTTTTCTCAGGGGTTACAAATGTATGCTTTTACATTATGTGCACGTATTATGGAATTTTCAGTTATTTGGACATGATTTTATGGTGCATTTCTTGATTTTTGATAAATGCATATTATTTCAACGTTATAGCCCCTATATTGCATATTTTAATGATTTTTATGGTTTTTTATTATTTTTTTCTATATGGATAATATTTTTCATATTGGTAGTATTGCACATGATGATGCAACTCACGAAGATTTCAATACCATAGCCCCTATATTGCATATTTTAATGATTTTTGTGCTTTTTAAAAGCTATTTTCATGCTTTTTTCATCTGTACAATATGTTTCATATTGGTAGCATTTCTGAGACAATGATTCTTTCCCATTGGTAGATAGATCTGTGTCCAGTACAAAGAGAATTTTTGTTAAATCTCCTAAAGGAGTTCAGTTGTTTAGATCAAGAGGCACCTAATATACGAGTTCCTCCTGCACCAGTGTTAACTTGATGGGGAACATGGGTCGATGCAGTTTTATATTATGCTGAGCACATAGAAATAGTCGAAGAGGTTTTTAATTCATTGGACTCGAAAGATGCTTCATCAATAGAAACTGTGCAAAATATTCTGTGAGGCACTGAGTTAAAAGAGGGTCTTAGTTTCATATCTGCTCATTTTTCGTTCTTACCAACAGCCATAACGGCATTGGAAGCTGTAGGATTTCCCTTGCATGAATCATTTACTGCCTTTGAAAAAACATGTGATCTAAGTTCGGTTCCTCGTAGCATAGGACAAAAAGTGAATTATGTAATTTCAAAAAATTCTGGTTATAAACAGATGTGCGATATTCGAGACATCCTCGATAGAAAACCATCTGTCACACCAAGAGACTTAACTCTCTGTGAAGCAGTTAACATCATTTAAATATGCCCCAATAACATCTTTTGACGTGGAGAGAAGTTTTTCACATTACAAAAGTGTTTTGCGAGACAGCAGACGATGTTTTACAGTTGAAAATTTGTGTAAAATGTTGAATTGTGAACTGTAATTTAACAGTTAATACTAGCAGCGGGACCACTTCTGCTTCAACCTCTAAGGAATAAGATAACTTTATTTATTATTTATACTAACTCGTCTTGTCCACTGCAAAGGGACATTAATTGTTTTAATTAAATAGTGCATATTTCTTGGCATATTTTCAAGTTTTTAAGAGCATATTTGCATGCATATTTCAGTGTTTTTTAGGGCATGAACTTCCGAGCCCTAATGATGAGACATGTCAGAATGTGGCACGTTGATAGCATGTGGGACCACGAGAGATCTGGATTTTTCAAGTAGGTATACGACTGTTTCCGATTCTGAGTTGGGTGCCTCTATCTTACGACACAGATTAACTTAAGTTCTTACACAATTATATTTCACAACTTTCCTTAACCATTTCTTTAATTAGTTAATTTAGTAAATATGAGCCGAGTGCAATTCTAGCCCCACACTCCTGCAGTGAAAGATATAAGAGTGATTACGAGCTGACTCGCGTAAACAGCTGAGCGCAGAGAGCGCCAACACGTGTTTGTTTGGCGGAGTGATACAACCGCAATGTTTATGTACATCCCCACTTTAAACTTGGAAGGACTGGCTAGCTGCTTGCTCTGACTGAAATGGCAGTGTTTATGGCGATTAGTGATAGTATAGCTCGCGGAATCGTTTTAGAACACTGACATATTTAAATGAAAGCTTTGATGCGAGTCACCTACGTCCAGTAGCAGTATATCTTCTGGAATAAAAAATGTAATCAAGATGTAATTGAGAGTTGTTCTCAAATCAGGGGTGTAGAGGCAATTGTTCCGAGGTATTAAGTCTGAGAATTGTGCTCATGAAAGCCAACTATCCGGCTGGGGTGTAGAGATGCTGACCACATCTTACCGTATCGGTTGGATGATCGCCCACCTCTACCTTGCGTATGTGGGCGTGAGGCCGGCAGTCGGGTTGGCAGGCCCTGGTCCGATATGGACTGTAGTGCTACGGGTTTAACGTTATTAGCGTTACATTAAGTGCAACGATGATCAGCGAAATTGAAAGTGACGACAAAGAGGCAGAAGTAGGGGAAGAAGAAAGGAATTTAGATAAGAGACCAGGAATATGAGGATTAAGAGTTCGTTTCATGTGTTAACCATCTTATTGAACAACTATATCATACAATAAACAGTAACACAGGCACAACTTCCCAAAATGCGCAACTTTCAGAAATGTTGGTAGATTAAGAATATCACAACCAGATGAGACTGCTTCGTTGTATGGGATATATACAAGCAACTTCCTGCAGATAAATCGTGGCTTTCGTCGCTTTCAAGGGGAAGATTAATTAAACTAACCGAGCAGTGGTTTCACTCAGTCATTCTATATTTTAAACAATTACTCTTTTAATTCAACAATTTAAATCTAATGGTTAGAGCTGGACAAAGTTATCTATTTTATTAGCGGTTTATTTGATGCGGAAAATCTGCATCTGCAACTGAGTCAGCTGTTATGGTGATAACGATGACCGCGGCTGTGTGTACCAACAGATACAATACACCATTGACGTCACGGAGAACGTGTGCTACAGAGAAACCTGCGCGTGATACCCAGTGGCATCTGGCAATGAAGGACTCTAGGACGGTGCCCCCCCCCCCGATAAAAAATAAAAATAAGAAAGAAAAGGCAACATACATTGAAAGCAGTAGTTCAAATATCCTTGACATCAGGCGTCGGTCTGGGTGGCTCAGTTGGTTAGACGCGGGTTCAAATCCGGCCCAGACCGAGGGTTTTTAAGTGTGCTTAAAAACGACAGCTCCATGTCAGTAGATTTACTGGCATGTAAAAGAACTCCTGAGGGACAAAATTCCGGCACACCGGCGACGCTGATGTGATCCTAGCAATTGACAGCGTCGTCAAACAACAAAATTTTCTTGACATCAGGCATCATGCCAAAATACATTGCTACGCTTCGTTTCTATTTACCCATTTTGTTTCGTTTAAAATGGTTTTACACCGCTAATACACGTAAGAGCGCCGATGTTTTATTTACGGATGCAATAATTTGGGACTGCACTTCTCCGGGAATCTTCGCATCTTGGTGATACTGCAAGCGGTGCGGGGATGGCTTCGACTATAGGGAAGGGGCGTGGAGACGAAACACAATCTGGGCGGAGTCCGGGTGGAGGGGGGAAGAGCTTGTGATAACTTCTCTCTGAGCTGTCTGACCGGAATGAAACAAATCACGTCGCGTGATTTTTGCTAACAGTGCTGCCACTCGCATACCATACATGCTATAATATTTTCTCTTAAATTGAATTTTGTAATTCTGTAACTGATTGTAGATGAAATTTATTTCTGAACTAAATTAGTTCTAGCTACACCATTTAGATACCAAGAAAGTACATTAACACTGCATTCATGTTGCTAGTTTTACTAGTAGCGTATTACATAATGTAATTCGGTGTTTGGAAGTGGTTAACCAAACGTAATTTTAACAGTGTTTTCGAGTGGTGTCATGGTGTGAATCTTTACGGAAACTGTGAAATAAATTAGCAAATCATGAGCAGTGCAACTATAGTACGACCAGTGGATCTCCGGCTGTGATATTTCTCAAGGCCTCGTGACGCGGTGTTGCCAGTTCTTTAACCGAATTTCAAATTGGGTATTTGAAACATTTCATACACCTGCAGATCGCATCGCTACTTCGTAAATTTACGTGGACAGTATGCATATAAATGATTACAGAATAGTAGAATATGGAGGCAATTGTTATACCGTTTACCTACCAGAAAAAAACCCAGCACAAACACCAAAGCTATTGAAACCACGTGGTCCTTGTAAAATGGAGTTGTCAACACGGTGCTACATTTGGAAGCCACACCTAGCAGTGAGACCACTGATTGGTGCTAGCAGAAAGTTGTAACATCTGGTGCGCTACCGCTTCCAGTATTGCCAAAAGTAACAGCTACTGCCCATAACAGATGTAAAAGCAATATTCGAACAGAATAGTGGAGTAACGAAGATGTTGCATGAAAATAAAACTGACAGGTATTTCAATGTTTTAAACTTAATACATATCATATACTTTCATTGTTAAGATAATTTTGAGAATCCATTTTTCGAAACTCATTACTATACGCTGGCAATGTTAATCCCCCCCACCCCAACTTATCACAGCTGTGAAACATCAGGGCCGGAGATCCACTGGCCGTACAATAGTATACCTACTCAGTGCGGGGGTATAATTAGTTTGCCTCTCTATTGGAACTTGTCGGTCTGGGTGGCTCAGTTGGTTAGACGCTGGCCTACTGTTCCCAAGGTCGCGGGTTCAAATCCGGCCCAGGCCGATGGTTTTTAAGTGTGCTTAAAAACGACAGTTCCACGTCAGTAGATTTGCTGGCATGTAAAAGAACTCCTGCGGGACAAAATTCCGGCACACCGGCGACGCTTATGTGATCCTGGCAATTGACAGCGTCGTTAAACAACAAAATAATTTAAATTTAATTTCTATTGGAACTTAAGAAGCTCGGGCCGCCAAGAACAAATTTAATATTAAATTCAAAATCCGTGCAAAAATAAATGTGCTTATAGCAGGAAAGTTAACCCTTCATTGTACAGATACGCGGTCTGGCTTTAAAAATCTGACGTGTTTTACTCACATGACTTTCTCTACCCTTGTACTAACCATTCTTACAAACTCTTATTCCTATATCTTCTTCGTGTCAGCTGAAATAAACATTTGCAGAAATTATTGCGTATTTTCTTGTAGGCGCAAGGGGAATATGGGAATAACGTAGGCTTTGAGTAATAGTCAAATCTTTTAAAGCTTTGAGATTCCGTTCTCTTTGCACGGCTAAGGTATAAACAATGAATAACAATGTTCCATTTGACGAAAGTTTAAGTACTCTAGAACTCATGCAAATAAGGAATTTCTCCGAAATGGTTCACTCTATATTTAAAAAAGAAAGAAAAAAAGAGCATAAATTGTGTGTTTTAGCAAAATCTAATTTTGTACATAGTAAGATTTGGTCAATCTGTTACAGTTTACCAGTTATGCAAAAATCTTCCAGAGTAAAGGGGTCCATATAGGCTATAGCCAGAAAATTCAAAATATATATTTGATTTGTCAAAGAATATCAAACGAATGGTAAATTAATCAAAATCGTTAGAGCCATTTTCGAGAAAATTAAAATTTTTGAAACATTTTCCATATAAAGGGTAGTTTAGGGTGGAGAAATTTTCTTCAAAATCTTCGTATCGCATCCTTAATATATATTAAACTTAAATACCAACTTTGGTTTTTTGAGTCTGAAACTGCCCAAACAAACTGGCTTCTCGGCCGTGTTGTCTACAAACCTAGTGAGGTAACTCGAAAACTCTGGATTGCGTACCCCTGCGATTGAAGGCAAAACGGCATGATCCCTTACTAATGACAACATCCGTGTTGATTCCCCCTTATGACTGGCTCCAAATGAATACAAAAGCGTGTAGGCTTCACTTCTGAAATCGGAAGATTTCTAAAAACTGTTTGGACTGCCTACTGCCCCCTGATCTAACTGAAGACTGCTCACAGAAGCTCTAATGTCCCGAAACCTACACAGGAAGAACGGAATAAGTCTTTATTATTTAGCTCATACCTGTATTATAGCAGGACCGCCTCCGTAGCGCAGTTGGTAGCGCGCTTGCCTCTGGCGCGGAGGACCCGGGTACCAGCATGGGGATTTTATCCCCTCTGGGAGGTCTGGCACGGGGTGCACTCAGCCTCGTTAGGTCCCGGGGGGACCAATTGAGGAGCTACTTGATGGAGAAGTAGCTCAGGTCTAGAAGACCGCATAACTGGCCGGGAGGGCTCGGGGCGCTGACCACGTCCCACCCTCCAGTACTGCACCTCACCAATGACGCCTGTAGTGGGCAGAGGTGGGGGACGCAGCGGCTGGGCGGTAGACCTTGGTCCCTCGTGGGCTGTCGCGCCGGGGTTTAGTTAGTTATATTATAGCAGACAACTACTTACTGTTGTGAGGCATTCCACTACAAACTCAACGCTCAATTTTAGTCCTCCAAACTAACGATATTCCACATGTTAGGGACACTGAAGGATTTTCAAGGTCTCCACAAAAATTGCAGGACAAACCAAATCCCACAAAGGAACAACTATCTAATTCTATCATTACTCAAACATGTTTTACCACACCTACTGCATATAGACCGTCCTAAATCTGTGTAAAATAAGAAGGAAAATATGATGACACTGTTGTTAGCCAATGGGAATCAACACATCCATTTTGGAATCAATTCGGGTCCAGCCAGGTAGCTGACCTTGAGTGCTCCTTTGATGTGCAACTGGAGCCACAGTATTAGTAGGGATTTAGATGTTGAAACAGCAATTACTAAACTTATTTAATGTAATGGTACTATGTACGTCTTCTTTTTGCCCTTGTTAGGTAAGATGCTATGTGAATTATTCAATGGTAATCGATAAAGCAAAAGAATATTACAATTCTTGGAGATGTTACTATTAGTACACTAGAAGATTAAGTCTTCAAGGATGCTATTCCATCTTATACTTCTAAAGTGCTAATTGGCCATTTGCCTATGTGAATGACTCATCATGTAAGTTCATTAGATCATGCATTTATTTGTTCAGCGATAATTATATTACATTTGAGTTTACCTTTATGGTCCTGGTCATTCTCAGGCAAGCCTCCATTTACTATGTAATGCATATTTGTATCTTAATAGAAGTAATACATTCATACTCTACAATATCTACTCTTCATTTATCTTTGCCATTTTCACTCCACAGAGAAATACCTTAAATCTCTCAGCTGACTTTTATCTTTAAAAATCCTATTTAAACCTACATGTTCATTTATCTTTCGCTATTTCTTTCTTATAAACTGATTTCTCCATTCATTAGTCCCCATGCATTTAAACATTATGTGCGATTAATTTCCTTCTTCCCCCAAATTGAGCAGAACCCTGCATATTTCCCCTCCCCTCAATGTTTTTTATTTCTAAATCCAAAATTTAAACCAGGCAATCCCCACTTGCTCATTTCTGTAACAGAGTTCACCATATAGTTCTTTTTCTATGCTTTAACCCTTTTAGTCCCGAATTATTTTGCTACTTATGCCGTTCTTCCTCTAATTCAAAACCGGTTTAGATTAGGCAGTCTGGAACACCTTCAGCCTGCTGGCTTGAATAGCCATGATCGTTAAGGCAACACGTAGTGCACTGGCTATGCACTCAAAGCCTGAGGTCCTGAGTTCGAGTCTCGGCAACCGCAGTCAAATGTGCCTGTGGTAAAGGACGGGGAGAGCCCACGTAAAATAATTGGTGTGATGGCACGCGTGGATGATGACGGGGTATCATTTGACTGCGGTTGCATGGATTTTGCTTCTTTTCTTATAAAAAAAACACTACAATGTAAATTGTAAAAAAAATAATTTTCTACAATTCAGAACATCTCAAATACATATGTTTAATGGGTGACGAACAATATAACAAGAATATAGCAGAAAAAACCGTTAAAAGTATTACAAATAGGCAAAAAAGTCTATGTTTCTTATAATACACACCGGGACTGAAAGGGTTAACTTTGTTATAAAATTGCAGACTTTTTGCACTCGTTTGGGAAAATAAAATCTAGCTCTTTATATCCTTCAATTGTGTTCTATCTCCCAATCCCTCCTATAAAGTTTAATCAATTCAGTACCAAACCTCTGCTGTCCCATTCTTTATCAACTACTCCTTAATTATATCTAGTCAAGTATTGCTTTCCAAATTATCAGCTGGAAACCTAATACATACTCTAGTTGTAATTGAATCTGAAATAAGTACTTCAAAAACCTTTTAACTATCTGTCCTTTGGTACTCAATCTCCCCATCTCAGTCAAAACTTCTGAATTAACTTGCAAATCAGCTGCGGAATTTAATGTTGTACTACCAAGTTGGCCATGGTAGCTTAGTGGTTAGAGCAGCCACTTGGCAAATGGAAGATCCGTGGTTCAAATCCTGGCTATGGCATTGAATTTTTCAGTCCTGATTCCGCCTTTTAAATTATAGAAATGTATTGTCTATCCTGGTTTCTCCAAATATTCCCCCTGGCTCCATCCTCTAGAACAGTCATGTCAAACCAAGCACAATCTCGTGACCTTGGCAGTGCTCATGGACATGAGGTGCTCCAAGACAGACTTCAGTATACACACAGCTGCAGCATTAAGCAAAACATATGAAAACTGGTTGTACAAAGTTTGAGAGGAAAATGAAGTCAACTCTTTTTACTTTCTCTACTACGTAAGTAGAGGAAGTATTGTATGTCACCCAAAAATCCATGTTGAGATTTCAGGGTAGATGTGTTTTGAGGACCTCTGAATAAAAAAAAAAAGCATTTTTAGAAAAAGGTCCATGTGTGTGTGTGTGTGTGTGTGTGTGTGTGTGTGTGTGTGTGTGTGTGTGTGTGTGTGTGTGTGGCAGTCAGTCTATGGACAGCATAACTCAAAAACAAAAAGTCAGTTAAAAACCAAAGTTGGTATTTAAGTTAAATGTCTTTCAAGGGTACGACACAAAGATCTTGAAGAAAATCCCCCCACCCTAAACTACCTTTTACGTGGAAAATCTTGATTTTCTTGAAAATGGCTTGATTTTGATTAAAATGCCATATGCTTAAGATATTTTTATGCAAATGAAATGTATATCTTGAATCTTCTGGCTACGGCCCATGTAGTCCTATTTACTTTGGATGATTTTTGCTTAACTGGTAAACCGTAAGAGATAGACCAATTCTTACTATACAAAAAAATGTAGATCTTGCTAAAACATAGTTTATGTCTAAATAATTTTTTTGTACAGTGAACCATTTCGGAGATATTCCTTGTTATTTGTGTAAGTTTTGGAGAACTTATACTTCTGTAAAATGGAGCATCGTTATTCATTTTTTTTATGTTAGATTTGACTATCGCTCAAAGTCTACTGTATACCCATATTCTCCTTGTAGCTACAAGAACATAATAAGATAATTTCTGCAAATGTTTATCTCAACTAACACAAAGAAGATATAGGAAAAAGAGTTTGTAAGAATAGTTACCAGAGTAAAGAAAGTCATGTAGGTGCAACACATCAGATTTTTATTATTGTGTTTCAAAGTGTTTGATTTAAAAGTAATAATTTACATAGATTTTGTGATCATAAGGTTTTAACATGAATTACAATGATAGTGTAATTATTCAAAAACAAATTAATATTCTAAAAACAAAACATTAAAACCGCAAAGGATAAGGAATGTTTAACTTTTAACCTTACAATTCAAAAGGAAACAGACAATTCCTGTAACATAAAATAAAAATAACTCCATATTAAAAATGCTACTTGTGGTCACACTTTGAACCTAATTATCCATTTATTATGGCCATTTTGTGCTTTTCCATCATCTTAGTATTTGGGAAATCATTAATTACAGAAGCTAGTCTCAAGACAAACATAAATGCCTAATGCCAAACATACATATAATATGTATCCAGTGGAATATCCTTCCAGACATTTTGTTCTACCAGACCACGGCCCACAAGCCCAGATAGTCATTTTCTATTTAATGACACCAGCCATGAAACTTACGCAATTTGGTACATATAATTTCTGCAGCAAATTTGCAAAATTCTGGATGGGTTGTGGATCAAAGGCTTGATAAAAACTGACATTACCATCACTGTATGCCGTTTTTAGAGCTGAATCAGTAAGCCATAAATCAGTAAGTTCTAGTTGAAGTTCAACTGGAACATTCTTGGGATCTATAGAATAGAGCAAGGAAAACAGATCCACTTTAGATCTGAGAGCTTCCAAGTTTGAAAATCCTCCAACTAACTCCTCTAAGAGTGTATCCAATATGTCTCAATACTTATTAATTTCTGTGCTTATTTTAAGGGACTGCAAATGTGGAAGTGGCTTCGAATTCACCATGGTATGTACATTGTACAGCCCTGATTAACACTGTTCCAAGCAGAGCAAACAGGTGCTGCTGTTACAGACAGCATGAGGTTGCTAAGCTCCAAAGCATGTGCTTGCCCTCAAGTGCACCATTTGACATCACTGCTCTAAAAGCATCCACACCACTCAGTTTCTGGTACAGCAGATGCCTCCTCTTTGTATGCTGAAATTGCTTCTTCAGTATGAGAAAATTGGCAATTTCAAATTGGTTCTTTGCAGTAGGGAAGAGAAAGAAATAGTATGGTGCCTTGTCGGGACCACAGGGTGGATGATTCAATAATTTTGCCTCAGTTCCTTGCAGAAACTATTGTTACATTAGCGGCACTGGCGGTTCCTGGGTGATCGCTTACTTGTAAGCCAGTAATATTTTCCAGTATGTGAACGTATATTAACCTCTATAGACATGCATATGAGAAAGTTGAATGTCGAGCTTTCTTCTATATGAACTTGTTCATTTAATTATTATTTATTTATGCCAACAAACTTACTGTTGGTGTTTTTAAACACACAAGCCGTGTGTGGGCAAAGTTTAAGAGGTAGAACTGGAACTTAAAAATTCAATGCCACAACTGGGATTTGAACCACAGACCTTCCGCTTGCCGGGCGGACGCTCTAACCACTGAGCTATTTTGACAAACTGCCAGAATGGCATTAAATTCTCAGGCCAGTTTGTCAAAATAGCTCAGTGGTTAGAGCGTCCGCCCGGCAAGCGGAAGGTCTGTGGTTCAAATCCCAGTTGTGGCATTGAATTTTTAAGTTCCAGTTCTACCTCTTAAACTTTGCCCACACACGGCTTGTGTGTTTAAAAACACCAACAGTAAGTTTGTTGGCATAAATAAATAATAATTATCATGTGAAGGTTATTTAATCCTGCGATATAAAGTACTTGCAATAGTAAGTCACCATTGGGGTAATTGTCTCTGATGTGAGACTGCCTTTGTGGTTTACCAGGAGAAATACAAACTGGCCTGAGAATTTAATGCCATTCTGGCAGTTTGTCAAAATAGCTCAGTGGTTAGAGCGTCCGCCCGGCAAGCGGAAGGTCTGTGGTTCAAATCCCAGTTGTGGCATTGAATTTTTAAGTTCCAGTTCTACCTCTTAAACTTTGCCCACACACGGCTTGTGTGTTTAAAAACACCAACAGTAAGTTTGTTGGCATAAATAAATAATAATTATCATGTGAAGGTTATTTAATCCTGGGATATAAAGTACTTGCAATAGTAAGTCACCATTGGGGTAATTGTCTCTGATGTGAGACTGCCTTTGTGGTTTACCAGGAGAAATACAAACTGGCCTGAGAATTTAATGCCATTCTGGCAGTTTGTCAAAATAGCTCAGTGGTTAGAGCGTCCGCCCGGCAAGCGGAAGGTCTGTGGTTCAAATCCCAGTTGTGGCATTGAATTTTTAAGTTCCAGTTCTACCTCTTGTTCATTTAATTTTCCTGTGCCCTCTTTACCAAATGCCAGTGCATTCAGTCAAGTTGTAGAGATGCATAAACTGAATTTTGCGACTGGCAAAGGAATCTTTAAGAGTGAGGGGTTGCGGGGTAAAGCTTGTATTAAGGAATACAGCAACTTAAAGCAGCATGATCGACAAAGGTAAAACATGCAATTGTTACTGCGCAAGTGCACTGCATTCTCCTATGTATGCTTTCCTTGCTACGAGCATTTCCCTCCCTTTTGTTTATCGGAAATTGAAATAAACCAACTTGATGTTTCTAAATGTAATGTAGCCATTTTCTGTATTAAAATGACAGTTAAGTTAATACTGTAAACACAATTACATCTAAATTATTAAACCATTATAAATGCATATAATTATTCTTCATGTCATAATTTACTAAGACCAATATTTTAGTTTGGAATAGTTATTTTGTTTCAGTATTTATTATTGTTTGTTGCGCTGGGTATTTCTGGCAGCAAACTGCATGCAGTTGTGTCTGCTCATAGCAGGAAATTTGAATATATGAAAGTGTGGAAATGAATAGCATGGCGAAACTGATGGAGATAAATCTTTTGGGTTTATTCTTAGAAGAGAAGCTGCTTTCCGTGCTTATCGTTTGCGACTGAGAGAAAACAGCATCTACATAAATAATGGTTGTTATGATATTGGTCATTTAAAACAAAAAATAGCAAAACATGAGAGCTCAATTGGCCACATGAATTGTGAATTAGAATTGTGTAGTGTGTGTCAGAGAAAGAAAGAGAGTAAAGGTGGGGAGGATGTAATATACTGCACACCCACTGTGACAAGTCATGAGCTGCCACTGATTAACAGTGTGAGCTGATGCATCGTCATGGTGTAACAAAATGTACCTTTGTCCTGCCTTTGGACACTTATCTTGCATTTTCTGAAGCACTTTTGGGAGCCAAACTTTGTGTACCATTTTGCAGTAACAGATCTGATTTTCAATCCGAATAAATGCAACGTGACCACTTGTAGAGAAGAAAGTAGCAATAATTTTCTTTCACATATTCCTCAATTTCTTGACTTTGATGGGCAGTTGGTCATCTGGGAATTAGCATTTTGTTTCAAGGTCATAATAACAGATAAATGTTTTGTCACCTGTAACAATATTTGAAACATGGCAAGACATTCCACAATTAAATCTTTGCAGCATTTCTTGACATCACCTGTGGAGACAAATTAATGGGAACCCATCTTGAAATTTTTGTTGCATAAAGTTGCTCATGAAGGATGGTTAAAACACTCAGCAAACTAAACCTCAATGTTCTTGTAGGTTACTCTAGTATTTTCCCCTAATCATTGTTTCCACACACTCCTTGTCTTTAAGAGAATGTCGGTCCCTCTTAAATTCTCCAAACCAGTAAAACGCAGTACAGGTGAAGGAGAAATGTATTTGAAAGCCCCCTCAATTGCTCAAGTGACTGCACTTCATTTAAGCCACGTTTGAAACCATACAAAATCATCAGAACAAAAATGCTCTCTCTGAATCTCTTGCACTTGCAATGTTAACACTTTCCAGGATTTAAACATAAAATGAGGGAGAATGAAAGACACAACAGAGCTCTGCATGCTGCCATTACAATGCCAATAAGTCAGCTATTTTGGCCCAGTAACAATTCTTTCTCTAGGGGAGGCCAATATTCTGTGTCTCAATACTTATAAAGTAACCCTTATTAGAGATAAGATAAGTTTAAAGCATAAACTGAAAGGAATGCTTTATCAGTCAAGCAATGGGTATCAGTCAAGCGAATTAACTATGTTTAAAAGAAGGTATATACTGTGGAAGAAAAATACTGTAAGTGAATTACATAATTGAAAGTAAACCATATTAGTAGAAAAATATAATTATCTCACTCTGCACTAACATGTTCATTTGTTAACTATACTACGAAAAAACACTAGATCAGACAGTAGCAGTAAATCTAACATAAAATTTGATAATGTACATGAAATTATTAATAATACCAAGATGGTCTATAATAAGTTCAATCAAGTTTTTTTCTCTCTAGAAAATGATACTTTGTTAAGGACATTGCTTTGTTATCTGTAAATGATATAGATTTAGTGGATAGTTTAAGTTGCAAAAAATCTGCTTTTTGGAATGAAATCCTTTACATCTTTAAAATGGTGTACGCCTTAGCTAGCTTATCTTTTGTTATGGTTGATGAATTATGTACTCGAGGAAGGTTATATTTCCTGAAAAACAAATTATCTATAGCCAAATTTCTCTTAAGAAAAGTAAGCAAAAATGCTGCTCAAAACTACAGATTAGTCACCTTATTTTAGTATTTAGTAAATTGTAAGATTTAAGCTTTAACAGCAAGCATTATTAATCAAGGCTTTGCAGGTGATCAGCCGTGTCAAGTTTATGAAGGTCAAGCTTTCGGTCATTCTATACTCCATGGCCTTCATCAGGATCTGAATGAAACAAGACTTAGACTACCAGATGGCAGGCTGAGAACAGCCCGAGGTGTGTCATCCGTGTACCTGCCCTTTTAGGGCTTAACCACTGCATGACGGGATTAGGAAGTTATAGGATGGCTGGTGAAGAATGAGGATTGAGGATTGTTGGGAGGTGAATGAAACAACAGTAGTCTGCTCACTATATATACTATAGCTTGGTGGGTGGGGCTTGCGCTGCCCTGGCCAATGAGCAGATGATGAGCTGTGATTGGGCTGGCTGGTTAGCGCTATGTTTGCAATTGGCTGCAGTGTTTTCTAACGGGACCCTGGACAGAGTACAGACAGTAAGCAGTAAGGGAAAGAAAATCTTACTACACTAAAAATGTAGATCTTGTTATAACTAGAGCACAGAATTTTGCATATTTGCACGATATATTCCTCTATAGTTAAAACATATACATGTAAGAACAAATTTATGCCATACTGCAATGAATTTATTACTAAAAGTTCCACTGTACACATAAATGCATTTATAAGGGGTTGGTGCATGTTTAATTAATTTGTGCATATTTATACACACATTTCACTTGTTCAGCAATGATTCCTGCAATACATTAAAACAAGAAAGACCCAAACAAATCTCTTATTGCTCTGTTTGTGTAGAGGGACCTATCATTTTCTAAATGCATAAAACGATGCTGAAAATAAGAACATAGCAATCAACAATGATTGACTGAGTTCCTGTTATTCCTGTATGGAATACAGGGCACTGCCCAGCTGCTGGATCCCCCACCTCAGCCCACTGCAGGTGTCAGGAATGGGGTTCAGTGGTGGAGAGTGGGACGTGGTCAGCGCTCCGATCCCTCCCAGCCAGTATATGTGGTCCTTGGAACCAGAGTTGATCACACAGAGGAACCAGGATGGGTATTCAGCCCAAACCCTGGTGTGAGAGTGAGGAACTGGATGATATGAAATTATGGCAAAAAATGGCAGGAAAAGTGATGATGGAGCAAATGGAATGATGGGGGAAACGGGAGAAAACCCGCCCCTGTGCCGGTGTGTCCACCACACATTCCACATGCAGATGACTGGGATTGAACCAAGGTCACTTTGGTGAGAGTCAAGCAGTCTAACCGCTCAGCCACAGAGCAGTCCTATCAAAAATGAGTGCTTTCTGATACGAAGGACAGCACATTTAAAAGTAGCCTGCCTCTGCCTTGAATGTCAATGCAATATTTCGACTTTCGAAATTCATGCTCAACAATGCTATAACAATACTCTTACTGAATAAACAGCGACAACAATGGACAGTTTTATGCACTTTTCAATTCTTAGCATACTTCTGCCAGCATTTCAGTTTATTTCATCCATGAAGTTAGAAACTTCTCTTTGCATTCTGCAGAATGACTTTCTTAATAGAGAAAGAATTGAAATTGTGGAAGCATATGTGAAAACAGGTTCAATCTGGACGGAGGACTACCAGCAAAGAGAACAATACAGAGTCTGTATAAAAATTGGTGCACACATGGATCTGTGCAAAATGTAAATAGACAAAGAATTCCTTCAGTTTGTACCCAGAAGTTATTGCAGGCATTTGCCGAAGAATTATCCAGAGCCCAAAGAAGTTTACACTAAATTGGCCCAACAGGCACATGTAAGTAGGAGTTGCCAGTGGATATTGAAAAGTTTTAATTTGAAGCCACATCGTGTGGCGGTTGTCCAGCAATTATGGTAGGGTGATAGTCAGAAATCATAGATTACTGCATATGGCTTTTGAGTAACATAAACGATCATTTGTTAGACCCTCTCTATTACATGACAAGTAATGAAGCTTGGTTTCATCTCTTCGGTCATGTGAATTCATAGAAAATGAGGTACTGGCAACGGAGAAGTCGACAACCACTCCAGAATGAAAAAATTGGCATTTGGTGTGGTGTAACAGGAACAAGCATCATTGGATCGATATTTTTTTCGACACTACCCTCTACATGATAACATAGGTGTGTATAAATTTTAGGCATATTTTGTGCTCAACTCACTGAATATGAAAGACAACATTGCATCTTCCAGCAACATAGGTAAACGTGCCACATATCTAAGGTATCCCTGGAGCAAGTCCATGATTTCTTCTCTAAGGAACAAACTGTCAGCAAACATTTGTGGCCACCACGTTTGCTCCATTTAACATGTGATTTTTTTCCTGTGGGAACACTTGAAGAGCAAGGTATACGAAACAAATCCACACACAATACAGGAGCTGATAGACAATATCGGCTGTGAAGTTATGTACTGCTATCAATATCCAAACTTTATGCCAGGTATATCTGAATATGCTTAAGCGTGCACAGCTCTGTATTGATGTTGCAGGGATCACTTTCAATATCTTCTATAAATGTTTTTTTTCACTGTATTTTTCATTGTAAATAAATTGTAAGTGCACTTCAGTTCTTTGTTTCTGTAATTTCACTGTGTTTCTTTTATACTTACACGCACTACTTTTATCTGCACCACTCTATAGTATAAAAAAATGTGACACTCCACAGCTTAACAAAAATAAATAGCATTCAACAATCATGTTGTGTATCTTTAAAGCTCAGTGCGGCTGTCCCAACATAAGTTGATGTGGTTTGTATTATGTTACAAATGAAGCCGCCTGACAACAATACCATTTCAAAGAATTAAAAAGTGCCATTTTCAGTTAACTTTGTAGCTACTGTGCTGTTACACAAATCTCTGAAGAGTGAGCAGGAGGAGACAGAACATTACAATGCGTAATGAGTAGTAAAGCTTATATATTTCAACAATGCACTGATGGAAATCCTACTCTAATAACACATAGAAATACAGTACGGGTAAAACACATGTTTTATTTTTGTATCTTCAGAATATTTTAAAAACTATGCGATTTTTGAGTTAGTGATTACTACTTCAACTAAAATAAACTCAAATTATTTTACATCATTGTTATAGGTGCCCTGTGACAAAAAGTTCCACGTTACATAGCAATTACAAACGACTGTTCATAGAAATGCTCTTAATAAATATGTATTCAATATCCAATCAACTTTACCAGCAGTATTTTCTGCAAGAAAGGGAAATGATGGCAATGATAATTTTTTTGAAAGATATGTGCAAAACATTAGTTTCAGCCAACATCTCTTTAAATAAATTAAATAATGTAAAATTTTAAAAGTTTCTGGAAAAACATTGTAAATGAAAATTTCCTGATGAATCAACAAGTTTATTATGAGGTAACTTTAAACATTTATTTAATTAAATTAGTGTGTCAACCACCTCCTAGCTCCTAATATTTTGAGCTTTCTAAAAACTAGTCAAATATCTAAAACTTTATGTGTTGTGCAAAATATTTTAAAACGGAAAAGCAAAATAATATATGGTCTGTGGTGCCAGAGTTTGATTTAGTTTCATTTATGATCAAGAAACATTTTTACTTTCCTACATATACTAAAGTAGAGAAAGTACTGCATTCCACCCAAAAATATGATGTCGAGATTTCACCAGAAATATGTTTTGAGGCCTCCTGAATCTAAAAATAAAATATAGTTAAAAAAAACTAAATTATATTTTTAAATATAATATGTAAATCTCATAAAAGTGATTATACATTACAAATAATAAAACTAAAGATGGATAAGAATATACTTTATTATCTTTTTTACAGGATTGCCTCTGGAGCATGTAAACTCAACTTTTTTCTTTTTTCCCTCCTCCTGCCTCCTAATTTAAGAAGTTTCTCATTATGTCCAGTTCCCAGTGTGCATAAGTGAAATGTGCTTATGTGTACATTTCAATTAACTCTCTCAGGGGTCTCCGTCTTGGGGATATGTGAATAGCGACCACGAGGTACCCAAGCTGAGCAGAACATTACTTCCACTTATTGGTGTTTTGCTCCTTACTGTAACTTTTCTATCTGACCTTACCTTGGTCATCTCTTGTTCTCTTCCGACCCCAATGCTATTAGGGTTCCCGAGAGCTAGGGAGTCTTTATTTTTCCAACCTCTCCATTTCTCTAATTTCTCTATAAAATCTTAACCCCTAACATGCTGACCTGTCATGGCATGTAATACGTCCTCTGATTGGTAATCAGAGGATATGGTCGGTGAATTTATTTTGATAACTCTCCCGGTCAGGTCAGTGAGACCCGTAAACCAACGACAGGTGTGGTCCTCCAGACATTCTGGGGGTTGTGAGAGAGCGATGTGACTGCCAAAACATAAAAATATGGTGCTCTCTAAAAAGCGGTTACTATTACTGCTATTGCTCTCTTCAATATCATCAGTGAAAAATATTGGAGAGCAAGAGGATTAATGACTTCATTGTCAGAAATCCAGCATTAGCTAACAACATATTTTTAAAAAGCAAAAAAACATGCTTTTATAACAAACCAAACTAAAAAGTAGAAAACAATTTTTAAGTATTGCGATATAAAGTCAACTAGTTATATGTCAAAATTTTGTAATAAGTTTCAAACGAAAAGCTAATTTATATTAACAAAATAATAAAGTTTATTGTAAAAAAGCATTATAACATTTGATGTCACAATCTCCACACCTTTTTACAATAAACTTTATTATTTTGTTAATATAAATTAGTTTTTATTTTAAACTTATTACAACATTTTGAAATATAATGAACTAGTTGACTTTATATCGCTATAGAACAAACTCTTCATACTTAAAAATTATTTTATACTTTTTAGTTTCGTTTGCTATAAAGGCATGTTTTTTAATTTTTTTAAACTATAATTTATTTTTAATTTTTTAATTCTCAAATATTTCTATTCAAACATTTTTCAAAATGTTAGATTTGAAATCTTTTTAATATTTCTGAATTCAAAGCTTCTTCCAAATTTCTTTTTTGAAAATTTTCTAATCACTATTATTTGGAACAGTATGAGATTATGATTACTGTTTTAATTACACTATCAGCTGTTGTGGAGTTCCTGGCCCTGTGTAAACTTTGATCTGCAATCGTTCCCCCCAAAATCTCGTGTTCCTCTCTGGGCATCTCTACCTTTCAATATTTTCAAACGATTTAATTCTCTTGTCCAGTGTAACTTGGGTCGATTTCTAAACTAGAAACTGTTGTGGGTGTCTTGGCCCTGTGTGAACTCCAGTTTGCGATATTTTCCCTGAGTCTCGCGTTCCTTTCAAGTCCTCTCTCCGGGCACTTACGTCAACCAATATATAAATATGTATTTGTTTAATTACAGCAATTTTCAGGGTACATGTAGACATGTACCTTAGTGACACTTAAGATGTCATAGTTGCACTATTTTCTATGAATTTAGTTTAGTCAATCTTTATCCTGACAATCCTGGTCAGGACATTGGGAAAAAGTCATGATAATATTGTATTCTCATTGGTCCTTAACATGTGTGCAAATTTTCAAGTCAATCACATGACTAAGTTGGTGAAATGACCTTGAAAGATTCCTTTGCATTGATAAATTTAGCTTTGTCATTTTTTATCCTGAAGATCCTGATCAGTACATTAGGACGAATTCAAGATATGGCCATCGATCCTTGACATGTGTGCAAATTTTCAAATGAATCAGACGAATCTAAGTTGGTGAAAATGATAAATTTAGCTAAGTAACTTTTTATCCTAGTGATCCTGGTTAGGACATTAGGATAACGTCATGATTCGTATTGTTACTGATCCTTGACATGTGTGCAAATTTTCAAGTCAATCTGACGACTCAAGTTGGTGAAAATTACTTACATTGTTAAATTTGGCCAAGTCACTTTTTTATCCTGATAACGCTGGTCAGGACATTAGGACATACATGATATTATTGCACTGTCATCGGTCCTTGACATGTAAAAATTTTGAAGTCAATCAGACAACTCTAATTTGGTGAAAATTACATTACATTCGTAAATTTAGCTAAGTCACCTTTAATCCTGATGAACCTGGACAGGACATTAGGATAAAGTTATGATATTGTATTGTCTTTGGTCCTTGACATGTGTGCAAATTTTCAAGTCAATCCTATGATTGTAAGTGGGTGAAAATTATGATGAAAGATTTCGTTACATGCATACAGGTGAAGCCAATATAAAGCATGTAAAAAAGCATTTTTAGAAAAAGGTCTCTCTCTCTCTGTGTGTATGTGTGTGCGCGCCCGCGCGTGCATGCATGTCTGTGGACAGCATAACTCAAAAATGAGAAGTCAGTTAAAAACCAAAGTTGGTATTCAAGTTTAATGTCTTTCAAGGATGCGCCATGAAGATTTTGAACAAAATTGTTTCATCCTAAGATACCCTTTGCATGGATAATGTTTCAAAAATTTTGATTTTCTTGAAAATGGCTCCAACAATTTTGATTAAAATGTCATATGTTTGAGATATTTTGATGACAAATGAAATGTTTATCTTGAATTTTCTGGCTATAGCCCCTGTAGCCCTGCTTACTCTGGATGATGTTTGCATAACTGGTAAACCGTAAGAGATAGACCAAATCTTACTACACAAAAAATGGAAATCTTGCTAAAACACACAGTTTATGTTGAAATAAAATTTCTTTTGTAGAGTGAACCATTTCGGAGATATGCCTTGTTATTTGTGTGAGTTTTGGAGAACTTACACTTCTGTCAAATGGAACATCGTTATTCATATTTTTATGTGTTAATCTGCAAAGAGAATGGAATTTGAAAGCTTTAAAAGACATGATTATCGCTCAAACTACTGTATTCCCATATTCTCCTTACACCTAAAAGAAAAACAATAAGATAATATCTGCAAATTTTTATCTCATCTAACACAAAGAAGATATAGGAATAAGTTTGTAAGATTGGTTAGTACAAGAGTAGAGAAAGTCATGTGAGTGCAACACATCAGATTTTTAAAACTTGTTTCCCCCAAAGTGAGATCCTAAAGTACACTCCAGATCTGCTTGGTATAACCTTCTGCCTTGGTCCCGTTTTGATAACTGCAATACGCTTCCCGGGTTGTAAAGGTCAGACACCCTCTCTGTGGCGAGGAGCTTCAGGTGGTGTGCCTGATGGTTTTCTGTCAACTTTAGGGACTTCCGCCTATATCTGTGGCAACAACTTAATGCCTACTCTGTAAAGACTCTGTGGTATTGTCACATGACTTCATGTCAAGGAGAGATCTCACTAGAGAGATCTTTCTCTTTATACAATACATTTTAAGTGACAGAGGAAAACCATTTCCTTCAGAAAACTGAAAAATATTCAATTGTTCATTACAACAAGAACAACTAATGCTAAAATAGTTTGAGAGAGGGACAGTAATACATATTAATTTTTTAATGAATGAGTTCAACAATAACTTTACAATTTGATTACTCATCAAGATTAATAAACGTGAGAAATTGAAATAAACTATTTCATTTTATGCTAAAATAGATTGAGAAAGGCAAGAGAGAGAGAGAGAAAGAAAGAGAGAGAGAGATGGAAAGAGATAGAGAGAGAGAAAGAAAGAGAGAGAGAGAGAGACAGAAAGAAAGAAAGAGAGACAGAAAGAAAGAGAGACAGAGAGAGAGACAGAAAGAAAGAGAGACAGAGAGAGAGACAGAAAGAAAGAAAGAGAGACAGAGAGAGAGGCAGAAAGAGAGACAGAAAGAGAGAGAAAGAAAGAGAGAGAGACAGAAAGAAAGAGAGAGAGACAGAAAGAAAGAAAGAAAGAGAGACAGAAAGAAAGAAAGAAAGAAAGAAAGAAAGAGAGACAGAAAGAAAGAGAGACAGAAAGAAAGAGAGAGAGAAAGAAAGAAAGAAAGAAAGAAAGAAAGAAAGAGAAAGAAAGAAAGAAAGAGAAAGAAAGAAAGAAAGAAAGAAAGAAAGAAAGAAAGAAAGAAAGAAAGAAAGAAAGAAAGAGAAAGAAAGAAAGAAAGAAAGAAAGAGAGGTGGTAATAAATATTAATTTTGTGAATCACTGCTTAAGATATGATTTGAAGCTTTCCTGGCGACGAACATATTCTAGATGCTCTCGGGCTTCGAGCCAGGTGTAGTGATGAAGAGACATTGACGTTTTGGGAGTGTACATCTCTCCCATCTTCAGAATGAAGAAAGATGGGAGAGATGTACACTCCCGAAACGTCGATGTCTCTTCATCACTACACCTGGCTCGAAGCCCGAGAGCATCTAGAACACTGCTTAAGAATATATATTTACAATTTGATTACTTCATTAAAAGTAATAAATGTCAGAAAGCTGAAATAATTTATTAGTTTTTATGCACATTTATAAGTTTTTGCAATATAGTTACTACACTTTAGTGCATAAATGCATGCATATATTCATACAAAATACATTTTTCTTGTGGAGTGAACCATTTCCTTGTTATTTGTTTGAATTTTCCATGAATTATACTTTTCTTAAATGGGAAGTCCTCATTTTTTTATCTCTTGGCCATGCAAAGAGAATGGAATTTCAAAGCCATCACATAGAGACCAGCTTTAAATGATTTGACTATTGCTTAAAGTCTACTGTATTCCCATATTCCTCTTACATCTACAAGAAAATTAGCAATAAGATAACTTTTACTAGGTTTATCTAGAGGAACAATGAGTAGATAGGGGAATAAGCGTTTGTAAGTAAAGTTTGCACAAGAGTAGAGAAAGCATGTGAGTTTAACACATCAGATGGTTTCTTTATCATGGCTTGCCACTTTAGTTGAACAATTCATTCTAATTAGAATATAATATGGTTCAATTTACCCTTACCTTTCCTATAGACTACTCTTAGGGTAGTACCCACAAAATTCATATGGATAGGTTATTTGCATTTCAAAAGAGATCTTTAATAATTTTAACAAACGTGCAATCAGGAAGTTCGTGACAAAATTTATTCACTGACTGTAACATATTTACCATCTATACTATGTACATTTTTCCAATGGTGATATTAGTTAAAAAAGGTATTAAATTTATGACCAAAACGAAGTTCACAATTATAACATGGGACAGATAAATGACATTTACATAGTTCGTAGAATGTATATGACAAAATACTTCCTGTGTAAATGGTACAATTTATTTTAATGCATTTCCAGAACAGTTGAAAGTTCTTAATGGAAACAGAGTTAAATATGAGTTTAAAAAGTATTTAAAAAGCAGATGTGATCATAACTTTGAATTATAGGAGTTGATTAACTCTTAAGATGCAAGCTAGGTCATTTGAAAGGTGAAGCAAGTTTATGGGAGTTTATACTTGTTTATCCTTCTCTACAACCCATTACAATTAGCAAAGGAAGTATTGTATTCCACCCAAGAAGTTGATATTGCAATTTCACCGGAAATGCATGAAGACTCCCTGAATCCAAAAGATGCATTTTTAGAAAAAGGTCCCCCCCCCCCGTGTGTGTGTGAAGAGTGACACTCAAAAACAAAAGCCAGTTAAGCACCAAACTTCCTACTACCTTTACACGGAAATTTTAAAAAAATTTTGATTTTGTAAAAAAATGGCTGAAATCATTTTGATTAAAATACCACGTGTTTAAGAGATTTTCATTATAAATGGAATGTATATCTATAATTTTATGTGGGGCCCTTAAACTCCACTCACTCAATTTTCTGGGAATATTCATCTTCATTATGAATGACTTTTGTATAACTGGTAAACTGTAAGAGATAGGCAAAATCTTAACTGCTCAAAAATGCAGATCTCGTTAAAGCATACAATTTATGCCAAAATTTTTGTTGGAGCTAACCATTTCTGAGACATTTCTTGTTATTGGTTTGAGTTTTCAAATTAAACTTCTCTTTAATAGAAAGTTCTTATTCTCCCTGTACCTACATGGTAATATGTAACAAGGCAATCTCTGAAAATTTTTATCTCAATTAATATGAAGTAGAAAAAGTAATGCAAGTACTACACATCAGAACTTTTTACATTGTTATCTTAATCTGTAAACTACATTGTTGTCTGATTGAACTAAAAAAAAGTCAAAGGTCAAGTTGGAGAAAAAGAAAAGAAACAAAGAAAGAAAAAGCAAGTAAGACTTAAAAAATCTGATGTGTTGTACTCGCATTATTTTTTCTACTCATTTACAAAATCTCCTTATAGAGTTCATTCTGCTATTTAGTTCATGTTAGTAGAGATAAACATTAGTAGAAATTGTCTTACTGCATATTTTCTTGTGGGTACAAGAAGAGTAAGGGAATATAGTGAGCTTTAGGGGAGCTGGTTGCTATGTGACAATATTAAAACTCCATTCTCTTTGCATGACCTAAACATAAAGAATGTATGGCTTCCTATTTGAGAGAAGTATTAGCATTTGAAAATTCAAAGGATTATCTAAGAAATGGTTAGCTCCAGAAACATATTGCATGCTATAACGAGATGTATATTTTCACTTTCTCTACTAGTTACTTATGTAAGAGAGAAAGTATTCTTTCCATCAAAAAGATTATTCAGAGATTTCATCAGAAATATATGCTTTGAGACTCCCTGAATAAAAAAAAGGCAGAGGGATAACACAATATAATTTAGTTCTTCCATATCGCGGGTGAGTTTAGTAATGCTGGGTCTATTCATTATAAAAATATATCACTTAAATAGTTTTCAGGTAAATTTGCATAAAAAAGCTTGTGGCTCAACAGAAATTTCTGAACAGATTTGTTATTTGTTCTTTTCTGTTTATTGCTACATTTTTATATGATTGTAACATGAAATAAATTTTCACCCAAATTTTTGCCACAAATGCCAAAGTTATTTTCCAAGATACAACAAAGTTATGATGATTCAGTCTTTTGTAACAAGGAAAAATCTCAGAATAACAATCCCCACCCTGAACAGCAGCAACAACAACAACAATAACAATAACAACAACAATAATAATAATAATAATAATAATAATAATAATAATAATAATAATAATAATAATAATAATAATAATAATAATAATAATAATAGTAATAATAGTAATAGTAATAATAGTAATAGTAATAATAGTAATAATAATAATAATAATAATAATAATAATAATAATAATAATAATAATAATAATCATCATCATCATCGTCATCATCATCTGTAAAAGATGCTCCTTTGGTGATGGATGTTATTGGTTATGCTACATATTTCGTAATTGTATAGCATGTTCATTGTCCCAGAGGTTGCTAATTGTGGGACCAAACGAACACAAAAGCATTGCAAAGAATTCCATCTTTTATTTTGTTTTCTTTAAATTCAAAAGCAAGTATTATGATAAAACGCTTATTTGAAGTTTAAATCTACATAGTACTGAAAACATTTCCTCACAGTGGGAGAAGAGAAGGAAGAAAGAAAGAAAGAAAGAAAAAAAAAAAAAAACAAGAATTTTACAGAATGCATACTCTTGTATTTTTAGTACATAACCGCAAACCGTAAAAGTGATATGCATTACAGCATTTTGGTCGTACAGAACTATAATCCACCTTACATCGCTGGATTAAAATGTTATAGTAAAATGGAAAAATAATTGCACTAATTTGATCCAACCTTACCTGCAAATATATACACACTCCTAACCTTTTATATAAAATTCATTTTTAAACGTATTTATTGGCGTTTCTATCAGAGTTTTAAACAGTACGTCTCTTTACATGACCACGACATTTCCACTTCACACACTGCACGAAATCATTGATTTAGAGCGAACCATTCTAGCTAGCTTACTTCACAAACATCATTTGAGAAACACCTGCTCATGATGAGAATTTCCCACGGCCCCTTTCCCACGCAAGTCGTTGCCTGCCAACTTCATGGTACTAACTTTTCCTAAATCTTACTCGGTAGTCACTAAACCATCATGATGCTTCAAAAAAATCCTCACAAGATTACACATGTTTAGAAATGGTGCAGCTTTTCTTCGGCGCTTTGTGATTGTAGAATTGCAAGGATATGACCTTAATTATAATTTGAAATATATTATGTAAACGCAACACATCACATGTTAGACTGAGCGGAGAACTGAAGCGTGGCCACTCCAGCGGATATACAGACTGCACCAAATATTTAGAACAGTCTGCTGTTAAAAAGTTGACACAAAATAGAATGGTTGCATGTCAAATCATTTCATATAGGTTTAGAATAATTACTGTGATATGTTGCAGCTCAAATTAGTGAGGATCTCGATTAAGTCTGTATAGTTTGATATGCAAGCATTTTCTTTGGATAGTATTGTACCGTACGAACCTCGAGCATAAATTTATCATACCAACCTCAACCTGTGACATACCTCGAAACGGACACTTAAGCGTGGGAACCAAAAATATCGAAGTATATAGAATCTATAATACAAGATACAACGGAAGAAAAGCGAGAGAAAGAAGTGAAGGACAAAACATACTGGCTTACGAAGACACGCCAAAATGATAAAACTGCTGGAAATTCGAATTTGAGGATCTGAAGTTCAGAAAATGTCTGGGCATTTAATTCTTTACATGAGCATTGGTATTTGAAAATCTTTCTGTCGGAAAACTAATAGTCCATGAAGCGTGAAAGGTAATCTCAGAATTCTCTACGTTGGCAGTACGGTAGTTTTAATTTATAATGCGTTTAAAGGATATAATCGAGATATCAGTTTAAGAATATTGGTTGTCATTACGTCAAAGTATTGGGTGCATTTAAATGTAGCTACTAGTAATTATGTTTATGTAGATTAGTTTACTGTTTTAATGCATTTGCTGTCTTACAATGAAAACATCAGATTGAAGGAACCGAATATTAAGTCATTCCAAACCAACACATGGTTTAAACCTGAAATTGCCCACCTCGTTGACCAACATGATTGACAAGATGACGAGCCAACTCACAAAAAAGAACAGCAATGTCACGCGTTAAGCTTCAGCTGATGGTATGCAGTTCTTCTCCTTCCCCCTCTAAATTGTTTTGGTTTTATTTCCCATGGGAAAATAACAAGTACAAGGCCAAGCAACTAGGTTTGTTTCCCAAGGCACACTTCCTCTCTCCTCTCACATGCTTCCTCTCACATTTATAGAATGAATGACATGAAGTAACTCTGATACTCTAGGTACATTGTGTAACTGTGCATTTTTACTATTACAGGTTTTAAGTTTCATTTGCTGAAAGTGTGGAGATGGGTGTTCATGGATTATGGAAGCTCTTGGAGCCTTCAGGAAAACCTGTACCACTTGAAAGATTGGAAAATAAAGTGCTTGCTGTTGGTATCCTTTTGTTGGCTCTTATGCTTTTGTGAATGCATGTGGATTTGTACACCTACATTTAAAGCATAAGTGAAAGCTTTAACAGAACAGGTCAGGTTAGGGCATTTAGCATTTGCTAAAATGCATTTTGCAAAGATTATTAAAACCTGTCACAGTTGATTCAAGTAAGAAAGAAAAAATAAGAGAGCATTAAACAGGTATAAGAATTTGTTTTAATCTTTGTAGTGTGTTGTAGGGTATGAGCTACTAACTGCAAGACTTACTCGATTGTAGTGAGAATAAAGAAAGAAAAACAATACTGATGCTTTGGGTTACACTTCATAATCACACAGTTTTAGTAAAGAATTGTAAAATACACTTGTACCTCTTCAAATCTTCTATCTTTTTTTAATTTCTGATTGTTAGTTTCGGTTGTGGAATTCTACAGTGAGCAATGCCCGGGAATAGTGAACACATTGTATAATGTAATGTATAATGTGTTCATCACCAGATATATAACAAAGAAGTAAAACATACATTGTTTATGATTACAAGCTCATGCAGGGTGAAGAACAAGCTCATACAGGGTGAAGAACTTGAGTAAATATAAATAGTAAGTTGTTAAATGCAGCATTTGTACAACAAGGGACTTTTAAAAATGTTAACAATTTTCCTTCATTGTGGAATACTAATTGCAATATTACGTAAAAGATCTTTTAAATCTTGTATCTTTGGGGAAAACAGTGAAGTTATTTATGTGTGCAATTAGGGAGTTTTTATTACTCTAACTTCTGCCTCTGTAGTGCAATTTGTATTATGCCTGCCTCTGGTGTGGAGGATCCGGGGTCGATCCCACGTACCAGCATGGAATTTTTTCCCCCTGGGAGGTCTGATATGGGGTGCACTCAGCCTTGTTTGGTCCATGAGGGGCCAATTGAGGAGCTATCTTGATAGAAAGGTAGTGTCACTAAATGTTCAAGTAGTCACCTTATGGTCGGGGAGTCCGTGTGGTGAACCCCGCCACCCCCAACCTGCACTCCTCTGTGGCCTTGGCTGGGGCTGGATGACACAGCGGCTGGGCAACAAGGGTACTCTCTGTAAAGGGGACGCCCTAGGGATTATTATATTATTATTACTCTAACTTCACTTTCTACACCAGACCTTACTGGAACATATTTCGGAGACTGTTGTCTCCATCCTCAGCCTTGATTCACTTCCTCCTGTGACATGTAGATGGCATTTTGGCTGGATGTACTGTACACTGAGATCCCTTTCATATGGAACATCAGAGTTTAACAAATTATGTTTATTTTTGTGTATGAATAACTTTTCCCAGATCAAGAGTTCTGGTGGTTTCCTAAGGGCCTTTAAAAACTTAGGTTTTTCTTTCAGCTGACCAGTAGGGCTTGGATATTTATGATTTAAAAGCTATTGAAATATGCATGCATTTATACTGCAAAAATTATCACAATATGACCTAAAATCCTGAAAACAAGACCTAAAACCTAAAATAAAAAAATGCAGTTACCTGGAATAGTTACATATGAAATAATCCAAATCTCTCTTAACTTAAATTTTCAGCAGAATTGCACATGCACATCACATGCAGTTTCAGATGGTTAAACTTGAAGAATCTTTAGTTGTCAACAAGTAGAACAAGTAGCTAGAGAAACTTCTTTGTACATCACATTGTGCAGAAAGAAGGGGAAAATAAGGAAAATCATTTGTAGAAAGTTCTGGTTCATTTTCATTGACTTCTACTTCTTTGCCACTTGTGCTTCTTACACAGTGTTGTAAATGCAGGATTTCTTTCAGGCACACAATGTATTTTTACCCTAACCTTTTCAACTACTTTGCCCTGTGCACTCAATATCTCACTTTCAGTTTCCTTGAAAATGTTTAATGCAGCACACAATTTCATGTCCACAGTTGTAAAGGAAGTGATGGACTTTAATTTTACGGAGAAATTGGATTTTATGTAGGCTAAGTTTTTTTTGAAATGGTGATTAAAAACAGTTGTGCATATTTGATTGAAGATGAATCATTTCGTCAAAGCTCCCAACTAGTTAAAATGGGCTAAGGGGGAAAGGGAAAAGGCTATGAAGTGATGTTTACAAAAATATTTGAAGTGTTAAATACTACATAAAATATGTTTAAAATTGTGCTCTATTCATATATTTGCTCAAAATATGGCGTAACATTAAAATGTGGTCAAGTATACATTTATATGACCAATGAAAGTTGATTTATTGTGTTCACAAATGTTGGAAACTTGCTTAAATTAATTTAGATTAGGAAAAATAAACCAGGATAGAAATATGACACATCATACAAATCCGAGCACTACTGGTCCTTTGTTTATACTTCACATTTCTCAAGTGTCCTTTAAATCTTGTGTCAATGTTCCTCTTTTTTTCCCTATGTATAGCATTTTGCTATCTTTATATCCAATTTCATAAATACCAGAAGCTTTTCCTGTTTGTTTATTTTGCCACTCTGTATAAGCATGAAGACTTAAAATGGCTACCCCAGAGCCAGGAATTCAGCCTTGAACTGTGAGCTGCCTCAGTATCCTCTAGTTATAATAATGTTAAAAGATAATTTTGTTAGCTTTTCTAATTAAAAAATCTTGAATGGAGTAATGGAGTATTTTTATATTAGTACTTTAAAAAGTTGATTGGAGTAATGTTATTCTGTTGTATTATTACTATAAAAATTTACAACTTTTCCTAGTTGCAAAGTTTGATTGAAACATTTTCCATATTTCTCTGGTTTCTATTTTTGAAAATAATTTGTTCCCACATGGACAGCTCTTGTTCTTTTGTTACGTGTTTGAAGAGCTTCAGTTCTGGCTTTATGTTGTGGTTTTTTTGTCCAAAAGTGAGTGGCAACTGCTGATTTTTCCAGCTGTTTATTTTTTACATTTCTAAGGTGTTCCTTGGATCTTATTTCTAAATTTCTTTTGGTTTTTCCTATATACACTTTATTACAGTCACTGCATTCAATTTGGTATATGCCAGATTTTTTATTAGGTTGAGTTTGAGTTCAGTAGATTTTTAATGGAGTGGTGTTAGCTGAATGTTCTGTTCTTTGAAAACTTTTTTGAATTTTTCGAAGGCCTAAGGATGGAATGTGAATTTTTTGGATGATATTTTTGTTTCTGCTGCTGTGAGTACTATTAGTGCTACATGAAAAGAATGAACAGTTATTGCCTTAATGGAGAGTTGAAAGATTATGTTACAACAAATGTAGTGTTTTGTTCTAGACAAAAACTCTTCAGATGATCATATGAGAAACACAAACATTAATTTAATACAAGCTTTGATTTAATATAATAAAAAAATATGTTATTACCATATAACAGTGCATATTAGGAAATTGATAACATAACATTGCAAGAAAAAAAAACACCTTTATTTATCTCAAAGTGCAAGTACATCATGAAGTATAGTACAATAATTTGAATACGTAGCAGTATTGTAACTGCATTCATAGGGGTAAAAAAATTTTCCATTTTCTTAGACTTGTGAAAAATGTTTGACTGTATAAATATAGATATTTTGTAAAGAAAGCTAGAAAACAAGGGAGTTCGGAGATTAGGAAAAAATGGGATCAGTACATATCTGAAAAATAGAGCTCATTGTGTTAAACTGCAGGAAAAAGGATGGAACAATAGAAAAATAAAATAATAATTTTATGAAACTGTTAAACATGGGGTGCTGCAAGGTTCTAGTGTGGTCCATTTTATATTTGATGCACTTATATGCATGACATACTCGAGCTTATATAAATCAAAGGAGGCTTTGTTCTTAGGTATGCCGATGACATAAACTTAATAATTACGGGCAAAGCAGTGAGTGTAGTGAAAGCAAAAGCACAATCTCTACTAAAACTAGTACAACAAAACAGTGACTGAGGTGGAAGCAACAGCAAATTTGCTTTTGAAACTAGTGAAATAATATACTAGTTTTGATATGGTGTCAAATATTAAAGCATATCCTGGATACATTTTGAATGTGGAAGGAGCTCCACTAAACTTGAAACACATTGAGGAATTATCTCAGAAACAACATTTAATGACTTTCTAGAAGTGAAAATTCAAATAGCTGAACTAGGAACGATGTATAATTTATATAACCAAAAAATAAGGGAATTAATTTAATTAAACAAATAAGGAACACAGTAGATAAAGAAACAGTCAAGGCAATTTATTATGCTTTCATTTATTCACATATAAATTATGGAATTACTCTAGGGAATATCACATCAACAGAGACGGTAAAGATTTTTAAAATTAGAAATAAAAGAACTCATCTGTGATCTAGAAGGTAGCATGCTAATCTCCAAATCCAGATGTCCTATGTTTGATTCCTGACTGGAGGTGGGAATATTTTTTTAGCCAGAATTATTCCTTATGTTCTCCCTAGAGTTTGAAGTATAAATGAGAGTGTGAATGTGGGTTTGAGTTTAATATAATGACCAAAAGTAGAAACTACCCAAAGATTAATACCACTGGGAATGTGCACCACCGACAAAATGTGACATATGGCATTTGTGTGGATTGATTTTTAAAAATTATATTTGACTAGTTCGTTGCATGAATATTACATAAAAGTATAAAAAATATTGTACTACTAAGTAAAGATGAGCACAGAAATAACAGTATTCATACATGCTTAAGCAACAATAATTATAAACTCTTAGTTATTCATTAAATGTTTATAATGTCAGACGCTTGGGGACAAAATTATTCAGTAAATTGCTTAAAGTAATAAAAGCCATTAATAATAGCAAGTGCACTTTAAAAGCTGTAAGAAATATGGGGGGAAGCAAAAAACCTTAGAACGGCCTGCATGATGTTTTGCCTGTCCATTTTGTTGGCACTCGTTGCCATCTGTCGCTATCATAGAAAGGCTCGGATGAAACCATATAACATTTTTAAAACTACTTTTAAAGGCTTTACTTACCAACTTTATGAAAAGAGATGCTGAAACTGGTCACTGTTGTTGTCCATCATTTTTGGCAGCTTTTTAGGAAACTATCCATCACTTGCTGTAGTTCACATTGAGGTTGTGAACGTCTGTCTTATATATGCACTTTATGTTTTAAGTTACCCAGAGATAGAAATCACAGGGTTAGGTTGGGGACCACAAATCTCTACTAATAATTCTGTCCTGAAATACACTTTCAGTTGTTCTCATGAAAAGATTGGCTGTATGAGCTGTTGTGGAGACTTGTTGAAAAAAGGAAAACTCACGCTCCCTGACTGTTAATTCTCTTAAAATATGAGGAGGGTGGGGGACAAAATTGTATTAATGTATGTATGGGTGTCAACTATTGACTTGAAAAAATTGGCCATATAACTCAGAACCTAATATTGCTCATGAAGTAACCCTTCATATCGAAACATTTTGTGTACAGTGTGCTGTTGTTTCTCAGAGCACCAATAAGCGACTTCTATCTCTGGGCTAACTGAAAACATAAAGAGTACAAGACAAACGCACACACCCTGGAAGAACTAAAACAAAATATCTGCCAGGAAATTGCCAGCATTTCTCAAAGTGAACTACAGCGATTGATGAATAGTTGTCTAAAGAGGTGCCAAAAAGTATGTATGGATGATGACCAGTTACAGCCCTTCTTTCATAAAGTTGGTCAGTAAAGTCTTGAAAAGTAGTTTTAAAAATGTATGGTTTCATCTGCACCATTCTATGATTGTGCCAGATGGCAATAAGTGCCAAGGATGCCGACAGACAAAACACTGTGCAACCTGTTTGGAGGTTTTTGCTCTTCAGGTACTTAATTGAAAACACTTTTTATGGTCTGGAAGAGTATAAATGCAGAAACTGTGTAAACTGATCAGTAAATATGTTTGCAAACCTGATATGTCCTTAGGTATGTTCGTAAAAAATTAATACATTGAGTTGTGAGCAAATTAATGTTGCAGTAGTAGGTATGCTCATTGAATATAACCAATAGTAAATTTTTTTAAACCTCCAGGCTCTGCATCGCTAAAAAGTACACTGAAAGAACTACAATTTTTATCATGTACAGACAAGGACTTGGTACTATTGGAAATGATCCCCTTATTTGGAGTTACATATGTTCCATGATAAAACTGCAATATATGATTTGGAATGATTCTGATATGAATCTTTTCTCTAGTAATACGACACTTACAGTCTCTTAATCAAACATGTACTTAAAATCTTTCCTCACCTAAAATTGTATTTGAAAGTAAAATAAAGTAGTGGTGTTTGTGAGAAATGGTCATAAACACATCTTTGCCCGTGCATTTGTGTGAGACATTTTAAAGAATCTCTGCATTTTTTTCCTTTAAAATTTTTTGAAGTTTAGGTTGCTTACATTGAATATTTTACAAACCTTAGCAGGAGTACACAGATATGTCCATTTGGTTGCACCAGCTGGTTAAAGGCTACCAGGATTCAAGAGGGAATCCTTTACCCAATGCACACCTCCTGGGACTGTTTCATCGAGTCTGTAAACTTCTCTTCTACAAGATCAAACCTGTGTTTGTGTTTGATGGAGGGGTACCCCAGCTTAAGAAACAAACTATTGTAAGTTTCTCATGACCCCGGGCGTAATTAAAGCCAGCTCTGGGCCATTCTATAACACACTTCCTGTCATTGTGTGAGAATTGAATTATCATAATTACACTTGTAGACTTGTGGGAACCTGGCAAACTATTTCCTTATTCAAATGTGAAATTTTCTCATCCTTGCTTCTCATTTTCTTTATAGTAGCTATATTTTCTTACAGGTTGGCATTTTTTGCAGAAAAATGTATACAACGCTATTGCCCTGATAAATTTTATTTGCAACCCACGTGGCTTAGGTGGTGTAGGTGTAACACTTTTGTTCTTATCATAATGAGAGGAAGTAATGGCTAAAACAATTGTTATTATTATGAATTCTTCAGTTCTTTATTAATTCATTAATTAATTCTGGGAAATAACCTGAACAGCTAAATGACACATAGCTGATCTTTCATAAGTAAGGAATAATACAAATAAAACTAAAGTTAATTTGTTTTTAAAAATGCTCAATGCTCATACATGTCAAATTTAATATTTTGATTGGAAAATTTTACAAAAAGAAAACAAAATGTTGGACATTATTGAGGTATTTATTAATTGTTTATTATTGTACAGGTATGATGTTATCAACAACATTAAGAGTGCAACATTTATTTTTTCATTTTTTATGAAAGGTATCTTATCTTGTGAAAGTTTATAGTATTTAGTTGCATGAACAATTTAATTTGTTCCATACAATTAGCAATTCTTACATTTGTTTGTATCAGTGTCCCAACCAGTGGTAAAATGGCTAACCAACAAATTTCAATAATTGCCAAAATTTGAATCATTAAGCACTAAAATTCCTTTGAATTAACAAAAAACTGATGATTGCACTTACATGACTTCCTCTACTCTTGTACAGTCTCATCTTATAAATGTTTGTTCTTTCTGTTTCATGTTAATCCAGATAAATATTTGTGGAAATTATCTTATTGCATATTTTATTGTAGGGACAATGGGAGTAAAATACAGTACTTTCAGTGATAGTAAAATCTTTAAAGAGCTAGTCATTATGTAATGACATTGAAATTCCATTTGCTTTGTATGACTAACAGCAAAGAAATATGAATTACTTATATTTGAGTATAAGTATTTTGAAAATTCAAAACAATAATGATTATCACAGAAATGGTTAACTCCATAAAAAGTTTGACATAAACTATGTGCTGTAATGATGTCTACATTTTTACTTTCTCTACTGGTAAGTAGGGGAAGTATTGTATTTCACCCAAAAATTCAATGTTGAGATTTCACCGGAAATATATGTTTTGAGACCCCCTGAATCCAAAAAAAGCATTTTTAGAAAAAGGTCCGTGTGTATGTGTGTGCCTGTCAGTCTATGGACAGCATAACTCAAAAACAAAAAGTCGGTTAAAAACCAAATTTGGTATTTAAGTTTAATGTCTTTCAAGGATGCGACATGAATATTTTGAAGAAATATTCCTAAGCTACCCTTTGAAAATTTTGGTTTTCTTGAAAATGGCTCTTAACGATTTTGATTAAAATGTCATATGTTTGAGATATTTTTATGACAAATGAAATGTATATCTTGACTTTTCTGGCTATAGCCCCTGTAGTCGTATTTACTCTGGATGACTTTTGCATAACTGGTAAACCGTTAAGAGATAGACCAAATCATACTATACAAAAAATGTAGATCTTGCTAAAATACATATTTTATGTCTAAATAAATTTTCTTGTAGGGTTAACCATATAGGATATATTCCTTGTTATTTGTGTGAGTTTCAGAAAACTTTCGTGAAATGGAACATCGTTGTTCATTTTTTATATAGGTGTGCAAAGAGAACGGAATCTCAAAGCTTTAAAAGATTTGACTATTGCACAAAGTCTTCTGTATTCTAATATTCCCCTTGCACCTACAAGGAAACAAGCATTAAGATAAATTGTACAAATGTTTATCTCAACTAACACAAAGAAGATATAGGAATAAGAGTATGTAAGAATGGTAAGTACAGGAGTAGAGAAAGTCATGTGAGTGCAACATATCAGTAAGATTTACCCATTATGCATTCAGAATGGAGAGGACTTGAGAAACTATTCCCAGAAAATTCAATGTATACATTTCATCTGAGATGAAACTATCTTAAACATATGATTTTAGCTGTTTTGAGAAATGCAAATTTTTTGAAAATTAGTTTGTAATGATGGGATTTATTGAAAATCTTCATGTTGCATTCTTGAAAGATGCTGAACTTAAATACCAAGTTTGGTTGTAACAGAATGAGTCAGACTAACTTTACACAAACCTTCACTTACTTCTTCAGCTTTCTCTTGTGCCTCACAGCATCAAGCTTTCTATCCATTTCTTATACTCCTGTTGATCAACCATTCCTTGTCTTCTTTCTGCCACATGTCTAACATGACTCTCCCATTCCAATCTTGGTCTTCCCCTTGTTCTTTTCCCCTACAGCTCTTGTTTTAAATATCTGTGTTGTTTTTCTGTGTTCGTCATTCATACCAAAAGTCATTTCTTTTTAGTATTAGTTATTCCTAATATCTGTAACTATATTTTTCCATTTCTTCTATTATCTCTACCTCTTTTCCTGTTAGTGATGTTATATTCCATGTACCAATATCCATTGTCCTTGTACTGCCTTTTCGTTTCCTTATAATCCATCCAGCCATTCCTTGAATTCTCTGAATCAATAGGATATCCACCAAGCGGGTGATTAGCCCTGTGATGGCTTCACCAGAGTCCCATTAGCCTGGCTTTTCACAGTTCTTGTCAGGCCTTCTCAGCCACCATAGTGGTCCTGGGACACAATAGTCATGCTGTACATCACCCTGACGAGCAGTCCGTTACTTTACAAGTTACCACCTGCCACGAGGACATCAGGGTTGGACTTTGGGAGGCCTTTGCTTACTAAGTTTTTAAAACTGGAACATTTTCGAGGGCAGTCATCTATAGCTATTTTCACATCATGAAGGCACAATGGGCTCTTATAGATCATGTTATTCTTATGGAAGAATCAGGTGCGCCGTTGCCAAGTTTGCATGTTTTCAAACGTGACTAAGATAAAGTTGTTGTTGTTAGCTAATGCTGGATTTCTGACAACGAAGTCATTAATCCTCTTGCTCTCCAATATTTTTCACTGATGAATGGGGCATTAGAAGTGGCCGGGCATATTTGAAGGTGGCCTCGATCCATTTCCTCTTGCAGATCACATAGAGGACAGAGTGGTGAAGAATATATCCCAATTCTGTTAAAATGTTTTGCCAGACAATCATGTCCTGTAATCAACCTGAAGGTTGCAACTGCTGTTTTTTGAGGATACTCAGGAATTACTGTTTGAATGTTTGGTAGTTCCCATCTTTTATACTTTGATTTTTCATAGTAATATTTTGCAATAATTTTTTTGAACTCAGAGTTGACTAATCTTTTAGCTGCATAAAATGGTAGATTAACTATAGATTTTTGTACACTGCTGGTACCCTTTTTTGCAAGAAAATCAGCTTTCTCATTACCACTCGGTTACTAAGATAAAGTATGAACATGCATTTCAGTGTAAAATGTGTCAAAGAATACTATGGTATGCACGATAAACCTTTTATGCAATTTTACATTTTTTAAAATAATAAAATGTAAAATTTTGTTGAAAGCAGATTTTTTAACATCTTTCTCGCTCCGCACGTTTAAACATGGTTTTAAACCGAAATAATTGCAATGAAAAAAATCTGGATTATTCGCTTGCTTTTGTAGGCCACATTAGTATTTAGATTATATCAATATGTCAAAACGTATTTTTTAAAAAAAATAAAGTTTAAAGCAAAGTGTTAGGATTCTTCGTTTATACAGTGGAAAATGTCGTCGCTGGCTAATTCTTGTTCTGTAGGTCCACGTAAAAGCTTCCAGCAACAGAGTTGTCAAGGAAATAATGAAAATATTTTTTATATAAATATAGAACATCTCCAGTAACAAGCCATCCATAATTCACCATTTAAAGGCATATGTTTTTAGCGCGCAAAGTACATGGTCAACAACACCCGGTTCTCCTGTCTTGCAGATGATGGAAACCAGATGTGTAGCAGTTGAAGGGCCGATAAGGGATTGTACTTCAGTGGAGGTTTTCAATAGGTTTCGGGAATTTGAGGTGTGAGCGAGTTTTACAAGTTCTATGGTAATCGTGTGCATTGCAGTTAAGTTATCAGTGCGCATTGGATCGCAGAGGAAAAGGCAAAATTATTAAAAGTGGCGAGTGAAAAACAATTCTTAGGGTGTATGATTATTTAAAGGAAAAGAACCCCGGACACAGTGACTTGTTTATTGTTACTGAACTTTATAAGGCGACTGGTATGAGTAGGCGTACATTTTTTAGATTAAGAAAAGAATGTAAAAAGGGTCCCATCACTACACTGCGAAAAAGAAGACTACATACAAAACCAGCAGGAATGTGAAATATAATGATTTTGTATGCAGTTCTATACGACGCAAATTTCATGAATTTCTGTTTTCAAAATATTCCCCCTACAATTCTGTCTGTGTTGAAAAAGGTCAATGAGGATGAGGACTTGCCAAATTTTAAATATTCAACCTTTTATCACTTAGTGAAGGAAATGGGATTTGATTTTGAAAAGAGGAAATAAATCGCATATGATTGAGAGAAGTGATATTATAGTGTGGCGGCATTCCTATTTACGGAAACTAAAACAATTCAGGAAAGAGGGAAGGAAAATCGTGTACCTTGATGAAAGTTGGGTAAATGTAGGGCACACTGTATCAAAAGTTTGGAAGGTTAGGACTATAAGAACTCCTAAAGAAGCACTTTTGGCCCGGTTATCCACTGGTCTTATAGCACCTACTGCTCGTGGACCACGATTTGTAATGTTGCATGCGGGTGGTACCTTGATGAAAGTTGGGTAAATGTAGGGCACACTGTATCAAAAGTTTGGAAGGTTAGGACTATAAGAACTCCTAAAGAAGCACTTTTGGCCCGGTTATCCACTGGTCTTATAGCACCTACTGCTCGTGGACCACGATTTGTAATGTTGCATGCGGGTGGTACGATGGGATATGTACAGGGTGCAAAACTTGTCTTCTTGGCGAAAAAAGGTTCTGCTGATTATCATGATGAAATGGACAGCAATAGATTTGAACAGTGATTCAGGAACCAACTATTGCCCAATATATAACTGGGAACAGTCATTGTTATGGACAATGCCTCCTACCATGGTAGGAAAGTAGAGACTCTCCCAACTACAGAATCCCGTAAGGAAAACATACAACATTGGCTGATATCAAAACATATCCCCTACTTGGATGATTGCCTTAAAAGAGAATTGCTGACTATTGTGAATTCTGTGCGAGATAATTATAGTGCCACTGTTATAGAGTCGATTGCAGAAGAACATGGAGTAATTGTTTGTAGGTTGCCTCTGTAGCATTGTGAATTAAATTCTATAGAAATGGTATGGAGTCAGCTAAAGGGACATGTTGGGCAATATAACATTACATTTAAGCAGAAGGAGATGGGACGTTTAATAGACAATGGTTTTGAATCAGTCACCCAAGATCAGTGGTTAAATTACTGCAAACACGTTGAAGGGATAGAAGACAATGTGTGGAAAGCAGATCAGCTACAGGATGTTATTGAGCTTCTAATCAATAGGTTAACCAGCAGTTACTCCAGCAGTGACTCCAGTTCTTGTGAGGACAGTGAACAGGCCAACCAGGACTCCTCTTTGGGTGTTGAACCCATGTCCGATTAAGGTAACATCATATGTATTATATTTAGGTCAAATGTAAAGTGCTGACAGTTATTAAGAGAGTGCAATAAATTGAGGCATATTACTAGAAATTAACTGAAAAATATATAATAATTTGAAACTGTCCTTGCAATAAATGGCATTTGTGCAATTATAAATTAAATATACCTATACAGCATGGTAGTTCTATAAACCATGTAGGTACATGCATCTTTGCAAGCACTCATAACAGGGGTTTTGCCAGAGACGGGAAGGCTTACAGGGAAACAAAGACACAACCTAACGGTATTTCCTTCCGGCCTGGGAGGTTAATAACTTTTAGGTAAGGGTTGTTCCCAGATGTGTGGGAAAATCTGCTGAAATTATTAAAAGTGGCGAGCGAAAAATAATTCTTAGATGTTTGATGATGCTGATGCTGCTGCTGGTGGTGGCGATGGCGATGGCGGTGGTGGTGGCGATGATGATGATAATGATGATGATGATAATGTTGATAATAATGATAGTCATGATAGTAATAATAGTAGTAATAATAATAATAAACCTGGTTGTAAGCAAAAATGGCATTAAATTCTCAAACCAGTTCGTATTTCTCCTGGTAAACCATAAAGGCAGTCTCACATCAGAGACAAATTACCCCAATGGTGACTTACTATTGTAAGTACTTTATATCCCAGGATTAAATAACCTTCAGTTTGTCACAATAGCTCAGTGGTAGAGCAGCCGCCCGGTAAGTGGAAGGTCTGTGGTTCAAATCCCAGTTGTGGCATTGAATTTTTAAGTTCCAGTTCTACCTCTCATACAAAGCATTGTTTATTTCTTGTGGTTTCAATGGAAATGTTTCACATTAATTGCAGTCCTTCTTGCAGTTAGAAGAAAGTCTCAGACAGTAACCAACTGTCCTGAGTAGTCTATTTAGGGATGAGAATCAATAGAAAAACGAATCATCGTATTGCATGACAATCAATGATGATATATTTCTCTGGCCAGGAATTCTTGAGATGTTGCACTTGTCTTGTGATGGCCATTTTGGTGGATCTAGATGCAGCCAACTGGGACCTTCCCACGATAACTCACAGTCTTAAAGAAGCATTGGTTGTATTCCTCGTGATGCAAGATCCGCTGACTTGTGCTTGATCTTACATTCCACCAATGGAGAGCTGGTAAGATGTCTTGAATCTCTGCTACTCTGTTTGCGACTAATGTCTTCCATTTTGTGGAATATGCACATAGTCAAGCCAGTACAATTTCTGAATCTGTCCAAGCTGCACATTATTAGAGGCTGTACGTAGGGATGCAAGTAATTTCTTGACAAGATGAGCCGAAGTTAGGGCATCACATAATTCCAGACGGGGAATAGAGACCTGTTTCAGGGGTGCAACTCTTGATTTTGCACACAGAAGTCCCACTAGGACCTTGCCTTCCTGATTCACAGATCATATGTACATGGAAGCCCCATAGGCAGTCTGGGAGGCGTCACAGAAACCATGTATCTCAACATTCTTCAGTGCTCCTTCAGCAAGGACGAAGCATTGAATGTTGAGGTAGTTGAGCAAGGGTATTTGCTGATGTCAATCATTCCAAGTATCGAGCAAGTTCTCTGATATTGGTCATCCCATCCTGCTCCTTCTTGCCACAAGTGCTGCATGAACACCAGAGAACGACAACAGGAGTTATTAGCTCAAGTGGGTCAAATATCGATATGATTGATAAGACCTTGCGTTTGGAGCAATGGAGATCTCTTGCATTTTCAGTCATCTCGCAGCTGATTCTGAACTGATCTGTCGAAGGATGCCAAGTCAGACCTAATGTCCTGACTATGTTGCTGTCGCATCAGTCGGTGACTGTGTTCCCTTAAATTCTCTGGAATTGACTCCGGTAATTCTGGACTATTTGTGCACCATTTTCGAAGTGAGAATCCTCCAAGCTGAAGAAGGGTTTGAAGTTCGACTCGTAGCCTTAAGCCTTGCTTTCCTCCAATCTGAAAACTGAACTGAACTAGAACTTAAGATTTTTCAGTTGAGTGTCACGTGTTCATGAATGTGTGCATTGTTATGGAAATGCTTTCCTCCGGCCGAGAACTGAACTGAACTAAACTGAAAACTAAATTCATTTGTCACTAGGTTTTTCAGTTATCCACCAGAAATATAGGCAGCGAAAATTACGGTGGCAGTCGTTTTTTCAGTTTAGTTGAACTTGAGCAAGCTGAATAGGTGTTCTGTGATCAGAAGTGAGTTTATAATAGCAATATTGTTTTGTTTACTTGCAAGTTTGGGCAAGATGAATATAAAGCCTAAGTTCTCGTACCTGGAAGAGGAAAGGATTATTGATTTTGTTCTGCAGAATGAACTTCTATACAATCTGCAGCATGCAGAGTATAGAGATAGTGAAAAAACAGGCTGTGGAAGGAACTGGCAGAGGAATTAGGAAAGACAAAAAACCCATTTTTAGACCTTACATTTTTATGTATTTAATGCATTTTATTCATCATGTGCTTTCAATACAGAAATATCAGTTTTGTCAAATCAAGTAATATAATAATACATAATGAATCAACACAGAGCCATGTAATATTGAGATGAACATGAATACATATCTATGTAATAATATTAGGTAAAATATGTCTATTGCATTATGTTCATAGTCACTGTTTAAGCTATTTGTCCACTAAAGGTAAAAGCAAGGTACATATATGTAAAAAAAGTGTTATTATGCTTATATCTGTAAAATATGTAACAATGACATGTCATATGATAGCTATGGTTCTAATTGATGGACCTTTATCCTTTTTAGTTATGTATAAGCAAAGGGAAAGAATATGTATTTACATAAAAATCCTAGCTCTGTTTAATAAGAAATGTGTATTATGATTGTCCTTCAGGTGCCTCATAACCTAAATCTCATAGGTACCTTCTGAACTACGATTTGCAAACATGGGATGTACCTCAGAGCGTTTTTCACTACTTTGCTCATTATCAGTTAGTTCATCAACCAGGATAAACATCAAAGTATCCAACTCCAACTCACTTTCGTCACTATCATGCAGCTTTCTCAACCACATTTCAGTCATTATACTCAATGGTATGGTGTTTTCAGTTTGAGTTCTAGTTCAGTTCAGTTTTCAGATGGGTGGAAACCAAGGCTTTAGAGCTTCTTCTAGAGTCTGTGCTTCTGAAATGCAGTCCTCCACGAAAAAATCGTGGTGTAAAATTGAAGCTGCTGTAGGGAATGTAGTAGCTTCCTCTATTGCCAGCTGTTCAAGACATTGTGTGGCCAAATAAGCTGCCGATGACATGCCATAAGTAACAGTTGTAGGAGTGCAAGTCTTTAGTTCATTCTGAGGGTTTTCTTGCCATAATATACATTGGAATGGTTAATGCTTGGGATCTACTTCACTTGTCGGTACATCTTTTCTACATTGGCTGTGAAGGCCAATTTGTGCATGCGAAAGCGTATAATCAATGAGCATAAGTCATTGTACAGTTGGTCCCACCAGCAAAATATCTTTCAGTGCCACACTATTATCTGTTTTGGCTGATGCATCAAAAACAACTCTTGTCTTCGTTGTGCTGCTTGACTGTTTGCGAACAGTGATGAGGTATGTAGTATTTCAGTTCTTGTGATGTGGAGTTCAAATCAAGTTCGACCATGTGTCCAAGGGCCTCATATTCTCCCATGAAGTTAAAATAATCTTGATGAAGATGTGCCTTGAGTTGCATAGGTTTCTTTCTTTCTTCATGGGCAGCTCTACAATGTACCTTCCATTTTTGTCTCTTACAGCAATACTCTTGAAGTGTTCCTCACACTCCCTGTGTTCTGGAGAATGTGTTACATGACTACTTCCTCTAGGGCCCAAAACCTTTGAATTTGGGTTTCTAGGTTGTGGTCGGATCTAATGAAGAGTGATTTAGATCTCTGCTCATTAAGTTTGCTTTCACTCAATTGTTGTGGATATTCTGTGGATAAAATCCATCCTAGATGAGTGTCCTGAAGAGTAGGATAGCCTGGACAGGTTTTCTTTCCCTCCTTCATAAGATGCAAGAAGAACTGCACACTGATGAGCAAGTGAGTACCTTTAGGAAGATAGAAGTCTGGGTCAGCGAGGATGACATCTTTTGGGATGTTCCACTCCTTCTACTTAATGTACAATATAGGAATATTGCCAGTGATTGTAGATAATACTATACATTCCATGTTGAATTGAAAGTCACTGACCGCCGAGTGCACTTGTACATTTACTGATGTATTCGCTTCAGATGTTGGATCACCGAAAGCTTGCAGGGCAACGGCATTCGTTCTTTTCTTTTTGAGCTTAAGCTGTCGTACCGTCTGTTCAGATATGAAATTACTCTGGGAGCCACTGTCTAGTACTGCATGTAAGTGATGAAACTCTCCATTTATGTCCCTGATTTTATCTAACACTGTGCTCAGGAGCACCTGGTTTTTTGGAGCGCTTCTAAGGGAGCGATATAAATACTGACTTGAATTGTTGCTCTGTGAAGTTTGTATCATGCATTGTTTTCTCGCCGTTAGTTGTTACCCAACTATCCCCTTGGTGTAGCAATGTATGATGGAATTTATTGCGTATTTTGCATGCAGTTTTAGAACAGCATGCTTTCCATGTATGTGATGGACTCAGACATTTGGTGCAATGTTTGCTGTCCTTGATCAAATTGAATTTTCCATCACAGTTCAGTTTGAGGAAATCTGGACATTTATACAGTCAGTGTTCTTCTGAGCAGATATAACGTCTCTCTTTTGAAACATATGATTGTTGTTGTGCCATCCTTGGCTTCAACTTGAGATGCTGGTTTACACTAGCTGGAAGTGGTTGTGTAGAGGAGCAAAATTGCAGCATCTGACATTGCTTTCCAAGAAGCTGATGGGTTGCTTGAATCCTACTACTTTGAGCTCAGCATGTTCCTTTTCAAACTCCAACCTTAGTTTTTTTGTCTAGTCTCGAGAGCAGGAGTTCATTGAGAAGTAGACCTAAAATACTTGGTTGGACGTTTAAGACATTGAGGGCATCTATACTCCCTTGGAACATGTTGATTAGGTGGCGCACCTCACTCATGGTTGAGCTGAGTTTATTTGGAGATTCCATAATTTGCCTGATGTATTCTACTGCTATAAGCTTGGGCAAATGATAATGGCTCAGTAGGATGTTATATGCTACTTGAAAGTTGGCGCCTTTTAAGGAGAAGATGAGGTAGTAGAATTTCTCGATGTAGGAGAATTTGCTATTATTTACTACCAAATCTTCAAACGTATCCCTGAAATGTAACCAGCTGGTTAGAATGCTGCTAAAGCTAGGGATATTGATTTTCGGAAGTTTTATGTTTCTAGACATGCTATGGGATGACTGTGTTAGAACCTCGTCATTTACATGAGCATTTTGTTCGTTGGAGGCTTTCCTTAGTTAGGCTCAAGTAGGTTGACAATTTTTTCAAATTCTACTCAGTAAGTATCGTGAACTTCTGCATTTTCCTCATTATGTGCTTCTAGTTCATTTTGAATTTGCTTAAATTCTTTGCTAATGGCAAGCAATCTAATTTGACTTGAACAAAGTTAAGATCGGCAGTGTGTAATTCAGTATTCACAAAATTCTGAATACGCATTAATGTAGCCTTTAAGGTAGCTCGTTTTTTGGTTAATACTCATCTGTTGGCTTAATTTATGTTAATGGTATTTTGTTACCGCAACACAAGCAAGAATAAAAATGCAGCCAGTTAAACAGTGTATTGTGTTGTACAATGAATTGTTGTTCAAGAGCTTAATAATTACTTTCCTGATGAATGGCGTCTGGTGTAAGCTTGCAGCTTTAGGCACTAGATGTTGCTAGTTGTATCTCAACGGTCATGTCATTTTCCTAGCGTTGTGTTGTGAGTTTGACGCCATTTCATAATTCACTCGTTATCACTTCCCTTTTCAATGTAATCATGGAGGTTTATGTGAACCACTGTAATCCATTATGCAAGTCAATTACCTTGCATTTAGTAGGCCGTATCTTGGAGTTTAAAGGTAAATCCAGCTGGGCTGTGAGGACCATGAAATAACATGCACTTTACACAGTCAGACATTTTATTCTCTACTCAGGGGTCTCCGTCTAGGGGATATGTGAATGGCGACCACAAGGTACCCAAGCTGAGCAGAACATTACTTCCACTTACTGGTGTTTTGCTCCTATCTGACCTTACCTTAGTCATCTCTTGTTCTCTTCCGACCCCGATGCTATTAGGGTTCCCGAGGGCTAGGGAGTCTTTATTTTTCCAACCTCTCCATTTCTGTATAAAATATTAACCCCTAACATGCTGACCTGTCATGGCATGTAATACGTCCTCTGATTGGTAATCAGAGGATATGGTCGGTGAATTTATTTTGTTAATTCTCCCGGTCAGGTTGGTGAGACCCGTAAACCAACGACAGGTGTGGTCCTTCAGACATTCTGGGAGTTGTGAGAGAGCAATGTGATCGCCAAAACATAAAAATATGGTGCTCTCTAAAAATCGGTTACTATACTGCAATTGCTCTATCAATATATTAAATATTGGAGAGCAAGAGGATTAATGACTTCATTGTCAGAAATACAGCATTAGCTAACAACAACAACAACAACATTTTATTATATGTTTCAAGATTGATAAGATTTAAGCTATAACAAGGAATAATTAATGGTGTGTGTTTTAGTGTAAAATGCTTTCAATTCTGTCTTATGAACATGAATTGAAATTAACATCCTCAGATAACTTTTCGATTCTGATCATGTACATGTAATCATATAACATTAATCTGAGAAGAAATATTTGTCTCAGATGCTTGATTGTTTTTAGAGCATTTGTAGCAAGCTAAAATCAAATTCAAAGTCAGAAAGCTCCTGTTACATACCACCTTTTTCTTATATTAGTTTTCTTATAATACATTCTGAGCATATTTAATTAAATTGCAATAATTTTAAATATGTGGCTTTAGTGTCTCAGGGTATAAAAAGCAGTCATGTTCAACATCTTTAAAGTATTTATAGTAAAAACTTGGGACACCGGATGTTTTTTGGCGGATAGGGAGTGGAAGCCCATAAGGAAGTTAGACCAAAATAAGGTGGTCCTTTAACTATATTTATGGGAGATAGGAATGTCAACCACTCTTTGCATCATCTTATCTGCATAAGCATTTAATTAACTGTAGTTTCATTACAGTCATCATAAGTAGCTTCTTTCTTTGAGACCACATTAGTCTATGTTTCATCTCAAAATAAAACAATATCAGTTTGAAGCTTTATTGTGGAGTAGAATGTTAAGTGTTTCTAGTTTAGTAAGAAAGTGTTAATCATGTTGAATTGAGGACATATAAATAATCCAGGTCACTTTCATTATATGTACACTAGTGGCAGAAAGTTTAAATTCACCATACAAAAAACTTAATACTGCTTTTTGGGTGCTGTACTTGCAAACATAATTGGAATCAAATAGTTATTTTATTCTGCAACAAACTTCAATGCATATTATTATTTATTTATGCCAACAAACTTACTGTTGGTGTTTTTAAATAGACAAACCGTGTGTGGACAATGTTTGAGAGGTAGAACTGGTTTGAGAATTCAATGTCATTCTGGCAGGTTGTCCCAGTAGCTTAATGGTTAGAGCACCCGCCTAGTAAGCGGAGGGTCTGTGGTTCAAATCCCAGCTGTGGCATTGAAGTTTTAAGTTCCAGTTCTACCTTTCAGTGCATATGCTATGAAATACACAAAAATCCCACACAAAAGCATGTTTTTATACTGTCTGTAGTCTTTCTTGTATGCTGTAAGGAAACTGTTCAAAGTTTTTGTTCATTAAAATTACCTCTTGGTTTGATGACTGCTTTACAAATTTGGAGCATCCTTGCAGTTAGTTGTAACACTTCTAGAGTTATATTACCCCAGGCTTGCAAAAGACTCTGCCACAGCTCATCCACACTGTTAGGGATTGTATGTTTTGCTTTGCTATCAAGCTCCTCCCAGAGAAACTCAGTTGGAGATAGATCTGGAGATTGTATGGGCCAGGTCATGGATTTTAGCATTCCCACCTCTTCTTTACTATGCACGTAATTCTTACATAACTTTGGTGTATTTATCTTGTAGAAGAACAAAACCATGTCCAATAAGTCTCATACCAGATGGCACAGCAGGGTGCAAGAGAATCTGATGCTACTGTTTTTTTCTCTAAAATACCATCCTGTTTCACCAGGTCTCAACTTCATTGTTCTTGAAACACCCCCACACCATTATACTTCCACTTCCATGTTTCACAGGTGAGGCCAGCTTCAGGCATTCTTTCCTTAGGGCAACGGTGGACATACTGCCAATGATTTTAACTAAAGTTCTCAGATTTTGATTCATCCGCCCATAGAACACTTTTCCAGCTGTTTAAGGTCCAGTTCTGGTGCTCTTTGGCCCACTGCAACCTTTTAAGCTTGTGCTGACAGGTTAACAATGGCTTCTTCACAGCTACACGTCCAAACAATGGAACTGCATATAGGTAACTTTTTACTGTCAACATTGATACTGGCTCTGCCCTGGTAGTATTTATTTCACTGCAGATGCACACAGCTGAACGCTGCCTATCACGTTTGGTTAAAAGTATAATTCTATTATCCTCCACTACTGATGTTCTCCTTGAACGTCCACAGTGTGGTCAATCAGCATGGGAACTGGTTTCTTCTCTGAGCTTCAATGCAGAGCAAACGCTATAATTAGAAATGCCCCGTTTATTTGCTATTTTTCTGTTGGGCCATCCTTAATCTTTAATATTTTCCCTGTAGACCACTAGAGAATCTCACATCTGAGATAAGTACCCCAAGGGCGACTTACAATCGTAAGTACTTTATGTCCCGGGTTTAAATAAACTTACCATGGTAATTGTTACATTATTAATTGGTTGGGGAATTTAATATCATGCTGGCAAGTTACCATGGTAGCTCAGTGGTTAGACCTGCCATGCATGAAGTGTTAGACCTGTGGTTCAAACCCCAGCTATGGCATTGAATTTTTCAGTCCTAATGCTATTTGTCAGATATCGCCCACACACAGTTTTAAAAAACAGTAGTAAGTTGGTTGGCATAAAATAACAATTGTAAACTAATATGTTTATGTTAACGTGACACCAGAAAATATCATTCAAGACAAACATGACACCAAAGATAACATTCAGAAGCATGTTACAGTCATGTATTGGTATGATTTCATAAGTTAAATGCAATATAAAAATATTGTGAGAAGGTTCAAACCACTTGTAATGAAGCATACTGTAATTTGCCTTCAAATATTTAAAAGAACATATTATTTCAGAATAATTTTGGTGGAATCAGTAACAATAAACAAACAAACAAACCAAATTTGACCTTCAACCTGAATCGGGATAGTGGCAGGTTGCTCTAGATCTCAGAGACAAGAAGACCACATTCTCAATGGCCCAAGAGCTTTGGGATTTTATGGTTATGCCCTTTGGCCTCTGCAATGTGCCATCCACCTTCCAGCAGCTCATAGGATCAGTGTTGAGGGGTTTGTCTTACAACTGCCTGTAATACTTTGATATCGTCATTGCCAGCACATTCAAAGACCATCTTGAGAACCTGACCAAGGAATTACAGAGACTGCAGGAAGCCAACCTTAAGCTGAATGTGAAGAAATGCTAACTCTTGTTAACTATGAGTACTTGGGTCACCAGTCTCACCAACTGTGGTGGTCATAGACCTGGAGAAGGCTCAGACTGTGAGAGACTGACCTCTCCCAAGGAATAGATGAGAGTTGCACAGATTTCTGGGTCTGTGCAGCTACTACTGCCAGTTCATAAGAGGCTTGTCCAACACATTGAAGTCCCTTTGCTTGTCCTCATGAAGCTGCCTCACTTGTGTGATGGAAGAATGCTGGCCTAACATGTAGATAGAGGAAGTCGAGGGCATGTTCCAGAATCCTAGGTCAGCACTCTGCACTGCACTTGTTTTAGCTTTTCCATAAGTTTATCGTGAACATTGATGCCAGTTACAGCAGTATTGGAGGCATACCACTACCTAGTTCCAAGAGGGCAGGAGTGTGTAATAGCTTACTACAGCAAAATGCTCTCCAAGACTTAAAAGAATTACTGTGTGTCCTGGCTCAAGTTCCTAGCACTAGTGAAGACACTGAAACATTTCTATAAGCACCGATACAGTTCGGAATTCCATCAGAGAGGTTACCACTCTGCCTTACTTGGCTGTTGTGCTTCAAGAACCAAAAGGGCCAGACAGTCCATTGGACTCAGAGACTCTAAGAATACAAATTCACATTGTAACTTCGGAGGGGAAGGAGCCACTCCAATGCAGATGCAATATCAAGAAGGCAGTGGAGTGCAGCCACTGTACTAAAATGGAAGAGAAGGAGTGTGCCACAGCTGTCTGTATGGTTTTGGCAGTACCTGCAGATGTTTGGGTTAGCGCAGGTCTGAGGAGGGAGCAGCGGGGAAACATTGACATGGGGCCACTCCTAATTGAAGTGGAAGTTAAGCTGAAAACAGTTTAGTAGCAACTGAGGCTTAGAAATATTTTGTCTCAACAGCAAAAGTAGTTCCAATTTAAAATAATCAAGGAAAAAATGATACAGCAAAGCAGTGACCATTATGCTGCTCATTGTCATGAAAATAAGCTCGCTCACATTTAACTTTTAATAAGAAAAGAACCACCAACAGTATTTGCAACGTACTTGGCTGTATCTTCTCTTGAGTTGAAGGAAGAAAAGAAAGGAGTGGGAGGAAAAGAGAAAAAGGTAAATAATGGCTTAAAATACAAAATATTAAATATCAACCAGTTACTTACAAAAAATTATGAGTCAGGATATGATCTGCATGTAATATAATTCAGCAATGTTTATGATTTGGCAACTAAAAAGGTGTCATATATGGTATTTGTACCCAGAGTATTTTTGAGTTAGTAACGGAAAGTAATGGAGATCAATGAATAAGGCCAGTTTATTATATTATATTTAAAAAGTTTTTATTTTATCATGTGTAAACTTTTTTTAGGTGGAGAGTGACCTCAATGTAGCACAGACTGAAGGCAAAATTACTTGACCAGGTTAAATTTACTTTTAGGCTTCAAGACAGCAGCGGAAGAACAAAGCAGAGAGAGAGGCAGAGAAACTAAGGGAACATCTCATTAAGAACCTTGCCAAGCATAAAGCACTAAAACATGTTCTTGGAGATAAAGGAAGTAACTCCAGTTTGAATTCACCACAAAAAAAGGAGCCTGATATGTTTGAATTACCTGTTACAACGAAAAATGGGTAAGTTTTATCTTACATTTCCAATAAATAGCATACAAGCAATTACAACTGGGTTTTAACTGAAATACTAACAAATATTTTCTTCTGATTACTATTGTGTTCAACATTTTGAGTCCCAGCCATTTATTGACCTGCTAAAACCAGGTGTTTTATGTCCTCTCAAATGATTGTCAATTGAATGAACATTTATAGAAAATCCCAATCAAGTTTTCAAATAATGCTTACAATGTTGCATAATGCATAATTATATATGTTCTATAAATGTATTTAAAAATAGGCATTTTGTTTTGAAAAGTGTATTAGATACATGACACAATATGAGTGAAAAATATTGTAGAGCAAGAGGATTAATGTCAGAAATCCAGCATTAGCTAACAACATAATTAAAGTAAAACAAAGAATAAAGGTTTATAGCAGGGGTGGGCACATTTGGAGAGGCTACCCGCCACACAGAGGGGAGGTAGTGTGGTAAGGGATACATGTCACCTCTTTCAATGTGCAGTGAAGAACTGTAACTGCACACACTGCCGTCAGTGTATTGAGCATGTCTTCATCACTATTTTATAATTCAGTTCATCTAAAGCTTTCTATTACATTGTCTATATATACAAAGAAAACGTATAATAACCTTAAGATTCTTGCTGATGGGCCATATTTAAGAAGTCTGGAAGACTTCAGTCATGGCTATTTTTAGTGGTGCTACAAGATTTTTGTCAGTTATCCGTGACCTTTTTTCTTTCACAATTTTTCTAAAAACAATTGCTCACAAATGTAGCTGGACCCAAACACAGAAAAACTCCTGGCAGCAAACAACTTACGGCAGGTAAATTTTGACTTATATATACCATCCAAACTTTTGTATTGAATTTTAAGGAAAGTTTCTGTCTGTAGACTGGTGATTTACATTTGTAAATCCAATCTGATTTTCTATATGTCTATGGCAAAAGGGCTAGCAAATAACAAAAGGTCATTTTCCAACTTCCAGAAACCTCTGAAGCGATTATTTAACTTCAATTTATCCAGAACTTGCGCAATTTTTAAAGTTTTATACAGAAATACTGAGTAATGTCTTTAAAGAAGGAAAATAATAAAGCTGAAATTTCATTAAATTTGTTTCCCATATATCAATTTTTAGCACGAAACATTTGATCATGCCGTACATGAGTACTATAGTGTGATTTTTCTTTGCAGACAGCTATTCAAGTCATTCAAATGGTTTGATATATCGACAAGAAAAACCAGGTCACTGACCCAATTTTCATCTTCTAGATTGGGGATCGGTGTATCCTGTAAATAAATTATCAACAAAATTAGTTTTGGGCGAGTAATAAAATATAAAGCATACCTATACTATTATAAAACACACATACCTTTTTCCCCATGAAGTCTAAAATTGTATTACGCAAATTGAAAATCCACTGTAGACATTTACCTCTGCTCAACCATCTGATTTCACAGTGATATAACACATCTTCATACTTCACCCTCTAAACCCTGCAGAAGTTGTCAAAATTTGCGATGGGTAAGGGATATTGATTTTATTATAATTATTGTTTTTACCACAATGTCTATTACACTTTTCATGTTTACTGTTTAGCACAGTGCTTCTTGGTGTATTGTACATTGAAAATTTATTAACACACCGTCCTTGCCTTTTTCGTTTAGGTAGTTTGCCAACCTTCCTATTAAACCTTTCTTTTCTCATATCTGTGAAACAGATTCTAGCTTATGTATATCCAACTCATATTTTTCAAAACAACAGTGACTGAATGCTTCGATAAAGTTTTTCCTGTCGTTTTGCCTTTCAAAGGAATCAAGTCAATCAAATGTACCTCGTCTAAGAAATCATCTTTTACTCCTCGAATAAACAATGCTAATTGTGCAGTATCATTAATGTCTGCACTTTCATCTAGGACAAGTGAATAAACAATAACTTGGGAAGTATTATATTTTAGTTTTTGATCGATGAGAGATGAAATATGTTCTATTCTTCTCCCTACAGTACGACGAAACAAACTTATTTTTTCATATTGTTCCTTTTGCTCTGGACTCATAACACCTGCCTATTTGACTAAGCATTTTTTAACAAATTCCCTATCACTAAAATGCTTCGACTTTACAACCTCCCACGTAAGTGTCTAATTGGCAAGACTTTCCTTTTCTTTTGGAGTTGAGACAGGATATTGTAAGACCTCAAAAGAAAATCGTTTATGTGAATATTTGTTAAGAGTGTAATTTGTTTTTGGTGTTGGTATGAGTTGGTTAAATGACGAAAACATGTTACTAATGTTCATTGTTACGAACAATTAAGTTTGTTTAAAGACGTCATAAATATTTCCATATTTAATTTTAATATATATGTATAAATAAAAGAATTATATGTGTTCAATATTGAAAGCGAAGGGAGAAAGGCTAAGGATCGCTTCCCTAACAATGCGGGAACTATTTGATGAACACATACGCGGATGTACACATGGCAGTCGGAATCTTAGACTCGCAACCAAAAGAATTTGATAATAGCATCCGTGTCTTTGGTATAGATGGACGCATTTTTATGTGTGTGCGTCATAAAATAGTGAAAGTAAAATTACTAAGTGTTTAAAGACCTTTAATTTGAGTAAAATAAGTGAAACATTAGCTAACTAACAAGTTAGTTAATACGAAGTGTGCGATTAAATGAAAGGACGTAAAATAGACGAAGTGTAAAGTGATAGAAAACACATTTAGCGAAATATCGCAAAATTTTCAGACATTAAATCTCGGCGATGCTAGGGAAGTCGATCCACTGAAATAAAAGACTTACTACTGTGATACGATTTAAATACTGTGAACAAGAAGGTGCAAATAAAATATTTCACTAAAGTTAACCCCGAGTGTATGTTCATTCCATCTAGTACCACGACCCGAGATAACGAAAGAGTCAAAAGCTCATCACCATCACCGATGATTAATTATAAAAACAGCACCAGAGTCAAGTTCTTCATTTCTTGTCTATGTCAACCTGATATTTCGGCTTTTAATTTTCCAAGCTGTTCCATCGTTTCTGTCCTAATTGGGATAGAAATCGAAAAGAGAAGAGAAATATAAAGAAGAATTGCTAATATTATTTTTACCTACGTATCGGTTTAATATTAAAAGTGTGATTATATACCTCTAAGTAGTAGATTATGGTTCTTATGACATTGTTTATGTGTGTATATTGCTTCTATGCGTTCCTGTAGGGATTAGCACATCACATTTTCTCCATAAGCACAATGGAAGAATTCTTACCCAGTCAACCTGAAATGCATGTTTATGACTGTTTGCTTATGTTGACATCTTCAGAGTGACAGACATTCCACCACTGGTAATTGTGTCACCCCTCTCTTGCCGAAGGGGTGGAGGTAGCCGGAAGAGAAGCGAGTCCAGTGACCGGATGTAATCATAACCACAGGATTGCCCACGCTATCCATCTCAATAAATTGCTGAATCATACACCTCTTGCTATTTTCAGCTACTTCAGAATTTGGAAAATCTCAGTTGGCGACTTGCCAAGCTTATGCAAGGCAATTACTGCTATCCTGTTTTCGTAATTACCCCACTCAATGCTTGAGTGAAGAAGATCCACTCTTTCTCATTCACTGTTGAACACACACTGGTCAGGACTAACCTGCTGCCTGACCTTTGGTTGCTACCTGCAAAACTGATTCTATAGTTCAAGATAAAAGTTTGTGACAGCATTTATGACTAGACAAGTTATGTGTATAAATCATTTGTGTCCAAAGACTCAAACGTTGTGATTGTCAAACTATTGGCCCCACTGATACCTTAAATCTAATACTTACTGCTGTTTAAGTTTCTTCTTTTCATTGCCTACTAATTCTTCTAAGTCATTTAGCTCTTACTTTGCTTAAGAAGGTTTTTATGTTTATAGTTCTTCCTTGGTTTTATATTCACCTTTTTCCGTATAGTCTCTTTAGGTAAATTGGACCAATTCTGTTGCCTTCTGCAGTTTAGGTGTAGCATCCTAGGTCGTGGGTATAGATGTAAATCTGATGGAGGGCGATGGATTTTTTTGACCTTAAAAACCCTTAGCCTGACTTCCTTTGGAATGGAAGTAAAGCCAGTTCTCCTGTGATTACCTTGTCCTGCACATGGCTAGTGTGAAAGAATAATGAATTTTCATTGATTGACCTTATAGTTAAACTACAAAGCCCGGGAATTAAGTACTTACACCATTGTAAGTCACCGTTAGGGTATGTTATCTCATATGGATTTGAGATCTTGTGGTTTACCAGGAAAAATGTGAGTCAGTTGGAGAATTTAATGTCGTGCTCAGTGTTGCCATGGTAACTCAGTGGTTAGAGTAACTGGATGGAGACTGGAAGATCCGTGGTTTAAATCCTGTCTATGGCATTGAATTTTTCAGACTTATTCTACCCTTTTCAAAATTACTCGATACATTTCTTCCTGAGAATCATGGTTCCCTCAAATTTCAAAATTATTAGCCAGTTATTATTTCTCTGATCACACAATGGGCATTTTCCTACATCTCCCATAATTATTAGTTGTTTCAATTTCACAACTCCTTTGCACAACATGTAAAGCTTTCTCATGTTTCTTTGTCATGCATTTCAATGTCATTTTCCCTACTCAAACCAATATAGATAGACAGATTGATGTTTATTAAACTTCATTATGGATACAAATTCCTGTGTGTTTACATTTTAGTACTATTTACATATATCTCAACATATCCCAAGTTACATATTACTTACAATTCTTCATTGAATTGCTGAGTTTCCTTGGGCCCATAAACTCCAACACCATGGTAACCAATATATCCAATGAAGTTTTCAAATTGAAACTCAGGTGGCACACAAAATGTCACACCATTTGATTTACACATAACATACATTTATTTTTCTTAAAGCAGTACAATTATGGTGCAAAACTACTCACTATGGTCTGGTAAAGTGTTAACCAGTGAATGTGTTCAATATGACCACCTTGGCTCACAACCTCTTGCAAATTAACTCTTGCATTGGTCACTGTATCCTCAGATAGTGCCAGGCATAAGTCTGCAATGTAGACTTTGATATGTATTATTGAAATATTTTCTGTATTAACCCTGCAGTGGTTGCGCAGGATATTATTTCATTATAGGTTGCATGAAGTCTTGCAGATGACATGTGTTCCTGCATTAACAATATATATTTAGTCCAATCCATTCAAATTTAGGAGTGTAAAAGTACTAATACAGTAAAATAAAAGAAATGTATACATTCTAACCAATGTAAAATACTTTTATTTTTCTAGTTTTAGGTATAAATTTGTCTCACGAAAATATTGACTGCTACATTATGCAATTTTTAATCTCGTTCATCATAAAGGTAATATGTAATTATAATTTATTTACTGCCCATAGACTCGATATCGAGTATTGTCAATTTAAATACAACATTTTACATAGCTTACAATATATTTACATAGCTTACAATTAACTTAAAAATTCATTAATATTATATACAGGGTTATTCAATATATATATTTTTTAACATATTCATTAAATTTAACAGTATTGCTTTCACTTTTGATATATGCTGGGAGTCTATTGTGCAAGTGTAGACCTATTATATAAGGATACCTGAGAACCTGTTATCTCACAAACTTTACAGAAAATCATATTACATTCCTTGTATGAAAACATTATTTAGTGCATTATACAGTTTATGATAGAAATATCACATTTAGTTAGCTGTATAATTAGCAGTTAGTGTACCTTATTGCACATGTTCTAAACACAGGTAAATCTTACAACTCCAGCATTTGTACATACTTGGTGTATTCGTTTTTTGAACGACCACATTCATAGCCTTGGTTCTCTTCTTTAAACATCTTGGGTTTGTGTATGGTTATCGTTTCTTGTTGTACATAAATACGATGTAAATACAACGTTTATTATAGTTGCTTCTATTAGATGAGCATCCCTTCCTCCAGAATTATGTCCCTATACTTCAGATATCTTTTTTATTAGTATACTCAACAATACTAGAGAGAAACATTGTCGAAAAAGTATTCACAACATTCCAATGGGTTAAGGTTTTATAGAGAAATTAGAGAAATGGAGAGGTTGGAAAAATAAAGACTCCCTAGCCCTCAGGAACCCTAATAGCATCAGGGTCGGAAGAGAACAAGAGTTGACCAAGGTAAGGTCAGATAGAAAAGTTACAGTGAGGAGCAAAACACCAGTAAGTGGAAGTAATAATCTGCTCAGCTTGGGTACCTTGTGGTCGCTATTCACATATCCCCTAGATGGAGACCCCTGAGTACAAGGAAAGTAGTATAGACATATTTATATTGTACACTTTGTTGTAACTTTTGTAACTTTTATCTAAATATTGTTAATCTTCCTACTTGACGAGTCACCAGTTTACTGAACTTCTGCTCAAAAATTGTAAGCATATTTCCAAACTGTACATTCTTATGTACATTCTTATGTACATTCTTATGTACATTGTGGGCATATATAAAACAATCATGTTTACAGCATGTACAACCAAAGAAAATATAAAATTTGCACTATTAGCTGTATGTTCTTAACAGTTAAAAGGTTTCAAAAGAATTGCCAAGCGTTCAGATGTTACTGCAGGCTACTTTGAACATTTAATAAAGTAATTTAAAGTGAATCACTTGGGTAATTATTGACTTATTTGTTTATATTATTTTCTTCTATTGTATACTTCTGCCTGCTGTGCAAGGGGTCCCAGGTTCGATTCCTAGCAGAGGGGTAGGAATTTTTCTCCAGCCAGGATTATTCCTCATCCTTCCCTGAGTCTGGAAGTATAATGGTGGTGCCGTGGCTGAGTGGTTAGTTCATACTGAAATGTTTTCAAGATCATTTAATCTCATCCTCAGCCACTGGATGACCGAATGATGTTCAAACATTGCAGCATAAACAACAATTTAAAGTGAAGGTGAGTGTAAAAAGGTGACTCAAAAAATCAACTTCACTGTTAATAACACTTCTATTTTTAATATTTACTGTTCTGTGTTTCACATAAATAGAAAGGAGTTAAAAGGGTCAGACCTAACCTAACTCTGGAACTAATACTTTGATAGTTGCTTTTTGCAATAGCCATCTGTAGGAACTAAGTTGGGAAACTGAATCAGACTTGAAAACTTCAATGATATGGCGGGGACTCCAACAATAGGCCTTTGTCACTGGCATGGAGAGTCAAAGATCTGTGGTTCAAGATCCAATCATCACACTTAATTTTTCAATGTTGGAAATAGTGTTTGTAATGCAGAATAGTGGGAAACAGATCCTTCTTGAAAAATAAAGTACACTTCCTAATTACGATCATTCAAATTACCATGCACAGATTATATTACATCATGCTCCTTGAAGGGAATTAAAATATAATTATTTATTTGTCCTCTACACTACTCTAAGCTACAAGAAATGGTATCCTACCCTCTCACATTTCAAAATCTGTACCTCAAAGCATGTTATATATATGCACTGGTTCTAGGAGTAATTCAAAATCTTGTCTATTTCTTAGAAGCACAAATGGCTATACTCACATTTATTCTAAATGCTGACCTGTCATGGCATGTATATGTCCTCTGATTGGTAATCAGAGGATATGGTCGGTGAATTTATTTTGATAATTCTCCTGGTCAGGTCGGTGAGACCCGTAAACCAACGACAGGTGTGGTCCTCCAGACATTCTGGGGGTTGTGAGAGAGCGATGTGACCGCCAAAACATAAAAATATGGTGCTCTCTAAAAAGCGGTTACATTTATTGCTAAGTCTCTTCAATATTTATGCAATATGACTCGAGGGGTAAAATGTTCCGGAGTTAAAATAGTCCCCCATTCGGATCTCTGGGCGGGGACTACTTCTCGAAAACATCGCTCTGGAGCGATGGCCATTTAAAACGTCCGCAAGCCGAGAACTGCTAGCATTTAAATTGTTAAATGCTTCGTATATACACAGCTGTATTTTGTGTAAATATTAAGTTATTTTAATGAAACAAAAACTGGTATAAAACTCGTTATATGCAGTATAAATGTACGTCATCAGCAAAGTTGAGTTGTATTTACAAAACGTTGAAATGGCACAATTTTGTTTCACTGTGGTGAAAAGTCAACTTTGCTCTGTCGAACGCACCTAATATAAGTTCTCGGAAGGAAACAGTAAAGAAACACCCATTGTATGTGTGGCTTATGCGTCAGCATACTGTGTAATAAAGCCCTACTGTGCGTGGTCTCTTGAGTCATCAGAATAGATCAACATTGCAACTTTTGCTTACGCGAGTTTCGTAACTGAGTAGAGTCCGTGTCTTTCTTTGTTGAAATACATACGTATTCTTTCCTGCTTGTAGCTGAAGGGAGAAGTGGTACAAAAAGATATTTTTGCACCAACTGGATATAACCGTATACAATTGTTTGGGGATTTGGACAGCTCTCTAAACCCACACAGGACAATGACCGACCCTGACTACCAACTATAAATAGCTCGCAGCCTAATTGAACAATACCACGTTGGGGGTTGAAAATCCAAAACCCCTGCACCCTTCAGACTTCAAGGAAAACATTATCCTAAAAGGATACCGCCAACAGCAAAGAAGTCCCGCCCATTTCGAAAGTGTTTCGCGTGCCGCAAGAAGGGAATTCGCGAATGTGGAGATGTACGTACCCTTGTGTGTTTATCCCTGTTTTGAGGTAAATCACTGCAGAACGAACATATTAAGGTAAGCCAATAAAGTATATAGACCTTACTAAAATGTTTCATAAAGGGAAAATTATAATAAGTTGAGTTGGATAAGGGATAAATAAGGGTTAAATGCTTAAACGCACAGGACGTGTATACACGCCCATATCGCTCATCCGTCATTTTAAATGGACGTGATTTCACGTCGATATCCCTCAAGAGGTTAATAGAAGATCTAACATCAGACTTCTACAATGGAATGTGGGTGGTCTCACACAAACAAAAAGAGTAGAACTGAATAAAATTGTATTTGACTATAATATCGATATATTTTTCATACAGGAAGCAAATCTAACAAATTACCAACTTAAATACTTCAATTTTACTGGTTTTCTACTACACCTACTACCCAAAAATAGACAGATAAGTAGTGGAATATTAGTTGGAGTCAAAAGGATATTAAATCCTCCTTTGAAATTGTTAAAGAAATGGATAACACAGACAAAAGTGAATTAATAAACTTAAATTTTTGGGATAACAAAACACATCTACATTTATACAGTATTTACAATCCTCCCAGGAATGAACCAGATCTCTCTCTTATTGACCAATTAAATAAAACAATCGTAATTGGGGATTTCAATGCTCATTCCAAAAGATGGGGTTATGAAAAAGTGGATTCTACAGGGAAGATAGTGGAAGAATTTTTGAATACCACAACTTTTGAACTGATTTATAGTAAAGAAGATCCCACAACCTTCATACATTACTCTGGAGCAGGCAGTAACCCAGACCTCTTGTTAGCTACAACAGATATTGTTTCAAAAATTAAAAAACAAGTTATAGAAGATCCAAGTTCTGGTCACAGAGCAGTAATTGCTGATATAAAACTAGATAATACAAATAACAGTCAATGTCTCATGAATCTGTATTGGAACTTCAAAAAAGCAAATTGGATTAAATATAAAACTGAACTGGAACATAAATTTAAAGAACAAACAAACTCACAGCTAAATGACCAACCAGATCATTTGAACAAAAATTTCTGTAAAGTCATCCTAGAAACCGCAAAAAAACATATTCCTCGGGGAAGAATTAAAAATTTCAAACCCTTTTGGAACCCCCAGTTAGAAGAACTGAAAAAGCAAAGGGATATAGCTAGAAATACAGCTGAACAAACAAAAAACATATCGGATACACAAATATGGTGGAAGAAATGTGCCTCACTAAAAAAAGAAATTAATACTGCTAAAAAGAATTACTTTAATAATTTCTTAGAAAAAATGGATTATAGGACAGATGGTAACAAAGCTCATAAGTTCATAAAAAATGTCAAGGATAGGAAAGAAAACAACAGCACACCTATCATACACAACAATAAAATATTAACAAATGATACAGCCATAGCCGAAACATTCAATAAATATGCTAATTCACATAAAGTAACAAGAAATAACAAAAAGGAACATAAAGAATTTAAGAAAGATTTGAAACAAGAAAGAGAATGGGATCCTAACACTCAGTGCAATATCTTTTTTCAAAATTTTAATATGCAAGAACTAAATGTTGCAATAAATAATCTAAAAAACAAAAAGTCTCCTGGACCTGATCACATACATCCAGAGTTCATAAAGAACCTTGGAAAAACAGCAAAACAACTACTAAAACTCTACAATCTATCCTGGAAAACCACTGTACCTGCTGAATGGCGAAAGGCAATAATTGTCCCACTCTTGAAGAAAGACAAAACAGTGTCAGAAATAAAAAATTATAGACCAATAGCTCTTACTAGCATAATAGCAAAAGTGATGGAAAGAACGGTGTCAAACAGGTTAAATTGGTTTCTAGAATCAAAAAATTTAATTTCCCCATGTCAAGCTGGATTTAGAGAGTTCCACTCTACAAATGAACAAGTTTTACTTCTCAGTCAAGAAATCAAAGACTCCTTCAATAGAAAAGAAGATAATTTATCAGTTTTTATTGATTTCCAAAGTGCATATGATTCTATATGCAGAACAAAACTACTAAAGAAAGTAAAAAAAAATACGGATACAAGGTCCAATGTTTTCATGGCTATGTCATTTCCTAACACAACGCTTTATTGCAACCAGATATGGAAGAAACATATCTAAATACAAGCAAGTACACCGTGGCTTACCACAAGGCGCAGTGCTCAGCACAACACTTTTTAATATATTTATTAATGATCTGCCACAACAAATACAAGAATCAGGTGTGAAGTGTGCACTATTTGCTGATGACTTAGTAATGTGGACTTCAAAACCAAAAAGCAAAAGTACAGAATTAGAAAACACCATGCAACAATTCTTAACCAAAGGTGGACCAAAGAAAATTTAATGACTGTTAATACAACAAAATCAAACTACCAAATCTTTTCACTAAGAAAAAAGCCACTAAAAATAAAGCTAAATTTTGAGGGTCAACAATTACCAGAAACAAAGTAAGCAAAGTATTTAGGAGTTATATTTGATACTAAACTTGCATGGACCAAACAAATAGAAAATGTAATACAAAGAGTAGAGAGGCGCCTTTCACTGTTAAAACGTCTAACAGGAATGAAGTGGGGATGTTCCAGAGCAACTCTTAACACAACATACAATGTTGAAATAAGAAGAGTCACACTAATTTTTACAATTACTTCACTCACTTGTTTATTAAAAACTGGAACGTTTTCGAGAGATGTCTCTCTCATCTTCTGCAGATGGTGACTGAGGTTTGAAGTTGGATCCTACATCTACTAGGGTTGCAACTTGCTGCCGTCTATCGGTAGAGAGGCAAAGCTCCATCAGATGGTTTGTTGGCGGGATGTCAAAATTTATAATGTCGTCTGCGTTTTTGGTGATGTATATTTTTTCCCAGATGGAGAGTTCTAGTGGTGAAGAAACTGGTTTTAACAAATTTATGGCTTGACCGATGTTGTGGTTTTCTGACCAAAAATGGTGTGATACAGCAGATTTGTCTGTTTGTTTAAATTTAATGTTCCTCTGATGTTCCTTTAATCTAGTGATTAATTTTCTCTTAGTTTTGCCTATGTAGAATTTATTACAATCTTCACAATTAATTTGGTAAATTCCTGATTTTTGTGTGTCTGGGATTGTATTCCTGAGAGGTTTGTTTAGTAAATTGTTTAGGCTGTTTTGGGGAGCTAATCTGATGTCCACCTTATTGAAAATTTTATCAAATTTTTTAAAAGCCCATGGATGAAAAGTGAACCTTTTGTATTTCCATTTTGTGTCCTTGATTGTCTGCAGGGTAGTTGTTTGGGCTATTTCTTTCAGTTTAGTGCCATGTTTTAGCATTTTATTTATCATTGCCGGATTGAAACCATTGGATGCTGCTATGTCCAGTATGTGTTGGCGTTCTTTTGAAAATTCCTCTCTGCTTAGAGGGACATGGAGTAATCTATGGATCATACTTTTGAAAACTGCCAACTGGTGTGCAATTGGATTGTACACATTCTTCTTTATGTAATTGTCCACATGAGAAGGTTTTCGGTGGATTCCAAATGTGAATTGATCCTGGTCTCTGATAATTTTGAGGTCTAAAAAGGGTAATATGTTATTTTCTTCGGTTTCCATAGTGAATTTTATATGAACATCCTGTAGGTTAAGCAATTTTGGGGCATCTTCTTTGAATTTCTCGGGTATGATAGCAAAGACATCATCTACGTATCTGATCCAGAATTTGAAGATGTGGGGAAATGTATTGACCAAATGTATTTCTAAATGACTCATGTATAACTCTGCAAGGATAGGTGACAGTGGGCTTCCCATGGCTAAGCCTTGTGTTTGTTTGTAGAACTTATTGTTGAAAGTGAAAAAGTTTTGTTGGATGCAAATTTCAGTCAAGTTGATGATGTCTTCTAATTCTGCTGTGCTTGAAGTTAACGGAGTTAGCCATTTCTTTATAAGTGCAGGGATTTTCTCTATTGGAATGCTTGTAAATAAAGCTTGGACGTCGAAGGAGACCATTATGTGGTTTTTTAACATGTTAAAGTCTTGGATCCTGTTGACCACTTCCAGAGAATTTTTGATTCCTAAACTTTCAAATGTGTCGAAAGATTTCAATTTGTTTACCAGCCATTTTGCTATGTGGTAAGTGGGCGAGTTGATTCCATTGATGATGGGTCTCATGCTGTTGTCTTTTTTATGTATTTTAGGTAAACAGTATAGTCTGGGAATTGTAGGGTTAGAAGACTTAAGGGTGAATTTCTTCTCCTTCGGTATTGTTGTAATTTCTTTTAATGTTTTGTTGACTGAATTTACGTAAGTGGATAAAGGGCTTTTTGGTATTTCCATATAATCTTGACCTGCTAGAAGGAAATTGACCTTTTTTGTATAGTCATCTTGCTCAAGGATCACTAAAGTGTTGCCCTTGTCGGCTTTTAGATAAACTACAGGTTTTTTGTTGAGGTTTCTGATTGCTTTCATATGGCTAAATTTATGTTTTTTGGAGGTTATATGTTTTAAAATGTCAAGGCATTCATTTTTCACTTGTAGTTGGTCATTAATTTTGAGGTTACAGGTTGCCATTTCAATGTCAACTACCCTGCAGACAATCAAGGACACAAAATGGAAATACAAAAGGTTCACTTTTCATCCATGGGCTTTTAAAAAATTTGATAAAATTTTCAATAAGGTGGACATCAGATTAGCTCCCCAAAACAGCCTAAACAATTTACTAAACAAACCTCTCAGGAATACAATCCCAGACACACAAAAATCAGGAATTTACCAAATTAATTGTGAAGATTGTAATAAATTCTATATAGGCAAAACTAAGAGAAAATTAATCACTAGATTAAAGGAACATCAGAGAAACATTAAATTTAAACAAACAGACAAATCTGCTGTATCACACCATTTTTGGTCAGAAAACCACAACATCGGTCAAGCCATAAATTTGTTAAAACCAGTTTCTTCACCACTAGAACTCTCCATCTGGGAAAAAATATACATCACCAAAAACGCAGACGACATTATAAATTTTGACATCCCGCCAACAAACCATCTGATGGAGCTTTGCCTCTCTACCGATAGACGGCAGCAAGTTGCAACCCTAGTAGATGTAGGATCCAACTTCAAACCTCAGTCACCATCTGCAGAAGATGAGAGAGACATCTCTCGAAAACGTTCCAGTTTTTAATAAACAAGTGAGTGAAGTAATTGTAAAAATTAGTGTGACTCTTCTTATTTCAACATGAATGAAACTTCACTGTCAACATTGCTTCTATGTCAAATATTTAACAACATACAATGTATATATAAAGCCATTATTTACTTACTGCAGCGAAGTTCTTGTAACAGCAAACACAAAAAAATTTAAATCTTTCAAAACCAAAGTCTGAGATTAATTACAGGTGCTATCAAAACCACACCAATAGCAGCTATGGAAATACTAACCAACCAATGCCCCATTGAATATGAAATAGAAAAAGCGGCTCTTATTCAACACGAAAAGTTGATCAGACTCCCATTCAATACATGGCACAAGAGAAATTTTACACATACACTAAAGACTCAGGAGAGCTTTCTTTCCAAAATTCAAGACATCAAGAAGAATGTATACCTTCCTAATTCAAAGGAAAACTTCATATCTAAAGTCAATCCGACACAAACATTAGACATCACATATTATTTGCACCTGACAGAAGAAGTTAAGAAAAGTGATACTCCAACTAGTGTTCTAAAATTATTGGCATTAGAGACAATCCATACTAGATTTCCAGAACACGAATGGCTCCTTATTTATACTGATGGATCATTAATATCAAACCAAGATGGAGCAGGTGCTGGAGTCACATGTCACCTCTTTTCCTATTACAAATCTTTAAGTTATGGAACTACGAACTTTGATGGAGAAATTGAAGCAATTCGAATGGCCCTACAAAATCTTTTGTATAGAATTTCACATTTTCAGCAAGCAGTTATTCTCTCAGATTCCAGGGCAGCAATTATAGCAATTACTTCCAAGTTGTCACCAAAAAACCAAACAATTATAGAATGTTGGAAAATCCTTACCCATTTAACAGCGCTTCAAAAACACCTAGTCTTCCAATGGATACCAGCTCACTGTGGACTGAGTGGTAATGAGAAAGCTGATTTTCTTGCAAAAAAGGGTACCGGCAATGTGCAGAAATCTATAGTTAATCTACCATTTTATGCAGCTAAAAGATTAGTCAACTCTGAATTCAAAAAAATTATTGAAAAATATTACTGTGAAGAATCAAAAAATAAAAGATGGGAACTACCAAACATTCAAACAGTAATTCCTGAGTATCCTCGAAAAACAGCAGTTGCAACCTTCAGGTTGATTACAGGACATGATTGTCTGGCAAAACGTTTAAACAGAATTGTATGTGATCTGCAAGAGGAAATGGATCGAGACCACCTTCAAATATGCCCGGCCACTTCTAATGCCCCATCCATCAGTGAAAAATATTGGAGAGCAAGAGGATTAATGACTTCATTGTCGGAAATCCAGCGTTAGCTAACAACAACAACAACAACAACAACAACAACAACAACAACATTCCAATGGGTTCCGGAATTCTTTGCAGCACCTTTCACTCCTGGTAAATGAATGACAATGGTTAATTGTCGAGCGCAAACATTTTTTGGTTGATACATTTTCGACTGTTTTGTAGAAGTGTTCCAGAAAACATTTGTTCACCTGATTATCACTATTGCTATCACTGGAGTCCGCTTCTTGCTCAGTGTCTGTATTCTCTTCTCTGATTTCCATATGGTCTTTGTACTGTGTTATCATGTATTTGTAGGGTTTAGCTGTTTTTGTTTCCTGTGTTGGTACTTCATTGTCTTAGATTTGGTGCTGTATTTTTAATAATAGGAAGCTTCGTGTTGAGCTATGAGACTCTTTTCTTTCTCTCTCTCCGGGCGAGGTACTGGGTGAAATGAATGAACACTCGATGTAACTTCACTATATATCACTTTATTAACACTTTTTTCGTCCCTTATTACACTTGTTGTAATTGAATTTACTTTCGTTGCACCTATTTGTATTTTCTTGATAGTCTTTCCACTTTTATAAAGTCTTTTAGACCCACATCCACGCGCGTTACAGAAACACGTCTTCACCTTTCAAACATACAGATGCTAATGACAAAGTTGGCGCTTCTTTACATGACGCTCTTTTCTTATATTCATGCGCGTATGCACTCGTTTTTTGCCGTGAATCACTCTTTGAGATTCTCCTACATTAAATAGTTCCTGTAATGTTAGGGAAGCGATCTTTATCTATTCTCCCTTCACTTTTAACATTAAATATATATGGTTCTTATACTTATACATATTAAATTTAAACATGAAGCTTAACATTTATGACTTTTTAAACAATTCTATTTTTCTCAACAATGAAAAAATAGCAACACATTTTCGTTACTCAGCTAATTTTTATCAACATGAAAAATAAATTACATCTGCAATAAATATTTACATAAATGATTTCCTTTTGGGGTCTAACCATATATTCTTGTCTCTCATGCCCTTGTTGTGTTTTTCAAGTTGTCACATGTATTCACAATCTTGAAACACAATACAACACTTCTCCCTATTCCTTTGATACAATCTTTTTACTTTGTACAATACCCTTTTTTCTTTACAATCTTCTTTGCTGCATGTTTTTGTCTTTTGTTTTGGCATGACAAAGCAGATCTTTTTAATTTTAACATATTCAGTTATTACACAACACAACACCAAGAATATTCCTGAGTTTTTACATTTGACATTGACACAAATATTATTTAACTGTATCATGGTTTATTATGTGCCTTTTGACTTAGGTTCTTTGTTATGAGGAGAGAGAAGCAGGATACAAATCTTGAACTAATGATTATGATCATTAGGGCTCGGAAGTTCATGCCCTAAAAAACACTGAAATATGCATGCCAATATGCTCCTAAAAACTTGAAAATATGCCAAGAAATATGCACTATTTAATTAAAACAATTAATGTCCCTTTGCAGTAGACAAGACGAGTTAGTATAAATAAATAAAGCTACCTTATTCCTTAGGGGTTGAAGCAGAAGTGGTCCTGCTGCTAGTATTAACTGCTAAATTGCAGTTCACAACCAACATTTTGCACAAATTTTCAACTGTAAAATATTGTTGTCTCGCAAAACACTGTTGTAACGTGAAAAACTCTACGTCACAAGATGTTATTGGGGCATATTTAAATGATATTAACTGCTTCACAGAGAGAGTGAAGTCCCTTGGTATGACAGATGGTTTCCTTTTGAGGATGTCTCGAATATCGCACATCTGTTTATAACCAGAATTTTTTGAAATTACATAATTCACTCTCTCTTTCACTTTTTGTCCTATGCTAAGACAGTAAGTGATTCATGCAAAGGAGATCCTACAGCTTCCAATGCCATTATGGCTGTTGGTAAGAAAGAAAAATGGGCAGATATGAAACTAAGATCCTCTTTTAATCCAGTGCCTGACAGAATATTTTCCACAGGTTCTATTGAAGTATCATTCGAGTCCAATGAATTAACAACCTCTTTGACTATTTTTATGTGCTCAGCAAAATATAAAACTACATCGACCCATGTTCCCCATCGAGTTAACACTGGTGCAGCAGGAAGTTGGATATTAGGTGCTGTTGATCTAAACAACTTAACTCTTTTAAGAGATTTAACAAAACTTCTCTTTGTACTGGACACAACTCTACCTATAGGAAAGAATCACATATTGTCTCAGAAATGCGATGAAGAGCGTGTGCCAAACAAGTTATGTGAATTTAGTTAGGAAAAATACCTTTCGGAGTTTGTCCTGATTTTACCATATAAGGACCTGTATCAGTAACAAATAAAAGTAACCGGTCGTATTTGATTCCACATGCCCACAGTAATTTCAAAGAGTCCATCACAAGCTGGGTCACAGTTACATTGTCAGTGGCCGACAATTCGCACACATTAAGAATATAAGGTGTAGTCTTTTGTTCATTATTTAAAGCACCCATGATTATATTCGCAATAGAATGGCACTCAAAATCAGGGATTTCATCAACAGATAACCATACAAACTGAACCGCTAAGTCATTTTGTATATTTGACAATACATTATTGTAACAATGTCCTATATAAGTCTTACGCAGTGTACTTTCTTCAGGTACATGTTGTCAAGTGTACCTGACAAGAAGGTTGATATAGGTTTTTAAATGTCGGACTATTAATTTTGAAGAAGGGAATATCAGCAGCTAAAAATGCATGGCACAAGTCATAAGAAAATTCAGTAACCCTACTTCCTAAACATTCTACTAGCTGTTTTTGAACAGGTTCTTTGCAAATTTTGTGATTAAATTCTCCTTATGCTTTGCTGGTTTATGTGCTGAACTGTTTGAAATCTTTTCTCACTTCCTACATTTTACTCACACGCTCCACAAAACAGTACCCTGTTATATGTAGATATTAAATCACTCGAAAACTCTTTCTGTAAATTAATTAATCTAGCACTCAAAGTTGGTTTTATTTTTGGCATTTGAAGAGCTTTTTAACATTTTATGTGCCTAATTTAATTTGGTGGGAACCAGTTCACAACACTGTTACCTTTGAAGACCACAACGCGGTGGGCAGGCAAGTGTTGCTCTAATCGTGCTGCTCAGAATGTTGACCTGCACTTTATCTTTGTTAATATAAACCTCTCAGATAACGCACTGATTATTCTCTACGCACATACATATAATGAAAGGATGTAAACAGGGGATTCACTTCATGACAACAGGACTCAACATTAGTTCTCGCCACCTTGCTAGCTGTATCATCATGTGCATTACCACCAATATGAAAAATATTATACAGATGGAAAAAATAATAAAAAACCATAAAAACCATTAAAATATGCAGTATAGGGGCTATAATATTGAAATATTATGCATTTATCAAAAATCAAGAAAATATGCAGTTATATGCACCATAAAATCACGTCCAAATAACTGAAAATTCCATAATTCGTGCACATAATGTTGTTGTTGTTGTTAGCTAATGCTGGATTTCTGACAATGAAGTCATTGATCCTCCTGCTCTCCAATATTTTTCAATAAATATTGAAGAGACTTAGCAATAAATGTAACCGCTTTTTAGAGAGCACCATATTTTTATGTTTTGGCGGTCACATCGCTCTCTCACAACCCCCAGAATGTCTGGAGGACCACACCTGTCGTTGGTTTACGGGTCTCACCGACCTGACCGGGAGAGTTATCAAAATAAATTCACTGACCATATCCTCTGATTACCAATCAGAGGACGTATTACATGCCATGACAGGTCAGCATGTTAGGGGTTGAGGTTTTATAGAGAAATGGAGAGGTTGGAAAAATAAAGACTCCCTAGCCCTCAGGAACCCTAATAGCATCGGGGTCGGAAGAGAACAAGAGATGACCAAGGTAAGGTCAGATAGAAAAGTTAGTGAGGAGCAAAACACCAGTAAGTGGAAGTAATGTTCTGCTCAGCTTGGGTACCTTGTGGTCGCTATTCACATATCCCCTAGACGGAGAACCCTGAGTAATAGTGCAGGGTTCTCCGTCTAGGGGATATGTGAATAGCGTCATAATGTAAAAGCATACATTTTTAACCCCTATGAAAAAACATGCAAATGCATGAACTTCCTAGCCCTAATGATCATACTTATGGCAATTTTATTCAGTTCTTTGCCTTCTTTGTCTTGCAAGCTTATTATATGTAGGCTGGTCGTTGATTCAGTTCTTAAACTCTGATGTTACTAATGATACTATTGTGACATTGGGTTCTCATTCACTATTGTTTAGTTCATCGACATTTCTTTAAGCTCAACATTGGCCATATCCATCTTAATCTATGGGCATTGCTTTTCCGACTATGGTTTATCTCTCTTTACTAATTATCATCTCTTTATCTCTTATCTCTATGAGAGAAAACTTCTATATTTATAATTATTCTGCAACTATATTATTTTTCTTCTTAATCCACCCTCGACACCCTTGTGTCAAAAATATTTTCTCTTTGTCACCACAATTGATTCCTTCTTATTTTTGTTCCTGACATCCTTATGTCAAAAACACATTTTCTTCATCGCTATAACTCATTTCTTTTATGACAATCGGTATTCTCATCCGTCTTTATTGACAGTGCTCTCGGTGGTCATTATAGCCAATAACTATGTTGATTTCCTTTCCTGTTGTATTTTCCAGCCTGTATATAATTTTCTATAAGAAACCCATTAAAGCTTATTATTTTTCCTCACATATTTGTTGGCAAAGACTATTTGGTCCTTTCTTTATATGGTTTTAATTTGTTTTTATGGTATCTTCCTACCAACTTGTCATTTGAATTCTGTAGCTCATATGTATTGTCTCCCAGCTGTTTCGTTATGACCAACGGTCCAGTATACAATAGTTCCATCTTCCCAGATCTTTTTTCAGATGCCTTGAATACTTTATGCCTTCTTAGGAGTACCTTCTCTCCAATTTGTGGGGACCATTTCCTGATTTACCTTTTTACTTTATTTCTCCCTTTTTCTGCTTTTTGCTGCAACCTCCTGAATGCCAGTTGACATTTTTCCTTTTCTATTAATTCCCTTTAGGCAGCCATCGTGGTGTTGATGTCAATTGTCAATCGCTTAGGTTTTGTGTTGGTCATCAACTCGATTGGGGCAAACTTAGTCATGGTAATTTTCCTGGGTGTTGGTGGCAATTGTTGTTTCTGTGTTCTGTGCACAATCCGCTCTATTTGGCACATTTTTATCTATTTCCTGCTGTCTTACGTTGCCGGTGTTCCATTGGTTTCTGCCCCTTTGGTGTGAACCCCTGTTGTATGACGGTCTTTGGCTGTTCAAGTATTCCCGACAGAATTGTATGTGATGCACTTGGTGGGTACGGTCTCCTGGTCTCCCACGATCATATGTATATGTTCGATATCTTGATCCACCCCTTGGTATCGTGTCGTGGTACCTGTGTCTTGTGTTCTCCATCCTTGCGCCATGATTGTGTGGTTGTGGGAAATGGTGTGCCCCTCTTCCCCTGCCATGGGTGCTCCTAGTATTTCTATGTTCCCTCTCACTCTGGTTGTTTGTAGTCGTGCTTCTGTTTAAGATCAGTGAGTTTGGGTGACCGTTTCTATGTCTGCTCATTAGACCGACCATTTTGCGTTTCGAAGGCTGTTAGTAGTTCTATCATGTCAGCAAAATCTACTGGCCTCACAACAATTAATCCTGTTCTCACTGTGTCTGGGAAATGTCTTGTTATGCTGGTAATTAACTCTGCTTCCGACAGGTTAGGGTCTAATAGCTTCCCTTTGTTGGCTACTTTCATAAAATAATCGACTAGCGATAACCCTTTGGCTGGATCATATCTTCCTGTCGCTAAATCTACCCTTGTCTGGTTCTGCTTAGCTGGGCCCCAATACCTTGATAGGAATAGATTCCTAAATGAGCTATATGATTCATTACCAGCTAGTGTTAACCTTAGCCATTCTAATGCTTTGTTTTTTAAGCTTTTCTTGACTATCATCATCCTAAGCTCATTTGGTATCATTCACTTTAAAATACTCTTCCATCTCTTTAACAAAGAGTTTTGGATCGTCTCCCTTCTCCTCGTCAAATGTAGGTGGTGTGATTTCGTGTAGTATGCTGTTGGTGTAGGATGTGTTGTGTGTTGTGTCATTGTTTAATTGTGAACCTCTATCTCTATATGGTGAGTCAACATTCTGTACATTATTCAAATAACTTTCATCTTGAACATCACTTACATCTAAATCATCTTTTTGCCTTTGTAGTGCATTCACAACATCATTTACATTAGCGAAACTTTCTTTTCCTTTTCTCATTTGTTCATAAATTGATTTTAAATCATTCTTTATTTCTAAGTGACTGTTTGATATCATTCACAGCATCTTGTTGTGATTGCACTACATCAGCCACAGTCTTAATTTTAGGAATGACAATTTGTTCTACAGTTTCATTAATAATTCCTTTTTTCACTACTTCAGTTTCTTCCCTTAATTCCTCAGTTATTTCTACTTTTACATTTGTAATCTTACAGTCTACACTTGCATTACACTGTTATTTCATCCCTACAGCTACTATATTCTCCCTCTAATACAATCTTGTTTTCTTTCATTTCCATTTCTATTTTTCCCATCCTATCTCCTACGATTTCTATCCTAGCTTCCAAAGCTTCCTTTGTTTCATTTATGTTTTTATGTACTAATTGCAAATTAGTTTCCATTACTTTCATATTTTCTTTACACTCCTGTCTTCCTAATTCTATTTTCTGTTCTAAGTTCTGTCTCACTTCCTCTATTTTCTCGCTGATGACCTAGAAGTTGAGCGCCCTTAAACCAAACCAAAACCTCTATTTTCTGTTCCATTTTCTGACCTATCTCTTCCTTATTCTGTTCTAGTTTCTGACCTAAACTTTGTTCTATATCCTGGCTCACTCCCTCCATTTTCGGACCTATCTCTTTCTTGTTCTGTTCTAATTTCTGACCTAAGCTTTGTTCTAATTTCTCAAACATGATCATTAGTAACCTTTGGTCTTTTCCTATTACTGCTACTTCTTCCTCACTTTCTGTTTCTATCTGATAACTAGGCTTACCTGCCCCTTCCCCTATTCCTGTTCCTACTTCTTTTCCTTTTTGCGACATTTTCGTTTTTTGATTCAGCTCAGTTGGGCTTAAAAGTTCTACTATTTTGCCGCTTCTTAAGAACATGAAAATAAAGTAAATTTAAAATAAAAATTTTTGGTCGTACATTTTTCTGTAGTAAGGGGTAGTAAGGGATAGTGATGTGCCTCCTATAGCCTCTCCTACCCAATTCTCATCCTCATCCTGCCCGTGGTGCACCCTGCTTTTAACAGATGAGGCTCTGGGGACCGAATCACAGCGGTATAACTGTTTCATCTAAAATGGAGGAAATGTCATTTACATATGTGCTGGCCTATCACAGCACAACAGCGTCCCTCAGAGGCACATGAGGGGAAGGTCGGTGGATCTAAATACCACCTATTTAGTCCTCCCGGCTAGGTCCGATGGACCCGTTGACCAACGATAGGTGTGGTCCTCCTTGCAAAATGGGGGTTTAAGTCGGGTGATGTAACTGCCACATTGTAAAACTGGTGCCTGTTAAGAAAACAGTTACATGAAAGCCACATACATGAATATGATTCCTAAAGATAAATATTCCGGAGTTAAAACTGTCCCCCAATCGGATCTCCGGGTGGGGACATCTTTAGGCAAATTTCATCACAATTCCAATACTTTAAGAATTCTACAATGGAATGCAGGAGGCATGTCCCAGCTTTTACAGCTCAAAAGTATTGGAAAGCACGAATGCTAATAGCTTCATTGCCAGATGCAAGGCACTAGAAAACAACAACAACATTTTTCTCGTTGATTTATTTCATTACGTCCATCCCCTCGGTGGTTGGTTTCACAAGACGTCCCTTGATGTTCTCCGTGTCGATAGATAGGCATCCGTCGGCGTTTGTCAACATTTCCCCTGTTGATTCCAGCTGAATAATGTCTCCTGTAGTCTTAAGCTTCGATGGATTGTTTAATGGCGTCTTCTTCCGTTTTCGTGCGTAGATTAGCGTCACTTGGTATTTCGTGCAAGTTAATTTCCCGTCGATTTTCATTCCACCCAATATTCGTGCCCCACGCTTGGGCAAGTGCTGTATTTTTAATAATATGAAGCTTCGTGTTGAGCTATGAGACTTTTCTTTCTCTCTCTCCGGGCGAGGTTCTGGGTGAAATGAATGAACACTTGATGTAACTTCACTATATATCACTTTATTAACACTTTTTTCGTCTCTTATTACACATGTTGTAATTGAATTTACTTTCGTTGCACCTATTTGTATTTTGTTGACAGTCTTTCCACTTTTATAAAGTCTTTTAGACCCACATCCATGCGCGTTACAGAAACACGTCTTTACCTTTCAAACATACAGACGCTAAAGACAAAATTGGCGCTTCTTTACATGACACTCTTTTTTATATTCATGCGCGTATGCGCTCATTTTATATTTTCCTACGTTAAATAGTTCCTGTAATGTTAGGGAAGTGATCTTTATATATTCTCCCTTCACTTTTAACATTAAATATATATGGTTCTTATACTTATACATATTAAATTTAAACATGAAACTTAACTTATGATGTTTTTAAACAATTCTATTTTTCTCAACAATGAAAAAATAGCAACACGTTTTCGTTACTCAACTAATTCTTATCAACATGAAAAATAAATTACATCTGCAATAAATATTTACATAAATGATTTCCTTTTGGGGTCTTAACCATATATTCTCTCTCAGATTCAAATATTGCATTGCAAAAACAAGTGAACCAATTTTATGTATCATTTAGAAGCAACAGTGAAAAGTTTTAATAAATATTTATTTTGTGTTAAAACTAATAAGTTTTCCTAATTTATCTCCAACTCATAATATTTTGGCGACTGTGACCGGACGCATGGAAGAGGAATATGGAGCACTTAACGAAGAAACGAACATAAATGAGAGGACCTTTCATGCATGCTACTAATGTGTTTGAAACGAAGGTATATGATCCAGAAGTTGCAAAACAAAATATAATGGCTAGCTTTAAAGTATTTGATGATAGAGCAGAACGATTATTCAAAATTGATGAATTAGTTTAGGAAGAAGAGTGAAATTGAAAAAGATGAAGTGGAAATAAAGAAATGGCACATTGTGAAGCTTATTGTGAAAAATGGTTGATATTGAAGAGTCATTATGAAGAGGTTATAAAAGAAGATGCAAATACACAAAGTGACATGATCTTGAAGGAAACATGTACAGCTAGAAACAAGTTGAAGTTGCCTAAATTGGAATTAAAGAAATTTGACGGCGATATGAGAAACTGGATTGGATTCTAAAGTAAGAACAAATTAGAAACTAAAAACTTCACTTATCTTAGTAATGTTACTAAGATAAGTGAAGTTTTTAGTTTCTAATTTGTTGTTGGTTCACTGTTAATAGCTTCAATTTTCCTTATTTAACTGGATTGGATTTTGTGCACAGTTTAAAAGAATAAATGACAGTGTTAAGTACAACCAGAAGACAAATTCCAGTATTTATATCAAGCTGCAGTGGAAGGATTTTCAGTACGAGAACTTGTATTCAGTTAGATGTCATCTGCAGAAAATCACCCAAAGGTTATTGAGCAGCTTAAAAGAAGGTTTGGACATGAAGAACTTCTAATTGATCTTTATGTTCAGGAGTTGCTTTAATTGGTTCTCCAGAAAGGTTCTCTACATAATGAGGTAAGCCTACGAAACCTTTGTGACAGCGTTAGGTGTGACTGCCAATAAATATGAAGCAATGTTGCTTCCCTGGTAGAATCTGCTTTACCTGATGAAATATTAAAAGCTTGGGGAGGGTCTCGGCTCCAGGAAGATAAGAATCAGGCACGTAATCTAGAAACACTGCTGAAATTTGTAGATTAGAAGTAGAAAGAGAACATTTGGTTATATCTTTACAGGTTTCAGCTGCTATAATGTGGAGGAAAAAATACATACAGCATGTATTATTTTTCCTGGCAATGTAATTAAGAATAACAAAGGCTACATTTGGTGTGAGAAAGGCTCTCATCGTTCCCAAGATTGCTTCAAAACAAGCAGTTATAACTTGAATCAAAAGAGACATACTGAAGAAGAAAGGAACATGTTTCAGTGTCTTAAAAAAGAACACACTTCAAAACAATGCAAAGTAACAATAAGATGTTTGCTTTCTCAAAGGAGTCACCATGTGATTATGTGTCCAATGCTAGATAAATGTGAAAATAAAGAAGAGGAAAGCTAAGGCCAAAGTAAGTGAGACTGGTGAGTCTAAAACACAAACATTGATAGCACACCAGAAAAATGAAACATTATTGCAGTTAAAGGTCATCATATAAATAATTTAGCAAGAGTGTTACTGGATTCAGGGTTTCAACAGTTGTACATAACGAAAGACGCAGCATACAAACTAGATCTGGAAAAGATGGGTGAAGAAACTATGACTCATCATTTGTTTCAAGGAGTCGAAACTAAACAAAAGGTGCACAATGTGTACCATAGTACTGAGACGGAATATTAGACCCCAATAGAAAATCGTTCATATAAATGTTTGTTAAAAGTGTATAAATATTAGAATTGTTTGTGTTCCATAATAAAAACTATTTGCGCGGATGAATACGGCGGATGAACACAAAATGGCGGAGTGTCGTGTAAAAGCGACGCCAAGAAACGATTCAATAGCGTCTGTATGTTCAAGGTGATAAGACGTGTTTTAGTAGCATGTGAACATAGAACTTTCATCAAACTTTTATCCAGCGTAAATTTTACCAAATTAAAAAATAAAGTGTAAAGGTTTTTAAGTATTTAATATGGTGCTGAGAGTGTAAAATATCGAAGTGTTAATAAATAAATACATTGTGATGAAGAAACATTGATATATGCATTCCATCTGTTACCACGATCCTGTAGATAGAAAACGAGTCTCATAGCACAGCCAATTCCCATAATAATCATTTAAAAACTGTACCAAAATGGCTTACCCAACGTGGAACTCGAATTTAGGATGGAATGCAAATTACGGGAATTGAAATCACGATAAACATCAAGTGACGCCAAAAGGAAAGAAGACGCCATTAGACCATCGTTTGACATCGCCAACAGAACACTGATGAACGGATAATCAACGATACATCAGGACACCGATACACGGATAATCAACGCGGGAAAACACTGGAGATCATCTAGCGAAGCCAACTGCCCAGGAGACGTACATAACTGGACGAAGCAACGGAAAAAAAAAAGTAGGATCAAAAATTTTTGTTTTCACATACAGTTTATTTTCATTTTTATGTTACTGAGAAGCGGCAAAGTAGTGGGACTTTTAACCCTAAGTGAATTGAATAAAGAAATTAAAATGTCGCGAAAAGAGATAGAAACAGGAGTGGGGGAAGGGGCAGATAGGCCTAGTTATCAAATAGAAGCAGAAAGTGAGGAACAAGTTGAAATAGGAAAAGACCAAAGGTTGTTAATGATCATGTTTGAAAGACTAGAACAGAAAATGGAACAAAACAAGGTAGAATTAGGTCAGAAAATGGAACAAAATAACGCAGAATTAAGACAGAACATAGAACAAAGTTTAGGTCAGAAAATGGAACAAAATAGGGCAGAATTAAAACAGGACATAGAACAAAGTTTAGGTCAGAAAATGGAACAAAATAAGGTAGAATTAAAGCAGGACATAGAACAAAGTTTAGGCCAGAATAAGGAAGAAATAGGTCAGAAAATGGAGGAAGTGAGAAAGGACTTAGAACAGAAAATAGAATTAGGAAGACAGAACTTAGAACAGAAAATAGAATTAGGAAGACAGAACTTAGAACAGAAAATAGAATTAGGAAGACAGGAGTGTAAAGAAAATATGAAAGTAATGGAAGCTAATTTAAAATTAGCACATAAAAACTTAAATGAGACAAGGGAAGCCTTAGAAGCTAGGATAGAAATCGTAGGAGATAGGATGGGAAAAATAGAATCAGAAATGAGAGAAAATAAGATTGTATTAGAAGGAGAAATTGCTAGGTGTAGAGATGAAATAACAGAATGTAATACAAGTGTAGACTGTAAGATTACAAATGTAAAAGCAGAAATAACTGAGGAATTAAGGAAAGAGATTGAGGTAGTAAAGAAAGACATTATTGATGAAACTGTAGAACAAATTGTAATTCCTAAAATTAAGACGATGACTGATGTGGTGCATTCGCAACAGGACGCTATAAATGATATGAAACAAAGTCACTTAGAAATAAAGAATGATTTAAAATCAATTTGTGAAGAAATGAAAAAAGGAAAAGAAAGTTTGGCTAATGTAAATGATGTTGTGAATGCACTACAAAGACAAGATGATTTAGATGTAAGTAATGTACAAGATGAGAGTTATTTGAATAATGTACAAAATGTTGACTCACCATACAGAGAAAGAGTTTCACAACCAAACAATGACACAACACATAACACATGTTACACTGACAGCATATTACATGAAACTACACCACCTACATTTGACGAGGAGAAGGGAGACGATCCAAAACTCTTTGTTAAAGAGATGGAAGAGTATTTTAAAGTGAAAAGGATACCAAATGAGCTTAGGATGATGATAGTCAAGAAAAGCTTAAAAAACAAGGCATTAGAATGGCTCAGGTTAACACTAGCTGGTCATGAGTCGTATAGCTCATTCAGAAATTTATTCCTATCAAGGTATTGGGGCCCAGCTAAGCAAAACCAAACTAGGGTAGAGCTAGCGACAGGTAGATATGATCCAACCAAAGGGTTATCGCTAGTCGATTATTTTATGAAAGTAGCCAACAAAGGAAAGCTATTAGACCCCAACTTGTCGGAAGCAGAACTAATTACCAGCATAACAAGACATTTCCCAGACACAGTGAGAACAGGGTTAATTGTTGCGAGGCCAGTAGATTTTGCAGATATGATAGAATTGCTGACAGCCTTCGAAACACAAAATGGTCGGCCTAATGAGCATAGACATAGGAATGGTCACCCAAACTCACCCATCTTAAACCGGAGCACGGCTACGAACAACCAGAGTGAGGGAGAAGATAGAAATACTAGGAGCACCCATGAAAGGGGGAGAGGGGCACACCATTTCCCACAACCACATAATCATGGCGAGAGGATGGAGAACACAAGACAGCGGTACCACGACACAATACCGAGGGGTGAATCGAGATACAGAACATATACATATGATCGTGGAAGACCAGGAGACCGTACCCATCAAGTGGATCACATACGATTCTGTAGGGAATACTTCGACAACCAAAGACCGTCATACAACAGAGGTTCACGCCAAAGGGGCAGAGACCAATGGTACACTGGCAACATAAGACAGCAGGAAGCAGATGAAAATGTGCCACATAGGGCAGATGCTGCACAAAATGCAGAAACAACCACCACCACCAACACTCAGGGAAATTACAACTAAGTTCGTCCCAACTGACTGGATGACCAACAACACAAACCCTAAGCAGTTGACAATTGACATCGATACCGTGATGGCTACATGAAGAGAAAGATGGAACTACTGGTCATAATAAAACAGCTGGGTGACCACACGTATGAGCTACAGAATACAAATGGCAAGTTGGTAGGAAGATACCATAAAAATAAATTAAAGCCATACAAAGAAAGGACCAAATAGTCTTTGCCAACAAATGTGTAAGGCAGGAATAGTAGAGATGATGGAAAATAACAATTTTTAATGGGTTACTTATAGAAAATTATGTTCAGATTAGAAAATACGACAAAAAAGAAAATCAACATAGTCATTGGCTATATTGACCACAAAGAGCATTGTCAACAAAGACAGATGAGGACACTAATTGTCATTAAAGAAATGAATTATAGTGACGGAAGATAATATGTTTTTGACATAAGGATGTCAGGGACAAAAATAAAAAGGAATCAGTTATGATGACAAAGATATAATATTTCGACACAAAGATGTCGAGGGTGAATTGAGAAGAAAAATAATACAATTGCAGAATAATTATAAGTATAGAAGTTTTCTCTTATAGAAATAAGAGACAAAGAAGTGACAATTAGTGAAGTAAGGAAAACCATAATCAGAAAAGCAATGCCCATGAATTAAGATGGATATAGCCAATGCTAAGCTCGAAGAAATGTTGAACCAAACAACAATGAATAATAACCCAATTAAGAAAAATGGTACCATTAGTAACATCAGAGTTTAAGAACCGACTCAATGACCTGCCTATACATAATAAGCTTACAAGGCAAAGAAGGCAAAGAAATGAATAAAATATCGCCATAAACATGATCATAATCATTAGCTCAAAATTTGTATCCTGTTTTTCTCTCCTCATAACAAAGAATACAAGTCAAAAACCACATAATAAACCATGATACACTTAAATTATATTTGTGTCAATGTCAAATGTACAATAGCTGAGTATGTGATGTATAAGAACTGAATATGTGTTGTACAATAACTGAATATGTATTGTATAATAACTGAATATGTATTGTATAATAACTGGATATGTTGTGTAATAACTAAATGTGTTGTACAATAACTGAATATGTATTGTATAATAACAGAACATATGTGGTATGATAACTGGATATATTGTACAATAACTGAATATGTATTGTATAATAACTGGATATGTTGTGTAATAACTGAATGTGTTGTACAATAACTGAATATGTATTGTATAATAACTGAATATGTGATGTATAACAACTGAACATATATTGTGTAGTAATTGAATATGTGAAATTTATAAAGACATGCATGCTGTATCATGCCAAAACATAAGACAAAGACAAACAGCGAAGAAGACTGTAAAGAAAAAAAAAAATATTGTACAAAGTGATTGAATCAGAGGAGTAGGGAGAAGTATTGTGTTTCAAGATTGTAAATAAAGGTGACAACTTGAAAAACAAAACAAGGGGCATATGAGACGGAATATTAGACCCCAATAGAAAATCGTTCATATAAATGTTTGTTAAAAGTGTATAAATATTAGAATTGTTTGTGTTCCATAATAAAAACTATTTGCGCGGATGAATACGGCGGATGAAGACAAAATGGCGGAGTGTCGTGTAAAAGCGACGCCAAGAAACGATTCAGTAGCGTCTGTATGTTCAAGGTGATAAGACGTGTTTTAGTAGCATGTGAACATAGAACTTTCACCAAACTTTTATCCAGCGTAATTTTTACCAAATTAAAAAATAAAGTGTAAAGGTTTTTAAGTATTTAATATGGTGCTGAGAGTGTAAAATATCGAAGTGTTAATAAATAAATACATTGTGATGAAGAAACATTGATATATGCATTCCATCTGTTACCACGATCCTGTAGATAAAAACGAGTCTCATAGCACAGCCAATTCCCATAATAATAATTTAAAAACTGCACCAGTACATTACACAGCATAGATTGACGCTTCCAGTGTATTCCTGAAACCTTAGATCAAGAGAAAATATGTTCACATATTTATACTGCGATTATTAACACAAGATTACTATCCTATTCTGAAGAGTAAAAACATTACTGTGACATGTAGGATTGATGTGCTTGAGGTAAAGATACTCTTGGGAGCAGATGTTATAAATCGACTGCTAACAGGAGCTTTAGTTAAATTAGATGATGGAATGACAGCGGTGGAGACAAAACTTAGTTGGACAACAATGGCCCAAAGGAAGGCGAGTACTAACTCTAATACTATTGTGACTCATAACCAGACATGGGGGAAAATCTCAGTGGTAATGACCTCTGGTAAGCATAAATGAACTATGGAACTTTTACGTCACAGGCGGGAAGGTCGTATGCGAGGGTGTGCAGTTTCCAATGACAAAGTGGAACTGTGGCGTGAAGTGTATGGTGCGTTATTGACAGTGACCTTCCTACTTCTTTTGTTTACATGCCAATCACAACATCCCCTGCACTCTACAGTCAATGTGTAGTCAACATAACGTCCATGTGAGATTTTCTCCCATGCCTGCTCATAACTATTTGAGTACTGTGAACATAGGAGATTTAGGGAATGTAGAAACAATAGACATCAGAGATCCGATTGAAGTGAAGAAGGAACTTTTGGAGGAAGAAACACTGCAATGTTTTGCACAAACCATAAACGTCAATGAAGAAGGCAAATAGGAGGTGCGCTTACCATCCAAAGAGGGTCATCTTGAACTGAGAATGAACAGGTAGCACTGAAACAGTTAGCTGCAACTACAAAGAGACTAGAAGTGATCAGGAAGTCTAAAGATTATGATACGACCATTCAGATTGGTTAGCTGCTGGAATAATAGCACCATTCCCTCTGGATGACTTATCTCTACCACGAAGTTGGGACCAGTAAGCTTCAGCAAAAGATGAAAAGGGAAATCCTCTGAACGGCTGCTTGGAAACAGCTCACAGTGGCTTAAGCAGGACTATGAAGAGTGGCCTCATGAAAACTATGCTCTGTCAGAAGAAGTTAATCAAGAGGAAAAAAAGGAGTTGTCACAAACACAATCATTTCTGATGAGGAATTTGTCAGTCGACTGTTGTATCTTTCTCAGTATACTAAGATGGTTTAAATGATAGCCTGGATTTTTAGTTTTCGTAGCAATACGTACTGCTAAAGGAGCCGAAAAGCAAATGGGAGAATTGACTAATACAGAAGTTGAAGCAGAAATTGTGCAAATTTATATTTGTGTTTCAAAGTAAAATAATATATTTGAATTTGCAAGGTGGGAAGATGTACTACCAATTTAGTATGTTTTTGTAGGGTTTAGCTGTTTTTGTTTCCTGTGTTGGCACTTCCTTGCCTTGGATTCAAGCATTCTGTTATAAAAACAAGTGAACCAATTTTATGTATCATTTAGAAGCAACACTGAAAAGTTGTAATATGTATTTTGTGTTGAAACTAACAGGTTTTCCTAATTTATCTCATGTTCATAATAGTCTTCTTCCACGTGTCTATAAATGTCAGTCATCACCTGATTCACTTTTGTTCAACAGCTGGAGTACAATTTCTCTATTACGTGCATTTTCCAAATTGTAGGTCTTCTGTGAGGTCATACTGGATCTGAAACTACATAAATACTTATTAGCACCAGCTATTACTAACAAATATGTGCGTGCGCGTATGCGTGTTTTATTTATTACACAGCATGACCCATTACACAGCATGACCCATTACACAGTAATATTACATGCATTATTTTACACCATTTATCACACATTTACAAATCACACAGTGCATGTCTTAAATGCTTAGGTTCATTAATATGTTTATTTCTAAAGTTCTATACCTTATGTATTTTACTAGTTTGATAAAGTATATACACTATTTGGAATTTAATTTTGTGAATATATTTACATAATGCTCTCAACTGTTATATGTTTAGGTTCCTTAATACGTTTAGTTATAACTTCTTAAGTTCTTAAATATTATGTATTTTCATAGTTTAATAAGAGTATTTGAGGCGGTGTCATGGCCGAGTGGTTAGAGCGCTCGCCTACCACCTAGGCAGCCCATGTAATATTCGTGGTGGACGAAGCGGCTTCATGAAAGGTTTTCTCCAGGTTCTCCGGTTTCCCCCACCACTCATTCCACCAATTGCTCCATTATTACCTTTCGAATCATCAATTTCGCCTGCATTTCATATCATCCTCTTCGTCACTCTCATACCTGGTGCTTGGCTGACAACCTGCTTCCAGGTCTTCAGACTGCCTAGTCCAGAGGTCCCTATGCTCCCGACAGGCGTCTGACACTAGGCATTGGCTTATAAGTCCTAGGGGGTGTAAGTCCTACATAAGGGGAGGGTAATCAGGTAAAGAAGAATAATAAGAGTACACTATTTACTAGTTTGCAAAATTCTGTCAAGTGTTGAGTTATGGGCTGCTACATCGTAGCTGGCCAAGTTCTTCCATTTTTATGTATATCTGTAATGGGTACAGATCTTTGTTGTCTTATAAGTTTACATTCGTGTATTAGATGATGTGCAGTTTGTTGTTGACTATTGCACTGACATTTAGGATCGTCTGTTAAGTGAAATCTATGTAAGTAGGCATTGGTTTCCTGCGTCCCAATACAATAGCCTTGAAATTTGGTGTGATGGGTAATCTTTTCTGAGCCTATCTTTATTTGAAGGAAAGAAGATTTGTAGTGAGTCTTGTTACTTGTGCTGTTCCATCTGTTCTGCCACTGTTGGTATTCTGTTTCTTGAATCTCAGTTTTAATTGTAGATCTGGGAATTTTACTATATTCTATTGGTAGTTCTTCATCGTCCACAGCCCCTTTTGCCATTTATTGGCCAGTTCATTCAGGATTATCTGCGTGAGCTTTAACCCATTGGAAATGAATTGTCCATTGGTTCCTCTTGTGATATTTTAGGATTTATAGTGTATCCTCTGCAAGCGAGTTATGTTTCCTGTTGTTCTTCAGTACTGCTAGCGTACTCCGCTGTCTGAATATATAGCAACAGTTTTTTCCTGGTTGAGTAAGTCATTGATGTTGTGAAGTTCCTGTAGTGCTTTCAGAATAGCTAGCTGTTCCTCTGGTTGTTACAGCATCTCCTTCCAAGCCTCCATTTCAACTGCTGCGTTGGCGTGTTATTTTAGAAAAAGACTGCTGCAGCTACAACCTTTCTTTTGTTTTGCTCCCATCGGTGTAGATGTTGAGTTTGTAGTCTGCATCATCACAGCTCGTATATGGTATATAATGCTTTATTTCATAGTGCCCAGTTCAATCTTGCAGATTTGGTAAAGGAATGTATTAATTGTATTGCTTTGTCGTTATCCGATCAATGTGACTGTCAAATCTAAGTTTTTTGACAAAATATATGCCAAGATACTTGGGCATGGACTTGCTCTAACGTTTCATTATTGAAATGAATGTTAATTGTTTCATCATTCCTTTTCTTTTTCCTTAATAATACTAGGACTTTTGATTTCATGTCATTGAACTTGATCTTGTTTTGCTTGGCCCATAGTTCGATTTTCTCTAAATCTTGATTGGCAAAATTTTCAGGATTGAGTAAGCCCTTTCCCCTTGTCATCACAAGCAAATTGTCAGTGAAGGCAATTATTTCTGTCTGCTGAGTGAAGTCCAAGTTGAGCAGTGGATTATATAAAATGTTCCAGAATATAAGGCCACAGCAGAAGCCTTGTGGACAGTCCTTTTGTACTTGTTTTTCTTTCCTTAATCCATTGGTACATAGGGGTACTTTCCTGTTTTTGAAATAGTCCTGAGATAATTTGTGTAAGTTCCCTGAGCATTTCAGCTCTCTCAAGTTATTTAAAATGCTGGGCCACCAAGCAGCGTTGAGGGCCTCTTTCACTAAGAGGCTTGTAAACTATTTTCAGTAAACTTTCTCAACTCCATAGCTGCATCCACTGTACTCTTCTGGGCCAGGAAACCAAATTGCCTTGTATTGAACAGTCTATGTATGTAGGTGTGGATGCGAGTGAGTGGGTGCACATGGGAGGGTGGGTGTCGGTGTGCACTTGCGTGCATGGTCTGGGTGTATGTGTAAGTATGTGCGTGCCTGCATGCATGTGCGCATGCTGCAAATTACAACTGTTCTAGCTACCTTGCTCACTTTACGAATCACACGCTATGTAGCCTGTTTAATTCTCTGCTTCCCCACTACCTACATAGCTAAGCAAGTGAGGCCATATTCTATTATGGAACTGTATTGGGCCTTGAATACAGAACCGGATCAGTGGGGATTGATCTTGCAGTTTTGTGCACACACACTACTTTTCTTGAATATATTGAATAATAGATACATTAAATACATATAGGAACACAATATATTAAATAGATGTCCAAAAGTTTCATGAAAGTAATTTACAAGAAAAGACATAATAATGTCAAAAAACTTTACAAAATAATTTACCCAAAAGGAAATGATTCAAAGGTTCACAAAACAATTAATAAAAGACAGTCATTCTAAGCTTTGACCAAAGTAATTTCCAAAAATGTAATAAATGCTAGTCCCTTTTGACATGCACACTTTTCCCCATTTAACTGTCTGCCCTGCGGAGGCAGCTCACCATAAGCTGGCACTAACACAAGCTGCTCCATGTGTAGCTAATTAAACTACATGCATGTAAATACAATAAGGCTTGCCTTCGACAAACACTTTCACAAAAAGTGACTCAGGAAAATCATTCCATAAATTGTACTCAACATCAATATTTGATTCTAAAAGTTCTTGTGAATGAACACCATCAAAACTAGAATGAAGATTTTGAATTGAACATTTTCAAACTCTCTCACCCAATACATGTGCTAACTGTTGTCGAAGTCGCCGATGTTTGGATTCTTCTTTCTGCAAATTTCTCTTTCCCATTTACATGTTATCGACTTGCCGGTAACTTGATGTGTATGAGCATTAACAACTGCCCGCTGTCGAATATGCTTGCGTAGAACCTCTCTCTCTGTGACTGACAAACATAGACTGCCGCACAATGTAACCAAATGCTTTTGCTGCAGAAGTTATTTATGACGAGTAATGGTTGAAGCGGCCTCGCGCTATTGACTGTTGGCAACATCTCGTGGAGAGAGGGACTCTCAGTCATGGACTGCATTATGGCTTGAAATTTAGCGCCTTATATACCCCTCCGGGATGGAGTGGGGATAGGCAGGTTGGCAGTGTGTGAACTTCACCATGCTAAGTTTCCCTACACAGCGTGCATCAATTTATATTGTTCATTGGTGGTAATGATAATATCGTTACAAAATGTGTATTACCCAGTGGCAGAGTTAAATGTACAATTAAGATTACAAGAAAAAAAATAATCATTGCATAACAGTAGTAATACAATATTAATACGGATAAAATGGTTCCATCTACGAAAAAGATTACTATAGTTACCCTGCTTAAGGTTTTGTAATATTGTAACGGGGTCGTGACTTTGGGCGCCTTTGTAGCGGGTTCTGGACGTTGGGTGCCGGATTTAGGTAGGCATGAGAGGATGTTTCTCGGGCGCGAGGTTAGATGACAACACAACACAGACTTTTACTAAGTTTATTATTCAACACTTCATTTGCCTCGAAGTGCCGACCTGAGCAAGTTTGTGGTGTTTCGCTCTAAGATTGCTATCTGCTTTACTTTACACTAATCACAGTCTATTTTCATACCTCGACGTTTCTTTTGGCGCGAAGCTATACTTATTTAGCGATACGAGGCTCTCCCTCGTCGCGACATCGCAACCCCAGAGCCAACTGTCCGCTTCTACGTTATTCTCTTTATATCTCACCCCCGCACTTTCTCTCTAGTCCCGTTATGGAGGAGGGAACAATCTTCCCCCAGCTGTGTCCTTGGACTTCTGGCAAAATGTCCCTCGGCTTGGGATGACAAAAGATTGTTTGTTCCGTGGCCTTCAGAAACTTATTCAGGTCAACCTACTTCCAAAAGGCAACTTCTTTGCACAATACCAAGTTATACTTATATCTAAAATCTTATATTTATGTACATTCTTAATCTAAAATTACAAATATATACATAGAAGTTCCCGTCTCAAATGCGCCGGATTTTGTAACAAGAAAAACAGGAAGATCTTTGAGAGATTTCTCCTTTTTCTTGATTACCAAATTCTGTTTTCCTCCGAAGTCCTGACTTCAGCCTAACTTACACATGAAAATGTCCACTTCCTCGTAGCATACCTTTGCTTTCCAATATCTACCTGTCTTGGACTTTCACTTTCTTCCCTTACACTATCACACATATAGGTCACTGACACAGGTTCTCCTTGTCTACCTGGCCAACGTAAACACAAGGGTTCAATGTCTTCCAGGGTCCCTCAATTCTTAACCAGTGTTTCACACAATGACCTTTTGTACTGCTAATCTAATCACATTTACGAGCTACTAATTTTACACTTATTTCTACCTATCTTCACCTATATCCTTCCAAGTTTACCATTGTTCCTTCATCTGTCTTTGTAAACTTATATACCTCTTCGCGCGTATTTTAAACCATTATTTTTATTTCAATTGTTGCTTGTCATTGTTTCCCTCATCTTCGGTCTCCCTTTGATAAGTAATTAGACCCCTGACACCATTTATTTTGTAATGACCAAGCTCTCGAATTGATAGGCCGACTCGGGCGTATCTTACCTCGAATACTTACTCTTTATGTACTTTTGCGTGCTCTTTCCTTTATTTGTTCTTCTTCGGTTCTGACCTCGTCCTGAAGATACGGACGTAATAGCTGCTTATGCCATTTTCCCCCTAGTTTACCGCTGTTCAAGTCCATAAGCAAGTACGTGTCAGTTCCGTATTCCTCTACTACCTTATACGGACCCTTGTATAAAAGTCCCATGCGCTGGTTATATTTGTTTATGGCGCTAGAAAGTTTCTTGTTTCTCACCAATACGAGATCGCCGTTGTGTAATTTCCACTTTTTCCTCATTTTCGCCTTATGTTTTTCTTTACGTCTATCCGCCCTCTTTCTCATTCGCTCTGCGGCCACTTCCATAATTTCTAATTGCGACGTACTCACGGCGCCTTCCACATCAAGGGTTCGCGGTATGTTCGCACCCATCGTGTTAATGAGCTTGCCTTGCATTAACTCTACCGGTTTGAATCCCGTGACTTGGTTGACCGATTCATTTAATATCTTTTCAATTGTCGGTATCATCTCGGGCCATTTCGTTTGTTGCTTACTACAGGATACTCGCAGATACACCGATAGGTTTCTCATGGTTCTCTCGGTCGGGTTGCTATTCGGCCGATAACGCGAACAGTGGTAAAGTTTGATACCTTGTTCTTTCATCGTGTTAACGAACTTCTTTCCTGTAAACATGGTAGCGTTATCTGCTAGTAATGCGTCCATTTTTCCGACCTGGGGAATATAGTACTTCAGCAATTTATTCAAACATGTGGCACTATCGATCTTTTTAACCGGGTAAATCTTAACGAACTTTGAGAACACGTCTACAAATACTATGACGTATCTATATCCAAACGCTCCTCGGGGTAACTCGCCATGACAATCCACCGTAACTAAGGATCTTGGTTTGTCCCGTAGGATGGCGTTCGTCTCGTAATCGTACGCGACTTGCAGTGGCTTCGCTCTTTGACATACGTCACACACCGTAACCGTATGCCTTACCTTCCGTCTTAACTTAGGGATGTACAAATTTTCCAAAATGGTAGCAGTCGTCCTGTCCGTCCCTGAATGACATAACGCTTTGTGGAACGTCGTAATAATTTCTTTTTCCAGGCTACCAGGAATGTACGTCTTCCACTTCGGGTTAATGGCTCCGTGCTTTTTATATAAGACTTCGTCTTTCATTCCCAAACTACCTTCCACCTGTTCATCTATTTCCGGCGCTTTGACCATTAAACTGACCAACTTACAGTCTTTCCTCTGCAATTCGCTGATTTTCTTTAATTTCTCCTTTAATCCCCTATCCATTTGTATCTCTAGTTTCAACACTTTAATTTCTCTTAGCACTCCACCCATATTATCGGGTATTTCAGCATGATGGGTTAGTCGCGATAACATATCACTGAACGTATTCATCTTTCCCGGTATATGTAGGATTTCCACGTCATACATCATTATTTCATGAGCGTACCTACACATCTTTGAGCTAGTATACTTACATTTCTGTAGAAAAGACAAACTAATGTGATCAGAGAAGATCTTTACCTTTTTGCGGTATATGTAAGTTCTAAATCGCTGAATGGCAAAATACATCGCACAGATCTCGATTTCTGTCACTGACGCGTTTCTCTCTACGTGGTTCAGCCCCTTGGAAGCCGTACTTATAACATGGAACTGGTCTGGAGCTGACCTTTGCCCTAGAATAGCTCCAAACCCTTGGCATGAACCGTCCACGTAAATTTCATAAGGAAGTCCATCCCTAGGCCTCTCAAGTAGTATAGAGTTTGCAAACAACTGCTTAATCTTCTCGAACGCCTTCTGCTGGGTGGCACCCCAATGCCATTTCACCCCTTTTCTCAATAATTCCCTTATAGGTTCCATTATACTGGCATACTGTGGAATGAATTTCGCCTGATAGTTTAAGACGCCATTCAGTTTTCTAACTTGTTTAACCGTTTTAGGGGGCGGAATATTCATGATGGCATCTATTCTCTTTTTGTCAGGTTTTAGCCCCTTTTCATTTATTATGTACCCCAAAAATTCTACCTCCTTTACGCAGAATTTAGATTTTTCGAGGTTTACAGTCATTCCATTTTCTCGAAGTTTCGTCAACACGTAATCTACATGTTTCATGTGTTCGTCAAAATCTTTATCTATGATCAAGAAGTCATCCACATAATGTAGCAAATACGTCCTCGTGGCATCCCCTAAAATTTCATTTATGGCCCGAAGCAAACCATTTCCCGAGGTACGCATTCCGAAAGGGCAGACAGTATATTCTAGCTGTATCCCTTCGAAGATAAAACTCGTGTATTTCCTAACCTCTTCTTTGAGCTCAACTTGCCAATATGACGCCGTTAAATCAATCGAGGAAATATATCGGCCCCTGGACATCTTAGTGATCAACTGCTCAATAGATTCGCTCCTAAAATAGTCGGGAAGGGTGTATTTATTTACCCCCCGTCCATCCAATGTTTTCCTTAAACTGCCATCCTTCTTCGCTATCCAAACAACGGGACTAATTATATCCGAATTTGAGATTCTAAGTATTCCTAGTTCTAACATTTGGTTGATAATAGCTCTAGCCTGCGTCTGTATGGCTAATGGTAGTTCCCTCTGTCGGTAATTACAAGCTTTCGCGTCTTTTACCTCGAAACTGTGTTGATATGCTTTGCATCTGCCGGGTAATTTACTGAAGGTGTTAGCATTTTTAGTTAATGTGTCTTCTAACTGGCTCATTTGTTCCTTGGTCAATTGGTAAGACTCGGTCAGCTTTTCTTTCATTGCAGCCTGCCGAACTTGGTGGCTTTGTTCCACGAATAAGGGTACGGGCGCTTTCCCTCTCTCTCGCTCCAAAGTACTCTCCGCCTTTTCACTAAAAGGAGGTCTTTTACCCTCGGGTTTGTTATACCTGATAGCAATCTTTACAACCGGTTCCGTTTCTACACGCATGTGCTGGATAAATAAGTGTTCGTCTCCTATATCCGACTCATTTAACATGCCAACAATCTCACTTTGTTTTATGTTACGAACAAACGGTACACCTATTCTCCTTTCACCTTTATTTAAAATTAAACTTCCCTTTGCGAAGTCTATGACCGCCTTCAGGTCGTACAACATGTCACATCCAATAATGGCATCACAAATCAAATTATCGATCACTAAGAATATGTACTCAAACACCTCCCCGCCGATTTCTAAGCATAGCATGGTCTGCAGTTTAATTCTTTGCACCGTTTTGCCTACGGCTACCTTGCAAACCACATTAGAAGTAGGTAAAGTCATCATCTTGACATTTCGGTTTAGCAACCCTTGGAAAAATTTCGCGCTACATACATTCATGGTAGCACCGGTATCTACTGTAAATAACTCCGCTTTACCTCCTACTTTAACCTCTATTACCGGGGATTCTACTTCGTTTTCGTCCGAGTAATTCTTCAGTATTGCCAATTGTTCACTTTCGTCATCATTTAATTCGGACCGTAGCCCAGTGCAGTAAATCACCCCAGGGTTCGGTGCAATCTTTTTCCGGTCCACAACAAGATCGCAATTTAGTTTTCCGGATTATTTCCGTCCACTATTGCAAATCCTTCTCTCACAGGCGCCACTAAGATCTCTTGACCTCCGGGCATATTAGAATTTCCCCCTCCTTGGCCCCGTCGGTTATTTCCTCGCGAGCTATATCCGCTACCGTAATTCCCCCTGTCTTCTCTACGGTAATGCTCTTCGTCGGAGTCGTGGGCTCTCCACGGGGTTCTCGGGTTATGCCTGTTTCGACGTCCCCTAGGTCGGTACGGCCCGTCATGGAAATTCGCCTCCGTTCTAATTAAATTTACCTGATGCTCTCGTCTGCCGTTTCTTGGCCTACCCTCGAATCTTGGCGGGTCATCTCGGTATCGTTCCCTGAGGCCAACGTCTCGGTTATGGTTCCCATTGTAATTTCTGTTGGCGCGCGGTGAACTCGGCTGACCACGCCAGCTTCCCCTTTCATTTCTCCGCGAACCATAATCAAACTCCCGTTCCCAGTTGCTACTTTCAAAAGCTGACACAAGATCTATTAATTCAGTAATATCTTTTGGTCTCGCTACAATCAGGTAATTTGTAATCTGCTGTGGGAAATGTTTAATAATTTGCGAAATAAAATCTGCTTCGCTTACAGGAGGATCGACTAATCTGCAATTTTGCGCGCAAGTTAACACGTAGTCCGTCATCGACTGTCGGCCGTGTTCATTGTATCGGCCGTTGCTCAATATTGATCTGGCTTTGTTCTGCGTAGTCGCGTTCCAGTACTTGTTAAGGAACATTTGCCTGAAATACTCGTAAGAACAATTTTCCCCCAAAACAAGCCTTAACCACGTCAGAGATCTATTTTTCAGAGCCTTACGCACAACAAACATTTTGAGCTGTTCCGGTATATCCTTTATCTCGAAATAGCGGTCTAAGTCGATAAGGAATTGCTTAGGATTTATGGCCTCAGACTCTTCAAAAATGGGAACAGACACTTCATTCAGTAATTGCCCATATTGACTAAGACTATTTCCTGTATTAGACGGGTTCACGTGGAAGGAGCTAGGTGTCACATTCTCTATAGCTGCAGCCTCATGCTGTGCACTATTTACAATTGAGTTATTTCCATTACTGTCAACTGCGCTTGTCGCATTACCATCATTAATACTTCTTAATTGTATCTCTATTCTCTCTACAGATCCCTGGATTTCCACTATTCTACTCTCGTTCTTTTTTGAACGGTTATCTACCTCTAGATGAGCTAATAGCTGTCTCTCCGTGTTTTCCTTAAGTTTATTAATTTCTTGTCCCTCAGCTTCTAATTCAGCGTGCACTACCTGCAAAGTTTCATTTACCTCCCCATGCACTGCGTTCTTAATAGCTATTAGCTCATCCGTCAGCATTTTCATAGTTTCTACATTTTTTCTTTCACACATCTCTTTCATACGTTCTAAATTTTCGTCTACGTTAATTCTAAAGGAATTTAACCCTTCCTGGATTTCGGAAATGCTCCCCTGCTGTGTATTTAATTGCTCCCTCATTCTCTCCTCAAATTCCTGGTGCTTGTGATCTAAATGTTCTTTGAGCTTTGATTCTTGGGTCCTAAATCCTTCGTCTAAGAGTTCTTTAACTTGACCACCCATATTCTCTAATCTACTACTCATTTCGTTTAGTTCTTTACCCTGACCACTAATTTTACTTTCCAATCTATCACCCCTTTCGTTTAGTTCCTTAAACTGACCACACATTTCGTTTATTTCTTTAGCCTGTCCACTAATTTTACTTTCCAATCTCTCACCCATTTCGTTAACCTGACCACTAATTTTTTCCAAGAGTATCTTAAAGTAATCTTCCGAAGTATTCCCTACTGCGTCGCTGCTCCCAGCTCTGTTTTCTTTATTCTGTTCTAGCGACTCCATTTTGGTATTTCTACTTAACTTTCCGCTACGAAGGAGCATCTATTTAAAATTACCCTATTCTAATCTTCCCCACTCAGTCATACAGTATATAATATCCTCTCATTCTTCCACACATTTGTTTTCATGCATCTACTATTTTAACCGTGATATATTTTGTCTTTACATAGGATTGTTTGTTTAACTCTGACCTTTCGGCGACTTGCGTTGCTGGGTTGATGTGGTCGTCCTCTGATGTTGATTGTCTCGCTTGTTGAAACAGCACCTCGTGCGCCTTTCCTCCGAGGTCTTGAGGCTGTTTCCTGTCGCTCGTGATGTTACTTGGTCGTCGTCTCCTTTTCGCGTCCACGGCTTCTACTGCTGTCCCTGGGTTGAAGTTCACCTTCTTCCTACGCGTCGATTTATTCTCGCCGAGTCAACTGCTTCCATCGGTGATCCTCTGGTTGTCATTCTTTGTCGAGCCACCACGTTGGGATGCCATTTGTAACGGGGTCGTGACTTTGGGCGCCTTTGTAGCGGGTTCTGGACGTTGGGTGCCGGATTTAGGTAGGCATGAGAGGATGTTTCTCGGGCGCGAGGTTAGATGACAACACAACACAGACTTTTACTAAGTTTATTATTCAACACTTCATTTGCCTCGAAGTGCCGACCTGAGCAAGTTTGTGGTGTTTCGCTCTAAGATTGCTATCTGCTTTACTTTACACTAATCACAGTCTATTTTCATACCTCGACGTTTCTTTTGGCGCGAAGCTATACTTATTTAGCGATACGAGGCTCTCCCTCGTCGCGACATCGCAACCCCAGAGCCAACTGTCCGCTTCTACGTTATTCTCTTTATATCTCACCCCCGCACTTTCTCTCTAGTCCCGTTATGGAGGAGGGAACAATCTTCCCCCAGCTGTGTCCTTGGACTTCTGGCAAAATGTCCCTCGGCTTGGGATGACAAAAGATTGTTTGTTCCGTGGCCTTCAGAAACTTATTCAGGTCAACCTACTTCCAAAAGGCAACTTCTTTGCACAATACCAAGTTATACTTATATCTAAAATCTTATATTTATGTACATTCTTAATCTAAAATTACAAATATATACATAGAAGTTCCCGTCTCAATATAACAGCTAATTTACATTCATAACCAATAAATTAACCACTAATTTACAATTTATAATTACCTGAGTAATCTTCATGATAAATTATCCAACATTTACTCTATGTAAATTTGTCCTAAATTTCTTCACGAACAGTGGACAGTCCTGGAAGGCTGCTACAGGCAATTTGTTCCATTCCTCAATAGTTCTATTAATGGAGGAGAATTTTCCTACATTAGTTCTGTGCCTTCTCCCCCTAATTTTAAATTAGTGATTGATTCTTCTGTAATATGTTGGCTTCTCCAATCTTTCATTAATGCCCATAACCTGTGCCTCTTGTGCTGGACTTATAGGGCCTCCCATTTAGTCTCTTCCCCTTTTGTAGGCCCAAAATATTTACCCCTTTTTATGAATTTTATAGCCCTTCTCTGTATATTTTTCTAATGAATGACTAATTCTGTATATGGGTCCCAACATGCTGCTCCATGTTCAGTGCGATCTGCAAGGTGATGGATCGCATGATCAATGGACAATTGACGTGGTGGCTTGAATCTCAACATCTGCTGTCCAATGTTCTGTGCGGTTTTCGTTGCTTCCGTTCAACAGTCGACCATTTACTCTCATTAGCCACGCACATCATGGACGGTTTTCTGAGGAAGAGCCAAACGGTTGCTGTCTTTTTCTAGAGAAGGCGTATGACACTTGCTGGAGGTATGGCATTCTTCGCATCCTCCATAGATGGGGCATTCGTGGCTGACTGCACCTTTTTATTCGGGAGTTCATTCGGGATAGTCTTTTGTGTACAGGTGGGTTCAGTTTTATCTCGTGTTTTTACTCAAGAGAACGGAGTACCACAGGGCTTAGTACTCAGCATCACACTATTTTCTATTGCCATCAATCCCATTGTGGAGTGCGTTCCTACTGGTGTGTCGTTCTCCTTGTTTGTGGATGACTTCGCCATTTACTGTAGTTCTTGGCAGACTCATCTCCAACTCTGTCTTGATCGCCTCTTCATTTGGAGTGTGAAAAATGGCTTTAAGTTCTCCGCGAGAATACTGCCTGTGTTAACTTCTGGCGCCAGAAGGCATTTCTCCTGCTTTCTCTTCACCTCAGTCCAGATGTTCTCCCTTTCACAGACGAGGCAAAATTTTTGGAATTGGTGTTTGACAGGAAGTTTAGCTGGTCCTCTCATATATCTTATCTGAAGGCCAGGTATGACCATGCTCTTAGTGTTTTACGTGTTTTAGGTGGCACATTCTGGGGAGACAATCTGACTGTTCTTTTAAGGTTATATTGTTCATTGGTCTGATCTAAACTTGACTATGGTTGAGTTGTGTATTCATCAGCCTGGTCATCAATTTCAAAACGTTTCGATCCTATTCATTACAGCTGTATACGATTGACTATTGGCACCTTTCCAACAAGCCCAGTTCTAAGCCTGTGTGCGGAAGCTGCTGAACCTCCGCTTTTTTATCGACAGGATGTTCTTCTTTGCAGCTACACTTGCAGAATTTCTAGTCTGCCAGAACACTCGTCTTTTAGTTTCATTTTTTAATGATACTTTGGACCGCCAATACATGTCAAGCTCTCTGGTCCTGCTCTTTCCTGGCGTTCGATTTCGCTCACTGCTTTGCTGTTGGATGTAGATTTACTGGCAACACATCCCAAGGGAGAAACCTGATTTTCCCCATGGCTTCGTATGGAGATGCACGTTGATCTGGGTTTGCTGTTCATGCCAAAGTCATCGACACCATATTCAGTTCTTCATTCGGCCTTTTTAGATGTTCAGGGACAGTCAGGACCCAATAGTTTTATTTACACTGATGACTCAAAGGACGATCAGGGAGTAGGTTGTGCTTTTATTCATGGCAGCGAGAGTTTTATATTTCGTCTTTTACTGCAGTGTGGCATGTTTTAATTGAGTGCCAGTTTTTAGATCAGCTCCGTGTGTCTCTGAGTCTGCCAGTCACCCTTCCTGAGGTGCTGAAGGACAGTCAGTGCGGTAGAGCGATTGCTAAATTTTATCCATCTTAGCGGTATGTTTGAGTCGGTGCTTATAACTTTTGTTTTTCATTGGTAGTTTGGCCTTTGACATGCTATGAATTCTTTGTATCTCCATTGTGTGTCATAGTCCGTATGTAACTCCGCTTTCTCAGTTACTGGCACTCTTTTCGGTGACATTTTAATTGTTGACACTTTTTAGAAGGCAGGTGCCTTTTGATTTTACCTTCATACAGGTGCTAAAGACCAAAGCTGTTGTGCGCCAAAGAAACCCATCACTAGTACTACTGCTCCATGTTCCATAGTTAGCTACACTAAGGGAGTTGTAGGTAATTTCCCTGCACTTTTCGCTCTCCTTCAAATTTCTGTATAAATGTTTGCATTTGAAAGAAATTTTGGACTCTCACTATTGCAATGTGTATTTTACAAAAACTGTTTGAGGAATGTAAAGAATTTGTTTTCCCCAATTTTCACATCGCTCAAAGAATTTTTATGAGTATTCTGCCATCTAACACTAATGGAGGGTAGTCATTCAGTGTTTTAAAATGAAGAAAAGCCAGCCTCAGAAGCACATCATCAAATGACAGACACTCTTGCTTTGTAAGCTTCTCAGTGAATGCCAAAGTTCTGCAGTAAATTGACTTTGAGACACTCACCTATGAATTTGCAACCAGGAAATCTTAACGAAATACATAATCTGAAATTTGCACATTACAGTGATGGTCGTGGTGGCAGCAGTGCAGTGGCAGTGGCAGCAGCAGTGCTGGAGAGAGAAATGGAACCACCCACTGACACCACCACGACTATCTCCCTTACAAACACCATCACCACTACCACCGCAACTACATTCACCATCACTAACACTCACCCACACCAACACAGACATCACTACAGCCACCATCGACATCATTGAAACCCCATTGCAACCACCAATCCAACCATTGTCACCACAATAGCCCTTTGCGACCATTGCCTAATAACCATCACCAGCACCATCTTCCTTACAACTACCATCACAAACACCACCACTGACACCACCAGCACCATCTTCCTTACAACTACCATCACAAACACCACCACTGACACCACCAGCACCATGTCCCTACAACCATCATCATTAACACCGTGACCACGACAGCCACAACTACAACCACCATCATTAACACCATCTCCACTACCAGCACAACCATCACCACAGCTGCCACCAACATCACCACCACCAAAACCAAAATTGGTACCACCAATCCTACCGTCACCACTGCCCCAACCCTTTGTGACCACCGCCTTCACCACCACCGACACCACTAGCACCATCTCCCTTACAACTGCCATCTCTAACACCACTGCCACTACCACCACTACCATAACCACCACAGTGAACAGCACCACCACTGCAATGACCACCACCACCACTGCAGTGACCCCCACCACTGCAGCAAACACTACTGCAGTGACCATCATCACCACCGCCACTGTCACCGCCACCAGGAGGCAGGAGGAGCTGGTCAACACAAAATCGAACCTGAAGATTGCCATGCCTTGCTATACTATATAGTTAAACACTTAGTGAAATCACACTGTAGAGTCAGTGATATATCATTTGCGCCCATAATATTTATTTTCACAACAGGAAAGAGAACAGTAATTGTGAGCTATCATTACTTAAATTTTGTGTCTACCATAACTTTTACATGGACCCCAGGCCACATGGACATTCTGCGCAATGAGGAAGAGGATGCAACTGTTAAGTCTGCATTTTGTTTGTTGTAGTCTTCTAGTGATACTCTACCCTATACAGATGCTCAGCGCTAGTTCCATCGCCATCTTTTATCGATCTGACAGCAATCATGGGAAGTGTTAGGCAGCACCCAATTTTGGATAGTCAAGGACACTGTACAATCCTGGATGACATACTGCAGGGATAGCAGGTGGACAGAGGTCATTTTAACCTGCTTGAGGATAGATCACACACAAGCCACTCATGAACACATTTTGCATGGTGACCCAGTGCTTGTCTGATGTGCAGCGTTCGAGTCGTACTGATTGTCTGACATACGCTTATGAGCCCCAGTTCCTTGGCCTGGGTGTTACACTGCAATCAATAATGGGCAATGACCCTGCCGCTGTAGATAAGGCTCTGCAGTTTGTTGCCAATATTGGGTTTGCTAAGGAAGTTTACCTTGTATTTTATCTTTCAAAGCTTTTTAGACTTTTAGTGTGTGACTTTTTAACATTGTACGGTTTTACCTTTTTAGCATTTTAACTATTTACTATTTTAGCTTTCAGTTTTTAAACTTTAACTGTTTTAACTTTCATGTTTTTAACCATTAAGCTTAGAAGTTTTAGTTCTCCTATTTTAATCTTTTGACTTTGGGTCCAAATGACCTCACCCCACTCATTCGCTCCCTCCCTTCTCACACTAACTCACTCACTCACTCACTCACTCACCCATACACTCACCCATACACTCACCCACCCACCCGCCCACCCACCCCATACCTTACACAAGCATGCTTGCAAACATCCATATCCAACACAGTCATCAGCAACTTGGCAACTCTGAAAAAAACGATTGTTTTGGGAAAATTATTAGCAATTACAACACAAGTAAAGATGAGAGAAATGCTGTTCCATTTTGCTGCTTGTTTTGGGAAGCAATTGAAACGGGAGTGCTTTGAGTGAACTGATCTTGTAAATTAGGCACATTTAACAGAATGATAGCACATTCAAGAAAATTTATTAAAACTTCCTTAACATTTTTGCAGCCAAGTGTTGCAATGTTGCGAGGTATTCAAGTGCCAGAGCTGATGCAAATGACTTTGGAGGTAGAGCTCAAACTGATTATATTGTCCCACAAAGCATTATACTGGAAAGATATTTTTGTGACATCCTGTAGTTATAGAATGCAAACCCTTGGAATCTTTGTTGTAATTTACATTTCAAATGTTAGATGTAGCATGTTCATTGAAATAACAAGTAAGCATGATTTCTAAGTTTCCTGCTGTAATATTGGTTCCTTTACCTGACAAAATATTCGTCACAATGACCATTAGAAATTGAAATATAGATAGGTACGTACACTGTGGTTCTTAGTGTCCCATTCTACATTGCCCATAAAAGACTGCTTAATTTTACCTATGACATAGGATCACTGGCTTTACTTCCCTTCCAAAGGTAGCCATGCTAAGGATTTTTACACCCGTAAAAATTCATTGTTCCTTGCCGGGTTTGAATCCATGATCAAGGGAACCAGAGGCCAGCATGTTACCCCTAGATCACGGGGACAACATTCGTTGCCATGGAAACTCTTTCAAGTGCACTCCTGCACCTGTCAGAATGGACTTGTTTTAATGTAACTGTACAATCATGCACCTTGGCTCTAGAGCGCATCAATACACAAAACAAACTCAGTGTTAAACTTCCACCATTTTTGGCATTTGACTCATGCTTCCTGCTGTCTATCGCAGCCTACCATAAAATATGTGTTAACTTATCGTTTGATTCTGAGACAGAATATATGGTTAGACCCCGAAAGGAAAGCATTTATGTAAATATTTGTTGCAAATGTAATTTATTTTTTTATGTTGGTAAGGATTAGTTGGGTAACGAAAACGTATTGCTATTTTTTTAATTGTTACGAAAAATAGAATTGTTTAAAAACGTCATAAATGTTAAGTTTCATGTTTAAATTTAATATGTATAAATATAAGAACCATATATATTTAATGTTAAAAGTGAAGGGAGGATAGATAAAGATCGCTTCCCTAACATTACAGGAACTATTTAGCGTAGGAGAATTTCAAAGTGTACTTCGTGGCAAAAATGAGCGCATACGCGCATGAATACACAAGAGCATTATGTAAAGAGGTGCCAATTTTTGTCAGTAGCGTCTCTGAGTTTGAAAAGTGAAGACACGTTTTTGTAACGCGCGTAGATGTAGGTCTAAAATATTTAATAAGTGAAAAGACTGTCAAGAAAGTATATACAGGTACAATGAAAGATAATTCAGTTGTAACGAGTGTAATATTCGATGAAAAAAGTGTAAATAAAAGTGATATAGTGAAGTTACATCCTGTGTTCGTTCATTTCACTCTGTACCACTACCTGAGATAAAGGAAAACAATCTCATAGCTCAACGCAAAGTAAAAATTAATAAAAACTCAGCACCAACTCCAAGCTATGTGTGATTGTGGAGTGTGGGAAAACCAGTAGAGGGGAGGGGGTGTTGTCTGGCACTTTGCTCCACTGATGGTGCTGTAGCATGGAAGGTGTATTATTCTATGCATTCATTGAATACTCACGTGTGCCACTGATTATCTGTCAACCTACCTTCCCTGCCACTCTGATATACCTTTCCTGCTTACTGTAAAGATAGTTACATTTCTTCCGGCCACACAGAGCTTGAATTCTTGACCTTGGCCTTGCACCTGGCATTCTATACAAAAAGTGAAACAGATCTTGTTTTATTCCTGCAATAAATATTTTAACATCAGTTTCACAGAAACATTGCAATGAAATGTTAATTTCAGGTTAAATCATAAATAAACATTCATTTTACAAGTAAATAATGCAATAAATGATTAATTGTAAATTAATTAATGGTAAATTGTAAATAAACACTCGTTTTGCAAGTTGCATTAAAATTTGCATTGAATTGTGAGGGTAAACGTTGGTGATTAATGCAGAACAATTGCAATAGAATTGATTCTGAAACCTTTTTATAGTGTATTAACATATTGTGTCATCGCAATCCACTAACAAATTGTGCCCCTAATAATGGTATTTCTGGTTTTCATAATCTGAACAATCATCAGTCTGTGTTTGTATGTGGTGCATTTCCGGTGAAAAATAGCGAGTGGTTCTCACAAGGTTTTTGCAGTATGCATAGATAATGAAAAGAATCAGGTGTGAAGTGTGCACTATTTGCTGATGACTTAGTAATGTGGACTTCAAAACCAAAAAGCAAAAGTACAGAACTAGAAAAAACCATACAATAATCCTTAATCAACCTACAAAAGTGGACCAAAGAAAATTTAATGACTGTTAATACAACAAAATCAAACTACCAAATCTTTTCACTAAGAAAAAAACCACTAAAAATAAAATTAAATTTTGAGGGTCAACAATAATTACCAGAAACAAAGGAAGCAAAGTATTTAGGAGTTTACATTTGATCCAAACTTACATGGACCAAACAAATAGAAAATGTAATACAAAGAGCAGAAAGGCGCCTTTCGCTGTTAAAACGTCTAACAGGAATGAAGTGGAGATGTTTCAGAGCAATTCTTAACACAACATACAATGTATATATAAAGCCATTATTTACTTACTGCAGTGAAGTTCTTATAACAGCAAATACAAAACAAATTCAAATCTTTCAAAACCAAAGTCTGAGACTAACTACAAGTGCTATCAAAACCACACCAATACCAGCTATGGAAATATTAACCAACCAATACCCCATTGAATATGAAATAGAAAAAGCAGCTCTTACTCAACATGAAAAGTTGATCAGACTCCCATTCAATACATGGCACAAGAGAAATTTTACACATACACTAAAGACTCAGGAGAGCTTTCTTTCCAAAATTCAAGACATCAAGAAGAATATATACCTTCCTAATTCAAAGGAAAACTTCATATCTAAAGTCAATCCGACACAAACATTAGACATCACATATTATTTACACCTGACAGAAGAAGTTAAGAAAAGTGATACTCCAACTAGTGTTCTAAAATTATTATTGACATTAGAGACAATCCACACTAGGTTTCCAGAACACAAATGGCTCCATATTTATACTGATGGATCATTGATATCAAACTGAGATGGAGCAGAGGCACGTGTCACCTCTTTTCCAATTACAAATCCTTAAGTTATGGCACTACAAACTTTGATGGAGAAATTGAAGCAATTCGAATGGCCCTACAAAATCTTTTGTATAGAATTTCACATTTTCAGCTAGTAGTTATTCTCTCAGATTCCAGGGCAGCACTTATAGCAATTACTTCCAAGTTGTCACCAAAAAACCAAACAATTATATAATGTTGGAAAATCCTTACCCATCTAACAGCACTTCAAAAACACCTAGTCTTCCAATGGATACCAGCTCACTGTGGACTGAGTGGTAGTGAGAAAGCTGATTTTCTTGCAAAAAGGGGTACCAGAAGTGTACAAAAGTCTATTGTTAATCTACCATTTTATGCAGCTAAAAGATTTGTCAACTCTGAATTAAAAAAAATTATTGCAAAATATTACTATGAAAAATCAAAAAATAAAAGATGGGAACTACCAAACATTCAAACAGTAATTCCTGAGTATCCTCAAAAAACAGCAGTTGCAACCTTCAGGTTGATTACAGGACATGATTGTCTGGCAAAACATTTCAACTGAATTGGGATATATTCTTCACCACTCTGTCCTCTGTGATCTGCAAGAGGAAATGGACCAAGACCACCTTCAAATATGCCCGGCCATTTCTAAAACCCCATCCATCAGTGAAAAATATTGGAGAGCAAGAGGATTAATGACTTCATTGTCGGAAATCCAGCAGTAGCTAACAACAACAACAGATAATGAAAACCTTTTACAATATTTTGGTCAGTGTTATTAATAGTGTTTAACAATGTAATTTCATATTGGAGAAAGATTAATAATAGCCATGTGAGAACAATACATAAGCAGAATATTTTCCAATAATTATGGTGTGTCAAGACTCTAAAATGATAAATTTTTACTTCAGAGTGAGAGCCAAGAGAAATGTAGAAATTATTTATTTAGTTATATTTATTTGTTTATTTATTTATTTATTTATTTATTTATTTATTTATTTATTTATTTATTTATTTATTTATTTATTTATTTATTTATTTATTTATTTATTTATTTATTTATTTATTTATTTATTTATTTATTTATTTATTTATTTATTTATTTATTTATTTATTTATTTATTTATTTATGTATTTATTTATTTATTTATTTATTTATTTATTTATTTATTTATTTATTTATTTATTTATTTATTTATTTATTTATTTATTTATTTATTTATTTATTTATGTATTTTTTATATGACCAGTTCTTGCATATATGTATATTTTGCATACCTCAGAAACAGCTCCAACAATTTGGATCAAATTTTGCATTCAGATAAGCTTTTGCTTTTTAAGTTTGTCTACAGAGGTTGTTTCCTGAAAAATGTGATTTTACAAAACGAAGATCATTTTTTTATTCCCTCTTCTACAGAGCAATTATTGTATATATGAGAGGTAGAATCAGAACTGAAAACTTCAATGCCACAGCCAGGATTTGAACCACAGACCGTCCGCTTGCTGTGTGGTTGCTCTGGCTATTAATCTACTGTGACAACTTGCCAGAATGACACTGAATTCTCCAACTGATTCGTATTTCTCCCAGAAGACCACAAAGGGAGTCTCACATCAGAGACAAATACCCCAAGGGCGACTTACAATCGTAAGTACTTTATGTCCTGGGATTACATAACCTGTAGATGTTAATTATTATTTATTTATGCCAATAAACTTACTGCTGGTGTTTTTTAAACATACAAGCCATGTGTGGGCAATGAATGATAGGCGGAATCGGAACTGAAAAATTCAATGCCACAGCCAGGGTTAGGTCTGTGGTTCAAGTCCTGGCTGTGACATTGAATTTTTCAGTTCTGGTTCCACCTCTCAAACTTTGTCCACACACGACTTTTGTTTGTAAAAAACACCAGCAGTAAACTTATTGGCATAAATAAATAATAATTACCATATTGTACATATATTTCGTGTATCTTGGAAATGGGCAGTGCTGTGGATGAGTAGTTAGATTGCTAGTCTAGGTGGCCCGAATTCGATCCCAGGGACCCGCATGTGGTATTCGTGGTGGACGAAGTGGTGTCAAGGCGGGTTTTCTCTGGGTGCTCTGGTTTTCCAGCCACTCATTCCACCAATTGCTCCATTATCACATTTCCAATAATCGATTTCGCCTGCATTTCATATCATCCTCTTTGTCACTCTCGTGCCTGGTGCTTGGCTGACCACCAGCTTCCAGGTCTTCACACTATCTGGTCCAGAGGTTCCTGTGCCTCCTGACAGGCGTCTGACCCTAGGCATTGGCTTGTAGGGGGTGTAAGTCCTACATAAGGGGGAAGGTAATCATGTAAAGAAGTATCTTGGAAACAGCTCTGACGATTTGGATCAAATTTTGTATTGGTTAAGATTTTGCTTTTTAAGTTTATGTATATCTGTGTGTAAGTGTGGGTGGGTGGGTGCATGCAGGCACATGAAAAAAACATGACTTTATACAAAGAAAACCATTTTTTATTCCCTCTTCTACAAAGCAACACTTATATATACATTTGCATATGTTGGAAATGGATCTAACGATGTGGATCAAATATTGTATTCAGATTAGGTTTTGATTTTTAAGTTTATCTATATAGGTGTCCGTGAAAAAAGAAGCGTGATTTTACCCCCAAAATAATTTATTCCCTTATCTACAAATAAGTTGTACAATTTTCTATGTGTTTCAAACAGAAATGCTAAGTATTACATTCACACTGTTTTCTCAACTCACTTCTAGGTAACAAATTCACATCTCTTGCATTACTCATTCTTCTGCAAGCAATTTTCCTGAAAAAACTGTGATTTTACACAAAAAGGTTTTTAATTCCCTCTTATACAAATGTCATACAATTTTCTGTATGTTTCAAATGGAATTGCTGCATATTACGTACACACTGTTTTGTGTACTTACTTTGGGTAACACATTCACATCTGTTTCTCTACTCTATCTTCTACAAACAGTTCATATTGTCTATATTAGGGGTAGGTAGCGCCAATGGATGTGGGTGATGTGTTGCATATCCTACTAGTTTTCCTTAGTTAACTTTTCCTGTTATCTATATATTAATCCAATTAATTGGATTATTCTTGCTGAGGAGTATGTTTTCAACAACAAGCTGCTATGTACGTATTAGTATTGTTAGCATATCACATTAGTTGAGTTTTTGAAACAGAGCAGCTGGGTGGTTGTGCTGGCCTGGTGCCAGTCATGTCAAACGATGTGTGTGCACTGGATGTGACACAGAGAAGTGCACCATGCTTGTTAATGTTAATGCAGTTTAAAGCTAAGCTTTTCAGTATTTTGTTTGGCAGTGAAGGTTAATTTCATATTTTTAACTTCTTCTGCATGTATCAGAATATAACAAGAAGCATTTTGAACAGTAATCTGTTTGAACATGTAAGAGAGAAATATGCCAGGAAACTAAAGGCAGGATATGCAAATTGCTCATGTGCTTCCAAGTGGTTCACTATGAGGAGAACACGTGTTATGGAGAGCATGCTGCATTTCCTGGAAATCTGCCCCGAATATGGAATCCGAGCGCTTGTAATCAACAAACTGAGAATGCAGAAATAAATAGTGAGAGTGATTTTTCTGTAATTTTAATATTTAACAGTAGGTGAACTATAAAGTTCTATGAAAATTATAAAAATTGCAAAAAACAAAACCATTTTTAAAGTTAAGAAAAACTATTTGAAAAACTAAGGGGCATCACAAAATGTTCTGTTTCCAACATTCTTTTTAGAGTACTTATCTATAAGAGAATAATATTTCAAAGTATCAACATTTTGGAATCTCCATTTCAGGTATGGTGCTGAAAATAGTTAAAAAAAAAAAATAACAATAATAATAAATAATAAAATAAATAAAATTTAAAAGTATTAAAGAATTGCAATGAAAATTTGTATGTACATTATTTTGATATGAATTTGAACAAAATCCTCTAATAATTGTAGAATTTAGCAATTTCAACTATGCATACCCTTAACACGAGTTCAAAGTGCAAATACCATGCTATACCACTGGTCTGTATATACATATGCAACTCTTACTCTCAAAAACCTCTTCACCGATTACTGTGAAATTTGGCATGTATATGTAGTTTTTTATGCAGAATGTTTTTATGCATTATGCATTATTTTACTATACAATATATTACTTTACCATGACTTTCTCTACTGGATTTTCTTTTGCATAACAATTCATATATCGTATATTGTTTAGATTAGCTTACGCGACCACTTGGTCAGAATTTCGGCAAAGTCCCACTCGGCAGTGTGTACGAATGGTCACGAAAGTTGCCGAAGTTGCTGTGTTAATGCAGCGCTGCCAACAGCAGAATGTCCCTAGGAGTTTGTTGCCAATAGTAAGTTTGAATGTTTTTGCGGGAGTCGGCAGTATGCTGCTGACCTTCTTAGAAGCAACTATTGCAATGGATCGCTTTATCAGTATATTAGATTTAGCGCCTCTGTGCTTTAATGAGGAGTCATGCATGCAGTTCCTTAACGACGAGGGCCTGCTGAGGACTCGAATGCTATGCAGGGAATGTGATGCCGTGCTACACCCTGTGTAGCATATTATTATTTAATAATATTAAATATAATATATATAATATAAATATATATAATAAATATAATACCATTAAATAATAATATAATAAATATAATAATATTAAATATAATAAATATAATAGCATTAAATAATATAATAAAATAATAATAACATAAAATAAAATAAATAAACAAAAAATGAAAGATAAATAGTAAACACAATAAAAATATAATAATATAATAAATATAATAACATTAAATAATAAAATAATAATATAAAATAAAATAAATAAAAAAGAACGATAAATAATAAACATAATAAAAATATAATAATATAATAAATATAATAGCATTAAATAATAATATAATAAAATAATAATATAAAAGAAAATAAATAAACAAAAAAAGATAAAAGGTAAAGATAAAATAAAGATAGATAGATAAAGATAAAAGATAAAGGTAAAAGATAAAATAAAATAAATAAACAAAAAAAGAACGATAAATAATAAACATGATAAAAATATAATAATATTAATATATTATAATATAAATATAATAAATATAAGTATAATATATAGTATTATATATAAATAATATATATAATGATGATGATGATGATGATGATGATGATGATGATGATCAGGTTCCTGAGAACCTTCAGCTAGCTTTGGGTGATCAACAATATCACAAGAAAATCATCAAGGCATGCAAAGTTAATGTTTAAATTCAATGTGAACTTAAGAGGTAGAACCGGAACTTAAAAATTCAATGCCACAACTGGGATTTGAACCACAGACCTTCCGCTTGCCGGGCGGACGCTCTACCACTGAGCTATTGTGACAAACTGCCAGAATGGCATTAAATTCTCAAGCCAGTTCGGCTTGTGTGTTTAAAAACACCAACAGTAAGTTTGTTGGCATAAATAAATAATAATTATCAATGTGAACTTCATGATTTGTTTTTTTGTTTCCTCCTTTTTTTCTCAATGTTTAGTCGCGATAGGACTTTTATGTTGAAGCGACTTCAAATAATAATAATAAATAAATAAATTTAAAAAAATAACAACATAATAAAATAATATAATAATAAAGAACGAGCCAGCGTATCGTGGACCCAGTAAAAAGGCAATAAGGATAATGTACACGCAATAGCGGTATGTCTGTGGCGGCAACGACGCTAGTGAGTGGATTTGTGTTTAATATGTTGGCAACAAAAACTAGTGTAGTGTAAAAAGCAATGTTGGCAGATGTGAAAATCGTCTGCTAGTCATGCAGTGAAACCTAGTGGGCGATTGTGAAACTACTGTCGGCGCATGCGCAGTAAGTAAGTTCGGACTTAGAATCTGGCTGGCAAGTGGCAAGTAAGCTAATCTAAACATGAGCCCATATATCCTTGTCTACTGGCCCTTCAACATACAATTCATACAATTTTCTATGATTGAAATATAAATGCGATGTATTACATTCACACGATTTTGTCTACTCACACTTTTCTCTACTTGCCTTTCAACATACAATTCATACAATTTCCTATATGTTTGGAATGGAAATGCAACATATTAGATTTACGTGGTTTTCTCAACCAGCTTTTCTTTTACATAACACATTCACATGTCCTTCTCTACTCCCTCTTCTAAAAACAATTCATACATTTTACTATGCAAATAAAACATATAACATTCACACAGTTTTTCTAATCATTTTTCTTTTACAAAACAATAACAATTCTTTCTCTATTCCTTCTACAAACAGTCCGTAAAATTTCCATATATTTGGAGCAGAAATACAGCATATTACACTCACAAATTTTCTCTACTCCTCTTCAACGGAACAATTCCTAAAATTTTCTATATGATTGAAATAGAAATGCATATTACATTCACACAGCTTTGTCTACTAGCTTTTCTTCCTGTAGTATTTGTGATAGTTTAACAGTGCTTTTGCATAGTGTCATTGCAGTGTTTTTATAAAAAATAAAGAAACAGTTAAAAGGGTAAAATTGTCACGATTGGTGACAGGTGGGCGATGAAAAACAATATGCAACCGTTAATGTTAGTCAAGATGGACATAATGGGAAATGAAATTAATTCCGAATGCGGTGGATGGAAACAAAACTGGAAAAATCAAAACTCCAGAATGGAAAAGATGAAAACAGGAAGATAGAGCTATAGTAACTGGGATGAAGGGGGACCTTTATGAACTCGGCGGAAAGATGAAGGACCTTGGCCAACGCGTTAACGTCCTGAAAGTTAAGAGTCGATAGCAGAACCAAAGGTTTGAATTTAATGGTGGAACAAATCCTTGACCTTGGTTGGTCGGGTCGGGTCGGGTCGATTGGGTCAGTCGGGTCAGTGTACTTTCCTCTTTTGAGGACTGCCAAGAGGACAAACTATGACTCCGTAGAGTTAATGTGTTATGTTTGCATATTCCCTTATTTACTTTGTCCTTTTGTGCACAGTTCAATGTGATAGTGGTCACATGCCTTTTCACTCAGCCTACATTCACAGTCCATATTTGGTTCATGGTAGATCTTGTTCTTGCATATCCTGTGGTGGAATCCATGGACTCCCAACCTGGTGATAATGTGTCTCATTTCAATATTTTCCTTCATCCATGCATGCTCCTTCATGGATCTTGTGCTGTAGAATTCTGGTTGTATTTCTTCTCTTTTCCTCTTCAGTGTTGCTCAGAGATTCTGTGAAGTGCTGGTGCTTGTTAGGAGCATGCTTGTCTTGAGTTCCTCTTTAAGAAATGTTTCCCTTGGCAGCTGGTATGCAAGTCTTGACTTTGTTGTTATTTACACTCCTTGTGCTTTCTTTATTTACTCTATCCAGAATGGATGGATTTTTCATTAAGTGAGACCATGTAATTTCTATGCCGTGAGTATTGGTAGGACTTTTACCTTAAATAGCAGCATCGCTGTCTCTAGGCTGAGGGACCTAATGTTTTTTATTTTGTGCATTGCAATTATAGCTTGTGTAGCCTTTTGTGTGATGTGTTTCATGAAACATTTGGCCCCAGATACTTGAATTCAGATACTATTTTTAGTTTCCTTTCCCTTATGTGTATCTCCGCTGTCACAGGGTTCTTCCTCCATTTCTGAAAATCACTGTTTCTGTTTTTGATATGTTAATATTTAGGTTGTTCTTGGAGCACTAGTTTGCTACTTTGTTTATTTTTGTCTGCAGTTTTGTTATATCTTTGGAACCAATTAGGTACAATGTCGTTCGTGTATGCACACGAAAATATGCCCTCTCATTCTTTGACACCATATAATTGTACTAAATTAAAGAAATCTAGAATAATATTTTTTTTTTGTAAATATTTATTTAAGGTCGTTTTGACAGCACGGTCTTATCACGACCATACATAGTAATACATTGTGGATATTAACTTACAATTATACATACACATATTACATTATGTTGACATTTACAGTAAATTTGAAAGTTTTATGTTCTTCATAAACTGTAGAGTCTTGCTGATCATATTCGGTGTATTGACTGCATGATGAAGACTGGAAATGCCGGCTTGCTGTCTATATCTGCTGTATTGTGGGCAATCTATAAGGATGTGGTGGATGGTTAGAGGAATATCACAGTTGGCACAATTTGGAGGTTGGTCCTTGGTGAGGAGATGACTGTGTGTTAGTTTGGAGTGTCCAATTCTAAGCCGAGTGATGTTAACTTGATCTCTTCTTTTCAGTCTTTGGAGATGCAGAAAAGGTTTTGTACAGCCTGAGCGAGCTTCATGGAGTTTACTGCTAACTGATGACCATGTCTGTATCCATTTTTGCATGTACATGTGTTTAGTACCGTTGATGATGTCTTGATGTGGAGAAGCAATCGAGGCATCACTGACGGGATGTTTAGCTGCCTCTTTTGCAGCTTCATCTGCAGTTTCATTGCCTGTTATGCCAACGTGAGAGGGAGTCCATACAAAGGATACCTTTTTATCGGTCTTATTTATATTGTGACACAAAAGTCGAATTTCATGGATTAGTGCATGGTTTGGCTCGGAGTTTTGTATGGCAAGTAGTACACTTAAGGAATTAGTGAATATGGTACAGTGACTTTTAACGGATGAATTGGTTATATATAGAAGCGCTTCCTTAATAGCGAATGCTTCACAGGAGAAAATGCTAAACAGGCGAGGTAAACTGTAGAGCATTGTTTGATCACGATACACAATTGCACATCCTCTTCCCTCTTTAGATGCTGATCCATCAGTGAAAATTTTCGTGTTAGAGTTATGTTCATCCAGTAAAGAACTCCACGTTTGTTTAAGTATACAAGAAGGAGTTTGAAGCTTCAAATGAGATGAAAGACTGGTATCAATTGGTGGACTTTGTATCTGCCAGTAGGGTGTGGAGCAATTAATATAGCTGGGTTGGATCATAGAAATTGTTAAATCTATTTCTTTCAAGTATTGGAGAATTCTAATGTGAAACGGACTTCTGTGTCGTTCTGTTTGCATCTGACAAGCTTTGTGTAGTGGAAAAACATAGTTGTGCATTTTATGACATGGATGTGAGGCAATCTTTATGGCATATGTTACACTTTAATTTTCTGTGAATATTTAGAGGCGGCTCATTTGCTTCCATTTGAAGGCTTAAGATTGGACTGGTGACAAATGCCCCTAATGCCAACCTTAGGGCTGTAGACTGAATGGAGTTCAGGGTTTTGAGAGTTGAACGGTTTGCGGAGTTGTAAACAATAGCACCATAGTCTAGTTTGGATCTAATAAGAGCCTTGTAGGTTTTGAGAAGTGTGAATAAATCAGCACCCCAATTTCTTGCGGCAAGAGTTTTGATAATGTTGAGTCGATTTGTGCAAGCTTCTTTTAAGGCTTTAACATGGGTTTCTCTTCATTGATATATAGTTCAAGGTCCTGTTCAGGAACTTGTCTTTTTGTGAAGGTGATACATTTAGTTTTGGTGCCGGAGAATTTGAAACCAGTAGTAGACGACCATTCTTGGAGATCATCTAAGGCTGACTGAAGTAGTTTTTGAGTGGTGATTATGTTTTTACCTTGGCAAAAAATTATGAGGTCGTCAACATAAAGGCACGCCTTAACTGGTGGGCGAATATATGTTGCAATATTGTTTATGGCTATAAGGAAAAGGGTCACGCTGATCACGGAGCCCTGAGGAACTCCATTTTTAATTTTAATTTCTTTGGAGTATATGCTGTTGGCTTTTACCCTGATGCTGCGATTATGAAGAATATTGTAAATAAATGCTATCATTCTTCCTCTGATGTTGAAATCCAGCAGTGTCTTAATAATGTGCGGTTTATATGCCATGTCATATGCTTTTTCTACGTCTAAATGTATCATGGAAAGATGCTGTGATTTTGAGAATGCATTTAGGATTTCTGTTTCGAGTGTAATTAGGGTATCGGTGGTCGAATGGTGACGGCGAAAGCCGCTTTGAATTTTGGTGAAGAATTTCTCTTGTTCCAACGTGTATTTTAATCTTCGGGTAATGATTTTCTCCATTAGTTTGCACATTGTATTTGTGAGAGCAATAGGTCTGAAGTTTTGTGGAAAGTAAAGGTCCTTGTTGGGTTTAGGTATCGGAACAACTGTTGCCAGGCGCCACTGATTAGGGAATGTTTTATTCGTCCAGATAAACTTGTATATTTCATTAAGATATGTAAGTCCTTCTAGAGGAAGTTGCTTTAACAGTTCATATGGTATGTTGTCAGGCCCGGAACTTTTTGATGTGCATAGCTGTAGTTTGTTCGTTAGTTCGTGGATATTTAATTCTTCGTTGTAGCAATCTTCATAGTCCTCAGATAGTGCAGCCAACCCTGATTCTGGTTTAGATGTTTTGTATTGACAAAACTTTTCGTTGTAGTTAGAGTCCCTTGATATACTTGCGAAGGTATCTGCGAAAATATTTGCGATGTCGGTAGAAGAACTAGAATTTTTATTTTCCTCAGCATTCCAGATACTAGTTATATGAGGAGATCTGTATACACCACTTATTTTTTTAATTCTGTCCCAAACAACAGAGGAGGGAGTATTGTGGTTTAAAGAAGATAGAAATGTTGACCAGCTTAGTTTTTTACTTTCCTTTATAACTTTGCGTGCTTTTGATCTAAGCTTCAGAAAATTAATTTTATTTTCCAAAGATGGGTGTCTCTTATATTTGTAAAATGCTCTATGCTTATTCTTAAGAGCAATTTTACAAGATTCATTCCACCATGGTACACATCTATTAATATTAGATGCTGTGGTTTGGGGGACGCTAGTTTCTGCAGATGCAACAATTAATGTTGTGATATCAGCAATAATAGTATCGATTTCACCGGAAGAACGATCAGCGAGTGGAGGATTTTGCCGGATGCCTTCTCTAATAAGATGTTGATACAGCGGCCAATTGGCTTTTTGAAATTTCCACTTAGTACTGAAGGTGTATGTGCTTTTGGAACTATTCAAAGAAATTGTTATTGGTGAATGGTCACTGCCCAATAAACATGAATAGACAGACCAATTAAGTAATTCATAAATTTCAGGTGAACAAATTGTTAAATCGATACTGCTTGATGTTCCATGAGCTAAGTCATAACGGGTTGGTTCTTTGGAATTGAGCATAATTAAGTCAAAATCGTGTAGTAATCGTTCTATTATCTTTCCTCTTCTGTCGGTATAACGGCTTCCCCATAAGTTGTTGTGGCTATTGAAATCTCCCAATAATATGAAGGGTTTTGGTAGTTGATGGATTAAGTCAATTAAAACATCACTGTGGAGTGCATAGCTGTTTGGAATGTAGACATTACAGATGCAGATTGACGAGGGCAGATTTACTACAATGGCTACTGCTTCCAAGTCTGTGATTAGTGGGATTTCTCTGGTAGTGAGGTTATGTTTTACGTACGTTGCCACACCTCCACTTGCATGAAGGGCGGTTGTACGATTTTTGTAGTATACTTTAAATTGTTTTAAATTGGAAACAAAAGTATTTTTAAAGTTTGTTTCTTGAAGGCAAATGACATCAGGCAGGTGGCGGTTTATTAGAAGTTGTAAGTATTCGATTTGTGGTTGAAAACCGTTAATATTCCACTGAATTATTGATGAGGCCATAGAGAAGAACAAAAAAAAAATTTACAAGAAGCTTTATGATCATTATTGTGTAAGATATGAAGATTCATCGCTTGAATATTCCGTTGTTCTATTTGCAGCCTTAAGTAGTTTTTTTACAATGCGCGTGCTTCTGTTTTTTATGCCACTATTAGGTAAGTGAGGGTGTAGTTTTTGAATCGCACGAGCTAAGCCTTCTAGGTCGTTTGTATAGTAAGCTGCAACTGAGGATACATCGGTAACTCCTATTGTGTTCTCAAAGAAACTTAGTAGTTGTAAATAATTGATTGGAAAGGAACTTGGTTCGGCTTCCATTACCTGTTTTACTGGTTGAAGTACTGCGTCTAATGACGTCTGTGTTTCCTTTTTAGGCCTCTTGGTTCGATTAGGTTTAGATGTAGAAATCTGTTTATTTGCACCAGATTGAATTGGAAGGTTTCGTTGCTCATCAGTCCCGGTAGTTTCATTGCTGGTTACTGAAATTGGTCTTTTAGATCTGTGAGGTTGGGTTTCCATGTGAACAGGAGTTTTGGAGCTCTCTATCTGTGCAGAGAGACTAGATTCTGTGTTTGTTTCAGAGAGGTTAGGAGTAACTTGAATTTCATCTGGTCTGTCCACAGGATTTGTATCTTGGGTGCATCGGGAGGTGTTTTCCCTTACTGGAGATGAAGGTATGGATATGTTCTCGTCATCTATAGATTTTGATTTTGGTAATTTCTTGTTAAGAATGGGAAATTCAGAAGAATATAGATTTCCATCAGATGTGCTATGGGAGAGATCAGAAGGAGCACTTTCATGTATTTGGTTGGTTTTAGGGCAGAACTTTGCTAAATGTCCCTCACTTTTACAAAGAAAGCAGGAAGGAATGTCAGACGTAAGGTAAATAAAGTAATTCGTCCCATCATATTGAATTTGAAGAATTTCGGGAAGCTTGTCAAAGTCTTCATTGTGGACGAACATCTGTCTTCGAAAGCTTAATATGTGAGAAAATCCTGGGATTGATAAACCAGCTCTGATTGACGATATTTTTGACATTACTCTTATGCCTAGTTTGCTTAATTCTTCTTCTATAGTGTAATTAGGGATAACTGGACATACGTTGGACAGAATTACTCTTTTGTTCTTTGTTAGTAGGGGTCTGATTTCTAATAAGACATTATTGATGAGAATTTTGGAGTGCTTTGTGGTAATTTCTTCTACATATTTTTCACTGGATAGGAAAACATATTCTTCCGTTTGATATACGGGAAACATAGCGTATATTGCTTGGGTTAATAAGTTTCCCTAGCGCAAGCATGTGGTCTTTTATGGTAATGCCCTCATGAGATTCAATTACTATTGCCTGTTCTTTTGAAGGGGTTGACATAGTTATGTCGGAGTAGCTTGGTTTTGTAGCTGGCACAATTTCATTAGTGGGAGATTTCTTTACTTCATTGGGATTTCCGTGAGTTTGGTTATTAGGGGTATCATTATCAGTGTTCAGTGATGTCATCTTTACGTTGTTAGAACTATTAGTATAGGTATCGTTGTTACATTCAGTATTGGTTACATTCAGGGTAGGACAGTCGATGTTAGCTGCATTTTCTTTCGTTAGGTTGGTATGCCTACCTCTGTTAGAGGCAGCCATGCAAGCGATTCGCTTCTGTTTCTGTTATTTAGGAACACTAAAAAGCAACAGAGTTGATTTTACAACTAAAATAAAATGAAGTAGAGGTAAGCCCCACTTATACCTTTACTCACAGTTGCTTCACATACCTTGCAGCATCATACTCAGTTGTCGTTTTCACAGACGAAGTTTTATTTTAGCTGATTACACAAAATTAAAGTGCAGAGTAATAACTTCACTCGTGGAGCTTTGCTGACCTACACTGTTCTCTAGAATAATATTGCATGCTCTTTTAAGAACACCATTCTTGCTATTTTATATGTTGTTAGCTAATGCTGGATTTCTGACAATGAAGTCATTAATCCTCTTGCTCTACAATATTTTCACTCATAGAGCAATAGCAGTATAGTAACCACTTTTAAGAGAGCACCAAGTTATTACTGAACTATCATATTTCAAGATAAAGTTAAGCATTAATGGAGGTTGGGAGAAACAGAAAACTACATTGGCAAGGGGAAACATGTCTATGGGAGTGGTACGAAAATGTTATATTTAATGCCAGTGATGAGTGCTAAATGGTTTGGAAGGTTATATTCCACCTTGAATTGAGGAGCATTTTTTCAAAACTCAATAGAGGCACAAAATACTTTTCCAAGAAAAATGGTTTTTTCTATTTATTGGCAATACTAATTGGTTAGCACAGCAACTACATTAATCATTCAATTCTCCTTCCTGAAACTGTCTCATTAAATATGAAAAGAAACAAATAGCATAGTTTAACTAGTGCAAATTTGGGGTTTGAAAATGCAATTTTTTCAAAAACTGATAGATGCTGATTAACTTTTCTGCGTGAGCGAGAAATTAACACATGAAGTTTTGTTATTTTTGTCATTTATTGTTTTTGTTGCTTTTTATTTGTGTATTTATTATTTTTTATTTATTTTCACCTTTTTATAATATATAATGTACTATACAGCCAACTTATTAATGTTTATATTGGAGAGCAAGAGGATTAATGACTTCATTGTCAGAAATCCAGCATTAGCTAACAACAATAATGATTATTGTTGATTATTTTTCCAATCTCTCCATTTCTCTATAAAACATTAACTCTTAACATGCTGACCTGTCATGGCATGTAATGCGTCCTCTGATTGGTAATCAGAGGATATGGTCGGTGAATTTATTTTGATAATTCTCCCGGTCAGGTCGGTGAGACCCGTAAACCAACGACAGGTGTGGTCCTCCAGACATTCTGGTGGTTGTGAGAGAGCGATGTGACCGCCAAAACATAAAAAATATGCTATTTTATATAGATCATATTATCTTATGCACATTTTAATGAATTTTTAAGGTGAAAGTGTGAAAACAAAATTTTCTTTAAAAAATCTTTACCTTTAATGCTACATCTAGAAACTATTGAGATTTATCCAAACTGCTGATATTGCAGATGAAGATCAGACTATGTGGGCCTTGGTTTAAATCAGTTTCACTGCTGTATCCTCTGGACATTGTTACTTACACAATTTTCTGCAATAAGAGCTTTCAAAACCCGTGGCACTTCTAGCTCTCCACAGCCAACTTTGATTGGCTCACGGCACTAAGAGGGTTAATGACATGTGCCAGGGGTTAAAAGTGGATATCCACAATCCTTCTAGTTTGTTTCCATACAGCAGCACTGATGGTAGCGAATTTAATTTTGATTTGTTTTTGTGTGTGTAGGGAAGAGGACATATCATCTAGCTCATCAGAGGATGATAGTTACATGCAGCAGGGTTGTAAAGTGGCAGACTTACATGCTGTAGATGTAAACAGTGAGCAGTTCAAATCACTACCTGCTGATGTTCGACATGACATCTTAAATGAGCTTAAGGAAACAAGAAAGCAGAGTTCATGGGGAAAATTACATGAAATGCCAAAAGTGAGTTAATTTTTCCAGAGCAATTGTATGCATATTTCTTATGTATTCGTCCTCTTTTAACTTTAAACCTGTTCTGATAAGTTAGTCTTCATTTTTATTATTGTCAATGGAGCTAATGCAGTTATCTGACATGGTCAGAATTACATAGTTTGTGTGTTACTAGCTTACAATCATGGAATTATTAATACAAATATAATATAGTATAACAGAATTCCTATTTTACAATTTCAAATAAATATATACAAAAATAAAAATATACAAAAGTGAAAATATACAAAAGTAATAGTTCATCTAGATCGTAGACACGTTTCATTTAATGAGTACAAGCATTTACAGATTAAAAATTTACTAAGTATTTTCTTAAATAATTTTCCTGTAGTTTTAATTGGCATTGATAATTTATTGTACATAATTGTACCAAGAATATAGGGATCGTTATCAATAATGCTTTTATTCTCTGATATCCTATGCATGACATTTCCTTGTTAAATATATGTGAATATCACTGTTTTTAAGACTGGGTTGGGGTTTTGTTAGTACAAGTAAGATAATTTAGTACACAAAGAGGGAATAGGGAATAAAACTCTCAAGAGTCATCCCAATTTACAAAAAAGGAGATAAAAGCAACCCATCAAATTATCGACCAATAACGTTAGTTCCGATAATTTCGAAAGTGTTTGAAAGGATTATGTACAATCAACTTTGTAATTATTTAGAAGCAGCCAACATAATTAGTGAAGTCCAGTTCGGTTTTAGAAAAGGCAGATCAACAATTGATGCCATAGTTCTGTTAGTGAAAAAGATACTCACTACTTTTGAAACTAAAAGCATAGCTCAGGCCACCTTCTGTGACTTAAGCAAAGCGTTTGACTGTGTGAATCACACTCACCTTATAAATAAACTTAAATTTTATGGTGTAGGAGATATGGCATTGAAACTCTTTCAGTCTTATCTAATAAATCGCTATCAAGTTGTATGTGTGGGAAGTGATAGATCAAAAATGTCAGAGATAAAATGTGGAGTGCCACAGGGTTCTGTTCTTGGACCTTTACTGTTCGCATTAATGATCAATGATCTGCCTTTGTTTATAAATACTCATACAATATTATATGCAGATGATACTACCTTCTTTAATACCAGCACAGACTTTTTAAATCTAAAAACAATTGCTGAGGATACCCTGAGGCAGGCAGATCTTTGGTTCAGGGCAAATGGCTTCTTACTTAATGAACAAAAAACACAACAACTATTATTTACACTAAAAGACCTGCCAAGCTTAAATAATACCAAAGAAGTCAAATTTCTCGGTGTAATAGTTGACAATAAACTCACTTGGGAGCCTCATATTAAACATATCTCTACTAGGCTCTCAAGGGTAATATTTCTCTTAAAAAACCTAAAAAGATTTGTACCTGACACTTACATCAGAACTGCTTATTTTGCTTTCTTTCATAGCATTATAACATATGGTATTATACTTTGGGGTAAATATATCACTAATATCCTACTATTGCAAAAGAAGACCATTCGAATAATATCGGATGCAGATAAATTGGCACATTGTAAGCCACTATTTGTACAACTAAGAATAATGACAGTAGTGAACTTGTATATCTATACAGTCCTCATTTATATAAAAAAGAATATATCTGATTTTCACTATAGACAGGATATCCATAACTATAACACAAGAAATACAAACCAAATTGATACAGCTTATAATAGACTGTCAAAATCACAAAATAGCTTTGAAGCATTAGGTATAAAAATGTATAACGCACTATCAAATGAGGTAACTCAACTGACGTATAATAGATTTGAACGTAGACTTTATGACAGATTATTAAACAATCCGTACTACTCTCTACAAGAATATTTTGAAAATTCAACTCAGCTGTAAATACCACTGTTATTGTAACTTATCTTTGAAATGTACATTGCCATTCAACAAATGGATATATCCATATACGCTCCATACTTGGCTCTATAAGACAACTGATTGTACTAAAAGTAATATATAGTAGGTCATAGTGAATATCGGTAGCATTATTTTTATAACTGATATTTGTAAATATGTATGTATATATAATTTTACTAGAATCTATTTGTTATATATAACATGTAAACTACACTGACGTTGTCTATTGCTGTAACAGGCCTAATGACAATAAAATCTATTATTATTAAAGTATACTTATTGTCTTTTCCTTTTAGTGTATGTGCACTCAGCCAGTTTCATGAAGGTATCTTAGCACTCCCAGCCAAATTTTGATTTGTCTTCATTTGCTTAAAGAGCCTCCAAGATGGCTTGACTGTTTGAAAGAATAGAAATGTGACCGATAGTATTAACTTAATGCTTACTACGCTTTCCCATGTGCTAGCCAAAATAGTATATAAGTTGAACCTGGTTTGACTATTTGAATTGTTTAGTTCTTCCAGGCTTGTAGGCCATGGTCGAAGGCATGGTAGATACCAACGTTTTGCCAAGCACTGCGCTTGGCATCATCAGGGTAACACGATCCTCTGTCTGCACTGGTCAGAGTTTGAATGTGGAAGCAAAGAAGTAGTGGTAGTTTTGACCGTTAATGTCCATTACGGTTATTTATATGGGTGGGGGTGGGCGGGGCATTGTTGTGCTGGCTACGGTAGTGATTGGTCAGTTGTAGGTGGGGTTTTATTATAACTGTTGTGTGCGTCTGAAAGTTTATCTAAAACCGGTATCCATGCTTTATGTACACCTAGTATTTCTTCTTAGCGATTGAAGTTGTCTTTGTGTTTGTAGATTTCAATGGCTTCCCTTTGTAATCGAGCATAGTAAACTGTAGAAAACAGGACTCGGGTTTCTTTAAGGTTGACATCATGGCCGAATAATAAGGCGTGCTCTGCCACAGACGTTTTATCCATATGTCCCAATCTGATGTGATGCTCATGTTCTTTTAATCTGGTGGCCACACTGCACATGGTAGTGCCTATATATACTTTGCCGCAAAGTGCTTGGCGTGATGGACAGATCCATGATTGGTAAGATCTAAGCAAGAAAATAAAAGCACATGAAACTTGTGCTTCACATTTAAATGCATATATTACTTACAGCATGTGGAAACATGGCAAAACCCTTATTACATTTAGGGATGAAGGGCATGAACAACTGAAAGCTATTATTTCTAGAATACTGGATTTAGCGAGGGCACTGGCTCAATGTCAGCTTGCTTTCCGGGGCCATCATGAATGTGAAAGAGGAGAGCAGAATGGCAATTTTTTAATCTCTCTTTTGAAAGTACACCCTTCTAATGAAAAAAGTAAAACAAAATATTTGAACCCACAGATTCAAAATGAGATGATTCAACTGTTGAATGATTGCGTTTTAGAGCAGATCATCAGCGAAATTAAACAACAGCCATTCTTCTCACTTATTGTAGACACAACTCCTGATATATCATGATAGGATCAGCTTAGTGTTGTCATAAGATATTTGCATTTAAATCTAAGCAAATCAAACATTAAGGAAACTGAAATTAAAGAATCATTTTTAGGATTCTTTGAGATAGGCGGCCATGATACAGAGAGCTTTGAAAAAGAAATAATAGCAGCTTTAGAGAAGAGAGTTATACAACTAGATAGACGCAGAGGCCAAGGATATGATGGTGCTGCATCTATAAGTGACTCAGGGTTGCAGGCAAGAATTAAAGCACAGGTTCTAAATGCTGAATTTATACATTGTTCGGCTCATAACTTAAATTTGGTAGTAAATGACTCTGTCATGAATATAATGGAACTACAACGATTTTATGAGAAAATACAAAGTGACTTGATATGCGAAAAACTCGCTTCTGTGATAATGCATGAAGATTAAGAAATGCTTGCTTGCAAAAGCCAGTGCATCTACTTTCTACAACAACAAAATAATCAAAAGAATGCTGTCGCTTGTTACCTGCATGTTCATGTTGCTGTTTCCTTGGTCGCCTTTGCTTCACCTTTTTAACAATTAGCCCTTGTAGATGTATATCTGGGGCATTTATCTTCTATGTTAAGAAAATTGACACAATTTTCAGGCTTTGTGTATCGTTAATACGGTGGAAGCATTCCATCCGACACCTGAAAACAGTATCGAATTACATTAGTATCAGTAATAAAGCTCTCTGTGTGAAATATAAAAGTAATGCATTACACATTTCATGCTGCAATAGTTATTGTCTTATTTACTTACTTGCAATCTATCCCAACACTTTTCCCAGGTACAGGATTACCCTGATAGTTCAGGTAGGGTAGTCCATGAACTCTTGCATGTTTTATTTTTTTCCTTTTGTGCTGCTCCTCGTTTCTCTTTCTTTTTGGTGACATTCCTTCACAACAACAAGCTTCTGACTAAACAGTTGCAGTCTCAAGTGCAGAGAAACAAGAATGATTACATAGACATAATATGCCACCCATTGTTGAAGCACATTCTTGATGCATTAGGAGTGCAGTTCACATCAAAGAAATGAGGAGAAATGAATTAAGTCACTGACAGTTCCTTTCTCCTCCTGATGAATGCACAGAGACTCATTTTTCTCTGCTAAGCAGTCGTTGGACATAGTTCCTTTCAACACAGGGTGATGTATTTCAGTCAAATTAAAGTGAATGCGCGAAAAAATGAAAAAGTGAAAAAGATGACTTAGTTCCTTTCTCCACCACTGATTCAATTGAAATATCAAAACAAGATTAACAATAATTGTCATTTCTACAAATTGAGAATAGATCAATTAGCAAAAGAAAAATATTAAATTAACAAAATCAAGTTGTTATTAGTGATTGGTTTAAATATTCTTTGAAATGTATATCTGCTTCAAGCTTTATTAGAAAGTAGGGCCCCCAAAACCTTGACTACACCACAGGTGCATACACCTAATTTTGCTACAGATAATTGTACATAGCATGGTATAAGCAATTCTCAAGTCTGAGCAATTTTGCTATTAGTTTTGTTTGGATTAAGTTGCACCTCTTGTATGAATTTTACTTGCTGATCTAGTGTATAACATTTCATTTTTCTGTTCTCCATGGCTGATTAAAAGCAGTTGAGAATTGAAAGACAAAACCACTGCTTAACAGTAAACACCAGATACCTAACATTTTTATGTTTATTTCTTGTTTGTTGCTATGACGTTGTTGGGCCAAAAGCCACCAGCTCTACCAGCAAATGTTTTTGTCTTTTGTTTTTGTGATTGAAAGCTGCCCACTCAGCTCGCATCTTTGTCAACAAAGATAAGGAAAATACGCCTTGAGTTTCTTTTAAGATAGCGTATGCCGTATGTTCATGTTAATCACGTAAACCTTAGTTGTATTTCACTGAAATTTAATACATGTAGCAGTGAATTATGTATAAATGCATTACCTATAAATAAGGTTCTATTAACACGTTTCTAAATTACATTTTACCGGGACCTACAGAAAGCTAAGTATAAATGTGAATTACTTAGAATTGGGTTACGTATAAAGCAGGTTCAACTGTATGTACCTCTGCCTAGAAAACTGGCATATGGACTGAGATCATATCACATTCTCTTGCTACAGCTAAAGGTTCCTGCATCTGTGCCATTATTAGTCTTTGGATCACTTGAGAACTATATTGGTCCAAGATATTTTCTGACCAATCACTTTTCTATCTACTGTACGTCAGGTCAGATACAGAGAATATTAGTTTGACTGCCTTCCTGGTTATCATTTTGCCTGGAATCATATTTAAAATATTTAGGCAGCTGTACCCAGGAAAGTTCAGATGTCCATAGGAAATTCAGTGTAAATTTTCAATTCCATTACCTTTAAGTAATGTGGTAATATCCGATTCTAACCTCTGTCTCTTTCCAGAGATGCGAAGAAACAAAGTTTAACTAAAGTTCCAAAACCAGTGTAGGAGTAGTTCTAAAAGCACCTGTAACTTCAATGCAGGCCTTTCTCTGCAACCCAGAGAGTTGAGTCCTGCAGCCTTTAGTCTTACTTTGGGCCACCAAGTGAAGACACTACAGGACATCATGGGTCTAACCATTGAGATATAAATCCAGTACACCTCTTAGGGTTTCAGACCCCAACTGAGTGAAATGGCTCCATGGTAACGTGTTAGGCTTGCATTCAGGAGTTACTGGGTTTGATCTCCGCAGCTGGGCTATTTGACTCATGGGCTTTTTTTTTTTCAGGTTGCCAGGTGAATGCTGGGTAGGTTACTTTCATCCCCTTAATTTCTTCTCCCTGCATTTTACTTCACTAATCATTTCCTTGATCTTTTCATTCATTTGGTCTGTTTCGGGGTGGAAAGTGTCAGCAGCAAGTAAGCTACAGCTCTAGGTAACTCCATCCCCTGTCATGAAAGTCAGGCTCCAGATTGTGTCCCCAATGTGGCTCTTGAGCCATGGAGGGGCCCCTGCAGGCGGCACTCTGCATGAACTGTCAGGGGACCGGTGTACTGGCTTGAGTCAGAGAGTTTACAACTGGGAATATGTAGGGACTCCTTACCCTTTGCTACACCTACTCTCCTGTGGTATGGCCACTCTCTGTCTCCTCTCACTTCACATCCTCCTGGGAATGGGGCAATCAATCTCTAAGGTTGCAGTTCTGAAGTCCTCCTCTGCATCTGTCCTATGTGCCCCTACTCCTTCAAACCCCAAGTTTTATCAAACATACATCTGCAGATCCAAAAGACCCTGCATGCTCTTTCTACACCATCACCAGCAGCAAGTTGGTTGGCATAAAAAATAACAATTACCATCTAAAGGTTATTTAAACCCAGGACATAAAATACTTATGATTGAAGTCACCTTTGGGGTACTTATCTCAAATTGGGATTCCCTTATGGTCTACTGGGAACATACGAATCAGTTGGGGAATTTAATGCCATTTTGGCAGGTTGGCCTTGGTAGCTCAGTGGTTAGAGCAGCCATGTGTGAAGTGGAAGATCCATGGTGTGAATCCTGGCTATGCCATTGAATTTTTCACTCCTGATTCTATTTCTGTAAAAATGCAATTTTGCTATTTCTCTTTTTATTATAGTCCTGTATGGTGATCACTTTTGTACATGTTCTCTCTGTAACACATGTAACATTTGTTTACATTTTAGTTCTAGCTAAACTTCTAGCTCTGGAAACAATCAATACTAGGTATCCCACAGAAGAATGGCTGCACATATATACTGATGGATCCTCCAAGGAAAACCTTACTGGAGCTGGAGTTACGTGTTCACATTTTTGCTTTTATCATTCTGTTGGCAGAGACACAACAAATTATGATGGAGAAATAGAGGCTATACACATTGCTCTCTGACAATTATTAAATCTTCCCTTAAATAAATTTAACAAGGCAGTAATTCTTTCAGATTCTAAAGCTGCAATTCAGGGAATATGTTCAAATACTACAAAGAAGTCAACAAAAATTAGAGAGTGCTACAAAATGTTAACACAACTCCAAAAAGTTAATAAGACTGTTCATCTCCAATGGGTTCCAGCACACTGTGGAGTCATGGGGAATGAAGCTGCAGACTCACTTGCAAAGAAAGGCACAACAATAAAACAAAAATCTAAATTCAATTTCTCATGTTCCTCAATAAAACGCTTGATCATTAAAAAATTTTCTCATTCATACCTACAAGAAATAGAAACAAATGCCAAAGATAAAAAATGGAATTCACTACTTTCCAACCCAGATATAATCCCCCAGAGACCAAGGAAAACAGCGGTTGCAGCCTTCCGACTATTGACAAATCTCGACTGCTTAGCAAGTCATCTCTACAGAATAGGTATCTCAGCCTCACCTATATGTGTCCTGTGTAACGATCCAGCAGAAATGAACGAAGACCACTTGAAGACCTGTGAAGCATTAAGATCAGAAGAAACTACAGTTCAAAAGTATTGGAAAGCACGAATGCTAATGGCTTCATTGCCAGATGCAAGGCACTAGAAAACAACAACAACAACAGTTCTAGCTAAACCACTCTGACTCTTTTGATGGTACAATGCATCAGAGGGTTGAATAAATGTATCATCCACAACTACATTATCTTACTTTAAATTTTCCCCTAACACCACCACACACCATCAGTGAAAAAAAAGTTATAACAAAGAAAAATTATTGGGCAAGCTATCTCTACAGAACTGTGTTAAATTGTAATACTTAACTACACTTGCTAATTTCCCAACAAATTCTCCTATTTCTGCAAACTGAAAATTGATGTTACTGATATATTTGTATACTATAGAGTTCTTAATTTAAAATCTAATGGGTGCACAGCATTTAGTGTGTGCTTGATTGGGTGTGCCACAGCTGGCTTTGCTCCTACATAAACTCCATGCGTAAAGCATGTATAACACTCTTACCTTATAGAAGATGCTGGAAATGTCGTCCACCCTTGGCTAAACAAGGATTGTATTGGGCGAATACATTCTGATTAAGTTGGGCCACTGTAATATTTCCGATTTCATTTCTAATATTTTGTTTTAGTTCTTCCAATGTATGAGGATTTGTCTGGTAAACTTCGTCTTTCAGGTTATCTCACAAGTAAAAATCACAAACTGTTAGATGGGGCAGCGAGAGGTCCATGCACCAGCACTAATCACTCTATCTTCAAACACTTTCCTAATTTTATTCATGGACTCCTTTGCTGTATGGACAGTAGTAGAATCCTGTTGAAACCAACCATATGATTTCTTCTTCAGTTCATGATAAAATGAGGTCAAAATGTCATTTTGGCACCTCTCAGCATTTACAGTCTGCTTGTAGAATATTGGACCAATTATGTGTCTAACGCTAACAGCACATCAAAGTCCAATCATAATGGGGGATTTCTTGAACGTGATGTGGATTTTCAGAGGCCCAGTACTGTCTGTTATGAGTATTGTCACAACCATTGAGGTGGAACTATGCCTCATCGGAAAAGTACAGAAGCTGTGTATCAATTAAACCATCATTCACTGATGAAAGAAGCTATTCACAATAATGCATTTGTGATACTGGGTCACCTTGTCTTAAAGCATGGACACTTATACACCTATACGGTTTAAGTTTTAAGAATTTAGTTGCTCTGTGTGCAGAAAGCTCTGAAATTCCTACCTGTCATGCTAATTTTGGAATGGATTTGGTTGGTGAATGTCCCAAACGTATGCCTATTTTGTCTAACTTTTCCTCTGTTAAAACTACATGTATGCTTTCGGTTTTTGTTTGCTACAGAACCGGTGGTTTCAAATTTATTCACAATCTCGTGAATTGTAAATCTGGAAGGAGGCACTTCACTAGAGAACGTTTGAATATACGCTTTGCGAACATGGCATTCATAATTACTTTTACACACTGAAGATATAAGGTAAGAATGTTTTACAGTCTCTGATGTGAGACTGCCTTTGTGGTTTACCAGGAGAAATACGAACTGGTTTGAGAATTTAATCCCATTCTGGCAGTTTGTCACAATAGCTCAGTGGTAGAGCAGCTGCCCGGTAAGCGGAAGGTCTGTGGTTCAAATCCTAGTTGTGGCATTGAATTTTTAAGTTCCAGTTCTACCTCTCAAACTTTGCCCACACACGGCTTGTGTGTTTAAAAACACCAACAGTAAGTTTGTTGGCACAAATAAATAATAATTACCATCTGAAGGTTATTTAATCCTGGGACATAAAGTACTTACAATAGTAAGTCACCATTGGGGTAATTTGTCTCTGATGTGAGACTGCCTTTGTGGTTTACCAGGAGAAATACGAACTGGTTTGAGAATTTAATGCCATTCTGGCAGTTTGTCACAATAGCTCAGTGGTAGAGCAGCTGCCCGGTAAGCGGAAGGTCTGTGGTTCAAATCCTAGTTGTGGCATTGAATTTTTAAGTTCCAGTTCTACCTCTCAAACTTTGCCCACACACGGCTTGTGTGTTTAAAAACACCAACAGTAAGTTTGTTGGCACAAATAAACAATAATTACCATCTGAAGGTTATTTAATCCTGGGACATAAAGTACTTACAATAGTAAGTCACCATTGGGGTAATTTGTCTCTGATGTGAGACTGCCTTTGTGGTTTACCAGGAGAAATACGAACTGGTTTGAGAATTTAATGCCATTCTGGCAGTTTGTCACAATAGCTCAGTGGTAGAGCAGCCGCCCGGTAAGCGGAAGGTCTGTGGTTCAAATCCCAGTTGTGGCATTGAATTTTTAAGTTCCAATTCTACCTCTCAAATGTTTTACATACTTTACGTGCAGAGTTTATGTAGGAGCAAAGCAGGCTGTGGCACACCCAGTTGTGCACAGATGAAATGCCGTGCACCCATTAGGTTTTAAATTAAGAATGCATTACAATATTTATTTGTTTTGAACATTGATATTACGAAAACAGGAATGTCAAATTATACAGCATAACCTAGCATACAACATTACTTGAATTCATGGTACATCTGTATAGATAATAGTTTTGAATAAAAAATAATTATTTGCTTATGCACATTGATTTTCTTTTATAAACAATGAACTTAATAGAGCAAGAGCCTGTGACTGCCAGACTTTCCTTATTTTATAAAACTTGAATGTTTATCAGTGCCTACCCCAACACAGGTAGAAGCAATGGGGCTACTATGAATTTTGGATCATTGTGGCTTTGGCAGGTAACAAGTAGCAAAGGTGTATAAAATAGCAACCTAAATCATCAAAGTATAAAGCCTAAGTTTCTTATATTTTCTTTGGAATAATATTACAAATCACGTCATCCATTGCCAGACACTTAGTATTGTGGCAACCCCTTGCCGGATGCCCTTAAACATTAATTAATTGTAACTGTGCTTACGTTATAGTATAAAAGCTGAATATGTTTCTTGGGTGACTATTAGAAGATCTTTCCTTAATAGCCAGATGGCTTCGACAGTTGTAACATCTGTTCAGACATACTAACTCAAACACACATTAATAGGGCGCTGATGACCTAGAAGTTGAGCGCCCTTAAACCAAATCCAATCCAATCCAAACACACATTAAAACGTCTTTCATGATGATAATTAAAATTGGATTACTTTATTTTACAAACAGCAGAAACATGTAAAACGTATAGGGTATGTATAATGATACATACTGAGTAAACTAATAATGTGCAGGAAAGAAATTGCAAAATATCTAACTCACTATCTCACTTGCATCCGCGTGGATATATTTGTCTTGCATTCACATTACGGCTACCCTTTAAGTTTGTCTGGCCAGATGTTAGAACCGTTGAAAATGTCCAGCTCTGAAGGAAAAAACTTCTAATAGTCACCCAAGGATCATATGTACAATTCAGCTTTTATACTACAGCATAAGCACAGTTACAATTTATAAAAGTTTAAGGGTGTCTCACAAGGGGTTGCCATGATACTGTCTGGCAAAGGATGATGTGATTTCTAATATTATCCCAAAGAAAATATCAGAAAATCAGGTTTTATACTTTGATGATTTTAGGTTGCTGTTTTATACACCTTTGCTACCTTTTTTCTGTCAAAGCCACGATGATCCAATATTCATAGTAGCCCCAATGTGCCTACATGTGTTGAGAAACTTTCGACTCTTCTTTAGAAAGAGTCCCGTAGCACTTGCCGGCCAAATTCTAAGTCCGAAGCTACTTACTACACATGCACCGACAGTCGTTAGCAGAATCACCACTAGGTTGCGCCGTGTCACTAGCAGACGATTATCATATTTGCCAACATTGCTTTTTTCAACCACACTAGTTTTTGTTGCCAACACACTAAACACTCACGCGCGCGTCGGCTAATCTACAGCGCCAGCGCAACTCCATACAATTATTGTGTACATTATCGTTATTGCTCATACAGATATATCGCTAGCGCGACTCCATACTATTGTTGTGTGCATTATTGTGTAACACCGTTATTGCCTTGTGACTGGGTCCATGAAATGTTGGCTCGTTTTATTTTTCATTTATTTTATTTATTTTTTTTTTATTTTCGAGTGGAGAAAAAATCCATTTATGGAGCCCCATGTGCTGGGATGGCACAGATGGGGGACTGTAGGCTTCACCCTAGGGCACTACCCACTAAAAAAACTCCACCGGAAGCGCTGAATTAATACTAATTAATTTTTGTTATGGGGTGTAGCAAGGCATCACATTCCCTGCATAGCATTCAGGTTCTCAGCAGGCCCTCGTCGTAGAGGAATTGTATACATTCTTCCTCATTATAACACAAAGGTACTAAATCTACTATGTTAATGAAGTGATTCATTGCACCCTCAGAACTTGCTTGTAACAAGTTCACTACCATACTGCTGGGTCCCGCTAAAACATTCAAATTTAAGATTGGCAACAAATTAATGGAGAAATAGTGCTGTTGGCAGCGCTGAATTGACACTGTAACTTGGGCAACTTTCGTAAGAATTCGCTCACACTGCCGAATGGGACTTAGACGAAATTCTCACGAAACTCTCACGGGACTCTTTCTAAAGAATATCCAAACTTTCAGCTTGAGATAGGTCTGGCAGTCACAGACTCTTGGACTATAACATTTAATAGGAGCGATACTAGAGGCTGATGTGGAACTAACTCTTATATAATTTTCCTGATACAGGAATCTGGAGATTTCTCAAACTATCAAATGGCCCGTTTATTGAAACGTCGGTCTATTCAAGTATCTCTGGAGGAAGCAGAAAAGGAAATGGGAGGTCGATCTCTTAGCTTGGGAGAATTGCAGGAAATGTTGACAGAGCAAGGTGTTGTATCAGGAATGGATGTAACCAAGAGAATTGCTTCTGATAATGTCACAAGATATTTGTATCTTAAAGGTAATTTCTGTTAATGTATCTGTATACCTAAATAGTAGAGGTCTGCATGGGCTCAGGCTGGGTTCGGGCCTAATTTGAAAAATGTTTGTCGGGCTCGGGCCAGGCCCGGGCTTGAAAATTAACAGATACAAAATAATGTATTACATATTTTTCCGAGAACAGCACAATTATCACAATTCTTTTACTAGGAATTTAATATGATTATTCTGCTGAAAAGTTTCTAATAATGATGATGATGATGATGATGACGATAAGGATAATGATAACAGTCATCATAATCATAGTAAAATTAAATAATCGGGCCAGGCCGGGCCGAACCTAAGAATGTTGGCCTGTGCAGACCGCTACTAAATAGTCCAACACTAAGTTCTACAAAGCTTCAATAAGTGGTAATTGTACGGCAGAACTTTAGATTTTTAGGCATTGTTGAACATTCTTTATTTCAGCTGTCCATTCTGCATTGTTGAACATCCTTTGTTTCAGCAGTCCGTTCTTTAAGTGTGGGAACATTTGTTAACCAAACTTTTCTATTGAGATGCAGTTAGCATTTAAATTTTTCATAACTAGTGAATGGAAAAGTGGAACATCTTAAACCAGTGGTAATGCAATGCATGGTGGTTACCAGAAATGGAATCCCTCAATACAGCACTAATTTCTTCTGCAGTGTAAAAGGCTTTTCCCAATGAAATTCCCAATTATATTAACAAAATAGAAAAGAAAAATACTTTTGGGGGTGTTACTACAATTGAATCTACCAATGACACCAGGAACATTATTAATATCATAGATATCTTAAATTACAGCTTCTACATTATTGCTTTTAAGAAGTTTGATGCTTTTGGAAGAAAAAAGTGTTAAAATATTCCTGAAACTTCAGTTACATTCCCGGAAACCATAGGTCTAGGACGTAACAGTATCATTTATGACAAGTAAAACCATTTTAGTGTTATATAACTTTTCAATACCTAATGACGTCATTCAACTGTTTTAATCTCTTCAGCGATATGGACGTGAAATCACGTCCATTTAAAATGACGGATGAGCGATATAGGCGTGTATACACATCCTGTGCGTTTGTGCATTTAACCCTTATTTATCCCTTATCTAACTCAACTTATTTTAATTCTCCCCTTATGAAACATTTAAGTAAAGTCTATATATTATTTATTTATGCCAACAAACTTACTGTTGGTGTTTTTAAACACACAAGCCGTGTGTGGGCAAAGTTTAAGAGGTAGAACTGGAACTTAAAAATTCAATGCCACAACTGGGATTTGAACCACAGACCTACGAACTGGCTTGAGAATTTAATGCCATTCTGGCAGTTTGTCACAATAGCTCAGTGGTTAGAGCGTCCGCCCGGCAAGCGGAAGGTCTGTGGTTCAAATCCCAGTTGTGGCATTGAATTTTTAAGTTCCAGTTCTACCTCTTAAAGTCTATATACTTTACTGGCTAACCTTAATATGTTCGTTCTGCAGTGATTTACCTCAAAACAGGGATAAACACACAAGGGTACATCTCCACATTTGCGGATTACCTTCTTGCGGCACACGAAACATTTTCGAGATGGATGGGACTTCTTTGCTGTTGGTGGTATCCTTTTAGGATAATGTTTTCCTTGAAGTCTGAGGGGTGCAGAGGTGGTGGATTTTCTACCCCCAACGTGGTATTGTTCAATTGGGCTGCAAGCTATTGATAGTCGGAAGTCAAGGTAGGTCATTGTCCTGTGTGGGTTTAGAGCTCTCCAAATTACCAAACAATTGTATATGGTTATATCCAGTTAGTGCAAAAATACCTTTTTATACCACTTCTCACTTCAGCTACAAGCCGGAAAGTATATGTATCTATTTCAACAAAGAAAGAAACGGAGTCTACTAAGTTACGAAACACACGGAAGCAAAAGTTGCAATGTTGCTGTATTCTGATGACTCAAGAGACCATGCATACAGTAGTGCTTTATTTTACATTATGCTGTGATTTGCTGATGCATAGGTCAACTACTGTTTCTTTCAGAGAACTTATATTAGATACGTTTGACGGAGCAAAGTTAACTTTTCACCACAGTGAAATAAAATAGTGCCATTTCAATGTTTTGTAAATGCAACTCAACTTTGCTGATGACGTACATGTATACTGCATATAACGAGTTTTATACCAGTTTTTGTTTCATTAAAATAACTTAATATTTACACAAAATACAGCTGTGTATATACGAAGCACTTTAAATGCCCTGCGCTGGATATTGGGTAGCAGTTCTCGGCTCACAGACGTTTTAAATGGCCATCGCTCAAGAGGTTAAAACAGTATATTATGCTGAATGGCTATGAAATGTACATTCAAGCATGTCCACAGTGGCAATCCTCAAATATGCTAATTATTTAATTAAATTACCGGAACTCACAATAAGCATATTGATGCACTATCTGTCAAGAAAGTAAATTTACATTCTTTGTGGTTACTATATTTTCGGCATACCCTCAGGGGTCTCCGTCTAGGGCATATGTGAATAATTTATATTTATTCCAATCTGCTTTTTTGAAGTTCAAATAAAGATTCAACATCACAACATCACACGATTGGAATAGATATAAAAATGAACTGGAAAATAAATTTAAAGAACAAACAAACTCAAAGCTGCATGACCAACCAGATCATATAAATAAAAATGTTTGTTAAGCTATTCTAGAAACCGCAAAAGGAACATATTCCTGGTAGAAGAATAAAAAATTTCAAACTCTTTTGGAACCGCCAATTAGAAGAACTGAAAAAGGAAAGGGATATAGCCAGAAATACACCTGAACAAACAATCAAATTTCGGATAAACAAATATGGCAAAAGAAATGTGCCTCACTAAAAAAAATAAATTAATACTGCTAAAAAGAATCTCTTTAATAACTTCTTAGGACAGATGGTAATAAAGCCCATAAGTTCATAAATAATGTAAAGGGCAGGAAAGAAAAAGGTGGCATAGCTATCATACACAATAAAATACTAAATGATATAGTCATAGCTGAAACCTTCAATAAATTTTATCCTAATTCACATGAAGTAACAAGAAATAATAAAAAGGAACGTAAACAATTTAAGAAAGTATTCAAGATGTTCTCAGGCTTCTAGCCAGGTGTAGTGATGTATAGCCATCGACATTTTGGGAGTGTACCTCTCTCCCATCCTCAGGATGATGAATGACTAGCAAGAGTGTTTTTTTTTTTTTTTTTTTACCGTGGAGGGGAAAAACCCATTACAGGCGGAGGCCGACATGCTGAGGCCAACAGTGTGAGGGTCCCTGCGCCCTGAAGGGGGACGGTTACTCACTAAAAAAAACCCTCCACGTGTTAGTTCGTACAATGCTAATGGTTTCGTGCATCATCGTGCGTTAGTCGGGTCCCGCATAGCACCCCGGTTGAAAGCTTTAAGCTGGCATGAAGTACATGCGAGCGAGTCAGATGTTGCTGAAGCAAGAGTGGAGGGACCAGTATATGTACTGTGCGCTAGTACGTACCGAGTAGAAAACACCCAGTCTAATGTGGAGGTGGTTCACCGCTCCATTGGAATCTTGTTTTCTGAGTCGGTCGATTTCCAACTTAAAGGCTGGTTTCCAGGAGGGACTAAACTGTAATCCAGCGTCCCGGTTCAGTGTGTTCTTCTCAGAGGAGATGGACAGAGCCTCCTTAACCCTTCATTCCCATAAACCACTACATTTTGCCACAATGGTCGTTTCTTTGAAGTTAGCTCTGTGGTCTTCTTCAAAGCAGTGCTCCGTCAGCCCTGACTTGTCAGGCTGCATTAAGCATATGGACCATTCATGCTCCTTGACTCTGGTGGAAATGGTCCTGCCGGTTTGCCCTATGTACGGCACCCCGCATTCACAGGGTATACGACCGATTCAGAAAACACAGATTCCAAAGAAGCGGTGAACCACCTCCACATTAGACTGGGTGTTTTCTACTCGGTACTTACTAGCGCACAGTACATATACTGGTCCCTCCACTCTTGCTAGTCATTCATCATCCTGAGGATGGGAGAGATGTACACTCCCGAAATGTCGATGGCTATACATCACTACACCTGGCTAGAAGCCCGAGAACATCTTGAATATGTTCGTCGCCAGGAAAGCTTCAAATCATATTTTAATTTAAGAAAGATTTGAAACAAAAAGAGAATGTGATCCTAACATTTAATACAATATCTTTTTTCAAAAATTTAATATGCAAAAACTGAACATTGTAATTAATAATCTAAAAACAAAAAGTCTCCTGGACCAGATCACATATATCCAGAGTTCATAAGAAACCTTGGAAAAATAGCAAAACAACAACTAGGGAAGACTGCCCCGTTGCTGGTCAGGCTCTGTTACCGGTCAACAAGTAGTTACACATTAAGGCACTAGATAGCAGCAAAAAACAGCTATGATGTGGTAGGCAGGAACAAAAAAACGCTATTCCTTGCGTGAAGTCTAGGTTTTCCTCACCATTTTAGAGAAAACCTTTGTGAAGTGTGGATGATGGTGCTTTTGTATTACGCTGCTAAAACCTGTGACTGTATTGACCATGTTTAGGTGAGTTTAAGTTATATATTATATTTTATTATATTCTTAGGATACCCAAGCAGTGAGTTAACATGCTTAAATTCCTGAAAATCTTTTTGTATAGTATTAATTTTATTATTTTATAACCCCCTTGCATTGCCCCGTGTCCGGTCAAGGTGTGTGTTCCCATTACCGGTCATGAAAGAAAGTCTGTTAACATACAGTTGCTTTTCATTTTAGTGCTTGTTGTCAAGATGGCTGCAACCAAGAAGGGAAAATGGGATGAAGAAGATATGAAAAAGGGTGTTGATATTATGTTGGCAGGAAAATTCACGCTAAGGGAAGCAGCTGATTGCTTCTCTGTCCTTAGAAGCACTTTGAGTGACCATGTTTGTGCCATTAAAAAGGGAAAATCCGTTAAAATTTTGTCCTCAGTGGGAGGTTTTAAAGAAACTTTTGATGATGAACTAGAGGGGCAACTTGTTTCCCATCTCAAATATCTGGACAGCTGCTTCCTGCCTGTAAAGAACTCTTAAAGCTAGTCTATGATCTCGCTGAGTATTTCAAGTTGCCCCATCAATTCAACACAACAAAGAAAACTGCTGGAAATAGTTTTATCATGGATTTATAAAGTGGCATCCTGAATTTTCTTTGCGTTCTGCTCAATCAACAAGCCTGCAAAGAGCTCAAGGCTTTAACAAGGAGCAAGTAGCTTCCTTTTTTCACAAATTGGAAGAACTTATTAATAAGTACACATTCCCTCCAAACAAGATTTTTAATTGCAATGAGACTGGCGTTAGTGTTGTCCTTTCAAATTCTCATAAAGTGTTGTCCATGAAGGGAAAAAACAAGTAAGCAAACTAACTTCTGGTGAACGGGGCAGAAATATAACAGTGATGCTTTGCATTAATGCTGCTGGTGATCAATTCATTTCTCTTTTATTTGTATTCCCAAGGATTCGAATGGATCCACAACTAACAAAAGATGCACCAGATGGAAGCATTTTTGATGCTCAAGAAAGTGGCTGGATTTCTGTTTCTGGATTTGTTAAGTGGTTGAAGGCTTTCATTGAGAGAGTAAACCCAACAGAGGAGTCTCCAGTTTTGCTAATTTTAGATGGACATAGTACCCACAAAGACCTGCAAGCTATTCTTGCCAAAATCATCATGTCCATATGTTAAGCCTTCCCCCTCACACAACACACAAGCTCCAGCCTTTGGACCATGCAGTCATGAGGCCGTTCAAATCTGCATTCAATGCAGCATGTGAAGAATGGATGAGCAAGCATGGGGAACTAGGAGTAAAGAACATAGACAGAGATATCTGTGGGTTAGTAGGAATTGCATTCGCAAAAATTTGTAGGATGAAATTAGCAAAGTCAAGTTTCCACCGCACAGGTATATATCCCCTCAACAGAAATATTTTTTCAGACCTGGAATTTCTACCAGCGGCGAACACAAGAGAAGTGGTAGAGGGAGTTGGACCTGTAAAACCATCAGCAAAGACTACAAATTACACTTCTTTGCCACAGTTCCCATCCCAAAACTCCAGTGATTGACATGACTATTCTCTCGACCTCAAAATCTACAGACTTCCAGAAGACCATTGCCAAGATCTCTTCTGTAGCTGATAACCAGTAGAGAAAAATCGTGAGCAGAAAAAGGAGAGGAGAAAAAAGTGCAATTCTAACATCCACTCTCTTCAAAAATATGTTAGAAGAGAAGGAGGAAATCAAACGACAAAGGAAAGAAAAAGATTTTTGTGGAAGGGATAATCCAAAAAAGAAGGCAATTTCAGTTCGTATCAAATGGAAACTTCAGTTTGGAAATTGAAGTGAAGACAACAAAAAAGAAAACACTGAAGAAACTGAATGTGTTATTTGTGGCGAATGCTTTCAAGAAGATCGGTTGCAGTGTTGCAAGTGTCATGGTTGGGCACATGTAGGTTGCGCAGACAGTGACGAAATAGCATATTTTGTATGTGAGCATTGTAAAAAATGACTAAGAGTGATAGTGTCTAAACAAAAGACTTCTTTGTATTATTACCATATACATTTTATGTAATTATTAAACTTGACCAATGTTTTTTCATGCATACCAAAGTGATCGATAATGGGAACAGTTTCTCTTGAAAGTCTCTGACTAAGTATTTATAATAATCTGAATTATGGATAGTTAAAAGTAAACTATATTTTCAAATTGTTGTTCTAATTGTTATTCATGTTGTCCTCTATCCTCTGCTTTCAGTTTAGCTTAAATTCCTTATCCAATTTACCCTAAACATGGATATAGGCTTAAGTGACCAGTACCGGGGCAATCTCCCCTAATAAAACTCTCCAATCTATCCTGGAACACCACTGTACCTGCCAAATGGTGAAAAGCAATAATTGTCCCACTCTTGAAGAAAGATAAAACAGCATCAGAAATAAAAAATTATAGACCAATAGCTCTTACTAGCATAATTGCAAAAGTGATGGAAAGTATGGTGTCAAATAGGTTAAATTGGTTTCTAGAATCCCAAAATTTAATATCCCCATATCAAGCTGGATTCAGAGTTCCACTCTACAAATGAACAAGTCTTACTTCTCAGTCAAGAAATCAAAGACTTCTTCAATAGAAAAGAAGATAATGTATCAGTTTTTATTGATTTCCAAAGTGCATATGATTCTATATGCAGAACAAAACTACTAAAGAAAGTAAAAAAAAAAAAAAAAAAAAATAGGGATACAAGGTCCAATGTTTTCATGGCTATGTCATTTCCTAACACAACGCTTTATTGCTACCAGATATGGAAGAAATATATCTAAATATAAACAAGTACACCGCGGCTTACCACAAGGCGCAGTGCTCAGCACTACACTTTTTAATACATTTATTAATGATCTGCCACAACAAATACAAGAATCAAGTGTGAAGTGTGCACTATTTGCTGATGACTTAGTAATGTGGACTTCAAAACCAAAATACAAAAGTACAGAACTAAAAAAACCATGCAACAATCCTTAATCAACCTACAAAAGTGGACCAAAGAAAATTTAATGACTGTTAATAAAAACAAAATCAAACTACCAAATCTTTTCACTAAGAAAAAAAACCACTCAAAATAAAACTAAATTTTGAGGGTCAACAATTACCAGAAACAAAGGAAGCAAAGTATTTAGGAGTCACATTTGATACCAAACTTACATGGACCAAACAAATAGAAAATGTAATACAAAGAGCAGAGAGGTGCCTTTCACTGTTAAGACGTCTAAAAGAAATGAAATGGGGATGTTCCAGAGCAACTATTAACACGACATACAATGTATATATAAAGTCATTATTTACTTACTGCAGCAAAGTTCTTGTAACAGCAAATACAAAAAAAAAGAATCAGATCTTTCAAAACCAAAGTCTGAGACTAATTACAGGTGCTATCAAAACCACACCAATAGCAGCTATGGAAATACTAACCAACCAATACCCCATTGAATATGAAATAGAAAAAGCGGCTGTTATTCAACATGAAAAGTTGATCAGACTCCCATTCAATACATGGCACAAGAGAAATTTTACACATACACTAAAGACTCAGGAGAGCTTTCTTTCCAAAATTCAAGACATCAAGAAGAATATAGACCTTTCTCATTCAAAGGAAAGCTTCATATCTAAAGTCAATCCGACACAAACATTAGACATTACAAATTATTTACACCTGACAGAAGTAGTTAAGAAAAGTGATACTCCAACTAGTGTTCTAAAATTATTGGCATTAGAGACAATCCATACTATAGCGCAGCCACAGCCAACTTGCTTGCCACGGTGCATGTGCTGGGCTACAAGCACCATGTTCCCTCAGTTCGTGCTTCGCAGTTGTAGTGGTCGGTTTGTCTTCCTTAGCAGTGGCGGTCCGTACTTCAGTGTCAGTTTGATATGGAAGGGCATTCATTAAAGCAAAGGACACCCATGCCGACACATTATTTCAATTCTGAATGGGAAGCTGAGTACTTCTTCATGGAATGTAGCGGTGGTGCTATTTGCTTAATTTGCCAGAAAAAATTGCAAATGCTGAAACGATTTAATCTTCAGCGACATTTTAATACATTGCATGCTAATGATTATTCGGCCCTAGAAAAAGAAGAACGCACTGCAGAGATACAAAAGCCCAGAGAATAGATCACATTGCAGGAAGAGGAACAGGAAGAAGGGGATGGTGGAATGGCAGAAACCTCAGTTTATGTGAGTTACAAAATAGCACTAGAAATTGCCAGATCTCTAGTAGTTTTTCTGACGGTCCACTTATTAAATGATGTATGCTTATAGCTGCAAGTAAACTCACCCCTGGTTGTGAAGATTGTAAACAAACTGAGGTCCCACGGTCTAAAACACAGACAATTTAAAAGCTTCTTAGAGGATTTGGAGCACGACTATGGTGATATACCGTATCATACAGCAGTTAGGTGGTTCAGTCGAGGCAAGGTTTTAAGCAGATTCTTTGAATTATTGGATGAGATACTTTTGTTCATGGAAAAATGCGGAGAACCTATTGAAGAGCTCACGAATTTTAAGTGGAAATGTGATCTTGCATTTATGGCCAAACATTTGAATACTTCAAGGGAAAAGCAAATTAATCACAGATATGTTCAGTAGCATTGAAGCTTTTAAAAATATGCTCTCATTATGGGAACATCAACTGTCAAATGGTGATTCTTGTCATTTACCCAGATTGAAAAGTTGTTGTTTTCTAGTGCCTTGCATCTGGCAATGAAGCCATTAGCATTCGTGCTTTCCAATACCTTTGAACTGTAGTTTCTTCTGATCTTAATGCTTCACAGGTCTTCAAGTGGTCTTCATTCATTTCTGCTGGATTGTTACACAGGACACATATTGGTGAAGCTGAGATACCTATTCTGTAGAGATGACTTGCTAAGCAGTCGAGATTTGTCAGGAGTCGGAAGGCTGCAACCACTGTTTTCCTTGGTCTCTGGGGGGATTATATCTGGGTTGGAAAATAGTGTAATCCATTTTTTATCTTTGGCATTTGTTTCTATTTCTTGTAGGTATAAATGAGAACATTTTTTAATGATCAAGCGTTTTATTGAGGAATATGAGAAATTGAATTTAGACTTTTGTTTTATTGTTGTGCCTTTCTTTGCAAGTGAGTCTGCAGCTTCATTCCCCATGACTCCACAGTGTGCTGGAATCCATTGGAGATGAACAGTCTTATATAACCTCTATTTCTCCATCATAATTTGTTGTGTCTCTGCCAACAGAATGATAAAAGGAAAAATGTGAACACATAACTCCAGCTCCAGTAAGGTTTTCCGTGGAGGATCCATCAGTATATATGTGCAGCCATTCTTCTGTGCGATATCTAGTATTGATTGTTTCCAGAGCTAGAAGTTTTTGTATTTCTTTTGGTGTGTCTGATTTACTTATTTCCTCTATTAATTCCAAACTGAAGGTAGGTTGCAATAATTCCAATGGATTTTCTCTTATAAGTAGATTTTCTCTGGTGTTAGGAATGTTCAATTTGGATTTAATCTGTGTTACCTTTTCTAGGAAACTACTATGAGTTTTAAGGATTGAAGGGGGGAGGTTCTCTTCTGTCCATTTAGAGTTTGGCAGTCGTAACATTTTCTCGTGTTGGAGCAATGCTTGTTCTTCTATTTTTGTTGTTATTGATGGGGTCTGTGTTAAGGCAAGCATGGCATCAATAGGTGTGGATTTAACTGCTCCATTGATTAGGCGAAGAGCCTGATTTTATATTTGTTCAAGTTTATTGATGTTAGCATTTGCTGCTGTTATTAAAGCTTCAGAACGGTACAAGAGGTTTGGTTTAACATACATTTTGTATGTTGTGTTAAGGACTCTCCTTGAGCAGCCCCATTTAGCACCAGCTAACCATTTCAGGATTTGCAGTTTGTTTTCAACCTTTTCTGAGATGTTTGTTATATGTTTTTTCCAACTTAGCTTTCTGTCGAAAGTGATGCCTAAGTATTTGGCATCATCAACTGTTTTGAGTGGTTTACCATTATAATTTATGTTAATATTAACTGGTTTGTATTTTAGTGTAAATAATTCATAATTTGTTTTTTCCACATTGATAGTCATGAGGTTTTGGGAGCTCCATTCGTGTACTTTGTTTAGGGCTGTTTCTATTCTGTCTTTAATTAATTCAGGTTTTTTTGAAGAGCCTGGAGTCCAAATGACTACATCGTCAGCAAATAAAGCAATTTTGGTTTCTAAAGTTTTTATTATTGATGGAAGGTCATTTATGCATATGTTAAAGAGTGTTGTGCTCAGAACAGCAACTTGTGGAAGTCCTTGGTGTGTTTGTTTATATTTGGAAATGTATGTATTATATTTTGTGGCACAAAATCTTTGTGAAATAAACTGAGTTATCCATTTAAGCATGTTACTTTTCACACCTATTGATTGCAACTTCTCAATTAATTTGTTTCTCCAGACTGAGTCATATGCTGATTTAAAATCAATGAATACTGCCAAGGAAAGCTTCCTTGATGTCTTGGCTTAGTAGGAGTACATTTTCACTTGTACTATGATTCTGTCTGAAGCCGGTCTGTGAACTATTAATTAAGTTGTAATATTCTAGGAACCAGTTAAGTCTAGATGCCACCATTCTTTCCATCACTTTTGCAATAACACTGGTCAAAGATATTGGCCTGAAACTATTAATATTGTTTGAGGGTTTGTTTTTCTTTAAAATCGGGATGATAATGGCATTTTTCCAGGTAGAAGGCACAGTCATTCTCCACCACGTGTTATACAGTTTAAGTAGGATTTCTTTTCCTTTCCTGCCAAGGTGTTTAATAAACTCTGGGTGGATCTTGTCAGGTCCCAGAGATTTTTTGTTCTGTAATTGTTCTATTGCTAAATCTAATTCTGTTTCGTTAAAATCCTGAATAAAAATATCATTTCGTATATCTTTTGATTGAAAAGTGTGATCCGTGATTGTGATTCCCTAGAAGTGGGATGTTATGTTGTAAATCTGCACTTGCTTTCCCGGCATTTGATGAAAGATTTCCAGATCTCACGGGCTTAAAAATGTATTTTGATTTATTCGCTACACCATTTAGCATGAATATTCAAGATACTCCCAATTCCCAAAGATGTTCAACTGGAGCCTATCACCTTGAAATATGACATTGAGTTAGCTAACAGTTGCAGAAACAGAGGAAGTTTACTAAATTTCTTCAGGAGATTTCCTAAATCAAGATTCCCTCGATTACACAGGCGTGCGGCATCTATGATTGCAATGTTTGGTTCAACCTATGTATGTGAATCCTTATTTTCAGCTATGAAATGCATTAAAAACCCTCAGAGAGACAGCATCAGTGATAATAACTTGAAGTGCGCATTAAAGATCCAGAGTTGTGTTTCATTGTCTCCAAATGTGGCGAATATTGTGAAAACCAAAAGATGTCAGAAGGCAAGAGTGTCTACCGAAAACTGAATGTACAAAATTCTTAAGTGAAACGTGTATATTCGTTTAACATGAAGTATTCTGTGTAATATTAGCACTGTATAGTAAATATTATTTTATATTTTTCAATTGTTGCAGGACCAGAGTTGTGTTAATTTCCACAAAGTATTGTTTTGTTCTTATAGTTAAAAACATTGCTTTTATATGCCATCATTTGGTTGTATAGGATTGAAGGCTATAATAATCTTACTGGTGTTAGGTTATTTTATCTATAATTTAATAGCAAGTACCAGAGAGATATTAAATTACGTATTATACAGTTCCTGAATTGTTCCTTTACTACTATCCTGTCCTTAATTATTTAATGGTAACACAAGTGCAGATTACAGAACACCTCTGCGCGAGGTAGTGATTGGCATATCTCCCTAGCACTCGCCAGCAACGACGAGGCATGCCGGCACCGTGCGAACCGTATAGGCACACCGTGGATGTCAGTTGGCGGTCCCTGCTATAGCACATCTCACCCTTAGAAGACAGTACACATTAAATGGAGCGCAATGTTGTAACATGTACTAGTTGCAAATCTTTCTCAGTGTGCGGCTCCGAGGTGACCGGAATCCTGTACTTAGTCCTTCAATTGCTGCTTGATGGACACTTTTAACTTTGGTATCACTCCACGCCATTGTCACTGTATGACCTAAATTTACAAATGACTCATCTGTATAAACAATTGTTTGGTCCCTAAACCTTTTTTATGTTTTTGAGATATTTATGTCGTCATCTGATGATATCGTCTCTTTCTATTAATATGCACTTGTTGCCTATTCTTTCATATATGAACCCCAAACCATGTAAGAACTGACTAAGAGTGGTCCTTGAGAAATTTGGTAGGGTCTCATCACTGTTGACATGTGTTCAGCATGGGTGGAATATTTGCAAACATTAAAGAATGAACAATTCGCCGCACTCCACTTTACACTATTCCATCATATTGCATTAACCTAGCATTTTTTTTTTCCCGCCCTTTTTGCTTTCTTTCTCGATGGCGTGCTTAGAGGTCATTTCATTACTTCCTTTTTAATCCCATACACTACTGCTTCTGAACACCCGATAGCGTTAGCTGTTTCTTTTACTGCCTTACTAACACTCATTTTACTTGAAAAATAATCTAACACATTCATAATTATTTGGTGTTCCTTACATCCTAATTTACCAATGTATCGTCTCTCCCTAGCTTCCTAGTTCCATAACTACAAATATTTACGAAAAATATTAAATAAATAACACAATAAAGCTCACAGATTCCACACACACACACACACACACACACACACACACACACACACACACACACACACACACACACACACACACACACACACACACACACACACACACACACACACACACACACACACACACACACACACACACACACACACACACACACACACACACACACACACACACACACACACACACACACACACACACACACACACACACACACACACACACACACACACACACACACACACACACACACACACACACACACACACACACACACACACACACACACACACACACACACACACACACACACACACACACACACACACACACACACACACACACACACACACACACACACACACACACACACACACACACACACACACACACACACACACACACACACACACACACACACACACACACACACACACACACACACACACACACACACACACACACACACACACACACACACACACACACACACACACACACACACACACACACACACACACACACACACACACACACACACACACACACACACACACACACACACACACACACACACACACACACACACACACACACACACACACACACACACACACACACACACACACACACACACACACACACACACACACACACACACACACACACACACACACACACACACACACACACACACACACACACACACACACACACACACACACACACACACACACACACACACACACACACACACACACACACACACACACACACACACACACACACACACACACACACACACACACACACACACACACACACACACACACACACACACACACACACACACACACACACACACACACACACACACACACACACACACACACACACACACACACACACACACACACACACACACACACACACACACACACACACACACACACACACACACACACACACACACACACACACACACACACACACACACACACACACACACACACACACACACACACACACACACACACACACACACACACACACACACACACACACACACACACACACACACACACACACACACACACACACACACACACACACACACACACACACACACACACACACACACACACACACACACACACACACACACACACACACACACACACACACACACACACACACACCACACACACACACACACACACACACACACACACACACACACACACACACACACACACACACACACACACACACACACACACACACACACACACACACACACACACACACACACACACACACACACACACACACACACACACACACACACACACACACACACACACACACACACACACACACACACACACACACACACACACACACACACACACACACACACACACACACACACACACACACACACACACACACACACACACACACACACACACACACACACACACACACACACACACACACACACACACACACACACACACACACACACACACACACACACACACACACACACACACACACACACACACACACACACACACACACACACACACACACACACACACACACACACACACACACACACACACACACACACACACACACACACACACACACACACACACACACACACACACACACACACACACACACACACACACACACACACACACACACACACACACACACACACACACACACACACACACACACACACACACACACACACACACACACACACACACACACACACACACACACACACACACACACACACACACACACACACACACACACACACACACACACACACACACACACACACACACACACACACACACACACACACACACACACACACACACACACACACACACACACACACACACACACACACACACACACACACACACACACACACACACACACACACACACACACACACACACACACACACACACACACACACACACACACACACACACACACACACACACACACACACACACACACACACACACACACACACACACACACACACACACACACACACACACACACACACACACACACACACACACACACACACACACACACACACACACACACACACACACACACACACACACACACACACACACACACACACACACACACACACACACACACACACACACACACACACACACACACACACACACACACACACACACACACACACACACACACACACACACACACACACACACACACACACACACACACACACACACACACACACACACACACACACACACACACACACACACACACACACACACACACACACACACACACACACACACACACACACACACACACACACACACACACACACACACACACACACACACACACACACACACACACACACACACACACACACACACACACACACACACACACACACACACACACACACACACACACACACACACACACACACACACACACACACACACACACACACACACACACACACACACACACACACACACACACACACACACACACACACACACACACACACACACACACACACACACACACACACACACACACACACACACACACACACACACACACACACACACACACACACACACACACACACACACACACACACACACACACACACACACACACACACACACACACACACACACACACACACACACACACACACACACACACACACACACACACACACACACACACACACACACACACACACACACACACACACACACACACACACACACACACACACACACACACACACACACACACACACACACACACACACACACACACACACACACACACACACACACACACACACACACACACACACACACACACACACACACACACACACACACACACACACACACACACACACACACACACACACACACACACACACACACACACACACACACACACACACACACACACACACACACACACACACACACACACACACACACACACACACACACACACACACACACACACACACACACACACACACACACACACACACACACACACACACACACACACACACACACACACACACACACACACACACACACACACACACACACACACACACACACACACACACACACACACACACACACACACACACACACACACACACACACACACACACACACACACACACACACACACACACACACACACACACACACACACACACACACACACACACACACACACACACACACACACACACACACACACACACACACACACCTTTTGAACTAATGTTAGTGCTGCTCCTTATACTATCTTCTGTGTCAGGCCTGGCGTGAGAATACGCAGAATAGATGAATAACTTTTGTTTGCCTTACATGATAAAAGAAGCCTTTTGGTTTATTTTAAAAACTTTCTCCAACCATCCTCAACATTTGTTCTCACTTGATCCCTGATACAAACTCAATAACAAAAAAGTTTCACACTGTGTAACTTTTGCAGTGCACAGATATAATATTTTCCGAAAACATTTAATTTAAAAGATTGTAACACTTAACTGAGTAAACGTAGAGAATTCAAAGTAGGCGGGTAGTAGCACTATAGTTTACTCTACCTAAGAAAAAAAATATAGACGTATTCGGCAGTTAGTTTGTTAATTAGTGTGTGATGAGCATAGAAATAGCAAATATCGGACTTCTATTGAAAAAACATTTTCTGAAGAAATATGGGTGTATAGAAATGTATAATGACTCTAAAATGGATATAACCTGATAGAGAAAAAGATTCTGCGTGGGATGTGTTCAAACTTGAAATTTATAGCAACTCAATATTTACACCTCGCTATTAGGATCTTGGCAACAGCATGAGGATAGAAATGGACGAGGCCAATGGCAACTTGTATGTGCTAGATAGAGACAGATATATCCCATGTAGCTCCATACTGTCATCTAAGGGTGAGACAAGGTATAAATTTCCGGAGCATGAATGGCTCCATATTTATACTGATGGATCAGTGATATTATAGATTATGAGTATATTTATTTATTTATTTAAATTTTAATAATTAATTTAATGTAAATAGTTTTAGTATATTAAAGTAATCATATTCAACATGTTTGAAGTGTGTACACTAAGAACTGAGGACATCAGATGTTTCTTGGCAGATAAGGAGTGCAAGCTTGTAAGGAAGTTAGAGTAAAATAAGGTGCTCGTGAAACTATCTTTATTTATGGGAGATAGAAATGTCAGCCACTTCTTGCATCATCTAATCTTATCTTTATAAGCACTTACTTTACCTGTAATTTCATTGTAGCCATCACAAGTAGCTCTTTCTCTGAAACCACAGTAGTCTGTGCTTCATCTCAAAACAAAACAATATCATTAAATCAAGGAAAATTGAAGCTGTTAACAGTGAAGCAACAAATGAACGAATACCACTTGAAGACCTGTGAAGCATTAAGATCAGAAGAAGCTACAGTTCAAAAGTATTGGAAAGCACGAATGCTAATGGCTTCATTGCCAGATGCAAGGCACTAGAAAACAACAACAGTGAAGCAACATAATCTAAAATAAGAACAAATTGGAAACTAAATGCTGCACTAATATCGCATGTTCTTCAAATGCTTATTACAATATTACTAAGATAAGTAAAGCTTTTAGTTTCTAATTTGTTCATATTTTAAAATAATATCAGTTTGAAGCTTTATTGTGGAGTTGAATGTTAATTGCTTTCAGTTGAGTAAGAAGGTGTTAACCATGTTGAATCAAGGATGTATAAATAATTCAGAGCACTTTTTGTACATATACATGCCTAAGCATAGGCGTAATATCTTACATTTTGTGAAAAAGTCATCTCATTGAGAGGTAGAATTGGAACTGAATCACCACACATGGCCCACCAGCAGTAAGTTTGTTGGCATAAGTAAATAATAAGTCATGTTATGCTTATTTTGTGGAATCAAACTTGGAGATCAAAGTAAACTTTGGGCACCACACAAAGTACGTAGAGTATGCATTAAAGAACTTTGTCATTGGATCAATGACAGAAGACTACCAATATCTTTTGGGGTACTTATGGTTTGAAGAGAGCAGTCAGACTATACTAAAGACTACTGCTTCTGTTTGTGTGATGTAAAGGGTACAGTTCTAAAAATAAAATGAAAATTGTGTATTCAGTTGTTTGATCAGCTGCATTACCTGTGCTACATAGGCCTTATGTACCAATTCTGTGCAACCAGCAACTCTTGAGCAGTTTTCATTGGAGTCTGATATAGAAATAAGGGAAATTGGCACAAGTGATGTGACTGTCTAGCAGAATGAGGTGCTGCAGAGGTGGGGTGTTTTAACTAGGATGAACTAAATGAGTTAGGAAACTTGCCCTTCCTAAAGAGTTAGCTGAATTGCCAGGTTTTAGAATTCATGAAAAAATTCCTCCTTTCCAGCAACACCATTCCATTGGTACCGACAACACAAAAGAAGTTTTCAATCCTCTTTCTTCGAAGATGATTGTTTTGTTTTGCAGTAATGTGAAAGCATTTCTACTACAACTTGGACTTTCAAACTATAATCCCAATGAATGGAGACTGTTCATTGATGCTACCAAACAAAGTTAAAACAGAAACATATTTTTTTTTAGTACTATGTAGTTGTCTATACAGTGATCCTCAAAGAATCATATGAGAATTTGCAACTCCATTTAGTGTGACTGAACTATATGAACGTAACTGACAAATTTATGGTGACTTCAAAGTTATTACTATGCTGCTGGATCAACAATCTGGTTTAACCAAATTTCTATCTTAGTCTTTCGGATAGCAGAGCATGAGTTTTTCACTGGACTGTGAAAGACTGGAAGTCAGTTCCAAGAGTGCCAAAGCCTTTTAAGTCATCCTAACTTTGTGCTACCTCCTCTCCACATTAAGCTTGGTTTAATGAAACAGCTTGTAGAGGCTTTATTTAACAAAGGAGACTGTTTCCACTGCTATCTGAAGCAAAATTAAAGGAAGGTACATTTAATGGTCATTTTAGAAAACTGATATTTGATGCAGCATTTAAAAACAGTATGAACGAAAAGGAAAAACAGCATGGATACCTGTCTGTGAAGTTGTAAAATTTTTTGCTAAGTATTAAAACATTTTGGTGAACATACTTGATTCATTCCAGGAGAGGTATTAGAGCATTTGAGGCCTAGGGAATCATTTCGTTTTCTTTCTGTCCATACTTCTCTCTACTTAGGGTGATGTAACTGCCAGTTATGATGCCTAGCTTTAAATGGTTACAAGCAAGTTTAAATAACACTCCAGTTACCATGGTGCCTTCTTGGAAAGAGAAATATTCCAGAAGTAAAATAGTTCCCATTCAAATTTCCAGACAGAGACTTTTTTTCAAGGAGAACAACAGAATGTCCAAATAATAATAATAATAATAATAATAATAATAATAATAATAATAATAATAATAATAATAATAATAATAATAATAATAATAATAATAATAAATTGATGATGATGATGATGATGATGATGATGATGATGATAATAATAAATACTGGAAGATGATGACTGTTGTTGGAATCACATTAAAATAGGATTTGAGTTGATTAATAATTGACTCAAATCCTATTTTAAGAATATCCAAAACTTATTAAAAGTGTTACAGTGAAATACAGAAGGACCATCACAAGCAAAAAATAACTTGAATTGACTATACATGATTATAATATTGATATGTTAATAATTCAAGAGAAAAATGTAACATTAGAAGATTTAAAATACTAGCAGTTCCTAGATTTTAGCATGTATTTACTCCCTAAAGGATGACAAATGAGCAGCAGTCTTCTAGTTGGAGTTCAAAAAATTCTCACTTCATTTTTTAAAATCATTAAAGAAATAAATGACACAGATAAAATAAAAATAATTACATTGTAACGGGGTTGTGACGTTGGGTGCCATTTGTAACGGGGTTGGGTACCGGATTTAGGTAGGCATGAGAGGGATATTTCTCAGGCGCGAGGTTAGATGACAAACACGACACAGACGTTTACTAATTTTATTCTTCACCACTTCATTGCCTCGAAGTGCCGGCCTGAGCGAGTTTCTGGTGTTTCGTTCTAAGATTGCTATTTGCTTTACTTTACGCTAATCACTGTCGCCTTTCACACCTCGACGTTTTTCTGGCGCGAAGCTATACTTATTCAGCGATACAAGGTTCACCCTCGTAGCAACATCGCAACACAGACAATCAGTCAGCCCCGTTCTCTTCCAAGTTTCCTATTTATATCTCACCCCTGCACTTTCTCTCTAGTCCCGTTATGGAGGAGGGGTGTATTTTCCCCAGCTGTGTCCTTGGACTTTAGGCAAAACTTGCCTGGGTGCGAGATGACAAAAGACGTTTTTGTCCTCTGGCCTTCAGAAATCTGCTCAGGTCAACATACTTTCGAGAGGCAGCTTCTTTTCACAGTTTATAATACAAATCATACTTATACCTAAAAGTCTTATATATATGTACATTCTTAGTCTAAAATTACAAATATATATATATATATATATATATATACATAGAAGTTCCCGTCTCAACATTAGATGTACGGAAGAATGAATCCCACTTCAAAATTTATTCCGTCTATAATCCCCTAAACAACAGTCATCTTGAAAATATAAAATATTAAAAAACAATAGTAATTTGAGATTTCAATGCTCATTCAAGACTATGGGGTTATGACAAACCAAACGACACTGGAAAGATCATGGAAGACCTACTAAATTCAACAACTGCAGGAGTAATTTATCATAAAGAAGCTACACCAACCTTTATCTCCTACTCTGGTGCTGATACCAATTCTGACTTACTTTTAATATCCTTTGATTTATACCCGCTAACTTCCAAACAAATCTTAGAAGATCCTGGCTCACGACACAAAACTATAATTGCCATTATTCAACTTGAAAAGAAAAATTTAACACCATTAACCTAAATGGAACTTTAAAAATCTGATGTGTTTTACTCACATGACTTTCTCTACCCTTGTACTAAACATTCTTACAAACTCTTATTCCTATATCTTCTTCGTGTCAGCTGAAATAAACATTTGCAGAAATGATTGCATATTTCCTTATAGGTGCAGAGGGAATATTAGAATACAGTAGGCTTTGTGTGCTAGCCAAATCTTTTAAGGCTTTGAGATTGCGTTCTCTTTGCACACTTAACATATAAAAAAATTAACAACGATATTCCATTTCACGAAAGTTTCTAAGTTTTCCGAAACTCACACATATAGCAAGGAATATCTCTGAAATGGTTCACCCTACAAGAAAATTTATTGGGACATAAATTGTGTATTTTAGCAAGATCTATTTTTTGTAAAGTATAATTTGCTCTATCTGTAACAGTTTACCAGTTATGCAAGAGTTGTCCAGAGTAAATATGACTACAGGGGCTATAGCCAGAAAATTCAAAATATACATTTCATATTTTGCATTTCATTTGTCATAAAAATATCTCAAACATATGACATTTTTATCAAAATCGTTAGAGCCATTTTCAAGAAAATCAAAATTTTTGAAAAATTTTCCATGTAAAGGGTAGTTCGGCGTGGGACTATTTTCTTCAAAATCTTTGTGTTGCATCCTTGAAAGACATTAAACTTAAATACCAACTTTGGTTTTTAACCTACTTTTTGATTTTGAGTTCAGACTGACACACACAAAGACTGACAGATACACACACACATGGACCTTTTTCTAAAAATGCTTTTTTTGGATTCAGGGGGTCTCAAAACACATATTTCTGGTGAAATCACGACATCGAATTTTTGGGTGGAATACAATACTTCCCCTACTTACCAGTAGAGTAAAATTAGTGCTAAAGTGTTCATGTGCGTCTGAAATGAGTTACAAGACTGATCTACAACACTATTCAATCGAGTATCACTAAAGATCGAATCTCAGATCTATAAACAGTTAGCAAATGGCTGCCATTATTGTTTTCATCATATGGTTTCCTCTTAATTTTTTTCATATTATGACATCCTCAGATACAAGTAAATAAGCACTATTGCTGTATGCATTATTGTCAGTTGATATGTGTACAGAATTATATTTTATGCCAGGAAGTGTTGTAGAGGGTGTCCCAATAAGAATACTGGACTTCAGTTGGCTGCCATTTTATTCCTGAGATTGGCAGCACTCTACTTAAGTTTTCTGTTCTTTATGTTTGTTATCCTAATATAATCGGAACACATGTCCTTTGTATTAATTTATAAATACATATATAATTGCTTTCAATTAAATGTACTTTGTGCATTATCAAATCCAGCGTCCTTATTGAGACACCCTATATTTCTATTCTGTTCTTCATTATAAAATCTTCATCTTCCTGGATCTGAATGCATTTTGTTTAAGATGCATATGTGCTGAAAACCCTCTTTTGTCACAAAATACTTTTTATTAGTATTACTTTCTCTACTGGTAAGTAGAGTAAGTATTGTAGTCCACCCAAAAATTCGAGGTCGAGATTTCACCAGAAATATATGTTTTGAGGCCCCCTGAATCCAAAAAAAGCATTTTTGAAAAAAGGTCCGTGTGTGTGTCTGTCTGTCAGTCAGTCAGTCTGTGGACAGCATAACTAAAAAACGAAAAGTTGCTTAAAAACCAGAGTTGGTATTTAAGTTTAATGTCTTTCAAGGATGCGACACGAAGATTTTGAAGAAAATAGCCCCACCCTACACTACCTTTACATGGAAAATATTTCGAAAATCTTGACTTTCTTGAAAATGGCTATAATGATTTTGATTAAAATGCCATATATTTGAGACATTTTTATGATAAATGAAATGTATATTTTGAATTTTCTTGCTATAGCCTATGTAGTCCTGTTTAGTCTGGATGAGTTTTGAATAACTCGTAAACTGTAAGAGATAGACAAAATCTTACTATACAAGAAATGTTGTTGTTAGCTAATGCTGGATTTCTGACAATGAAGTCATTAGTCCTCTTGCTCTCCAATATTTTTCACTCATGGATGGCGCACTAGAAGTGGCCGGGAAATTTGAAGGTGGTCTCGGTCCATTTCCTCTTGCAGATCACATAGAGGACAGAGTGGTGAAGAATATATCCCAATTCTGTTTAAATATTTTGCCAGACCATCATGTCCTGTAGTCAACCTGAAGGTTGCAACTGCTGTTTTTCGAGGATACTCGGGAATTACTGTGTGAATGTTTGGTAGTTCCTATCTTTTATTTTTGATTTTTCATAGTAATATTTTGCAATAATTTTTCTGAATTCAGAGTTGACCAATCTTTTAGCTGCATAAAATGGTAGATTAACTATATATTTCTCCACATAGCCGGTACCCTTTATTGCAAGAAAATCAGCTTTCTCATTATCACTCAGTCCACAGTGAGCTGGTATCCATTGGAAGACTAGGTGTTTTTGAAGTGCGGTTAGATGGGTAAGGATTTTCCAACACTCTATAATTGTTTGGTTTTTTGGTGGCAACTTTGAAGTAATTGCTATAATTGCCGCCCTGGAATCTGAGAGAATAACTGCTTGAAAAAAATGTGTAATTCTATACAAAAGATTTTGTAGGGCCATTCGAATTGCTTCAATTTCTCCATCAAAGTTAGTAGTTCCATAACTTAAAGATTTGTAATAGGAAAAGAGGTGACCAGTGACTCCAGCCCCTGCTCCATTTCGGTTTGATATCAATGATCCATCAGTATAAATATGGAGCTATTAGTGTTCTGGAAATCTAGTATGGATTGTCTCGTATGCCAATAATTTTAGAACACTAGTTGGAGTATCACTTTTCTTAACTTCTTCTGTCATGTGTAAATAATATGTGATGTCTAATGTTTGTGTCGGATTGACTTTAGATATGAAGTTTTCCTTTGAATTAGGAAGGTATACATTCTTCTTGATGTCTTGAATTTTGGAAAGAAAGCTCTCCTGAGTCTTTAGTGTATGTGTAAAATTTCCCTTGTGCCATGTATTGAATGGGAGTCTGATCAACTTTTCATGTTGAATAACAGCCGCTTTTTCTATTTCATATTCAATGGGGTATTGGTTGGTTAGTATTTCCATAGCTGCTATTCGTGTGGTTTTGATAGCACCTGTAATTAGTCTCAGACTTTGGTTTTGAAAGATCTGATTTTTTTTTTTGTATTTGCTGTTACAAGAACTTTGCTGCAGTAAGTAAATAATGACTTTATATATACATTGTATGTCGTGTTAATAGTTGCTCTGGAACATCCCCATTTCATTTCTTTTAGACGTCTTAACAGTGAAAGGCACCTTTCTGCTCTTTATATTACATTTTCTATTTGTTTGGTCCATGTAAGTTTGGTATCAAATGTAACTCCTAAATACTTTGCTTCCTTTGTTTCTGGTAATTGTTGACCCTCAAAATTTAGTTTTATTTTGAGTGGTTTTTTTTCTTAGTGAAAAGATTTGGTAGTTTGATTTTGTTTTTATTAACAGTCGTTAAATTTTCTTTGGTCCACTTTTGTAGGTTGATTAAGGATTGTTGCATGGTTTTTTTAGTTCTGTACTTTTGTTTTTTGGTTTTGAAGTCCACATTACTAAGTCATCAGCAAATAGTGCACACTTCACACTTGATTCTTGTATTTGTTGTGGCAGATCATTAATAAATGTATTAAAAAGTGTAGTGCTGAGCACTGCACCTTGTGGTAAGCCACGGTGTACTTGTTTATATTTAGATATATTTCTTCCATATCTGGTAGCAATAAAGCGTTGTGTTAGGAAATGACATAGCCATGAAAACATTGGACCTTGTATCCCTATTTTTTTTTTTTTTTTTTTTTTTACTTTCTTTAGTAGTTTTGTTCTGCATATAGAATCATATGCACTTTGGAAATCAATAAAAACTGATACATTATCTTCTTTTCTATTGAAGAAGTCTTTGATTTCGTGACTGAGAAGTAAGACTTGTTCATTTGTAGAGTGGAACTCTGAATCCAGCTTGATATGGGGATATTAAATTTTGGGATTCTAGAAACCAATTTAACCTATTTGACACCATACTTTCCATCACTTTTGCAATTATGCTAGTAAGAGCTATTGGTCTATAATTTTTTATTTCTGATGCTGTTTTATCTTTCTTCAAGAGTGGGACAATTATTGCTTTTCACCATTTGGCAGGTACAGTGGTGTTCCAGGATAGATTGTAGAGTTTTAGTAGTTGTTTTGCAGTTTTTCCAAGGTTTTTTGTGAACTCTGGATGTATGTGATCTGGTCCAGGAGACTTTTTGTTTTTTAGATTATTAATTGCAATGTTCAGTTCTTGCATATTAAAATTTTGAAAAAAGATATTGTATTGAGTGTTAGGATCACATTCTCTTTCTTGTTTCAAATCTTGCTTAAATTCTTTACATTCCTTTTTATTACTTCTTGTTCCTCTATGTGGATTAACATAATATTTATTGAATGTTTTGGCTATGATTGCATCATTTGTTAATATTTTATTGTTGTGTATGATAGGTGTGCTGTTGCTTTCTTTCCTGTCCTTGACATTTTTTATGAACTTATGGGCTTTGTTGCCATCTGTCCTATAATCAATTTTTTCTAAGAAATTATTGAAGTGGTTCTTTTTAGCTGTATTAATTTCTTTTTTTAGTGATTCACATTTCTTTCGCCATATTTGTGTATCCAATATGTTTTTTGTTTGTTCAGCTGTATTTCTAGCTATATCCCTTTGCTTTTTCAGTTCTTCTAACTGGGGGTTCCAAAAGGGTTTGAAATTTTTTATTCTTCCACAAGGAATATGTTTTTTTGCAGTTTCTAGGATGACTTTACAGAAATTTTTGTTCATATGATCTGAGTGGTTATGCAGCTGTGAGTTTGTTTGTTCTTTAAATTTATGTTCTAGTTCAGTTTTATATTTGTTCCAATCTGCTTTTTTGAAGTTCCAATACAGATTTGTGTGATTTTGACTGTTATTTGTATTATCTAGTTTTATATCAGCTATTACTGCTCTGTGACCAGAACTTGGATGTTCTATAACTTGTTTTTTAATTTTTGAAACAATATCTGTTCTAGCTAACAAGAGGTCTGGGTGACTGCCTGCTCCAGCGTAATATATTGAAGGTTTTGGGATCTTTTTTATCATAAATCAGTTCAAAAGTTGTGGTATTCAAAAATTCTTCCACTATCTTCCCTGTAGAATCCACTTTTTCATAACCCCATCTTTTGGAATGGACATTGAAATCCCCAATTATGATTGTTTTATTTAATTGTTCAATAAGTGAGAGATGTGGTTCATTCCTGGGAGGATTGTAAATACTGTATAAATGAAGATGTGTTTTGTTATCCGAAAAATTTAGCTTTATTAGTTCACTTTTATTTGTGTTGTCCATTTCTTTAACAATTCGAAAGGAGGATTTAATTGTTTTTGACTCCAACTAATATTCCACTACTTATTTGTCTATTTTTGGGTAGTAGGTGTAGTAAAAATCCAGTAAAATTGAAGTATTTAAGTTGATCATTTGTTAGATTTGCTTCTTGTATGACAAATATATCTATTTTATAGTCAAATACAATTTTATTCAGTTCTATTCTTTTTGTTTGGGTGAGACCACCTGCGTTCCATTGTAGAATTCTGATGTTAGATCTTCTATTAATATAATGTTTTGGTTCTCGAGAAGTAGTCCCCGCCCGGAGATCCGAATGGGGGACTATTTTAACTCTGGAACATTTTACCCCTCGAGTCATATTTCATAAATATTGAAGAGACTAATCAATAATAGTACCCGCTTTTTAGAGAGCACCATATTTTTATGTTTTGGCGGTTACATCGCTTTCTCACAACCCCCAGAATGTCTGGAGGACCACAGCTGTCGTTGGTTTACGGGTCTCACCGACCTGACCAGGAGAGTTATCAAAATAAATTCACCGACCATATCCTCTGATTACCAATCAGAGGACGTATTACATGCCATGACAGGTCAGCATGTTACGGGTTAGGATTTTATAGAGAGATGGAGAGGTTGGAAAAATAAAGATTCCCTAGCCCTCAGGAACCCTAATAGCATCGGGGTTGGAAGAGAACAAGAGATGACTAAGGTAAGGTCAGATAGAAAAAAGCTACAGTGAGGAGCAAAATACCAGTAAGTGGAAGTAATGTTCTGCTCAGCTTGGGTACCTTGTGGTCGCCATTCACATATCCCCTAGATGGAGACCCCTGAGTGAATATACAAATAAATATTCAAACTACTCTAAAGTAAGAACAAATTAGAAACTAAAAACTTCACTTATCTTAGTAATGCTGTTATTATTTGCTGACCCTGGGTTTCAAGCTGTGTCCAGCTCATTCTCAAAGCCATATAAACAAATTCGTTACCAAGCTACAATCTTTTATTTTTTCCTGAAAAACAAATACTCTTATTCAATTTTTATTTACCAGTCTCTGAAAACAAAAACTTACAAATACAATCTATAGATGGTAGTTCGAAGTTCATGACACAGTTCCTGTTTTTTAAAATAAAAATTTTTTCCCAAACCATTAAATGTATAGGATTACTTAATTGCTTTAATAATTTAACTTCTGGATTAATTTCATGATTAAATGACCAAAAATGATCTGCCACAGCTGATTTATCAGTTTGTTTATATTTAATATTTCTAAAATGTTCTTTTATTCTGGTTTCTAGATGACGTTTAGTTTTACCAATATAAACTTTATCACAATCTAAACAGCTAAATTGATAAATGCCAGATTTTTTATAATTTGATATTTTATCTTTTTTTGAAAAATTAAGTAAATTTTGTATATTAAATTTATTTTGAGGGACCAAATTTATTCCATATTCTTTAAAAATCCTTGTAAATTTTTTATTAGCCCATGGATGGTAAGTAAAGTTTTTAAAAATACAATTATCTTTTATTTTTTTAAGGGTTGAAACTTCTTTGACAGCTTTTTGATACTTAAATTCCTCTATCCGTTTATGTATAAAATCTGTATTAAAACCATTAATTACTGCAGTGTTAATGTGTTTATATTCTATGTCAAATTCATCTTTATTAAGGGGTATATTCATTAACCTATAAATTAAACTATTAAAAACAGCAAATTTATGTGCAAAAGGATTAAAACTTTTATATTTTATGTAATTATCAGTGTGAGTAGATTTTCTGTAAATACCAAATTTCAATTTATTGTTATGTCTTTTAATTTTTAAGTCCAGGAATGAAAGGAATCCATTATTCTCAGTTTCCAAAGTGAATTGTATAGCTTTATCTTGTAAATTTAAAAGTTTTAAAGCATCATTTATCTGTTTTTTAGGGACAACAGCAAAAATGTCATCCACATATCTATACCATATTTTAAAAATTAGAGGGAATGATTTTGTAATTTGAGTTTCAAAAAAACTCCTGAAAAGATTAGCAAGAAATGGCGAAAGTGGACTACCCATTGCCAAGCCAGAAGTTTGTTGAAAAAAATTACCATTAAAACTAAGACATTTTGATCTAAACAAAGATTTGTAAGTTTTACAAAATCATCTATTAAGTCATTGTCTAATTCTAAATAATTTAACCATTTTTTTAAAATAATCAAAAGCTTTTCTCTAGGTATGCTAGGAAATAAAGCAATTACATCAAAAGAAACGAGTTTATCATTATCAGATAATATTATGTCATTAATATTTTTTACTAGTTCAAAAGAATTTTTAATACTTAAACTCTCGAATTTTTCAAAAGTACCAAATTTTTTTAAAATTTTTTTTTTATTTTTTAGTTAACCATTTAGCTAAATTATATGTAGGTGAATTTATATAATTTATAATGGGTCTCATTTTATTTCCTGGTTTATGTATTTTTGGAAGTGCATACAACCTGGGTAAAACAGGATTGTTGACTTTTAAAATACTTTTTTCTTTTTTAGGTATCATTTTCACTTCGGTGAGAGTTTTATTAAAAGTTAAAATACATGATTTTAAAGGATCATTATCAATTTTTAAGTAATCTTTACTTTCAAGCAAAAGTTCTACTCTATTAATATAATCAGATTGATCTAAAATTACAATTTTGTTGCCTTTGTCAGCTTTAGTATAAATTACATTCTTTTCTTTCAATGATTTAATAATCTGATTATTATAATTACTTTTAGGATGATTTTTATTTATATCTTTCAAAATTTTAGTGCATTTCATTTTAATCAAAGATTTATTAATGTCATTTAAATCTTGACTGGCAATTTCAATATCTGCAACAAAATCATGTGTGTTTTTTGAAAAACTTACACAAGTTTTCATACCTTTGTTTAGAAAATTTATTTATTTCTCGTTAAAGTTACAATTTGATAAATTAATTACATCATTTATTTGATTATTTGGTTTATTTATATTCAATTTCTGTTGTTTGTGGCATAATCTATTTAACTTGTTTTTTAACCTCTTAGTTTTTCTTTTCTTGCTAAAATTTAGATACTCAAATAATTTTGATTCAAAATTAATCCAAATTAAATATTAAATATGGCTTTAAGAATGAGCTGGACACAGCTTGAAACCCAGGGTCAGCAAATAATAACAGCATTACTAAGATAAGTGAAGTTTTTAGTGTCTAATTTGTTCTTACTTTAGAATCTTGTTGCTTCACTGTTAATAGCTTCAATTTTTCCTTATTTAACTTATTTGGTTTGAAGCATTTGTTCCTGGCTACAATTACCATTTTAACTATGATGGATAATAATTTAGAATTTAATAGTTATTTGTTTAATTTAAATTTATATGGAACTAAATTACAAATTAAATCATATTTAAAATTACAAGAGAAAAGAAGACATATTCTTGCAGACATTAGGTTTTTGAATACAAGGATTTTTAAAGAATATGGAATAAATTTGGTCCCTCAAAATAAATTTAATATACAAAATTTACTTAATTTTTCAAAAAAAGATAAAATATCAAATTATAAAAAATCTGGCATTTATCAATTTAGCTGTTTAGATTGTGATAAAGTTTACATTGGTAAAACTAAACGTCATCTAGAAACCAGAATAAAAGAACATTTTAGAAATATTAAATATAAACAAACTGATAAATCAGCTGTAGCAGATCATTTTTGGTCATTTAATCATGAAATTAATCCAGAAGTTAAATTATTAAAGCAATTAAGTAATCCTATAGATTTAATGGTTTGGGAAAAAATTTTTATTTTAACAAACAGGAACCGTGTCATGAACTTCGAATTACCATCTATAGATTGTATTTATAAATTTTTGTTTTCAGAGATTGGTAAATAAAAATTGAATAAGAGTATTTGTTTTTCAGGAAAAAATAAAAATTGTAGCTTGGTAACGAATTTGTTTATATGGCTTTGAGAATGAGCTGGACACAGCTTGAAACCCAGGGTCAGCAAATAATACTAAGATAAGTGAAGTTTTTAGTTTCTAATTTGTTCTTACTTTAGAATCTTGTTGCTTCACTGTTAATAGCTTCAATTTTTCCTTATTTAATTCAAACTACTATTATTAACTATTATAAATATGGCATTTTTCATCTTAAATCATAATATCATTCCGTTTTATATTCTGCTACAATTGTAATTGCTTTTATATTTGGTTGCATACAAATAAATATTCAAACTACTATTATTAATCATTACAAATATGGCATTTTTTATCTTAAATCATTCTGTTTTATATTTTGCTACAATTGTAATTGCTTTTATATTTGGTTGCATAAATTTTGTTTTACCTAGCACTTATGATAAAACATAATAATTATAACTCCTCTCATTATTAGTAATTAAATAATTTTATTTTTCTTTAATGTACGGTTTGGTATTTTAGAGCAGTGGTATTCAAATTTTTTACTTTCTCTACTACGTTTTGTAAAGTAGAGGAAGTATTGTGTCCCACCCAAAAACCCGATGTAGAGACCCCACTGGAAACACATGCCTTGAGGCCCCCTGAACCAAAAAAAAAAAAAAAAACATTTTTAGAAAAAGGTCCGTGTGTCTGTCTGTGGACAGCTTTGTCGGGGAATAAAGACTTACACCATCCATTGGTTTTTTGTTAAGGCTGAAGATTGTGCTGCCCTCTGCAGCGGATATATAACACCATTTTAGATACTTCTCTTTGGTAACTTAGGAAACAAAGTTCTGTAAATGGAAGTTCTGATAATAAACATGTGTGAGTAGAAGTTTTACTGCATCTATTCCTTTATTTCAGTAGTGTGTAGCAACATTTTGGTGCTGAAACCTGGAATATAATCATGCAAAGGTGTGCATAACCACAGAAGGAAAAGCTTTCACGAGAAAAAAGAACCATGCAGCCACAAACATTTAGAATGAGATGGAGCAAGTACTACGCATCGCTACTACACACAGATAAAAATTTACTTATAGGAATATTTAGCTGAACTTGTCTCAAAATTGATTATGTATTACTGATTATGCACGACTGAAAATGGAAGGAGTAGAGGGGATTCGACTTGCGTTTCCTACACTGCAAGAGATTGCAATATGTTATGTATATACACGCTGGAATCCAGAGAAGAATTGTGTTTCCTACACTACAGGAGATCGCAATATATATACACGTTGGAATCCAGAGAAGACTTGCATTTCCTACACTCCAGGAGATCGCAGATCTTGCTAAAATACACAATTTATGTCTCAATAAATTTTTTTGTAGAATGAACCATTTCAGAGATATTCCTTGTTTTGTGTGTCAGTTTCGGAAAACTTAGAACTTTCATGCAATGTAACATCGTTGTTAATTTTTTATATGTTAAGCGTGCAAAGAGAACGGGATCTTAAAGCTTTAAAATATTTGACTCGCTCAAAGCCTACTGTATTCCAATATTCCCCTTGCACATACAAGGAAATAAGCAATAAGATAATGTGTATAAATATTTATCTCAACTAACACAAAGAAGATATAGGAATAAGAGTTTGTAAGAATGGTTAGTACAAGAGTAGAGAAAGTCATGAGAGTGCAACACATCAGATTTTTTTAGTACTTGTGCATGTTTCCAATTTCGACATGCTACTGTACCCAATGTGGTAAAGTGAAGAGCTTCCTCTATGCGCTATCTCCTTGACTTGTTGATTATATTGTTTATGCAACTCCACTGTCAGAACTGCCAGCATATTTTAGTGAATCCTGCGTAGGTGCAAAGTTATCCTGAGTTAATAGATGGTGGTTTAAGAACACATGCTGCCTATTAAGCTCGCTGGAACCACCCACATCCCTTTTAAGTGACTTCACTTTTTCAAGCATATGCATATAACTGTGACTATCATATCCTGATGAATTATTGTCATTTACACTTGTATTACAAGTTCTACAATAAAGGAATGAAGCAATATGATTCTGCATATTCGCAATAAGTGATGTTAAGTGTTTACTGTGACACTCAATTTAGACAGCTTTACTGCTTTATTTCAATTATATACATACAAATAGCTGCATACGTATGTAAGTGTAACTGCATTTTGCTACGTATCCTGAGAATGAATTGTCAATTGAGTGTATTACTACAAGTTGTGCAATAAATGGGTGTAATGTAATGCTACATGTTTGAAACATGAAGTGTTCTAGCAAAATATGAAATCTTAACCTGCATTTCTACCAAAACCGAGGAATTTTAAATATACGTTCTGTCCCTTTCAGGAATATGACAACATAGAATTTAAAGTTAGATTTAGGTTCTCCAAACAAACATTTATGAATTTCTGCATGTAATAGAATTGCAGAGTGAAAAACTTACTGCATGAAATAGGTACATAATGTCCATGTTGGCACAAAATCAACTGTTGCTTACAAGGTCAAGGCAATTATCTGCGAACTGTAAGACAAGGGTTCTATGATTAATAATTTTTCCAATATTGCCAGTGCTACTAGTACTACAAGTTACAGTTACATGAAGATCGAAAGGACTGGTGAAGTGTTCAGAAATAGGACAGGTTCATTTTCTAGTAATTAATTACTTTTCTATTAAAGTCCAAGCAGTGTGCATTTTGAGGACACAGTTCCATGTTGTCAACTTTCTTATTCAATTTGTAACTGCGTCAGTGACTTAACTTTGTACTATTCTTAGTTTCTGAAATTAATGTTGACAATATGTTGTTCCTTTAAGAGAAAAGTTTACTTCTGTTCCTTTTGTTCTACATTTTGGCGTTTAGAAAGCACAAATGACTTTATCAACTAAATTAGAAGTACAATCCAGAACTTGTATCAATTGTTTGTTGCAGCGACATCATACGTATGATTAAGATAACTATGTAACCGACTATGTCGGCTCTGTCGTACTACATCTTATCTTCTTGAAGATAGTAGTAGCAAACGAACTGTGTAATGACTTTCTTGCAACTCACTGATGTTTAGAGACCTCATTAGTTTACCCAGTCATTAACTAAAGAAGGAAGTTCTTTTATGCACTTCAAAACACAAACAAAAGTAGACAATAATATTGTCACCGCGCCCGCCGCATCTAATTGCCGACAACAGCAGTGTCACCCATCGCATTATTGTCGGCACTACCGCAAAGGAGCCGAAGGAAAGAGACAGAATGGCCGCATTGTTGGGGCGCTTGCCGAAAGAGAGAAAAGGATAGAGGCTTCTGGAATCGTCTGCTTTGTATTCCACCGCAATAACTGAACTTTCGAGAATAGTGCCTGGGAGATATAAATAGCGGTAAAGTGCGACAGACAGGGGACAGTCAGACGTATGTGAAGCGTTGAGTAGTCATGCCGACGGAGAGGTCAGACGTATGTGAGCGTTGAGGAGTCGTGCCGACGGAGAAGAGTTAGTTCTTTGTGTTACGAGTTCGGAGCCGTGCTGTTGGAGAATCGAAAAAGACTTTCTTGCTGTTGCAACGAGTGTACAAAGTTACTGTTTACGGAAATAAAAGTGTTTCTTTATCTCGACTACATCTGTCTTCTTTACTTCACACCCACCAAAAAGTCACAATATGTTACCTGTTACCAATATAAGTTCTGCTACCTCAGCAAAAATACTTTGAATATATGTAAATAATCATTTAAAATGGCAGGAACATGCACAATACACAACTAAAAGATTAAACTGTGCCTGTTTTAATATGTTCTGCCTGTCCCAAATTACAAACTTTGATACTAGGAAAGTAGTATATTTTAGCTACTTTCATTCTGTATGACGTATGGAAATATTCTGTGGGGTCAGGCAACAGGCTGGGAATCAATATTCAAAACTCAGAAGAAAATAATCTGTACAATAACACATATAGGTCCAAAAGAATCTTGTGGACCACTGTTGAAAAACCTAGAAATATTAACTTTCCCATTTCAATATATACTGGAACTCTACGTGTATATATTTGTAAATGTCGATGCTCTATATAGTACTCAAAATCAACGTGGCTATCAAACTAGAACCAAAGGCAATTTAAAACAACTAGAACATAGCACTATTTGAAAAAAGCCCATTCTATGCAGGAATAAAAATGTATAATAAATTACCGTCTAAAATAGGACAAATAAAATATATAAAATCATTTAGTAAAACCATTTTGTAAATAAGTCATATTACTCAGTAAGAGAATATATGGAGGATAGTTTATAAAGAGTTAAATAATTGTATTCACTCAATTTTGTAAGGGCATTTTGCCCTAAATATTGTACATGACAACTGTATATAATGTTTCATTGAAGTAACATCTGTTTACTGAGCTCTTGCTCACTTTGCAAATGTTTGTGATAAATAAAGTTATTATTATTCCTATTATTATTATTATTATTATTATTATTATTATTATTATTATTATTATTATTATTATTATTATTATTATTATTATTATTATTATTATTATTATTATTATTATTATTATTATTATTATTATTATTATTATTATTATTATTATTATTATTATTATTATTATTATTATTATTATTATTATTATTATTATTATTATTATTATTATTATTATTATTATTATTATTATTATTATTATTATTATTATTATTATTATTATTATTATCATCATCATTATCATCATCATCATTATCATTATAATTATCGCCACCGCCGCCACCACCACCGCCACCACCACCACCACCATCACCATCATCATTATTATCATTATTATTATTATTATTATTATTATTATTATTATTATTATTATTATTATTATTATTATTATTATTATTATTATTATTATTATTATTATTATTATTATTTTATATATTTAAATGAGCAATTCTTGTATATATATATTTATTCCGCCCAACTTGGAAACGGCTCTAACGATTTCGATCAAGTTTTGTATTCAGATAGGGTGTTGCTTTTTAAGTTCAGCTATATAGGTGTAATTCCTGAAAAAACGCGATTTTGCATAAAAAATAACGTTTTTTATTCCCGCTTCTACTGCGCAATTCTTGTATATATATTCCCGGTATTTCAGAAATGACTCTAAAGATTTGATTAAATGTTTGTATACATACATATTACCTTCACAGTGTTTTCTCTACTCACTTTTAGGTAACACATTCACATCTTTCTCTACTCACTCTTCTATAAACAATTTTCCATAAAAAACGTGATTTTGTACCAAGAAACATTTTTATTTGCACTTTTAAAATAAGTCATACCATGTTCTATATGTTTGAAATATAAATGCTATTACATTCACACTGTTTTCTCCTCTCACTTTTAGGTAACACATTCATATCTCTTTCTCTACTCACTCTTCTACAAATAAATATACAATTTTCTGAATGTTTAAAATAGAGATGCTGCATATTACATTCACAGTGTTATCTCTACTTACTTTTAGGTAACACATTCACATTTCTTTCTCTACTCATTCTTCTATAAACAATTTTCCATAAAAAAACGTGATTTTGCACCAAAAAACACTTTTATCCCCACTTTTAAAATAAGTCATACCATGTTCTATATGTTTGAAATAGAAATGCTATTACATTTACACTGTTTTTTCCTCTCACTTTTAGGTAACACATTCACATCTCTTTCTCTACTCACTCTTCTACAAATAAGTCATGCAATTTTCTGTATGTTTGAAATAGAGATACTACATATTACATTCACAGTGGTTTCTCTACTTACTTTTAGCTATCACATTCACATCTCTTTCTCTATTATATTCATACTGTTTTCTCTACTCACTTTTAGGTAAGGCATTCACATCTCGCTCTACTCACTCTTCTACAAATAAGTCATACAATTTTGTGCATGTTTGAAATAGAAATGCTACGTGTTACATGCACACTGTTTTCTCTACTTGCTTTTGGGAAACACATTCATAATTGTTTCTCTACTCACTTTTATTTAACACATTCACATCTCTTTCTCCACTCACTCTTCTACAAACAATACATATCATCTATACAACTTGGTTGTTTATATATATATCCAACTGTTAAGCTCGAAAACCGCTTAACCCATCACCGTGAAATTCGGCACGAATATGTATTTTTTATGGGGAAATTTTTTATGACAACAATTTTACTATGCAATATATTACTTTCAAATAAATGGCTTTCTACTTGTATTTCTTTTATGTAGCACATTGATTTATCCTCTGTTTGCCCTTCAACATACAATTCATATAGTATTCTATGATTGAAATATAAATGCAACGTATTACATTCACACGACTCCCTCTACTAATTCTTCCTTTACGAGGCACCATCAGTCTTCTTTCGCTATTCGCCCTTCAACATATAATTCATACAATTTGATATGTTTGAAAAAGAAATACAATGTATTACATTCATACTATTTTCTCTACTAACTTTTGTTTTATGTAACAATTCACGTGTTATTCCCTATCTTTTATCAACTTCATACATACCAATGCCTATACATATCATATGTTGAAGAGTGGGTAAATTCCAAAACAGGTTGACTGATCGCCATGAAAAGTGACATATCTAATTGTTTTCATGGCGAAGGTTTTTATGCAATCCATTTTACCACCCAACGTATTATGTTCACATGTTTTTCTCTACTCCCTTTTCTTTTACGTAACATACTACTCCCTCTTCTACAAACAATCCATACATTTTTCCATACACTTGAAATATAAGTGCAACGTATAACATTCACACGTTTTTCTACTCATTTTTGTTTTGCTAAACACAATCGCATTTCTTTCACTACTCCCGCACCGGTGAACAATTACGAACAATTCATACAATTTTCTATATGATTGAAACAGAAATGCGTAGTACATTCACATGGCTTTATCAACCAGCTTTTCTTCCTGTAGTATTTGTTATTGTTCAACAGTGCTTTTGCTTAGTGTTGTTCCTGTGTTTTAATAAAAAAATAAAGAAATAGTTAAAAAAGTGAAGTAATCACAATTGATGTCAGGAGTGTGCCGAAAAGCACGATATGGAACAGTTGATGAAACAAATGTTAGCCAAGATGGACATAATGGGAAATGAAATGAATTCCGGAATGCGACAGAGGAAACAAATATGAAAACCGAATTGGAAAAATGTAAACTACAGAATAGAAAATATAGGAACAAAAATGGACAAAATGGAAACAAAAATGGAAGGCAAATTGAAAATGTAAACTCCAAAACAGAAAAGATGAAGACAGGAACGTCTAATATGAGGATAGATCTATCGGAGAATACTAACGAGCGACTGGCCAGGGTAAAGGAAGCCATGGAAGAACTCGATGGAAAGATGAAGGACTTTGGCGAATGTGTTAACGGCCTGGAGTCAATCACAGCAGCAAGGAACGGAACTCCATAATGAAACAAATGCTTAACGAAAACGTCAAAGTGGGTGGATATCTATGGGGCAGGCCTGCGTTCAGCTGTAGATGTTTTACAGCTGAAATGATGGTGTTTATTAAATATTTGTATCTCGGAAATGACGCTTCACAATTGTGACTTAATTGTTATTTAGTTAACGTTTTGACTTTCAGTTTATCTATATAAGTATCTTCCACAAAAAACAAGATTTCACAAAAACAGAGGCGAAAAACGCCAAGCGAAGCTCGGTCGCCCAGGTACTTATTAATATAAGTAGCCACTTACATGGCAGTTTTCTAGCAACCCGGCAACAGTCAAATAAATTAAACAAAGATTTAAGTGAAAAATTTTGAAAACAGCAAAGAAACACATATCAAGAGGAATAATTAAAAATTATAAACATTTTAGGTATTCACAACTTGAAAAAATGAAAAAAGAAAGAGACAGCCAGAATCACAGCTGAAAAATCTAAAGATCAAAGAAGTACAAAATTTGAAAAAATTGAGTGTCCAATTCAAAAAAGTTAACAACACTAAAGGAGAACATTCTCATAATTTTCTACAAAAAATGGATTATAGAAAACCACAAAAAGCATACAGATTCATACATTAGATACAAAACAAGAAAGATAACAGAAGATACCTTTTTTTATAATAGCAAAGCAATTACAAATGAGAGTGAAATATAACCGGGCGGTCATACCGTTGTCTGCTGAAGTTAGAGTGCTGTGCTCTGCTATGTGGATGACACCATCGTTGTATGGCCCCATGGAAAAGAAGCCCTCCAAGATTTTCTACTACATCTCAACAGCATCAACATCGCATACAACTCAGCATGGAGGAAGACAAAAATGAACAGCTAGCTTTTCTGGATGTCTTGGTCAGCAGAGGAACAGACACACTTGGGCACACTGGCTACTGTAAGCCTACTCATATGAACTACTATTTGAATAAGGCCTCAAATTGATACCGAAATTTAGATTTCCAATCGAATGGGCTTGATAAAGACACGTTTTAATTTAATTGCCGGATGTGAGATTTGCGATAAGTGTTAAGTAATAACATAAATAGATAATAGAGCAGGAAGTGTTGTAAGGTGAGCAAGATATGAGTAAATAATAGTCGTTAAATTTGTAGGATAAACGCATTATTGGTTTGAAATTAACGAGTCATGACGTCATACTACATAGTTTAAATACACGTTCGAAAGTCAGGTCTGAAAACCTTAAAAGTCGCGCGATATATTTAATAAAATATAAAGTAAACATCGTTTAATCCTAAAAAGGTAATTATATATATTCGAAATTCATAAAAGAACATGTTATAATAGAAAGGGACATTTCTAAATTGCGGGAAAAGGAAATAGCATTTTGGATACGAGGCTTTCTTGGATGACGTCATGACATTCAAAATTGGAGCGAGCGGTTTCTTAGCGTGGGTAAGCTAGAAAGCGTCTGGTCACCACTCAACCCAGACCAGTACGGCAGGTTGTGCTGTGCGGACGTGAGTGCGATTCCTCTACATATACAATCGGCATAGCTCCCGAAAATATCTAAGATGCAATAAATAATATGCAAAGGTTTCCTTGGGTTGTCCATCACACTTACGCAGACCCGAGATAAATGGACCAACCCCAAGACGACCGAGCCAGCATCGAACCAGCAGACAAGAAGGTGCCCAGCGTGTCAACATCTGTGAAACGTGTAGTGAACAAGTTTAAGTGCAGTTAAAAAAAAAAAAAAAAAAAAAAAAAAAAATAGTCAAATAGTGAAAATATTGAAAATTTTGGTGAGTAGAAAAACACATGTAAATAGCTTAGAAATGGAAGACAGTGATAGCGATTTTCTAGGTTTTGAGAGTCCGGAAATTGAGAAAAGTGTAAGTAGGATGGAAGAATATAGTCAGAATGTAATTGGTAGCAGAATATGCCAAGAAGTAGAAGATCAGAACGTTAGAGAAACACCTAGAGGTAGCTCAGAAATGTTTAGTAATTCAGAAAGGCCAGTGATTATGTCAGAAATAGAGAATATGTTTCAAAAGATAATGAAAAAGATGAGTACAGAGTTAAGTCAAAAGATAATAGATGAAACTAGTAAAGAATTAAGAACAGTGAAAAAGATGAGTACAGAGTTAAGTCAAAAGATAGATGAAACTAGTATAGAGTTAGGACAGAAGTTAGAGAAGGGACAACAGGAATTGGGAATGCAATTGGAAAATCAGAAGAGAGCTTTCGAAACCTTTAGGGAAGAAGTTAGGGAGGAAATTAATAAAGTCAGTAGTGAAGTAAAAGAAAATAGAGAACAGGTTAAGGGAGAATTAGAGATAATACGGCAAGAAGTAAAGAATTCTGAAAAGAAATTAGGTCAACAAGTGAGTGAAAAATTAGATAAAGAAAGGGAAAGAGTAATATATAGATTAGACAAACAAAGGGAAGAGGTAGTACAAAGGTTAGATAAAGACAGGGAAGAAATTAGAGAAGAGCTACAGGGGTGTAAAGTTAGAATGGAAAGATCTGATGTAGAAAGTGAAAGGCAGGCTAGAAATTTGGAGGATGTTACAGACAAAATAAAAGGAGTAGTAACAGAAATTACTCAGGTAAAAGAGGCCTTAGAAAATTTGAAATTAAATGAAAATGCATGTAATCACAACAATCTTAGTAATGAAGTTGCAAGAAACGAGGCAATACCAGGTGTATCAGCTGACATTTCGATGCAAAATAGAGGTAACAGTAATTCTCATTCTGATCTCAGAAATAGTGCAGGGACAGGTGACAATTCAAATTTACATTGGCCTAACCATGTCTTAAATGAAATGACACCTCCAGTTTTTGAAAATGAAGATTCAGATGATCCTAAAGCCTTTTTAGAAGGGTTACAAGAGTACTTCACGGTGAAACGTATACCAGAGGAGTACAAGATGGTGATAGTAAGAAAATGCCTAAAGGGTAATGCTGCTAATTGGCTAGGCCTTTCTATGGGTAACAATAATGATTACAGGACCTTTAGGAACATCTTTTTAACCAGATATTGGGGAGCTAGTAGGCAGGCTAATATTAGAGTTGAATTACGCTGTGGCGGGGATTTATTAAAACATGGTTAACACATATTAGTGTGGATATAGTAGCAAATGGAGCACTGTTTTTGCTAAAAGGTGTAATGTTTGTTGGAGCAGACGCGATTCCTATCTGCAGGGGATGTGGTCGTGGAATGGAATGCATAAATCAACGTACTTTTGTTATAAACACATTTATTCGTTCATCTACACTTTACATCACTATTTCACTTGGTAAATAACTTTTAAAATTGGATAGCGTCCATGCCGGTTAAAAGTTTGTGTAATTCACATTTTCACACGCCATCAACAATTATACGTCTTTACATTTTGAAGTCACAGACGCTAATGAAAGTAGTTTTTGGCGTGGGTATAACGCAACACCGCCATTCTTTTGTATTCATCCGCGCAACAGTTCTCATTGGTCGAACTCAAACAGTTGAGAAGACATTGTCTATTTTGAGTATTGAAAAAAATAGGTCCCTGATACATTCAAATTAAAAGAATTAAAAATTTACATACTCTTACAAAAATATTTACATGAACAATTTTCTATTAGTCAATATTCTGTCTCACATGCCCCTTGTTTTGTTTTTCAAGTTGTCACCTTATTTACAATCTTGAAACACAATACAATACTTCTCCCTACTTCTATGATTCAATCACTTTGTACAATATATATTTTTTTTCTTTACAGTCTTCTTCACTGTTTGTCTTTGTCCTTTGTTTTGACATGATACAGCATGTCTTTATAAACTTCACATATTCGATTGCTACACAATGCATTCAATTATTACACAATACATATTCAGTTTTGGCATAAAGCATTTAGTTATTACTCAACATATTCTGTTATTGTACAATATATCCAGTTATCATACAATACATATTCAGTTATTATACAACACATACTCAGTTATTGTACATTTGACATTGACACAAATATAATTTAAGTGTTTCATGTGGTTTTTGACTTGTATTCATTGCTATGAGGAGAGAAAAACAGGATACAAATTTTGAGCTAATAATTATGATCATATCTATGGCAATATTTTATTCAGTTCTTTGCCTTCTTTGTCTTACAAACTTATGTATAGGCAGGTTATTGAGTTGGTTCTTAAACTCTGATGTTACTAATGGTACTAATTTTCTTGATTGGGTTATTTTTCATTGCTGTTTGGTTCAACATTTCTTCGAGCTTAGCATTGGCTATATTCATCTTAATTCATGGGCATTGTTTTTCTGGTTATAGTTTTCCTCATTTCACTAATTGTCATCTCTTTGTCTCTTATTTCTATAAGAGAAAACTTCTATACTTACAATTATTCTGTAATTGTATTATTTTTCTTCTCCATTTACCCTCGACATCTTTGTGTCGAAATATTATATCTTTTTCATCATAATCAATTCATTTTTATTTTTGTCCCTGACATCCTTATGTCAAAAACATATTATCTTCCGTCGCTATGATTCATTTATTTAATGACAATCAGTGTCCTCATCTGTCTTTGTTGACAATGCTCTTTGTGGTCGATATAGCCAATGACTATGTTGATTTTCTTCCTTGTTGTAATCCTATTTTGAATATAATTTTCTATAAGTAACCCATCAAAAATTGTTATCTTTCTTTCATCTCCACTACTCCTGCCTTACACATTTGTTGACAAAGGCTATTTGGCTCTTTCTTTGTATGGCTTCAATTTATTTTTGTGGTATCTTCCTACCAACTTGCCATTTGTATTCTGTAGCTCATACGTGTGGTCACCCAGCTGTTTCGTTATGACCAGTGGTCCCATCTTTCTCTTCGTGTAGTCATCATGGTGTCGATGTCAATTGTATGTTGCCGAGATTTTGTTGTTTGTCATCCACTCGGTTGGGACGAACTTAGTTGTTGTAATTTCCCTGAGTGTTGGTGGTGGTGGTTGTTTCTGTATTCTGTGTAGTATCTGCCCTATTTGGCACATCTTCTTCTACTTCCTGCTGTCTTGTGTTGTTAGTGTACCATTGGTCTCTGCCCCTTTGACGTGAACCCCTATTGTACGACGGCCTATGGCTGTTCATGTATTCCCTACAGAATCGTATATGATTCACTTGATGGGTACGATCTCCTGGTCTTCCACGATCATATCTATGCGTTCTGTACCTCGATTCACCCCTCGGTATCGTGTCGTGGTACCGTTGTCTTGTGTTCTCCATCCTCTCGCCATGATTATGTGGTTGTGGGAAATGGTGTGCCCCTCTCCCCCTTTCATGGGTACTCCTAGTATTTGTATGTTCTCCTTCGCTTTGGTTGTTCGTAGCCGTGTTTCGGTTTAGGATGGGTGAGTTTGGGTGACCGTTCCTATGTCTATGCTCATTAGGCCGACCATTTTGTGTTTCGAAGGCTGTCAGCAGTTCTATCATATCTGCAAAATCTACTGGCCTCGCAACAATTAATCCTGTTCTCACTGTGTCTGGGAAATGTCTCGTTATGCTGGCAATTAGTTCTGCCTCCGACAAGTTGGGGTCTAATAGCTTTCCTTTGTTGGCTACTTTCATAAAATAGTCGACCAATGACAACCCTTTGGCTGGATCGTATCTACCTGTCGCTAGCTCTACCCTAGTTTGGTTTTGTTTAGCTGGGCCCCAATATCTTGATAGGAATAAATTTCTGAATGAGCTATAAGACTCATGACCAGCTAGTGTTAACCTGAGCCATTCTAATGCCTTGTTTTTTAAGCTTTTCTTTACTATCATCATCCTAAGCTCGTTTGGTATCCTTTTCACTTTAAAGTATTCCTCCATCTCTTTAACAAAGAGTTTTGGATCGTCTCCCTTCTCCTCGTCAAATGTAGGTGGTGTAATTTCATGTAATATGCTGTTGGTGTAACATGTGTTATGTGTTGTGTCATTGTTTGGTTGTGAACCTCTTTCTCTGTATGGTGAGTCAACATTTTGTACATTATTCAAGTAATTCTCATCTTGTACATTACTTACATCTAAATCATCTTGTCTTTGTAATGCCTTCATAACATCATTTACATTAGCCAAATTTTCTTTCCCTTTTTTCATTTCTTCACAAATTGATTTTAAATCATTCTTTATTTCTAAGTGGCTTTGTTTCATATCATTTATAGCATCCTGTTGTGAAAGCATCACATCATTCATTGTCTTAATTTTAGGAGTTACAATTTGTTCTACAGTTTCATTAATAATGTCTTTCTTTACTACCTCAATCTCTTTCCTTAATTCCTCAGTTATTTCTGCTTTTACATTTGTTATTTTACAGTCTACACTTGTATTACTTTCTGTTATTTCATCCCTACATTTAGCAATTTCTTCTTCTAACACAATTTTACTCTCTCTCATCTCTGATTCTATCTTTCCCATCCTATCTCCTACAATTTCTATCCTAGCTTCTAAGGCTTCCTTTGTTTCATTTAAGTTTTTATGTACTAATTTTAAATTAGTTTCCATTACTTTCATATTTTCTTTACACTCCTGTCTCCCTAATTCTATTTTCTGTTCTAGGTTCTGTCTACCTAATTCCATTTGCTGTTCTAAGTTCTGTCTACCTAATTCCATTTTCTGTTCTAAGTTCTGTCTACCTAATTCCATTTTCTGTTCTAAGTCTTTTCTCACTTCCTCCATTTTCTGACCTAATTCTACTTTGTTTTGTTCCAGTTTTTGTTCTATACTCTGACCTAAACTTTGTTCTATATCCTGTTTCAATTCTATGTTATTTTGCTCCATTTTCTGACCTAATTCTATGTTATTTTGTTCCATTTTTTGACCTAATTCTACCTTGTTTTGTTCCAGTTTCTGACCTATTTCCTTCATATTCTGTTCTAGTCTTTCAAATATCATCATCATTAACCTTTGATCTTTGCTTATTTCCTCCTGTTCACCTTCTAATCCTTCCTGATAACTAGGCCTATCTGCCCCTTCCCCCACTCCTGTTTCTATCTCTTTTCGCGACATTTTAATTCCTCTATCTAATTCACTTAATGTTGAAAGTCCTGTCACTTTTCCACTTCTTAAAAACATGCACAATGAGAATAAAATAAAGAAACAAAAAATTTCGATCCTACTTTCTTTTCTGCTGGTTCTTCGTCCGGTTATTTACGTCTCCTGGGTAGTTGGCTTCGCTAGATGATCTCCGGTGTTTTTCCCACGTTGATTCTCCGTGTATCGATGTTTTGTTGATATCAGACGATGGTCTAATGGCGTCTTTCTCCTTCACGATGAGATAGCGTTCTTTTGGTGTTAGCACTTCGCACTCTCAATTTTGCATTCCACTCCAAATTCGCGCTCCACGTTGGGCAAGCCATTTGTGGCGGGGTTTTATTCTAAAGTGATGGTTAACACATATAAGTGTGGATATAGTAGCAAATGGAGCACTGTTTTTGCTAAAAGGTGTAATGTTTGTTGGAGCAGACGCGATTCCTATCTGCAGGGGATGTGGTCGTGGAATGGAATGCATAAATCAACGTACTTTTGTTATAAACACATTTATTCGTTCATCTACACTTTACATCACTATTTCACTTGGTAAATAACTTTTAAAATTGGATAGCGTCCATGCCGGTTAAAAGTTTGTGTAATTCACATTTTCACACGCCATCAACAATTATACGTCTTTACATTTTGAAGTCACAGACGCTAATGAAAGTAGTTTTTGGCGTGGGTATAACGCAACACCGCCATTCTTTTGTATTCATCCGCGCAACAGTTCTCATTGGTCGAACTCAAACAGTTGAGAAGACATTGTCTATTTTGAGTATTGAAAAAAATAGGTCCCTGATACATTCAAATTAAAAGAATTAAAAATTTACATACTCTTACAAAAATATTTACATGAACAATTTTCTATTAGTCAATATTCTGTCTCAACGCAATGGAAAGTTTAATCCTAGATCGGAGGAATCGATGGTCAACTATTTTATGAGAATAGCGAGAAAATCGAAGATGTTGGATCCTCCCTTAAATGAAAAAGATCTAATAAATATAGTTACTCCACATTTTCCGGAAACACTTCAACACTACCTAATCATAGCCCGACCCGATAGCATTGCAGCTATGATCGAATTATTATCAGCCTTAGAAGTCAATAAGCCAAAACACGCATTTGGAAATAAATATGAAGGAAAAGAAACTGTCAATTCTTTCGGGCAAGGGGCACAGTATTATCAGAATAGAAGTGAGATTAGGGAAAGATATAAAGGACCAGTACCAAGGATGGAATCATTCCGGTGGGAAAATCAAGGTAGATATAACCAGGAAGGGCATCACCAAAATAGAAATGGTAATCTAAGGGGAAGAAATATAAGGGTGAATTATATGAATACAAATAGATTTGATCGAGGTAGACGGGGTCGTTATTTTGGACATAGTAGAAATTCAAATGATGGGTATTGGACAAACAGAGATAATGAGTTTAGACCGAGGTCACCAAGACAGGGAGAAAGGTATTCTAATGGACGAAATTCCCCCGAAAATGCGGAAATGGTCGAGGCCATTAACACGATCAAAAACATGGTAGGAAGTAACCCCGATTTAATGCAGGAAAACAGAAGTAACAATTCGGGAAATAGTACAGGAGCAATACCTAAAAATCAGGGAAACGCCAGACCCGGTCAAACGCGCCTTCAGTGAGAACTGGGTATCCTAGTAATGATTGTGATAAGTACTCGGAAATAAATAGTCCTGGAAGGCAAATGATGATACAAAAGAAAAGAGAATGGAAAAATAGAATCGACGAAAACGAAAAAGTAGGAGATCCACCTAAAATCAAAATTGGAGTAAATGGAAAACAATACAATGCAATTATAGATACGGGATCAAATAGCACAGTATGCTCACAAAATTTTTATGATAATTTACAAAGTAGTGGTTTTAAAGTAATGTCTTTACCAGTTAATGGGATATATTGCTCGCTAGCTGTGGGAAAACGAAAAGAGAGAGTAAAATTTCAAGCAATGATAAATATTGAAATAAATGGGAGAATACTTGGAATTTTATTTCTGATTGTAGGAAGACTTGTGACAGATATTATAATAGGTTGTGATTGCCTTTATGCCTGGGAAGCTGTGGTGAATTTTAAAAACATGATTGTAGAAATGAAAGTTGAAGATGAGACCATTATAGTGCCTTTTGTGGAAGATAGTAGTTCAGAAACTATTGTACGAGAAAAAGAGGAAGAAGAAATCCAAGGGGATACATTCTTTGTAGAATATGTTAAAGTAGGAGCTATGGAATTAACTGAAGTAAATGTCAAAGAGTACAGTGTCGATAATAAAGAAAATGTAGAATGGGATAAAAATGATTTCATAGACAATTTGAGGTTTTCTGACGCAACTAGGTACTATGATAGGGAGAGTAGTGAAGACTTAGAAGAATTGTTGAGGGAAAAGGTAACTCAGGCTGATCAACTAAATGAACAACAGAGGGATAAACTGTTTGAAATATTAATCCGAAATAAAGAAGTATTCTCTGAGAAACCTGGTAAATGTAATATTTATACTCATTCGTTTGAGATGATACCCATCAAACCTTTTACACATAAAGCGAGAGCTATCCCTAGTACAATAAGAGAAGAGGTAGATGCAGTGATAAAGTCAATGTTAGAAGATGAGGTTATTGAGATTTCGAATTCAGAATTTGTGAATCCCCTATGTATTGTAAATAAGGCCAATGGAAAGATTAGGGTGACATTAGACGCAAGAAAATTAAATTATTGCTCCTCATATTTTCCATCAGGGAATCCAACAGAACGTGTCCTCCGAGATATAGGAATTTATTTACGTGTACTTACACATCATAATCACAAGGATTGGGTGAAATATTGTCCATTGATAGAAAAGATTATCAATCACACCATTAATGTAACTACTGGGTTTGCACCAATAAAATTAATGTTAGGAATTGAACCAGAACCAATATTGATCGGGGTACCAAAAACACTGAAAATTAATGACATTCAGTTAAGTGAAGAAGAAAGAGCGAAAATTGCTTTTGAACGAATCAAGAAAAAGGCAGAGAAGCGAAAATTAAAGAAAGAGAGTAGAAAACATAAATGGGAACCTAAGATAGGCGATTGGGTACTAGTTAAAGACCATAAGTTATCAAGTGCCTTGCGAGGTAGGAACAAAAGGATGGAATTGTTATATAAAGGTCCTGCAGAAATTATATCCAAATTTGGTTATCATACCTATGAATTAAAAGATGTTAAAAATGAAAAATGTCTGGGAAGATGGCATAAACAACTCCTTCGACCATACAAGAAACCGTGTGGTACCTTGGAACCTTGATTTCATGTAAAAAAAAAAAAAAAATTCGAAGTGTCATTTGTCTATTGGCGCCCAATCAGCTTTGAGATAAAATTTAAATGTTAGCTTACTTGAAAACCATATATTGGTTAGGTACTTACGTATTCATGACAAATGCAGAATGTGAATTGCTATATACTACAAAGAGCTTAAAAATATATTGTATGGAGCTCACAATAACAGCTTCAGAAAGATTGTTAAAATGTTCATCTCCGCATAGAGAGAAAACAGAATATTTACTTTGTAAACATTTGTTAAAATATTTAGATGTATAGATAGTTATCACAGCAAGACAAAGAAAGAACTTGTCTGAAGAGTGTAATGGATTTATATAAATATATGTACATTTTAGTGCTTAAAGGATCTAGTACAGATATGTGTTACAATAACAAAAGTGAAAAATCACAGTGCAAGTGATAGTGACAGCGAAGTGAGCAAACCTGAACTAAAAGAAGGAAGTATAAAGAAAGACTCTTGAAATTTAACCTTTATATAAAAGTTTCACAGAAGAAACCATAACATATTGTAATTAGTATTTAAGGATTAATGTTTAGTCAAGTGTACAATTGTTTGTCATGTTAAAAAGATTAAGGAGAAAATGTGTTAATAACCAATTTCAAAAACAGTGTAATTGAAAATTGTATATAACGGGAGTGTTGCCGATTATTCAAAATACAGGAGTAATTTTTAATTTTTCTTTCGGGCAAGACATTTACATTATTTTATTATGAAATAATAAAATAACATAAATGGGGGCATTTGATACCGAAATTTAGATTTCCAATCGAATGGGCTTGATAAAGACACGTTTTAATTTAATTGCCGGATGTGAGATTTGCGATAAGTGTTAAGTAATAACATAAATAGATAATAGAGCAGGAAGTGTTGTAAGGTGAGCAAGATATGAGTAAATAATAGTCGTTAAATTTGTAGGATAAACGCATTATTGGTTTGAAATTAACGAGTCATGACGTCATACTACATAGTTTAAATACACGTTCGAAAGTCAGGTCTGAAAACCTTAAAAGTCGCGCGATATATTTAATAAAATATAAAGTAAACATCGTTTAATCCTAAAAAGGTAATTATATATATTCGAAATTCATAAAAGAACATGTTATAATAGAAAGGGACATTTCTAAATTGCGGGAAAAGGAAATAGCATTTTGGATACGAGGCTTTCTTGGATGACGTCATGACATTCAAAATTGGAGCGAACAGTTTCTTAGCGTGGGTAAGCTAGAAAGCGTCTGGTCACTGCCCAGACCAGTACTGCAAGTTATGCTGTGCGGATGTGAGTGCGATTCCTCTACATATACAATCGGCATAGCTCCCGAAAATATTTAAGATGCAATAAACAACATGCAAAGGTTTTCTTGGGTTGTCTATCACACCTACGCAGACCCGAGATAAAATAAAGAGATCTCAAGCTGAGCTAGCGGGAAAGAACCAAATCAACGGGCGACAACGAGAACCGAACAACGACTTCAGCTTCAAATGGCGATCTAACCACGAGGAACAACGACTTTCCGCCTCAAAATCATCATCCCTGACAGAAGCGAGTCATGATTAAGATATTCATAAATCGTGTTTCTTGCATTTGCGAGCCACATTTGTTGCGACAAGAACTCTGTCACCAAGAACAAACTTTATTATCTAATGGTTATTCAGTTCGAGAAGTTAATAGAGCCTGCTATTTTGCCAGGCCAAAACCTGCCTCAAAAAAGACAAACCCAACACAAATGAATAGCTTTCCTGCCATACTTCCAAAATGTCACTGATCGTATCCAATACATACTGCAGCGGCACAGTGTCAAGACTGTCTTCAAGCCCACAAAACAACTCAATCTATTACACTCAACTAAAGATCCTTGAGAGCCCTTTTCATCAGCCGGTGTATACCATATTCCCTGTTTTTGCAGTTCGGTATACATTGGAACTACACAGCACAGCATCAACACCAGACTCACCGAACACAAAAGAAACTGCTGCCTGGGCCAAACAGATAAGTCCCCAGTTGCCCAACATGCCATTGAAACACATAATTAAGTTCCAAGACAGGAGCATTCTGTCATCCATAACACATTACCATGCCCACCTACAACGCAAGGCTATTGAAATTTATAAATATCCCCACAATTTCAATCAGAAAGAAGCTTTAAAATTCAATAGTAACTGGTATACTGTCATTGAAGGCAAGAAACAACACATAACAGGAGAAATCAAAGTGATCTAATCAGGAGGAAGCAACGCCTTGGCTATAGCCTGCCATCTGGATCAATCAGCAGAGGCCTCTCGGGATATAAATATAGCAGCTCAGACACTGTGCAAACTTCTCTGAGGAAATTATGGCCACGCCACTGAAAATGTCCACTGTGAGAACATAGGCTTTCACGACCGGAGTCAATGTAACTAGAAGTTATTTCCAGGCTGCTATTCTGTGGTTTGCTGGAGTTGTAGTTTCCAGATGTTTCGTCCATGAAATGATGTGAGTCCTTTCATCACTAAACTACAGACCATCACACTGTAACCTCAAGATGTCCTTGTTAGCTTCAATGTCGTCTCTCTCTTCTTTATGGTTCCCGTAAATTATGCCATCACACTACTGAAAAATCTCTTTCCGGACAACATACTGGCACTACTTCATCACATGCTTACCACTACTTACTTCCAATGGAACCAGGCTTTCTTCGAATAGATTGACGGGGTTGCCATGGGCAGCCCACTCAGCCCAGTGCTTGCTAATTTCTTTATGGAGTCCTTCGAGTCCCAGGCCCTAAGTTCTACATCTCACAAACTGTCTGTATGGTATCGCTATGTGGATGACACTTTCATCATTTGGAGTCACGGGGAGTCAGCCCTTGATGGTTTCCTACAGCATCTCAACAGCATCAGTTAACTTATTCAATTCACTATTGAGAAAGAAAAAGATGGGCAACTGACCTTCTTAGAGTTCTGGTCAGCAAGAGAACAGACGGGACTCTTAGACATACAGTCTACCACAAACAAACCTGTATGACCGATATCTGAACAAAAATTCCAACCATCATCCTAAGCAGAAACGCGCCAACATAAAGACCCTTGCTACCCGCATCTGTGAGCCTAACTCGTTACAACTGGAACTCCGACATCTGGAACAGACTTTATATTCAAATGGTTACACGGCACAAGAAGTTCGCAGAGCAATAAGCCCACCTAGGCCTCACCCCACCAACCTCAAACAGGATCCACCCAACAACAAAGGCACTGCTTTTCTGCCTTATTTCAAAACTGTCATGGATAGAATGGGACGCCAACTCAAGTGCCACAACATCAAAGCTATCTTCAAACCTACCAGACAGATTAATACCTAGCTTCAGTCTGGCAAAGATCCCAGGGACCCGCTTGCTTCGGCCGGCGTTTACCACATTCCGTGTTCCTGCAGTGCAGTGTACATAGGTACCACCCAACGCAGCTTCAACACCCGACTCACAGAGCACAAGAGATGCTGCCGGCTGGGACAGGCGGACAAGTCAGTGGTTGCTGAACATGCAATATGGGCCAACGGGGAACACATAATGCAGTATAAGAAGACTGTTCTTTCATCTATACCGTACTACCATGCCAGACTACAACATGAAGCCATAGAAATTTACAAACACCCCAATAATTTTAACAGAAAGGAAGAAGCTCTAAAATTGAACAAAACCTGGCATCTGATACTTGAACATAAAAAAGAAGCACTAATGCAGAGAAATCACATAAACCATTTAGCAATCAGAGTGGAGAAGCCCCGCCCATCTAACACACATCTCCTGCTCAAACCCAGCCAACCCTCTGTGAACGGCCCAGATATAAATACGGCACCTCCAGCCATAAACGATTCTGTTGTAACTGAACCTTCACTGAGAAGACTCAGACCATGCCACCGATGTTGTCCACTGCAGGTGTGGACAAAACGTCTGGACCTCTAAACTCCACCAGACCATGACTTTTAAGCCCGGAAGAAATCTCTAACTTTATATTCCTTGTTATTTGTCTGAATTTTCAAATGGTTATACTTTTGTCAAATGGCAAGTCATTATTCATTTTTACTTTCTCTACTGCATATAGTAAGTAGGGAAGTTTGCATTCGTCCCAAAAATTACATTTTGAGATTTCACCAAAAATACATTTTTTGGGATCCCCTGAATCCAAGAAAAAACATGTTTAGAAAAAAGTGTGTGTGTGCACATGCATGTGCACATGTTTATCTAAAAAAAAAAGGCATTTTTGGAAAAACCAGTGTGTAAATGTACAAACAGCATTTTTAGAAAATGTTCAGCATCTTCCAAGGGTGCAACATGAAGATTTTCAAAAAAAGAGAAAAAGCTGTCCTCACCACAAACTACCCTTCACATGAAACATTTTTTGAATGTTTTTGTTTTATCAATTATGGCTCTAAAGATTTAGATTAAAATATTATATGTTTAAGATATTTTTATAACAAAATGTATATCTGAAATTTTTTGGGAATGTCCTCACTAGTCCTCTTTATTCTGGATGACTTTTGCATAACTGGCAAACTGTAAGAGATAAAGAAAATCTTACTGTACAAAAACTGTAGATCTCTCTTAAAACACACCATTTTTGTTGAGCAAATCATTTTTGTGATATTCTCTAGGATTTGCTTGAGTTTTCCAATGCTCCTTTTCCAAATGGGAAGTTGTTGTTCATTTTTTTGTCTTTTGGCAAAGCAAAGAGAACAGAATTTCAGTCATCACGTAGTGACTGGCTTTTCAAACTTGGACTGTTGCTCAAGGTCTACTGTATTCTCATATTCCCCTTTGACCTACAAGAAAATTAGCGAAAAGATAATTTCCGCAAATGTTTATCTTGATTAACATGAAGTAGATAGAGGACTAGGCATTTGTAAGAATAGTTTGTGCAAGAATAGAGAAAATCTTGTGAGTGCAACACATCAGACCTTTTTATTTCTTGGCTGTGTAAAGAGAATGGAATTTTAAAGGCATCACATAGTGATCAACATTCGCCCTTAAAGGATTTGACTTGCTGAAAGCCTGCTGTATTTCCACATTCCCCTTGCACATGCAAGAAAATTAGCAATAAGTACATTTCTGCAAATGTTCATGTTTATGATTAAATAAATATGAAGCAGAGGAATAAGTTTAAGAGGTAGAACTGGAACTTAAAAATTCAATGCCACAACTGGGATTTGAACCACAGACCTTCCGCTTGCCGGGCGGACGCTCTAACCACTGAGCTATTGTGACAAACTGCCAGAATGGCATTAAATTCTCAAGCCAGTTTGTATTTCTCCTGGTAAACCACAAAGGCAGTCTCACATCAGAAACAATTACCCCAATGGTGACTTACTATTGTAAGTACTTTATATCCCAGGATTAAATAACCTTCACATGGTAATTATTATTTATTTATGCCAACAAACTTACTGTTGGTGTTTTTAAACACACAAGCCGTGTGTGGGCAAAGTTTAAGAGGTAGAACTGGAACTTAAAAATTCAATGCCACAACTGGGATTTGAACCACAGACCTTCCGCTTGCCGGGCAGACGCTCTAACCACTGAGCTATTGTGACAAACTGCCAGAATGGCATTAAATTCTCAAGCCAGTTCGTATTTCTCCTGGTAAACCACAAAGGCAGTCTCACATCAGAAACAATTACCCCAATGGTGACTTACTATTGTAAATACTTTATATCCCAGGATTAAATAACCTTCACATGGTTTACCAGGAGAAATACGAACTGGCTTGAGAATTTAATGCCATTCTGGCAGTTTGTCACAATAGCTCAATGGTTAGAGCGTCCGCCCGGCAAGCGGAAGGTCTGTGGTTCAAATCCCAGTTGTGGCATTGAATTTTTAAGTTCCCGTTCTACCTCTTAAACTTTGCCCACACACGGCTTGTGTGTTTAAAAACACCAACAGTAAGTTTGTTGGCATAAATAAATAATAATTACCATGTGAAGGTTATTTAATCCTGGGATATAAAGTACTTACAATAGTAAGTCACCATTGGGGTAATTGTTTCTGATGTGAGACTGCCTTTGTGGTTTACCAGGAGAAATACGAACTGGCTTGAGAATTTAATGCCATTCTGGCAGTTTGTCACAATAGCTCAGTGGTTAGAGCATCCGCCCGGCAAGCGGAAGGTCTGTGGTTCAAATCCCAGTTGTGGCATTGAATTTTTAAGTTCCAGTTCTACCTCTTAAACTTTGCCCACACACGGCTTGTGTGTTTAAAAACACCAACAGTAAGTTTGTTGGCTTAAATAAATAATAATTACCAGAGGAATAAGTGTTTCTAAGAATAGTTTGTACAATAGTGGAGAGTCATGTGAGTATAATACATCATATTTTTTATCACCACAGAGTGTGTAAATAAAGGTGATTAAGCAAACAAAGCTATTGTTTATCTTGATGTATAAGTCAACCACAATATTATTGCACCTGAGAGTGAGGGTACTTTGGTCTGCCAGTATTGGGGAGGGAGGGAAGAACAGTAAAAACAAATTATGCAATACAAAACTGCTAACTTTGATTTCATCATGTATTTCCAATAATGGCCACCAAAGGCCAAGCGTAATAACGTTGTGGTTGAGTTATGATGGACTAATGATCCATTATATTTCTTCCAAAAATAAAGAATTTATCCACAAATGATGAAGAATCACAACTACATTTTGTACAAAGATATATTGATCATTCAGTGCTTACTATGTAATGTAATTTGCATAATTGCATTGCATTGATCTCCACCAATTAATGCCAATCAATTTTTTTCATTTCATATGATATTTATAACTTCTTGATCTTAAAGATACTAAATATTCTGGAAGTTTTTACTAGAAATTATAGAAAGATGGGAATAGTGTACAATCTGATACTAATTATCAGCTCATCTTTTACATATGAAATGAAATGGTACTTCTGAGTTTATTTATTTAAGCATATTTTGTGTTTGCAGAAGTTGGGAAACAAACCACAGAAGAGAAAATTGAGAAGTGCAATGTTAAACAAATGAAGGAAGATGTGCCGTGTGCTCAAGAATCTACTACATTCCAGCTTGAAATAAAGAGCTCTGTTAACAACAAAAATGAAAATAATGATATATTTGATTCCTTAGAACTCTTGGAGAAAGAACAAGATGTAGGAAAATCTTCTTCAGATTTAGAGCATATAACATCTGCACCCCATGAGTTACAAATGGCTAGAGATTTTATTTATGAAAACAGTGGTCTCACTCAGAAGCAAATATTAGATCTTATTAAACAACAGAATATACCTCAAGAACATATGCAAGTTAAGCCTTCTACCTCTAAGGAGAGTGAACTTATTGTGAATACTATGTTAAATTGCAAGTCAGAGAGAATTTTAGAAGCAACAGAAGCCTTGAAGGCTACTGATGGCCAAATGTTACACAAAGACACCAGCAAAGTTCATCTGAAAACGCCTTCAACTACAAATATGGAGGTAAAAGCATCCACTCAGCATAGTCCTGATAGTGCAGAATTTCCAGATTCAATATTCCAAAGAGAAACAAATACTGAGCATGTAAAAGTTCCATCAGTAAACACAAATACAGAGCAAAAGTTAGTATATACAAATGAGTTAGTATATACAAGATTATTCCAGAAGCAGATAGAAGAGCACTCAAACGCAGCTGAAGAATCTGCTGCTATCATCATGGCATCTACATTGTCTGATTCAAGACCTAAGAAAGATGAAAATGTATCCTTGACAAGTTCAGATAACATTAAAGTTTACTCTTCAGATGAAAATGTAGTGAAGTGTATGCTCTCATCTGCTGATAAGGAAACAGAATTAAATGAAAATGGTAATGACAGTGGTGATGAGAGCAGCAATGAAAGTTTTGTAGAAGTGAAGAACTCTGCCAGAGATAGCATACTAGAAGTTGTAATCAATCCAAAAGAGAATTGTGAGAATGATATTTTTGCAGACATTTTTTCGGATGAAACCTGTGTTATAAAAAATTCACAAGTTTGTAATCTAGATAGTAAGAGTAGTAATGGAAGTAAACCTTTAGAAAATCTGACACAGAGTAAGGAGGGAACAAAAGCTACAGCATCAAACCCTCCTAAGCAAGTTGAAGACCATGTTTCCAATCCAATATCTGAAGTTCCACTCTATCAAGAAAACAGGAAGGACTTTGAAGATACCGAGGGGTTAGATGTGCACAAATCTACAGAGAAACTCCAGCATTTACAGGTAAGATTGAAGAATTGTCTTTTAAAATTATTCTGATTTATAGTGCAAGCAACCCTTTCCATTATGTATAGATGTAAGTGAAATAATCCTGGAGACTGAAGGTGACAAAGTGGATGTAAATGAACAAGAACTTCTACTTGTTTGTAATGAAATGCATCGTTAATTAGACAATCATGTTTAACAGTAAGAGTATGGGACAACATGGTGCAACTTGTTGACTGAGTAGTCTGCTGCCACAATGAACTATTGTAATGCTCTATAAAAACTATTTAAGTAACATTGACCATGTATCGAATTCAGATGTTTTTATCACTGACATGCGAGACACCAGAAAATGCAAGGAAAAAATGAGGTTATTGTGCATTGCACTGAATGCAGATATTACCGTGAATGCTACGCTCCCATGTAATTAAAAAGAGTTTATTTGGCACGTTTAAAGGCCTGAATATCTGGCCTGTTCTACTTGAGAGGCTTATGCCAAGGTATGGTAATAGTCCAAGAGCCCATGACTCCCAGACCTTCCTTATTTTATAAAAACTGAAAGTTTCTCAGCACATGCCCCAACACAGGTAAGAACGATGAACTACCATGAATTTTGGATCATCGCCACGAATGATCCAGGATGATTGGCAGCTAAAAGGTAACAAAGGGGTATGAAATAGCAACCTAAAATCGTCAAGATATAAAGTCCAATTTTCTTATATTTTCTTTGGAATAATATTAGAAGTCACTTCATCCATTGCCAGACACTTAGTATAATGGCAACTCCTCACCAGACACCCTTAAACTTCAATAAATAATTGTAACTGTACTTATTAATATAAAAGCTGAATTTTAAATGTTTCTCTTGGGTGACTATTTGAAGATCGTTCCTTAATAGCTGGACAGTTTTGACAATTCTAACACCTGATCAGACAAACTCAAAGGGTAGCTGTAGGTGTGAGTGTGAGGCAATAATCCACGTAGATGCAAGTGAGATAGTGAGTTAGGTCTTTTGCAGTTCTTTACTGCACATTCTTAGTTTACTCAGTATGTGTTGTTATTGATGAAAATTAACAAAATCATTAAATATATCTTTAAATCTAGTAATATGCTTACAAAAATATATTTTTTCATTTTATAAACAATTGCTATTAATGTAATGAAACAATTTTGCATTGAATTGTTTACTACTGTACCAAAATAAACAATAAAGTTTTAATTTGAAATTTGGAATTAAAGAACATTTTAAAAACAAAGTTCATGCATTCCAAAACATTATTAATTTGAGAGGTAGAACTGGAACTTAAAAATTCAATGCCACAACTGGGATTTGAACCACAGACCTTCCGCTTGCCAGGCGGACGCTCTAACCACTGAGCTATTGTGACAAACTGCCAGAATGGCATTAAATTCTCAAGCCAGTTCGTATTTTCTCCTGGTAAACCACAAAGGCAGTCTCACATCAGAAACAATTACCCCAATGGTGACTTACTATTGTAAGTACTTTATATCCCAGGATTAAATAACCTTCACATGGTAATTATTATTTATTTATGCCAACTAATGTGCTTCATGCCTGCACATAATTCTAGTTCTGGTCTATGAAAGGAAATCTGTATAACATGATGCAGAAGTTTTTGGAAGCACTTCCTTCTACATGATTTAACAATATGCTTATGAGTGAAAAAACTTGAGTTAGTGATATTTGCAGCACTAACATTCTGATTAAGATTTTTGTGTGTAAATATATGTGATGGATATCAAAATATTTCAGGAAACATAGGTAAACAAAATTGACACTGCTGTTCATGCTTAATGAAACCTCAGTCCTGGACTATTATTTACTTAGTTACTTTAGAAACAAAAAAAATTACCATAATTTTAATCATTAAAATTAATATTAGCATTTATTAGTATTAACAAGTCTTGGAAATTAATCAGTAAATTAAATTATTTTAAATCTGAACTTGCCTTGAGGATTTCTCTGTAAATTAAGACATGTCCATTTATGTGGAACATGAAAATTGTAGCATTGTGTATGTTGCTCCGTAACACAATCTTCTGACCTTTGTCTTCTTTTTTATCCTTTAACTACTCTGGTCTTAACTTGTGACTATGACAAAAAAAAAAAATCTGTGGTATGTGATTAAGCAAATATTCCACATCATCTGCACCAATATGGGAGTAAAGTAAAGGCAGCTGAGGCAATGTTGCCAGTTCTAACAATTTAGGAGGCAACAAATTATGGGATTTTTAAATTTAATTTGCACAAAAATGTTCATTCTATTGAAGTATGCCAAAGGAAAAAGTTGTTGCTTATTCCGTTTTCTATGCATATAATCATAAATGATGAACCTGCAAGGTAATGTTACCTATTTTGGATAGGAGTGTTTTTTGCTAGAATACAGGACATGATTGTCTGGTAAAACATTTAAACGAAATTGGGAAATATTCTTCACCACTCTGTCCTCTATGTGATCTGCAAGAGGAAATGGACCAAGACCACCTTCAAATATGCCTGCTCACTTCACAAAAGGATTATTTGCAAAAGTCAAATATGACATTACTGGTTAAACACATCAGCATAAATGAAACAGAAATCAACACTGCTGCAGCAAGCATTCAAGCAGCTGCTGTATACTTATCCCTAGAGATCTGGATTGGCAGTTATAGCAGTTTTAAGTGAGAAGTCATCCTTGCCTTTACTTGGAGAAGAACTGTTAAAAGTGATTATGTTGCTACCCATTTGCCACTGCAAGTCAGACAAGTAAGCAAGGCTGCCAATTTAAATGATAGCTGTGGAATTTCATTGTGTTCTATAATAGAGCCAGAGGTGTCTGGGAGTGCTAATGAGGCCATCTGGGGCTGCACTTGTGCATGCAACCACGTGGCTCCACTGACACATGTGTTGCTTCCTTGCAACAGAGATTCAGCAGTTATAGTTATTTCTAACAATGTTTTGAAAATAAGCATTTTACATCAAAGTGTCATATTTGACATGAACTAATTTTATCATGCAAGGAAGGAAAATTATTATTATTATTATTATTATTATTATTATTATTATTATTATTATTATTATTATTATTATTATTATTATTATTATTATTATTATTATTATTATTATTATTATTATTATTATTATTATTCAATATGGATATTGTTATCTATATATTTAAACGAGCAATTCTTGTATGTGTGTGTGCGCGTATGTGCACGTGCACGCGTGTATGTGTGGCTCTGTGTGTATGTATACTAGGTGTCCCAAAAAACTCCAACAACACTTAGTATGTTATGCGGGAAGGCAAACTGATTGACTTTGAGATAGGAACCCCTGTCCGGAAATGTACGGTTTGGACGCTGGAGAGCGTCGAAGCTTGAGAACAAACGGTTGTGACAATTTGTTAACATTTGTTTTGGTATGCAATCCTTTAGTCATCTTTGTACTGGGATGAATGACCTGATGATAATAACATTACTGTGCATGTGCCAAATTCCTCCATGGAGTTCTTGGTGCATATCCTACTGCGTTACTTGCGTAGTTTCCAGTACAGTAACGTTTCTAACAACAGTGCGAATGTTCCAATGCACAGCTACCGAAATGACCGGAGTTCATACAGGGCCAAAAATCGCCAACATCTGGTAGTTTAGAAATCGACACATGTTACACTGGAAAAAGGAATTAAACTGCTTGAAAACATTGAAAGACAGTGATGCCCAGAGAGAGAACCTGAGAGGGACACAAGATTTCAGGGGGAGGATTGCGGCTCGAAGTTTACCCAGGGCCAGGAAGTCCACAACAGCTGATAGGCAGTTAAAACAGTAATTGTAATCTAATACTGTTCCAAAAAAGGTGATCTGAAAATTTTCAAAAAATATTTGAAAGAAATTTCAAACTCAGAAATTTTTAAAAGATTTCAAATAAAAATTTTTGAAAAAGATTGAATAGAAAAACTGGGACTAAAAAGTTAAACATAAATTATAGTTTTAAAAAACTAACAAAAACACACTTTTATAACAAACCGTACTAAAAAGTAGAAAATAATTTTTAAGTATGAAGAATTTGTTCTGTAAAGTCAAGTTGTTCATTAGTTTTCAAAATGTTGTAAATGTTGTTTAAAATAAAAACTAATTTATATTACAAAATAATAAATTTTATTGTAGAATATGCACAATTTATAAAAGTAAAGTTATGATAAAAGTAACGTGAAAAGCACAAGAGCCCTTTCTCCCTCACTCTCTTTGATCCATTAGTTAATTCATCCCTCATTTTTTCTGTAGCTATTCTTGAGTACACACTTTTCTTTGCTGCCTCCCGACTATCCACTGTTATCAGCCCCCACCTCTGCTCTTTCCCTTCCTTCTTTCGTGCTCCACCACATGCTCCACTGTCCACCATATCCCCGCGTTGCTTTTTGCATACACTTAACCTTGATGCCACACTTGTTACTGGAACCACATGTGTTTCAAAATGCTGAATAGTTGTCTCTTCACTGTTAGGTAACATACTTCCTGCTGATGCTTGGTTATTTCCCATCTTTCTTGGTTCAATGGCTGCTATCAGTGCCTCTGCTTTTCATTTGGTTCATTTTTTCTCTCTGTGCCTGTTAGGTCACAAAGTGTGCCTTGAGCCAAATCTACAAATCCATCAACTGCCTGTATTGTTGATTTTCTCTATGATATCCAAATTGACTACTAAAGAATGTTTGCTTTTCAAAAACATCTTGCAAGTGGTTTTTTAACAGACATTCCATACTTTTTGCTACTGTAGGGATTACTGAAATTGGTACTGTAGTTTGTTGGTTCTTTTTTTTTTCTCTTCTCCATGGTGCATTTATATACTATGTAATACTTTGATGAATTATAATTAGATAAATAATTCTAATGCTGACTAAAAGTACCACAATTTCAGACATTATTATACTTTGAATTTTTACAGGCTGATATAGAAGAAGAGCAGAAACAGCTGCTGGCAGAGAAGGGAAAACAAGACAGACTTGCCACTACAATAAACCAACAGATGCAGCTGGAAGCACAGGTAAAATAAATGAAAAAGAAATAATTTTTATAATTAATACAAACTGAATTTTGCATTTCAAACCACCTAATTACAATAGTCATTCCAGAATAACTGAGCAGGAGGAGCAAAATATATTTACTTCATTTTGCTTTGGTTTGCATATCTGTATCCTCCATCTCTCAATGGAAGAGCACTTTTAATTTTCAATATAAGTTTTTAATTATATTCATCATGTTTAAGTAAATCTCAGAAAGTTATAAATATGCTAAACTAAACTTAAATATTCAAAATTATTCATATGCTGTTATAAAGCTGGTTAAAGTACCTTTGAGTGCTTGTAATGTGAATAACTAGAAATGTATGCATGTCATTTCCATATGGAGTATATTTTCATAGTTTAATCAGAGCGAGTAGAAGGATAAGTGTGATCACTGCTGTAGTTCATGTGTTCCGCCGCACAGATGGCAACTGCTAGTGCGGTACAATGCTAATACAAACACTAGCGTTTAGCAGGAGAAGAATAGTGTCATTTAATAATGACTAACTCACGCATGCACATTCTGGTAGCCATTTACAGAAATTCAAGTCAATAATATTACCACTAGAATGCAAAATGGCATTAAAGGAATGAAGTAAAATATAATTTCCTCTGAATGAAAAGTTAACTTTGCTGCAAGAATAGTACAAGCTACTTGTATTTAGTTCTTCAGATAAAAATGTACTCACCAATGTTTAAATTGGCTGTTAGTAACTTTGGACAATTTCCGAGATGATTTTGCAGCCTTTGATGATTGTAATTCCTTTCTTATTTCCTTGGTGCAGAAAAAGAACCGACACTTCATGTAATGTAGAATTAGTTTGGGGACAAGGTCCAGTAAATGTTCCTCACAACACCCAATTCCAGAAGTAACACTAATTTGGTTAAGACTGTCACAACAATGAAAAAATATACCGCCCCACAAGTTACTTTCATTTGAAAGTTTCTCTGCTAAAATCCTCTCTACTTGCGAAAGAATGCTATATACAGATTTAGAGGGGTAGGTAAGGCATAAATTGTCTGTACCAGTTTTGTGGTCTTTAATTGTAGTTAAAAGTGATACAGAGGGGAAATCTGCACACTTACCATGGAGTAAATTAACACATGCTTTACAGTCTGTTATCTTTGAATAATTGCGTACTATATACCCACTCAAGTGATATACTAGACATTCTTTAGCCATATCTTTCTGAGTAATTTCAGGTACATTGTTCTCCCATTCTGGTATACCTATCACTTTCCTTAATCACAATTTTGTCCTTAATTTTGCTCTCTATATTTTCTGTAATTCCCCTATTGTGGCTCACTGTTTCCTTTGCTAATAACCTCATTTGGTTAACGAATGATGTTAAAGGCAGCTCTTGCCTATACTCGCAATTGCCTCCAGATGATATTGCTAATTTGGTTGGAACATAAATTGACTGTAACATATGCAACTGGAGAAAATCAACTGTAGATGGATGATCGTCGCAACTTAAAGACCGTAAAATTCCAAAGTGTCTTTCTATTGGGTCTTGATTTAACTTGGCTGTCAGTTGGTATTTCAGTCCACTTCTCCACAAATATTCTGCTACTTCCAGTGTACTCTGTATGGTTACTCTTAAAGACTGTAATGTCCTTTCAGAAGTGAAAGTATTCTGTTCTTCATTAAGAAGTGTTTTCCATCTCGTAAGTATATCGACTTTGTTTGAACCTTTGTACAGCCCACTTATAGGCAGTGATGCATTTAATATATCTACGAGGCAATTTAGCTCTCTGGTGAACTGTTCCGTTTTTTCACTTCCTTCGAATCCAGCAAAGTATGTCTCCTGGAAGAACTTAATACCATCAGCCACAGATCGGCTAAACAGCTGGAAAGCAAGCATCACATTGCTATTGTTCTCTTTGCCCCATCCATCAGTGAAAAATATTGTAGAACAAGAGGATTAATGACTTCATTGTCAGAAATCCAGCATTAGCTAACAACAAGATTCATTTTTTGAAATGTTTTTGGGTTGATATGAGCTTTCGTCAGTTTGGGGCAGACTCTCATTCCCGAAAACCGAGAACAAGTATCAGCTTCATAAAGCTGTCGATAGTACAGAAAATTAACGTTTTCATTGCTGTAAGAAACTTTGTACTTTTTGTGCACATTATTTCTTATGCATTTAATTATGTGCACAAAGTCTGAAAAAGCTCAAAGTCACCTGCTTGTATCGGTAGGATGGGGTACCGAACATTTAACATGATTACGTTTGCCACATACTCCCAAACAGTTCCACAGTTTCATGCTAGACTGGCTCCCATCTGATGTAAAACCAAGTATTCTAGCTCCTGAACCTTCCAGTTGAATGATAACCTGCATTAAAATTTGTGCCAAAATGTCCCCTGGAGTTGCGTTTCTACTTGCGTAGATAGCTACAGGTTGCACCCAATTATACAATAAAGGGACATACACGAATACCACGACATGATTGGCCAATTCATTTTTACTTGTTTTGGGGGTTAAATCCCCCAAATCTACAAACCCACCCACTTTCAAAGAATTAGAATCAAATTGAACTTCTTCTTTTAACTTTACTTCATCAAACATTAAAATTCCACATCGTTCGTTTTCATTCTTATGCTTTAAAAATTCAGATACTGCATTTACAGGGATATTAATGTCATAAGGACATTTAAGACCTTTGATTAACTTTTTTAAATGTGATTCTGATGGAACAGGAAGAAGATTGTAATTTAAACAATGTCTGTATCCTTTGGGTGACTTGATTTTCAAAAGCAGGCTATCTAAAAGAAATTCTTCATTATATCTCATGGCTTTCTTTTTAGTTGCCTTTGATCTTTTCAAAATTGTATCAACAACAATTTTTTGTTTTTTACTTAGGTATTTTGTTCGATCAGATTCATCGACATTGCTGCTACTTCCATTTACTTTCCTTTCAAGTACTTTGGCATTGACTACTTTCAATTGGCACTTTAGTCTAATTATATTACACTCTTGTTGCTTTAACCTTTTCTTTAATAGGCCTACTTTATTACCAAAATGTCTACTGGTATTCCCTGCGAGGAGAAAATTAACAGTCGTATTTTGAAAGCCTTCTGCATGATTCCCACTGTCTTCTAAATTGGTATCTCTTTCAACCCTTTTTGATGGTCGCTGTGAAGGAGGTTTACGGGAGTGTATGGGCCATGATAAGTATTTAGGAAGATTAAGAAAAAGATGTGGAACTGCATGAGGCATTAACTTCCATCTTTGCCTTGCAATCTCTACATTTTCTCCATTAACTACAAACTTGTCTACCTTTATCAGATGAAAGGCACTTGTCCTTTCTTGGTATGGCCCTCTCCCATTTAGAAAACAGTAGTTTATCTTTTGGAGGTGTAAAGAAATGTTTACCTTTAGATTTGTCATATCCAGATCTACAACCAGGCACGAAACACATAGGCATGTCGATTATTTCTATAAATTCACAGTTTCATAAAAATTAACCACAATTCATTGCACTGTAACAAACACAGCAACCATACACAATACTCCAATGCAATGCCCAGCGAAATGCACTGTAAATAGCCACACTAACGACTTTGCTGCCACCTGATGGAGGTGCCAGGTAGCTCTTGTATAATCATATGGAAGAGCAGTGGAGTGATCACACTTTCTCTTTCTACTTGCTCTAGTTTAATATATAATTAAAAATGGAAAATTAATAAATTTAAGTAAAAGGCCTAAGCATTAACATGTAGTAGAGTCTAGCATTAAGGAATGAAAAATTAAAACAGAGGGTGCTTCCATGAATTTCAAACAGAAACAAACTGTCCTATATGAAACTCAAGATCTTTCACATATTTTCACAAATAGTAAATCTAGTTAAATTGATTGCTGCAGCAATCGTTAATTTTTTATCAAGTAGATACTCAAACATTTTTATTTAAACCAAATTTTTTAAAACCTTTTAAGATGTATTCAGGAAAAACTGATAATTGATACTTTTAAATTTTCACACTCTAGATTGAAGTGTTATGGATGGCATTTTTTGTTTGTTTTGAAAATGGGATCCAACTACTTGAAGTTAATATTAAAAAAGTCACTGTGTTTTGGATATGTTGTGTATAAAAGTAATGTAAGTAACTCCAAGTGTGATTTTTCAAAATCTTAGTTACAGTAAAATATTTTAAATCATGAGTTGATAAATTTCTATAGTAAAAATATCATACTTAAAATTTATAATTCTGCATCTAATTAGTTTTCTTGTAGTAGATAAATGCGCTAAATATATTGTAAAAGTTTAAGACATATTGGTTAATATTTACAGCAACAAGTAGAGGATTTAAGAAAAACTAAAATTTCAGTAATTAGTGTTCAGTTAAATGGGCTTGCGCAGGAATGCAAATATTCTGTTTTATATTTACAAGCAGGATTCAGCCAAATCCTTTGATCTATTGATTAAAAACATACCAAGATGACCAAATCTAAAATAAAAAAGTGTTCGACAAAAATGTAAAAAAAATTGTTTTTTGGCTCCTTAAACAGAGTAGCTTTGTAATTTAGATGGATTCATACAATTTCTGTGTTTATCACTTTGTAGATCACAGGCTATTTTTTGTGTTCAATGCACAACCACCCATGTTTTGGTTAAAATGCAAGAGTATATTTGTATAATGAGGTAAACTAATTGATATGTCTGCCTCTTCAAGTATTTAATAAGTGTTAATAAGAAAATATTTTTCTTTTGTAATTAGCCTCTAAAAGTGTGTGTGGCTGTTGATATTGAACTTAAAATGGTTTAATTAGTTCTCCATGTAAGACTTAGCAAGAGAGTTATTTTGGATATTGAAGAAAGCTTGAATTGATGTTTAATGTGTACATATAATTTTATATTTAATCTACAGAATAAAAAAGATCAGTTTATTAGGGAAGTTTTGGAAATCATTAAGTTTCTTTGCGTCATATTAAGTTAAAAGCATGCTCATCATTTAAAAATGTTCCACCCGGTAAGCGGAAGGTCTGTGGTTCAAATCCCAGTTGTGGCATTGAATTTTTAAGTTTCAGTTCTACCTCTCAAACTTTGCCCACACACGGCTTGTGTGTTTAAATACACCAACAGTAAGTTTGTTGGCATAAATAAATAATAATTACCATTCTGAAGGTTATTTAATCCTGGGATATAAAGTACTTATAATAGTAAGTCACCATTGGGGTAATTTGTCTGATGTGAGACTGCCTTTGTGGTTTACCAGAAGAAATACGAACTGGTTTGAGAATTTAATGCCATTTTGGCAGTTTGTCACAATAGCTCAGTGGTTAGAGCGTCCGCCCGGTAAGCGGAAGGTCTGTGGTTCAAATCCCAGTTGTGGCATTGAATTTTTAAGTTCCAGTTCTACCTCTCAAACATAGCTCTATAAAGTTTACAAATATATACATACATACATATATATATATATAATTAATGTTCTTTCACACAATAACCGTGTGTAGGACAGGATTGTGAGTGACTCTGAAAAATTCAAAAACTAGAACTGGTTAAACTAGAAGCCCGGGACTTACGTACTTACAATATTATAAGTTGCCATTAAGGTATGTTATCTCACATAAATTGAGATCTCCTTGTGTTGTTTACCAGGAAAACTGCAAGTGAGTTGGAGAATTAAGTGTTGTGTCGGCATGATAGCTTAGAGGTTAGAGCAGCCAGACGGAAACCAGTAGATCCGTGGTTTAAATCCTAGTCATGGCATTGAATTTTTCAGTGTCACTCTATCCATATACATCTATACTAAACCTAATTAAGCACATGGCACAAAAGCCCTATCTATGCCAAGTCATATCAGTACATTCAGTTTAAAATGGTTTTTAACATTCTCAGTTTAGATTGACTAATCTTTCAGTCCAAAATTACAAAAGTGTATTGCATTCCGTAAGAAGACTTTAGAAGGTGGCTGTCTTGGGTATTTTTGTTGGATCATTACAGCAATTGTAGTTCACCACCATTTACTAATTCCAGAAGCTCCATTAAATTTATTCCATTTATGAAATCTTTCTAATATCTCATCACTAACATCAGTGAAAAGAAATATAAAATTTAGTGCAAGTAATAAAGAGTAATATGCACAATCTCCATATGCATTCAGCTATATCTCAGCTCCTTCCTTTTAATCAAGAGGTTTCTTTTGGCTTAGAACATTTTTAAACAGATCAAATTTTCCAAATTGTCTGTTCCACTTCACTCAAGGTTTGTTTATAGAGTAGACACTCACTTATACACTGGGGTGCAAAACCTAAGGATGAAATGGTTACATTAATCTAACATATTAACTACTTGGTGGAAATGAGCTAAAGTGCGGGAGCATCTTGTCAGAGGTCTCTCACATGTATGCAGAAAGCTGGATGTCACTTGGCATGAGTTCAGTGATGATGATCATGATCATGATGATGATGATGATGATGATGATGATGATGAATTTACTGTAATCAACAGACTCTTACAAGAGCATCTGACATGTGTCATATCTATGAGTATATAATCAGTAAGAATACAACATAAGTTATTTAAAAGATAATAATAGTACTACAACACTGTCGTATCTGTTGTATCACACAATCAATAATATTTACAAAATACAGAATACTGTAGAAACAGTGACCCATTTTATACACATCGTTTAAGCATGAAGAAGTACAGTAACACATTATTAGTGTGCTCTGTTCAGAAGAGCATTTTATACTCTGGCAAATGATAGATCCAGTTACTTTTAATGTCACTTTAATTCTTCTAAAATTGAATCACAAAACACCATTTTCTGTTTTATATTAATACAATTTACAACTTGTCAAGACCTTGAAACTCACAGCTGTTCTGTTCTATTGTAGCCTTCACGCTATCTGCTTCTAACTCTGACAGTTCTACTCACTCTCAACTCTCTCAAAATTAACTAGCTCAACACTCACTGGCCCAACAGTGATTGACTGTCCATCCGACTTGCTTATATAACCGAGAATTAGTGACACAGATTTCTCCAGAAATACATGTTTTCTCTAAGTTTCTTATACTGTCTTGAACAAACCATTCACGATCCAAGCACACCACCAGCATCTTCCCTCAGAGCAGCCTTTAAATGCAGTATACTACATCGTTGAACCTCTTCTCCTTGTGACATGGTCCTTGCCATGGTTATTGGATAATGCCCTCAAGTCCGGGTGAGTCGATGTATGCCATTCTGGTTGAAACCTCTGTGGCAGGCTTGCAGTCATGACAGGTTGTCTGGTCTACCTTTACCCAGGTGTATTGATGGGTCATCCTGCACACAGCTTGAAGACAGCCCACGAGATTCCAAGACCCCTGACTTCCTAGTGCATCTTTGCAGCCACTTTGCTCCTAGTGAGAACCAACCACAGCTTCCTCCAGGGTTACTATGCAGACCCCAAGATGTTTGCCCCCCCCCAGGGACTTATTACAGTAGGGATGGGTTTGGCACATCTGGGGTCCTGAGCCATACTCTCGATTGATTTCCTCTAAGGGGTGAGAGAGCATATGCTAAACGTCCAATCAACTTTGGTCCAATTTTGTGTTTGACTTCCCAACTTGTACTGAACACAATCTGATGAATAACCTATCCGTGGGTTGTTGGTGAATAGGGTGACGCAAGGGGTGTTTGGATAACTGCAAAATTCCCAGCCCCTAGTTACCATGTAGGATCTCTGTTCATATCTGCTGATAAAGGTCAGTCATGGGGAGGAGCCATTGCATGAGCTGATGCATTCCTGAAAGCAATTGGGTCCCTATGTCTGTACACTGGGAGGTGTGACCCTAGGGTGAGCAAGGTCCAGGCCAGGACTCACCTAAGCTGGGGTGGCGCCCAGGATGTGAATATGCCTTTGCAATGGTGGAGGATATCATTACCATGGGACATCCCAAACAAAATTTCAAAACATAGAAGGGTATTGGAAAGGAAGTAGCGGAGTCAAGTGGTCCTCGCTACTTAATAATTACCAGATCTGAGGAAGGAAGAAAATTTACATCAGTGAATCTATTTGTTATACAAAAAGATCGTGATATCTAGCCCAGTCAAAGCATGTACTAGATCTCGCAATGCTGACGCTAATTCTGCATCCCAGGCAGCTACTATATTTAAGATGAATTTGTTAGCCAGCTATCAGGTACATGTAGAACTACATAGGACTTTGAACTCCTCCCGCAGAGTGATAAACACCTGGGCATTGGATGGTATGTCCAATGAGGAGATTCAGGCGAACCTGGAAGATCAAGGTGTGACAGCAGTATACCAAGTTCAGAGGAAAGAGCAAGGTAAATATCAGTCCACTTGTACCCTGTTCCTTACCTTTGATTGGGTAGATCTCCCGCAAAGGGTTAAGGCAGGGTATGAAGCCATTGAAGTTTGGCCATACATCCTGAACCCTCTGAGATGCTACAAATGTCAGCACTTCGGTCACACAAGTGACTCCTGTAATGGTAATGCTGCCAGCATCAACCATGGAGGCATCACGCACCTCCCAGTTGTGTTAACTGTAGAGAAGAACATCCAGCAAATTCCCGAGAATACCCCTGTTATATGCAGGAAAGGGCCATCCAGGAGATCTGGGTTAGAGAGAAGGTGTCCTTCTCAGATGCCCGGAAATTTATGCTTGTGCCAGCCCTCTATCCCGAACTCCGGTACGTATAGATTGGTTGCAGCTAAACTGGTACAGCGTCAGGAAATTGCAACTCAAACTAGCAATACAAATGGTGCAAGAAGTTCAGAGAAAATTCTCATAGCTAAGTCACATCCAAAGCGTTTGACATCGCTTAAGTCTGTTTCAACATCTACAAGTACTGCAGTTGAACAGAACAGGTCACGAAGTTTGCCAACAAAAAAGTCGATCTCGATGAATAGACCAGTAGTATACGATGCTTCACTGGTAAAGTTTAAGACCCAATACAAAAAATCTGATTTCCTCAAAGAAAATAAGGTTTCTCCCAAGACACCAAAGGGAAAGAAAAACCCCAGAGCATCTGGGAGAACCTCTTCTGATGAATCTTCTGGGGTGGCTACAGACCAGTGACTGTCATCTTCACCAGTCTCTGTTTCAAATTAGTTCGAAGTTCTCGAACCCAAATTCATTATGGGGAAACGGACATCCTCTGTAGAGGATATGGGGCTAGAGGATCCTGCTGAAACTGAGAACCACAGTAAAAACGAGGCAGGATAAAGCTTCTGAAAAGAGTGTAAGCCCAGGAGGTAAGAAAATGACTAAATTGAATTGACTACCACCTACTTCAATGTTAATGCAGAGTTACCTTGGAGTACTTATCCCATACAAATATTAGGATGGCTATCCTACATTGGAACATAGTGGTATTAGAACACAATGACCAGAGCTAGAACATTTGCTCAAAAAGATATAGCCTTTAGTTGCATGTCTGCAAGAGACTCAACTGTGTCCACAAGATGCTTTCAATCAAAGACGGTACAACCCAGTATGGTGTGATGTTACACCAGAATAGGGGGTTCCAGCACATGGCAGTGCTATGATGCTTGTCAGAGATGATGATGTATATATGAAATTTGTACCCTTACGGTTGATGTACAGTCAGTTGCCGTAAGAATTTTACTGCCATCTGTCCAGTTCACCATTCGTAACTTACATTTGCCTCTGTCCCATGACTTCTCACACATTGATTTAGAAGATATAGTTTCCCAGTTGCCAACACCTTTTCTGTTGGTGAGAGACTTCAATGTGCACCACCTTCTTTGGGGTTCAAGTCATACTTCTACGAGAGGCAAACTGATCGCTGATTTCTTGGACAATTACAACCTAGCTCTCCTTAACACTGGAGAGCCTATATTTCTTTCTGACTCCTTCAATAGTTTCTCATACTATGATCTTGCAGTTTGCTCACCTCAATTGGCAGTCTTCTTACAATGGAATGTCATCTCTGATTTACACTCTAGTGACCACTATCCATGTCGCTTAACACAAGATATATGTTCCATACGCATGTCTAGATGGCACTTGGACCATACCAACTGGAACCTTTACACCCAGTTGGCCATGTTTCTTTACAACGAGCATGACTTAGTGAATGATTTGGCACAGCATGTCAAAGCAGCAACAATTCTCTCTGCTGCTGAACAATCTATTCCACTGTCGACTTACCACCCCCATCAATTTCCTGTCCCCTGGTGGACAGAAGAATGTCGGAATGCCATTCATGCTCGAAGACGTGCCCTTAAGACTTTCCAGCATCACCCTACATTGGATAACCTAATCCAATACAAGAAAATGCGTGTCATGTCCAGACAAGTAATAACGGATAGCAAAAAGACATCATGGAGCAAACTTGTAGCTTCACTTAACTCATATATACTTTCCTAGGTTGTATAGGATAAGTTAAGACACATAACCAGTAAATTGACCCACATACCAATTACGGGCTTGGAAACAGCTGTTCTTGATCCATTTGAATTGGCCAACATGTTTGGCTGTGCTTTCGCTCAAGTGTGTAGCTCAGATAACTACTCCCCTGAGTTTCTTCCAGGTGGAATCTCAAGGTAGGATCTCAAGGAGATCATTCCAGAAACGTAGAAGATTAAAATTGCCTTTTCACCATGGCAGAGTTAGAACATTCTCTTTCGTCTTCGTGGCTATAAGCACCAGAACCGGGCTGTATTCATGTACAAATTTTACAACAGCTCTCTCTTGAAGGAAAGGCATTGCTGAAAAGGATCGTCATCTTCCCTCCATCTACTATTGGTAAATATGAAAATCTTCATTGCAGAATTTCTCAATTGAGTCGAACAGTGCATTGTCTTGAACTAAAGCTCCCATTTGAAGTAATTCATATAGAGTTTTCATTTCAAGTTTGTTTTAGTGATAAAGGCACTTTGAAATTGTGGCAAACAAACCTCAGTTTGTGCCAAGATGTCCTGGTGAAATGTGTCATCCAGATTGTGTTGTGCAGGCAGTAAAACGTTCCATCAAGGTCACCAGTGGTAAAGGCACTGGACGTCTATATACTGTTCGGGAGTGCTAAGCTAGCAGTGGTAGAGAGAGGATGTGTGTGGAGGTAGCTCCTGGAGTGAAAGGAAAAAGGGCTCAAGAAACAATGGGAGTTAGCATTCAAGTGTACAGAGGAAGATTTGGAACATTTAACAAGTTAAAATGGAAGGAATTTAAAACAAGTAGTAATTCAGAAGAAATGGTAAATATATTCCTTCTTACATGTGCTTTAGGTATACTATTGGTGGTGTTGAAATCAACCCGGGGCCAAACAGAAATCAAAATGTCATAGAAGAAATTCTGGAGAAAATAAAGAACATGGATGAGAAACTAGGAAATAAACTTAATGGAGTGGAAAAGGAACTAGTAGATATTAAGGGAGAGATTAGAAAGGAAATGCAAGATATAAGCAGGGAGGTTCAGTACGTCAAAAGAAGAGTGGAGCTGATGGAAGAGAGGCACCGAAGATACAATCTAGTTATAGCAGGAGTGAAAGAAAGGAATGGAGTATGGCCTATGCAAGAGGTCAGGGAGATCATAGAAGGGAAGCTTGGAATGGTACTACAGGGCTGGGAGATAAGGGAGGCTTTCAGAGTGGGCAGATCAAGAGAAGCTAGAATGATTATTGTAAGATTTACATCAGTGCAGTTTGTTTATGAAGAGCTAAAGAAAACAAAGCAACTAAAAGGGTCAGATATTTTTATAAATACGGATTTAACGGTGGAACAACGAGCCTTAAAGAGAAACTTAATACAACAAATGAAGATGGCAAGATTGGAAGGAAAATTGGCTTTCACAAAGAATTTACAATTGTGGGTCGACGGATGCACAGTGAATGGGTACGAAACGGGCATAAGAAGCTACAGAACTCATGAGCAGAAAATGACTCACTGAATACATTTGCAACTAGAGAGATGGAAAGGAGATCGAAAGGAAGTTCAATGGGCGATTGGAGACCACAGGAAAAGGAAAGTCATAAAGAACTTACATCACCGGCACGTGGGGCTGGCGGGCAGGAGATGACTGCGTCAGAAGCAAGAAGAGATGATGTAGCGAGTACGTCAGAACAAAGTGCAATGACGTCAGCCGAGGGATCAGTGGCAGAGCCGGCAGGAGGAGGAGCGAGTGGGGAGACGTCACACAGGAGAATAGTGTCACCGAGTAGAAGGGAAGTAATAGCTGCACGTAAATTGATGGTTGAAGAAAAGAAGGCGTGGTAACCGAGTAGTGGGGAAAATACAGAAGGGGAAGGAGAAGACGACAGCATCGTATCATCCGAACATTGAAGTATTTTAGTTTTGGACAGAAATAAACCGTCCACCTCGAAACAAGGGATACGATTAAGGAGTAAAAAACACTACAAACTTTCAGATTTAGATCAGGATCGCAATAGGGAACAGGGGATATAAGGAGGCTTGGATTCTGGAATTGTGAGGGAATAAAAAATAAAATAGATAAAGGGAGTTTAAATCAGTTATTGACAAAACTCGATTACCTTGCAGTAGTCGAAACATGGTTAAAAGAAGAACAAATTTATGTAAAGGTTTTGAGTACGTAGGATTAAAAGGTCATACCCTAGCTAGGAAGGGAAGGGTTTCAGGAGGCATAGGGTTTTTTGTAAGGAAGTCGTTAAATAAAGGATTTAAAAAATCATGGTCAAGGAGGAAAGATATTATGAGTGGTATTAGAGGACGAACAAATAGACGAAAAAGTGATTTGTATAGGAATAATATACAATCCTCCTCTTCCCTCGCGATTTCATAATCCGGAACTCCTTAAGGATCTAGAGCTAGATATACAAACTTTAAAGGAGAAATATGTAAATTTGGAGGTTATACTATTGGGAGACTTTAATACTAGGATTGGAGAAAATGATGTTAATGGAGGGAATGGTTGGATGAGTTGTGATGTACTAGAGAAATCAGAAAGAATTAGACACAGTAAAGATAAGATAGTAGATAAAGGATATGAAAAATTTATAGAATTTTGTGAATTGAATTCTTTTGACATTTTGAATGGGAAATTTGGAGAAGATGTGAATGGGGAATATACTTTTGTAAGCAGTAATGGGCAAAGTGTGATCGATTATGTTCTGTGGCCAAATAACATGGGGTACATTTTAAGTAATTTCAAGGTATTAAATTTAAGCTCTAGTAGTGGTCATTTTCCACTGATAGTGGATATAAAAATACACTCTGAACAAATGATTGACAATTTAAGAGAGGATGGATGTATGGTAGAAAAGTACAGCAGATACAAATGGAAGGAGGAGTATGGCATTAAATTTAAGTGGGTGTTAAGCTCTAACTATGGCCAGATATGTCAGTGTGGAATACATTGTATGATAAAAGAACAAAAAATTGAAAATGCGATGGATATTCTAAATAATATAATGGTAAGAGCTGAGGAAGAAATGAAAGTAAATAAGAGGGTCTACAAAAGAGACGAGGGTTGGTTTGATGAAGAATGCAGAGTAATAAAAAGACAAGTTAAACAGATGCTCATAAAATGGAGGGAAATAGGTGGTAAAGAACTAAGGGAAGAGTATGTGCAAGGTAGGGATTTATATAATTCATTATTAGAACAAAAGAAATTAAACTGGAGGAAAAAACAAGAAAGTAAATTGATAAGGGTTCTAAATGAAAAGAATGTAAATGCGGTATGGAAGGTTATAAAATCAATGTATAATAATTATGTAATAAAACCCGCTGTACATCCAGGAGAATGGGTGGAATATTTTAAAGAATTGTATGGGGGAGAAAAGAGCAAAATAGAAATAGGAAGATGGGAAATAGGTAACAATTATGTAGATTTGCTGGATGATGAAATAAGAGGGGAAGAAATAATACAGCAAGTTAAATTAATGAAGAGAAATAAAGCAACTGGGATAGATGGGATCCCAACAGAGTTTCTTAAGGAATGGTGTATTGAAAAAAATAGAGTCAAGGTTCTTGTAGACTTATTTAATCAAATGAAAGTGAAGGGTTATATACCGAAAAAGTGGGGGAAAGCAATCATACATCCAATATACAAAGGTAAGGGTAGTGTCGACAAACCAAACAACTATAGAGGTATTGCTTTATTATCAAATGTAGGGAAAATTTTTACTGGCATTATGGCAAGTAGGTTACAAACATGGGTTGAGGAATTTAATATTCCCTCAGAATTTCAGATGGGGTTTAGAAGAGGGAGGAGAACAGTTGATAATCTTTGAGAGGTAGAACTGGAACTTAAAAATTCAATGCCACAACTGGGATTTGAACCATAGACCTTCCGCTTACCAGGTGGCTGCTCTAACCATTGAGCTATTGTGACAAACTGCCAGAATGGCATTAAATTCTCAAACCAGTTCGTATTTCTCCCAGTTGTGGCATTGAATTTTTAAGTTCCAGTTCTACCTCTCAAACTTTGCCCTCACACAGTTTGTGTGTTTAAAAACACCAACAGTAAGTTTGTTGGCATAAATAAACAATAGTTGATAATCTATTTATTATAAAGACTTTGGTAGATAAATATTTGAAGGTCAAAAGAGGAAAGTTGTACATGGCTTTTGTTGATTTAGAAAAAGCATAGGATCAAATTGAGCTTCATTTGTTATGGCACAAATTGTTGAGTAAAGGAGTGAGTGAACAAATGGTGAAAACTCTCAAAGCATTATATAAAGAGAATACCTTTTGTATAAGAGTGGAGGAAGGAGTTGTAACAAGAGAAATCCAACAAGAGAAAGGCCTTAGGCAAGGATGTAAGTTAAGTCCGGTTCTTTTTAATTTATATATTGATGATGTATTAAGGGATATTGGCAGAAATAATAACTTTATGCCTGTTATTAATAACATACAGATTCCAGGACTACTTTTTGCAGATGATCTAGTTGTAGGTTCAATCACAGTGAATGGTTTAAATCAGTCCTTACAAGCATTAAATAACTACTGTAAAGAATGGAGCCTAAAAGTGAACCAGGACAAGACACAGATCATAGTTTTCAAAAAAAGGAGGGAAATTGAGCAAATATGAAAAATGGATGAATGAAAATAAAAAAGAGTATCGGGTAGCGAGAGAATGCATTTATCTAGGAGTGAAGTTAGATAGTAGTGGTAATTGGGAAAAACAAAAGAAATTTGCATTGGCAAAAGGAAAAGAGGCTTTATCAGCAACCAGAAACTGCAAATACAAAGTGCCTAACATAAATGTTAAATGGCTAGAAAATGTATACAATATGGTAGTTGAAGCAAAGATGTTATATGGGACAGAAGTATGAGGATTAGGAGGAGGTTGGGAAGTCATAGATGAGGTGCATAGAACTTTCAGCAAAGAAATTCTTGGATTACCAAATGCAACTGTTAGGCAGGTAGCACAAATAGAACTGGGTAGGGTAACAAGTAAGGGAAAGATTATGGAGAGGGCACTGAAATACTGGTTTAGAATTTTGAATTTGGAAGAAAGGAACCTGTTGAAACAGTGCCTACTATATCAAGAAAAAAGCTTAAAAAATAAGGGTTGGGCAGACTGTCTCAGAAATAACTTGGAAAGTAGTGGTTTAGGGGAAGTATGAAGGAAAAGAGAAAATAATACACACAATTTTTGGAAACTGGCAAGAAAAAGATTTGGCGATATAGAAATGCAAAACATATTTAGTGAGATAGCTGAAAAGAGATCTTTAACTTTTTATGTACAAATGAAAAATTCATGGGGTAGGGAAAAGTATATAGACATGACAGATAAAGAGGAGCGAGAAGGCATTGCATGGATGAAAGCAGGAGTATGGAGATTAAAGGGTCTAAGGAAGGGCATTCCACAAAACCAATGTCCTATATGTGGTGGAAATGAAGACATAGAACATATAATATTTAAATGTATTGGGACTGAAGGTTGGAGAAAAGAATATATTAATAAGAAATGGTTGAATATGAATAGAAATAGATCTATAGTTGAAATGCTTTATAAAGACAGTAAGAGGGTAGGAAGATTTTTATATAATGTGAAAAATAAATGGATTTGGACAGTAAATAGAGTTGAATAATAAGCTATAAGTGCTGGAATAAGTTAGAATTAAGGAATTATTGTAGAATATGAATATGACTGGCAATGAGCCAGGGCTGAACGCCGGTCATATTTACATGTATATAGCTTAGCAATAAATAAATAAATAAATATACTGTTCGAGGGACAATGTGGCAGAATCAGTACAATGAAGCTGCTGCCTCAAATAGAAGACTGGTTCCCAAATAGAGAACCATTTATATTTATGCAAGATGGGGCAAGATGTGACATGGCAAAATCAGTAATATCTTTTCTGAGACAGCAGAATATCCCTTTGTTGCTGTGGCCAGGGAATTCACCAGATGTGAGCACCATTGGAAATGCCTGGAAGCTAGTAAAGAAAGAAGTGGCAAAAAATAGGCTTATTGAAAAGATCATAGAGATCTGGAAGCATCATCCACAAGTGCCAGAGACAATTCAGGCATGTATAAATACCATGCCAAGGTGAATTAAAGGTATCTGACAGTTACATCCAATTATCACCATAATTATGTATATTATACTGCAAATCATACATCAATGTTTAAGGAAACGTAACTTTTCAATGTAGGCTTGTGAAAATAAAAATTAAAACAAAATTTGTTGCATGTTTGACTCCTAACCACCTAATATGTTGAAAAATAGAGGTGCATCTAATAATATGGCCAGGCGCTGTAATTTATTGAAGGTGACAGGCATAATTAATGGTATTGTAGTGCCAGCCACACACCAAAGGGAAGCTCGAGGTCAGCTACCTCACATGTTGTGGGCAGCACCTGACAATAAGTGGGTAGAACAAAGGCTGATCCTAGAGAGTACAGGAAGCTTTTGAGAAAATGTGTGTTTCTGGAGAAATCTACTGCACCTAATTCTTGACTATATAAGCGAGTTGGATGGACACTCAGTCATGCTCTGATTTAGGTTGTACATTCACCTCAAACCTTTGAGTTAGTAGGAGCCGTTCTGCAACATTGGAAGAAGATGCCAGAAGAAGCAATCACTGGCTGCTGATGAAGCGACATGTTCGGAAGCTGAAGTGGCAGCCACCAACACTGCAGCGGCTGAAGTTTCCTGTCCAGCCCCTGCGCCATTTACTTCACAGCTGGAAGGCTCTACACTGGTCTCCACTGAAACCACAATGCTATCCACCGCAGTCTCTCCTGCTGAAATAGGGACCCGCACTATGCTGAGCACAATGCCGTTGTTGTGGGAGTACATACAGAGCTACCAATGCAGATGCTCCAAGATCACGTAAAACAACGCTGGCCTTCAGTCTTGAAGGTAACCATGTTCTGCACCTGGAAAAGTTCAACTCCTTTTGTGTGGCTTGTCTTTAGGGACAAGTCACACTGTAATGCTGCTCTTACCTCAGGGTTGGAACACCTAGACCAACTCCTGAAAATAAAATACCACCATTGCTGCATTTATGGGCACACTATGGATAGATGTACTTGACTGCCGAGATGCCACTTCTGTGGTGCACCGAAAAAGAATCTACCTGCCAACAGCACGACCTTAAATGCTGATGCTGCTTCTGTGCAACCTCTGGGGGTCCGACCACTTCACCAGGCAAGCTTGCTGCCTGAAGTGTCCATGCCATCATGACTCACTGTAACATTTGAGGGCCGCAGTCGACACGTGCCAGCAGCAGCTTCGCCTGCCAATGGGTTAGTGCAAACCCAACTACACCCCAGGATGCGCTGACAACTGCTGGTGCCATCCATACTACCCCTCAGCCTGTGATCTTTGAGAAGCTGGAGGATGCACAGGCTGAGATAGTCAACCTCTCCACCAAGATTGCTGCACTCGAGGAGGCAGTGAGTCAACTCAGCCTCAATCTTGCTATCCACTACGCAAAGTTCAAGGTATGCCCTACAATGCTGGATTTCAGAAGACTAGTCACGCATGAAGACATCTCTATGCAGGTGGATGAACATCTCTCCTTCCAAAGGCTTGTTGTGGAGTAGGTAGTAGCTTTTCAGACAATGCTGGATGAATTACTACCAATACAGGCTCATTCCCATCCATGGTACACTTCTGAAGCTCTGGCGGTTCACAAGCAATGGACGTCAGGAACTTCACTTATCCCTCACCTAACTCACTTCAGATCCTCACTGTGAATTCCTAAGGGCCTAATCAGGCCTTCAGTCATGATTGCATCCTAGCACCCTTCATTCACCTGTCTTTGGTCACCTGTGGCTGACCTATTTGCTGTACCACCAATTCACAGGTGCAATATCTGTACTGCCTCACTTTCACCCTGAATTACTTTTTTCCTTCTCCTTTCCTTTCTGCTTCTATACCCTTTGTTTCCAGTGGAGGTTTTCTAGTGGCTAGTGTCTTTGGGCAAAGTTCACACACAGTGGAACTCCATAAATGGATTTTTCTTCCACTTGAAAGAAAAAGGTCAGTGTTGGGCCAGTGAGCGTTGAGCCAGCTAGTGCTGAGAGAGCTGTGAGGAGTATTTGTGCATCACAGTTAGGCTAGAACAGAACAGTTGTAAGTTGCAAGGTCACGAGTTGCAAATTGTGTTAATGAGAGAATAGAGAAGTGTGTTTTGTTATTTAATTTTAGAAGAAATAAAGTGACATTAAAGTTAAGTGGACTTGTCATTTGTCATACTGGTGCCAGGAACAAGATTTGCAGACGACAATGGAGGCAATGTTAGCCTGAATGCAGCAAATGGAGTCGGAAATGAAAGCCAAATTGAAGGACATAAACACTGGAATGAAAGAAATGAAGACCGGAATGTTGAAGGTAAAGACAGAGCAATAGGCAAAGATTGACAGGAAACTGGTTGGCAGGAAGGAAGACATGGGAAACCTTGGACAACGCGTTAAGGTCTTAGAGAATGTCGGAGAATGACTTAGCACTCTTGAAGGTAGATTTCATGACAGCATCAAGGAACTGAATGCCAGGAGTGTATGCAGCAGTGCAGCAGGGGAACATCCAGCGGCCTAGGTAAGCACTACCCCTGTCTCGGAGAATGGTACTGTACAGCATGACAGAGACAAAGGGTCAGCTCAGGGACGTCTGCAAGAAACCCCTTGTGGAATGTGTATGGGAAGCACCATGAAGGACTGTCAGTAGGAAAGCCCACAAGCAAGGATCAGTGTGGCATGGGGCGTCAGAGCCATCCTACAAGCGATGCTGTGTGTTATGAACAGAGGAGCAGAGGACATCATTGCAGAAGGCAAAATAGAGGGGAAGCTGCACTAGGCACTACTGGACACGAGTGCAGCCATGGCCATGATCTGACCTGATATGCTGGAGTGCTTGTCACCAGGGACAAGCCCTGCGAGATACTGATAGCATTGGGTGACACCTTGCCTGGCTGGAGTTGATTTTAGGGTGGAGCATTATAAGTTGTACTCGTCACAAGGGTTGCTGAGGAAGTAATGCGGGGACTAGATGCTCTCAGAAGCCATTAGGTAATGGTTGACATTGGCAGGAGGATCCTGCTAGTCGAACGAGATGGGATTTTGTGCTGTTCTTATTAGGAGCAAGATAGCTGCACTAGGAAGTCAGGAGTCTTGGAACCCCACAAGCTGTCAAGTTGTGCACAGGATGGCCCATCAATACATCTGGGTAAAGGTGAATTGGACAAAGACCCTCAAGACCAGAAGCCTGTCACAGAGGTTTGAAGCAGAATGGCATACATGGACTCATCCGGACCTAAGGGCATTATCCAACAACCATGGCAAGAATCGTGCCACATGCAGAAGAGGTCTAAGGACTAGTGTACTGCATTTAAAGGCTGCCCTCAGGGAAGATACTGGTAGTACGCTTGGATCATGAATGGTTGGTTGGAGACAGTATGAGAAACTTAGAGAAAACATATATTTCCAGAGAAATCTATGGCACTAATTCTCGGTTATATAAGCAGGTCAGACGGACAGTCAGTCACTGTTGAGCCAGTTAATGTTGAGAGTTGTGAGTGAGTGAGCAGAGCTGTCAGAGCAAGAAGCAGACAGTGTCAAGGCTACAATGGAACAGAAGAGCTGTGAGTTTCAAGGTCCTGACAAGTTGTAATTTGTATTAATATAAAACAACAATTTTTTGTGATTCAATTTTAGAAGAATTAAAGTGGCATTAAAGTAGCTGGACCTGTCATTTGTCACAGTACAAACATTTCTTCTAAACAGTGCACACTAACGTGTTACTGTACTTCTTCATGCTTAAATGACATGTGTAAAATGGGACCTGTTTCTGCCGTATTCTGTATTTTGTAAATATTATTGATTGTGTAATACTACAGATATGACAGTGTTTATGACATTATTTTATAAATAACTTACGTTGTATTCTTACTAATTATATAGATATGACACAGTCAGATGCCCTTGTAAGAGTCTGTTGATTACAGTAAATTTATCATCTTCTTGTTTAAGGTGTAAATAGATAAATACATTCAGAATCTCCATTATTGTAGAAAAATATATAATACATTACTGTTGAGAATCAAAGTAAATCTCTTTCTTACAAAGAGAGATCCAAAATCATCGGAACTGCTGTGAAGTATTTTTCCACTGCACAAACAGAAACATAACAGCAGCTGATGTACACAAGATCATGCGGATGACATATTTTTCTGTGTTCTGAAAGTGCAGTATCATGCAGTATTGAGCTGATGCTGGTATCTTGAGGCTGGAGTATTACTAGTGTGCTTTATTATTTTGTCTTGTACTTAGTCACAAAGTGTAATGTATGCTATGGCAAAATTGACGCACATTTAATATTTCTCACGTACGAGGCTTGGTTCCATCTTCACGTATATGTGTGTACACAAAATAATCATTATTGGAGCTCTCAGAAACCTAATATTGTTCATGAAATATCCCTTCATGACAAAAAGATTGGTGTATGGTGCACCATTAATGGAGAAAGGTCCAATTTTTTTCAAGTCGACAGTTGACGCCTGTACATACATGAATTCAATTTTGCTCCCTTTTTTAGAGAACTAACTGATAAGGAGCAAGATTTTGCCTTTTTTCCTACAAGACTCTGCAACACCATGTACAGCTGATCTTTCAAAGAAAACAATTGAAAGTGTGTTTCAGGACAGAATTATTAGTAGAGATTTATGGCCCCTTAGTCCTCCAACCTAACCCCCTGGAATTTCTATCTCTGCAGTAACTTAAAGCATAAAGTGTACAAGACAAACCCACACACCCTGGAAGAGTTTGAATAAAATGTCTGCCAGGAAATTGCCAGCATTCCTCAACGTGAACTATGGCGAGTGATGGATCATTTTCTAAAGATCTGCCAAAAATGTATGGACAATGACAGTGGCTAGTTTCAGCAACTCCTTTAATAACATTGGTAAGTAAAGCCTTTAAAAGTATGAGAGGTAGAATTGGAACTGAAAAATCCTGGCTGTGGCATTGAATTTTTCAGTTCCAATTCTACCTCTCAAACATTGCCCACACATGCCTTGTGTGTCTAAAAACACCAACAGTAAGTTTATTGGCATAAATAAATAGTAATTACTAGGGCTCGGAAGTTCATGCCCTAAAAAACACTGAAATATGCATGCCAATATGCTCTTAAAAACCTGAAAATATGCCAAGAAATATGCACTATTTAATTAAAACAATTAATGTCCTTTTGCAGTATACAAGACAAGTTAGTATAAATAATAAATAAAGTTACCTTATTCCTTAGAGGTTGAAGCAGAAGTGGTCCCGCTGCTAGTATTAACTGCTAAATTGCAGTTCACAACCAACATTTTGCACAAATTTTCAACTGTAAAACAGCTTTATATTATGCTCAGCATAATGTAAAACTGCATCAACCCATGTTCCCCATCGAGTTAACACTGGTGCAGGAGGAAGTCGGATATTAGGTGCTCTTGATCTAAACAACTTAACTCTTGTTGTAAGATTTGAAGCTTTCACGGCGAACGTTATTGATCAATGCTTCACGGGTAATCAGCTGTGTTAAATTTAAGAAGGTCGAGCTTTCGGCCATTGTATGCTCCATGGCCATCTTCAGGACTAAAAAGATGAAAAAGTTTCCTCAGTTTTCCAAATATATACTATGGTATGGGTTGTATTGTCCTAGCCAATGCGCGGGTGATGGTTTGTGATTGGTTTTTTTTTTTTTTGTGGTGGGGAAAAAGGCTACTTACGCCCTAACCGCATGCACGCATGCGTGTGTAAGACTCCTACCCTGGCTTCGAACCCGGGCAGCCTACTCACAAAAAGACCCACCGGAAGTCTTGAGGTCAAGGCCTCTATGCTACAGTACCGCATAAAGCACCTGCGCATTCAGTGGTGAGAGATGGAAGCTGCCTGCCAGTGGCAGTAACAGCGAGTATTACTGATGTGCCGGAGGGCAAACATGACATAACCCCCGAGTGCCCCCTGGTAGTAATTAATGGTGATGTGTTTGATAGTTGGTGTTCTTTTGTGTTTCAGCCATTTGGCATCGTTAGGTGTAGATGGATGTGAGGGATGAGTGAAATGAGCATGTTTAGTTTTTAAATCTCCACCCGAAGGTTTCGTTTCTTGTCCTTAGAGTATTTTATTTTTTTATATATTTTTTTAAAATTTTTTTTTATTTTTATTTATTTATTTATTATTTTTTTTTTATTGGGCCTTTTTTTTTTTTTTTTTTTTTTTTTGCTTAAGAAATTTTTTTTTTTAAAGGGGAGACAGAAAGAGAGTTGGACGGGAGAAAGAGTTGGCTTATTACGCCGGGGAGGGAAAAGGGTTAAGGGATGGAGTTTTCTCGGGGGGATAAGGGAGAAGTGTAGCGTAGGTGGGGAGGTACCGCCGAAGCACCCTCGCAGTGCGTTGGTGTACAGCCGGTAAAATTACCGGCATCGCATAAGGATTTCCGGGTGACAGTCATGACAAGTCCTGACTGTCACACACGGGAAGTGGACGTGGGAAATAGATGGAGGAGTAAGGATTTATTTTATTACGGGGGTGACGGCGTTGACGTAGGCAAAGGCAGCTCAGACGGCGATGTCGAGAAGCGAAGTTCTCAATGTTGGGAGGTGTTGAATAGCTGTTGGTTGCGCTTCCTGGCGAGAACCGCGTCGCATTCCATAACCTCACATAGCTGGCTACATGGTGCAGTCCCATGGTCGTAGGGGTTGGCCCAATGTACTTCAGTTGTGTCTTGTTGGTAGTCTAGTTGCTGTGTTGCGTAGTGTTGCTGTGTAGCGTAGTGTTGCTGCGTTGCGTTGTCTTGTTGTGTTGCGTTGAGTTGCTGGTTGTAGCGCGTCTTCGGTCCGTAGTAGTCCCTCGGGTGATGGTATGTTTGGCGTTGAGTTGGTCGAGGAGGCACATTGATGAGATTTGCTATTACCGGTGGAGATTTTTCTGTCTGAGTAGTAGCAGCGCAGGTTGTTGGGTTTCTCGTCCTTTCCAGTCTGTTGACAGTGTCGTTGAATGAAGTTGTGATGTCCTTGAAGACGTCTCGTAAGTTGTAGTATAGTCCGCAGAGTTCTTCAAATATTGTATTTGCTTTCTTTAGTTCTTCAGTGTGGTGAAGTAGGTTACGTTCGATGTTTTTCAGTCTTTTGTTGCTAGTCCGTCGAAGTGAGTTCGTCTTGAGGCTGCATTTCTTGACGTCTTTATGCAGTGTTGCAATAGTAGTCGCTGATGTTTTGCGTAGTTCTTTCATTGAGTTATGGACGTCCTTGAGATGTTCTTGTGTAGCGTTGGTGTCATTGTGAGCTACGTTGTTAGCGATGGAAGTAGCGACGGAGTTGAGCTGCTGTAAGGTTCCTTCCATTCCGCCCAGGCGATGGTTGAGGCTTCGAACTTCCAGACGAAGATCCTCCAACTCTTGTCTGGGCAGAGTTGGTCCATCGGTGGCTGCAGCGTACGATGTGGTATCCTGTTGAGTTGGTGCTGAAGGTGTGTTGACTGGTGAAGGTCTGTGATGTGGCTGAGAAGCTGCGCTGACTGGTTCTGGTTGTCTGCTGAGTGCCCGAGGATAGAAGGGGCACTGTGCTTGCCCTGTGTAATGGCCTAAGCCATTGCAGGTGGCACAGTACCGGCGTCGCCGACGCAAGTCGTGTGCGGTACACCATTGTGTGAGGCGACGTGCCCCACAGTAGTGGCACCTTGGTGATGCGGTGCAGGATGTGGCGTCGTGTCCAAACCGGCAACAACGCCGGCAGGGCACATGACGAGTGGCTCGGCTGGGCTCTGCTAGAAGACGCCTCCCAAGTAGGAAAAGTCCTTCACTCAAAGCTGCCTCGCTATCCCTGGTGTCAGCAAAAACGACTCGCACGAGGGTAGACGGTCCATGGTTGGTGATGATGCGAGTGGCCCTCAAAACAGAAGACCACTCGTGCTGCGCTGCTGTGAGGACATGCCTTTCCGGTATGTCTCTAGGGATCCCATGGAAGACAACACTGCACCCAGGATAGGGAGCAGTTGATGTTGTCGGCGATGTATGTTGTCGGATTGTCCCTTGTGTTGGAGCTGAAGGTGATGTCGAGGTCTCAGGGATCGGCACTCTCACTGCATCCCCCCGAGGTGTCTCGGTGACGGCGGATTGTGCTGTTGAAGCTTGAGGTGGTGTTGAGGGCTCCGGGGCCGGCACTCTCACTGCCTCCCCAAGAGGTGCCTCGGTGTCGGTGGATTGTGCCGTTGCAGGTTGCCGTGCCGTTGAGGTCTCCGGGGCCGGCACTCTCACTGCCTCCCCCAGTGGTGCCTCGGTTGCGGCGGAGAAGATTGGCGCTGAAGTTCGGCGTTGAGTCTTCTTCTTCCCCATGGCTCGCTTGATTGGGCTTGCTGTCGTGAGGTATGTGTATCCTCGGCTGAAGTGTTTTCCCGCAGGTACGAACTTCGTGTGGTGTCGCCGGTTGGGGTGTCTTTCTGCGGTACGTATTTTGTTCAGGGTCCATGGTGTTGCTGTTTCTGTAGGAGAGTCGCCGCACAGCCATCACCGACGTTAGACGTGCAAGCATGGGGAAAAACAGCAAAAAGAAGACAGCAACGGCCGCCAAGCCCCCGGGAGAAAATCCCCGGGCCGCTAACTCTGCTGATGCTGTTTCTTCTAGACATAGCGTTGTAGAAAAGGAGAGGACCGAACAGACCGAACGTCCATCGCCACCACAGCCGGAAAACGAGCCATCACCTGCCGTGTCACAGTCAGACAACACGCCATCACCTGCCGCACCACAGCCAGACAAGATTAGCGCCGAACTTTCAGTAACCTCTCGCCAACCACAACCACCAGACGCACAACCAGAACACAACCGCACCCTACACCGCTTCAACGCAGTCGTCCGGGGAGTTCATCGTCAAATACCGGACCCACTGCTTCTCTGCGCCGCCCAACATCTTTGGCCATCTGCGACCCGTGTGGAACGGATACACACAGCTAGAGGACCATCACCTCTGGTCAGGCTGGAGCTACTGGACGAGGCGCACTTCCGTGCTGCCCTTCGTGATGGGTCACCGGTCCTTGGACAGGTGCTCAGAGTGGAGGAAAGCCGCGGCGCCCGTCTTGTGCCATGCCGGCGCTGTGGCCAGTATGGTCATCTAGCAACGACCTGCACAGCCGCACCCCGGTGCCACTACTGTGGCACCCGAAGACTGGCAACAACTGCACCGAACACAGTATGGCACACCGCCGCGTGTACTGTGCAACCTGTAACTGCACGGGTCACTACACCGGGCAATCGGTGTGTCCCAGACGCCCTAGAACCCAACAAGCCGAACAGCCGCACTTTACACCGACCGTCCAGACCAACACGCCACCACCAGCCGCACTCCACGCCGACCGTCCAGACCTACACGCTAACACCAGCTACAAGAGACACACTTGCACCACTCCAAGCTTCCACCGGACTGCTACTTGAGCTTGTTGGCAGAGTAACTCAGTTGGAGGACACTCTCCGCCTCATGAAGGAGGAGATCGCCCGACTCTGTGAAAGCCAGCAAGCTTCAGATACTGAGAAGACCTACTTGAAGACTAACCTTGAGAAAATCGTAGACTATATCAACACAACTAGAACTTCCATCACCCACAAGCAACTCTGTGAGCAGTTAAGTGAACAGACTGCTACCATCATCTCCGCCATCAAGAAAGAAGAAGAGCGCTATGATTGCCGGCCAAGACTTAGCGCAGCCTCACCTTCAGCAACCGCCAGCACAAGACTCAGCGCAGCCTCACCTTCTTCAGCAACCGCCAGCACACCACGCACACCATCCCCGTCAACACAACCCTCCTCTGCATACATCATTGTACGACACAAATACCAGACAACGCTCACCAGAAGACGATCCACTTCAGGACCAAACGAATCCACCAAAATCCTGCTGTCAAAACCAAAGCAACGCCACACCTCAAGACGTAGGTCACTGTCTGGAGACCCACCCCATGTCACCACTTTACCCAACATGCACCCTTAACAAACAACTATGTATTAATTCCGTCTCGTCCGTCTGTCCCCAACACCGGAACACACCACCCACGTTAACAACATACCGCACTCCCCGCGGTGCTACTCAGACTCCGGTATGGGTACCACCCGGATCACCCAACGCACCCACATGCTAAAGCATGTGGCCAGCAAGACCTTACTATCCGGGGTGCTAAGCAGGACCCGGTCACAACGCCACACCCCTCCTAATTCTCCCCTTGAAATCCTCATTCATCCCGCACTTCCGGCGAAATAAGCCACTCTTTATCTCCAACTCTCTATCTGTCTCCCCTTTATTAAAAAAAAAAAAAAAAAAAAAAAAAAAAAAAAAAATCTGTAGGATTCTACCAGCCAGCCGGCCCCGTCTCACCAGTCGTGGCTGAGCCTCCGCCACGAGCAGTCGCGGCGGAGCCAGCGCACACACCACCGCCAGCCGACGCCGCCGCCACCGCCACCGCCACCCACAGCTTCCTCCTGGCGGCATAGTGCAGTAGTGTGCGGAGTTCCACGGGACTTTACATGCCGCTACCTGCTGTCAGCCGCCAGGCAACTGTGGCAGTCCAGCGTCAGGGCCACGAGAATACTCGTACAGACCGATCGCGGCCCTACCATGATGGTAAGGCTGGAGTTTGCGGACCAGTCCGACCGGGAAGCTGCCTTGACAGCGGGGCTGCCCTTGTTAGGGCAACGCCTGCGCATTGAGGCCAGTAGAACGGATCGCCTGGTCCCATGTCGCCGCTGCTGCCAGTTTGGCCACCAGGCCGAGACCTGCTCTGCTAGCCCGCGGTGCCACTATTGCGGTGCGCGGGCACTGACAGCGAAGTGTAAGGGTCACGACCTGAGACACCGCCGCCGGTACTGTGCCACCTGTAATGGCTCTCTCCATCCACTCAGAACTCCACAACGGAACAGCACACCTACACAACAACGCAAGCACCAACGACCAGCACCACTAACCACCAGCACAACTCAACCAGCTCCAGCGACCACTACACCGCCGGTAGCATCACCAGTCCCCGCAGTCACCCAGGAGTTACGGGATGCGATTCAGGACCTCCACGCGGAGTTACTGAACGTCAGCACCCGCCTGGCTGCTATTGAGGAAACACTCGCCACAATCTCCGCCGCAGCATGTGGCACAATCCAAAGGAATGTCGCTGAGGCTCTCGAGCCAATTAAGCAGACGCTTAACCGGTTCAAGATTCCAACTGCCAACACGAGCACCACCAGGGAGGTCGCAACTCAGACTCGCCGTACTAAGGAGCCACCACAAGCTCGACAACAACCACCGCAGTTCCTACCTTCAAGAGCCAAGGCAGGGGGCTTCCATATCCATGATGGCCGCCCCTGCACGGAGCTGTGTCGTGCGATGAAGTGCACGGCATACCCTGATTGATGCACTCCAGGATTCAGCCATCATCATTCATTCACCATTCATGACCATTTCATTCCACCACACGAATCAGAGCACACCACTCACCATTATCACCAATGACTGCTACCAGGGGGCTCTCAGGGCTTAGGTCACCTGGCCTGCAGCACCGCCACGCTGTTAGTGCCTCTGGCAAGCAGCTTCCATCGCCACCATAGAATGCGCAGGTGCAATATTGCGGTACTGCAACACCGAGGTTTCGACCTCTGGACTTCCGGTGGGTTTTTTTTAGTGAGTAGGCTGCCCGGGTTCGAAGCCCGGGTAAGAGTCTTGCACTCGCATGCTTGCATGCGGTTAGGGCGTAAGTAGCCTTTACCCCACCACAAAAAAAAAAAAAGAAATCTGTAGGTGTTTCTGATGGCTATTGTCCACGCGGAACTTAGTTTAAGTCTGCCATCTCTGTTGTAATTGTTGGGGTGTAATTTGATGTGGATGGCCTCCTTGATGAGTCTGTCCCAGTAATTTTCTGCGTGTTCTAGAACTTTTGTGTCTTGGAAGTTTATTTTGTGGACCTGTTCTATGCAATGTTGGGCTACTGCTGATTTTTCCGGCTGGAGAAGTCTGATGTTCCGTTGATGTTCTTTACATCTTTGTTCTTGTTCTTTCCTCTATTGTGCGTCCTGTTTGACCCACATACACCTTCTCACACTCGCAAGGAATCCTGTATATTCCTGGGACCTTAAGCCCAAGTGGTTCTTTCACCGGCCTGAGGAGTTGTCGGATCTTCTTGGGCGGTGTGAAGAAGGTTTTGATATGTCTCGCGAGTATACGGGAAACCTTGTTGGAGACAGAACCATAGAAGGGTATGTAGGCCTTCTCTTGAGGGCTATCCTTCCCTTGCGTGAGCAGTGGTGGGTTCTTCCTGTTGCGTTCTACTTTCCTACGGGCCTCATTGATGTCCTGGTTACTATACCCATTCTTGCGTAAGGTATCCTGTAGGTATTGAAGTTCTAGATGTAAGTGGTCCTTGTCTGCGATGTCAAACGCTCGGTGAAATAGAGTGGAGATGATTGTTTTCTTCTGAGTGGGATGATGGTGACTGGAGGCATCCAAGTATCTGTTGGTGTGTGTGGGCTTCCTGTAGACCGTGTGTCCCAGGCTGCCATCCAGTTTTTTGTACACTAGAACATCCAGGAAGGGAAGGGAGTTGTCGTTCTCCACTTCCATGGTGAATTTGATATTTGTATGTAGACTATTGAGATGGTCCAGAAAAAAGGTAAGTTTTTCTGTCCTGTGTGGCCAGATGACAAAAGTGTCCTCGACGTACGTATAGAAGGCTTTTGGTTTGTGTGTGGCGGTGTCCAGTGTGGTGTGTTCAAAGCTTTCCATGAAGAAATTGGCAATGGCCGGTGATAATGGTGAACCCATGGCCATTCCATCAGTTTGTTCGTAAAACTGGCCATTGTAGCAGAAGTAGGTGGACGTGAGAGTGTGTCTAAAGAGTTGTGAGAGGTCCTCCAGAAATTGTTCCGCTATGAGATGTAGTGAGTCTTCTAGAGGTACTCTGGTGAAGAGGGATTCAACGTCGAAACTCACCAAGATATCCCACGGGTCCAATCTCAAGGTTGAGATCTTTTGTATGAAGTGGCTGGAGTTATTAATGTGATGATGACAGGAGCCCACTAGTGGATTCAATAGGGTGGTGAGGTGTTTGGCCAGCTGGTACGTGGGTGAGTTTATAGCGCTTACAATGGGTCGGAGTGGTATTGTAGGTTTGTGGATTTTGGGCAGTCCGTGGAGTCTGAGTGGAGTGGCTGCGTGCGGGATGGTGCTTTTTTGGGCTTCGGTGGTTAGGCTGGAGTGTTTGATGAGGTTGGTGGTGATCTTGGTGATCCTGGCCGTCAGGTTCTTGTCCAGTTTCTTGAAGGTAGAGTCTTCGAGTAGTAGCTTGATTTTCCAGTCGTAGTCTGTGGTCTCCATAATCACAGTGGCATTGCCCTTATCTGCTGGAAGTACAGTTAGGGACGCGTCTTGTCATAGTGTTTTTAGTGCTCTGGATTCTGCAGAAGAAATGTTTGATCTGGGTTTCTTAGCTTTCATCAATGTGAGACTGACTTCTGTTCGTATTTCATCAGCTACATCCGCTGGAAGGCGGCTTAGTGCTTGCTCTGTGTCACTGATGAAGTCCCGAGTTGGTATAGACTTCGGTGCCGGTGTGAAGTTGAGTCCTCTTGAAAGAACTGAGATGGTTGGTTGATCTAGTGTCCGTTCGGTGAGATTAAACACCAGCTTGGATGGGTCCAGTGGAATGTAGCCCTGTTGTGTGTAGTGGATACTGTTGAACTTCTTCATGTGCCTATCTGTGGTTTTCTTCTGGTGGCGCCAATACTGTGCGGCTATGGATGCGTCAATCCATTCCCTGTCTAGACTCCGTAGCGAAGAAAGCACGCTGAGATGAAGTGTTAAAAGTTCTCTGGAGATACGGTCCAGAAGGCCATAGGTGTAGTGTATTCTTTCTCTTACCAATGCGAGACTGGTGCGTCGTAGGATGTGTTGTGCCCGGCTTGTGGTGATGTGATGATGTACTTCGGCAAAGTGTGGAACAACTGAGTGGTCTTGGCAGCATTTCAGAAAGGCTAAAGCGCATAAAGCACTAGCTCTCTTAGTCTGTAGATGTTCATATCTTCGTAGTTTCAGGTAGGTTTCCTCCCCGTACAGGTGCTTAATGTAAGATTTGAAGCTTTCACGGCAAACGTTATTGATCAATTCTTCACGGGTAATCAGCCGTGTTAAATTTAAGAAGGTCGAGCTGTCGGCCATCTTCAGGACTAAAAAGATGAAAAAGTCTCCTCAGTTTTCCAAATATATGCTATGGTTTGGGTTTTATTGTCCTAGCCAATGCGCGGGTGATGGTTTGTGACTGGGCACGGCTGATCACCCATGAAACATTATCAACTTAACTCTTTTAGGAGCCTTAACAAAAATTCTCTTTGTACTGGACACAATTCTACCAATAGGAAAGAATCACGTATTGTCTCAGAAATGCGATGAAGAGCGTGTGACAAGCAACTTTCATGAATTAACTTAAGAAAAACACCTTTCAGAGTTTGTTCTGATTTTACCATATAAGGACCTGCATCAGTAACAAATAAAAGTAAGCGGTCGTATTTGATTCCACACGGCCATAGTAATTTCAAAGAGTCCATCATAAACTGGTTCACAGTTACATTGTCAGTGGCCGACAATTCACACCCATTAAGAATATAAGGTGTAGTCTTTTGTTCATTATTTAAAGCACCTACGATTATATTCGCAATAGAATGACGCTCAAAATCAGGGGTTTCATCAACAGAAAACCATATAAACTGAACTGCTAAGTCATTTTGTATATTCGACAATACGTTATTGTAACAATGTACTACATAAGTCTTACGCAGTGTACTTTCTTCAGGCACATGTTGTCAAGTGTACTTGACTAGAAGGTTGATATAGGTTTTTAAATGTTGGTTTATTAATTTTGAACAAGGGAATATCAGCAGCTAAAAATGCATGGCACAAGTCATAGGGAAATTCAGTAATCCTACTTCCTAAACACTCTACTAGCTGTTTTTGAACAGGTTCTTTGTTTGCAAATTTTGTGATTAAATTCTCCTTATGCTTTGCTGGTCTATGTGCTGAACTATTTGAAATCTTTTCTCACTTCCTACATTTTACTCACACACTCCAGTTCACAACACTTACATTTGAAAACCACGGCGCAACAACTGGTGGGCAGGCAAGCATTGACTTGCACTTTATCTTTGTTAATATAAACGTCTCAGATAACACACTGATTATTCTCTATGCACCTGCATAAATAATGAAAGGATGGAAACAGGGGATTCACTTCATGACAACATGACTCAACATTAGTTCTCGCCACCTCGCGAGCTGTATCATCATGTGCACTACTACCAATATGAAAAATATTATACAGATGGGAAAAAAATAATAAAAAAAACATAAAAATCATTAAATATGCAAGATAGGGGCTATAATATTGAAATCTTTGTGAGTTGTATCATGTGCAATACTACCAATATGATAAATATTATCCAGATGGGAAAAAAAATAAAAAACCATAAAAACCATTAAAATATGCAATATAGGGGCTATAATATTGAAATATTATGCATTTATCAAAATCAAGAATATATGCAGTTATATGCACTATAAAATCACGTCCAAATAACTGAAAATTCCATAATTCGTCCACATAATGTAAAAGCATACATTTTTAACCCCTATGAAAAAACATGCAAATGCATGAACTTCCAGCCCTAGTAATTACCTTTATAAGTATAAGAGATTGAATCAGAAACTGAAAAATTCAATGCCATAGCTGGGATTTGAACCACGGATCTTCCGCTTATCGAGCGGCTGCTTTAACCTTAAGCTACCATGGCCATGACTCCGTGGTTCAAATCCCAGCTATGGCATTGAATTTTTCAGTTTCTGATTCACCTCTTAAAGATTGCCCACACACAGCTTGTGTGTTTAAAAACACCAGCAGTAAGCTTGTTGGCATAAATAAAAATAATAATTACCTTTAAAAGTAGTTTTAAAAATGTTGTATGGTTTTATTCGTGTGCCGTGGTACAGATAAAATACAATGCAGCCAGTTTGGAGTCTTTTGGATCACCCATTATTATAAAATGACTGTCATAGCTACAGTCAAAATATGGTAAACCATGGAAACCAGATGATATACTGAAAAATAATAAATGGATGCTGTTTTTTTAAAATACACTTAATTTTGTACCAGTTTTATTTAAATATAAAACTTGGTGTATAAAACTTATGCATAACATTCCAACTGCATGTATGTAGTGATAGTTCATGCACACAGATGGAAAAAGTATTTCTAATAGTTGCTCTGCAGTAGTAATTAAAACCATTAACACACAAACTACCAATTAAAGGTTTTCAAATTTATTGCCACGTGTGGCTATTTTTTAGTCATGCCATGTATTTTTATCAAAAGATAACTTTATGCATAGGAGTTATTGCGGCTCTTTGGCATTCCATACATTATTGCTCCAATGGAGGCTGAAGCACAGTGTGCATTCCTGGATTCTGCTTCACTCACAGAGGGAACCATTACTGATGACAGTGATATTTGGTTATTTGGAGGGAGCAGAGTGTACAAGAATTTCTTCAACCAGAAGAAGTATGTGCTGCAGTTCACAATATCACAAATCCAACATTGTTTCAGTAAGTAAAATGTTGCTTGCAGGTATAAAATATTGATCAAAACAGATAAAATATCAGTTTTTACTTTCTCTACTACTTAACCCTAATAAGTAGAAGTACTGTATTCCATCCAAAAATTTGATACCAAGATTACACTGGAAAAAAAAAACATTTTTTACAAAAAGGTGTTGTTTAACAGCATAACTCAAAAATGAAAAATGTGTCCAATACCAAAGATGGCACTGTAGCAGAATATAGGACATCAAAACAAAAATATTGTGATTTATGAAGGAAAAACAATTGTTTATAATAATTAATAATGGTTATTTGAAAATAGTTAATATTTATGTGAATTGCATTAATGAGAAATGTTACCTGTGTTAATGTGCTCATTGCTGTCATATTTAAATATTTTACAGATATTCAAAATATAACATGAATCTAGGAGAGTATTGAAGTATAATTTATATTATCAACTCTAAGGAAACATGTGGCCTGCATTGATATCATTATTTTGTCACTAAATATATATCTCATCTATGCACAGAGAAAATTAATAATTCTGAAAGTTCTTCGTACCAGCTATTTCCATGATAACACATCATGTACTACCTCCACACATATTCTAACTTAAATAGTAACAGACAGTCTTCATTCAAATTGTAGTCAGGTGACGAGTTCTTTCTAATTGAGGAGCGTTTTTTCAAAAATGCAAAATTTTACGAAATTGAGTTATATATAGTATCAGCATAATTTTCACCTTCTGCAATCATTCTGTGAAATCATATTTTGCAAAATTTGATTCGTGTTCCGTGTAGAAGGTAGGGAATATTAGCAGTTTTTCCAAAACTTGTTAGATGCATTTGCTCAGTTAAAGCAAAAGTCGATACATGCAATTTTATGGTTTTATGATACAGCATGTAGCAACCTCAATTCTATGAAACGCATGTTGCCATTGACTGCCATCTCACTGTTGCGATTCTTGGAATTCTCAATCATTTGTGCAAGCTTTGTACACTGCTGCGTTGTTGGCAATAACTGTGAACTCAGGTTGTGCACTTGGATTTCACATGCATTTCTGCAAGCTTTGTTATCTTACATGGCATTTTTATTCTTAGTTGAGACACTGCACTGTACTATGCACAATGGACAGGAGCTCAGATTGTGAAACTGTACCATTCGTAGAATGTGCAGGAGGTAGGAATTGCAAAAGCAAGGAAAGGAAATCAAAATGCAAGTCAAGGAAAGCTCATACTCCAGCAATTACATTTACACATGGTCTCGAGTGCACTCCATGAAATTCTAAAAGTAAAGGACATTAGCACTGTGATGCAGCTGATTTGACTTATAATGATATAAGCGGATTTCACCAACACCTTTCCGTGCTCAACAAAATAAATCAAGATAAATTCCTTATGAAATATATGAGTATTACATCTCCTAATCACAGAGTGATGAATAAAGAGGCTGCAAATAGAAAGCAGACTGTTAGCATTAAATACAGTGTGAGAAGTAATGATGCCAAGTATTGTCAGTATGCGCTGCAAGCTTCCAAGGAATCACAGGGGTGTGATACCGAAATTTAGATTTCAGATCGAATGGGCTTTTGAAAAAGACACGTTTTAATTTAATTGCCGGATGTGAGATTTGCGATAAGTGTTAAGTAATAACATACATAGATAATAGAGTAGCAAGTGTTGCAAGGTGAGCAAGATATGAGTAAATGATAGTCGTTAAATTTGTAGTATAAACGCATTATTGGTTTCAAATTAACGAGTCATGACGTCATACCACATAGTTTAAATACACGTTCGAAAGTCAAGTCTACCAACCTTAAAAGTCGCGCGATATATTTAATAAAATATAAAGTAAACATCGTTTAATCCTAAAAAGGTAATTATATATTCGAAATTCATAAAAGAACATGTTATAATAGAAAGGGACATTTCTAAATTGCGGGAAAAGGAAATAGCATTTTGGATACGAGGCTTTCTTGGATGACGTCATGACATTCAAATGGAGCGAACGGCTTTTTAGCGTGGGTAAGAGAGAAAGCGTCGGGTCATTACTCAACCAGAGACCAGTACGGGAGGTCGTGCTGCGTGGATGTGAGGGCGATTCCTCTACAGATACAAATATTTTCGGCATAACTCCCGAAAATATTTAATAGACAATAAAATGATATGCAAAGTTGTTCTTGGGTTGTCCATTACACTTACGCAAACCCGAGATAAAGAGATTTCTTGCAGAACTAGCCGGAGCGAGCTACATCGAAGGGCAACGTCACGTCACCAACGACTTCAGCTTCAAATGGCGATCTAATAACTAGGACGCAACGAAGATTATACAGCTTCAAATTGGCTTCCCAACGTGTGGCTTCGAAAGAATGGACCAACCCCCAAGACGACCAGATCAGCATCGAACCAGCAGACAAGAGGTGCCCAGCGTGTCAACATCTGTGAAACGTGTAGTGAACAAGTTTAAGTGCAGTTAAAGTGAAATAGTGAAAATATTGAAAATTTTGGTGAGTAGAAAAACACATGTAAATAGCTTAGAAATGGAAGACAGTGACACCGACTTTTTAGGTTTTGAAAGTCCGGAAATTGAGAAAAGTGTAAGTAGGATGGAAGAATTTAATCAGAATGTAATTGGTAGCAGAATATGCCAAGAAGTAGAAGATCAGAACGTTAGAGAAACACCTAGAGGTAGCTCAGAAATGTTTAGTAGTAATTCAGAAAGGCCAGCATTTATGTCAGAAATAGAGAATATGTTTCAAACGATAATGAAAAAGATGAGTACAGATTTAAGTCAAAAGATAGATGAAAATAGTAAAGAATTAAGAACAGTGAAAAAGATGAGTACAGAGTTAAGTCAAAAGATGAGTACAGAGTTAAGTCAAAAGATAGATGAAAATAGTAAAGAATTAAGAACAGTGAAAAAGATGAGTACAGAGTTAAGTCAAAAGATAGATGAAACTAGTATAGAGTTAGGACAGAAATTAGAGAAGGGACAACAGGAATTGGGAATGCAATTGGAGAATCAGAAGAGAGCTTTAGAAACCTTTAGGGAAGAAGTTAGGGAGGAAATTAATAAAGTTAGTAGTGAAGTAAAAGAAAATAGAGAACAGGTAGAACAGGTTAAGGGAGAATTAGAGACAATAAGGCAAGAAGTAAAGAATTCTGAAAAGAAATTAGGTCAACAAGTTAGTGAAAAATTAGATAAAGAAAGGGAAAGAGTAACATATAGTTTAGACAAACAAAGGGAAGAGGTAGTACAAAGGTTAGATAAAGACAGGGAAGAAATTAGAGAAGAGTTACAGGGGTGTAAAGTTAGAATAGAAAGATCTGATGTAGAAAGTGAAAGGCAGGCTAGAAATTTGGAGGATGTTACAGACCAAATAAAAGGAGTAGTAACAGAAATTACTCAGGTAAAAGAGGCCTTAGAAAATTTGAAATTAAGTGAAAATGCATGTAATCACAACAATCTTAGTAAAGAAGTTGCAAGAAACGAGGCAATACCAGGTGTATCAGCTGACATTTCGATGCAAAATAGGGGTAACAGTAATTCCCATTCTGATCTCGGAAATAGCTCAGGGATAGGTGACAATTCAAATTTACATTGGCCTAACCATGTCTTAAATGAAATGACACCTCCAGTTTTTGAAAATGAAGATTCAGATGATCCTAAAGCCTTTTTAGAAGGGTTACAAGAGTACTTCACGGTGAAACGTATACCAGAGGAGAACAAGATGGTGATAGTAAGAAAATGTCTAAAGGGTAATGCTGCTAATTGGCTAGGCCTTTCTATGGGTAACAATAATGATTACAGGACCTTTAGGAACATCTTTTTAACCAGATATTGGGGAGCTAGTAGGCAGGCTAATATTAGAGTTGAATTAAGCAATGGAAAATTTAATCCTAGATCGGAGGAATCGATGGTCAACTATTTTATGAGAATAGCGAGAAAATCGAAGATGTTGGACCCTCCCTTAGATGAAAAAGATCTAATAAATATAGTTACTCCACATTTTCCGGAAACACTTCAACACTACCTAATCATAGCCCGACCCGATAGCATTGCAGCTATGATCGAATTATTATCAGCCTTAGAAGTCAATAAGCCAAAACACGCATTTGGAAATAAATATGAAGAAAAAGAAACTGTCAATTCTTTCGGGCAAGGGGCACAGTATTATCAGAATAGAAGTGAGGTTAGGGAAAGATATAAAGGACCAGTACCAAGGATGGAATCATTCCGGTGGGAAAATCAAGGTAGATATAACCAGGAAGGGCGTCACCAAAATAGAAATGGTAATCAAAGGGGAAGAAATATAAGGGTGAATTATATGAATACAAATAGATTTGATCGAGGTAGACGGGGACGTTATTTTGGACATAGTAGAAATTCAAATGATGGGTATTGGACAAACGGAGATAATGAGTTTAGACCGAGGTCACCAAGACAGGAAGAAAGGTATTCTAATGGACGAAATTCCCCCGAAAATGCGGAAATGGTTGAGGCCATTAACACGGTCAAAAATATGGTAGGAAGTAACCCCGATTTAATGCAGGAGAACAGAAGTAACAATTCGGGAAATAGTACAGGAGCCATACCTAAAAATCAGGGAAACGCCAGACCCGGTCAAACGCGCCTTCAGTGAGAACTGGGTATCCTAGTAATGATTGTGATAAGTACTCGGAAATAAATAGTCCTGGAAGGCAAATGATGATACAAAAGAAAAGAGAATGTAAAAATAGAATCGACGAAAACGAAAAAGTAGGAGATCCACCTAAAATCAAAATTGGAGTAAATGGAAAACAATACAATGCAATTATAGATACGGGATCAAATAGCACAGTATGCTCACAAAATTTTTATGATAATTTACAAAGTAGTGGTTTTAAAGTAATGTCTTTACCAGTTAATGGGATATATTGCTCGCTAGCTGTGGGAAAACGAAAAGAGAGAGTAAAATTTCAAGCAATGATAAATATTGAAATAAATGGGAGAATACTAGGAATTTTATTTCTGATTGTAGGAAGACTTGTGACAGATATTATAATAGGTTGTGATTGTCTTTATGCCTGGGAAGCTGTGGTGAATTTTAAAAACATGATTCTAGAAATGAAAGTTGAAGATGAGACCATTATAGTGCCTTTTGTGGAAGATAGTAGTTCAGAAACTATTGTAAGAGAAAAAGAGGAAGAAGAAATCCAAGGGGATACATTCTTTGTAGAATATGTTAAAGTAGGAGCTATGGAATTAACTGAAGTAAATGTCAAAGAGTACAGTGTCGATAATAAAGAAAATGTAGAATGGGATAAAAATGATTTCATAGACAATTTGAGGGTTTCTGATGCAACTAGGTACTATGATAGGGAGAGTAGTGAAGACTTAGAAGAATTGTTGAGGGAAAAGGTAACTCAGGCTGATCAACTAAATGAACAACAGAGGGATAAATTGTTTGAAATATTAATCCGAAGTAAAGAAGTATTCTCTGAGAAACCTGGTAAATGTAATATTTATACTCATTCGTTTGAGATGATACCCATCAAACCTTTTACACATAAAGCGAGAGCTATCCCTAGTACAATAAGAGAAGAGGTAGATGCAGTTATAAAGTCAATGTTAGAAGATGAGGTTATTGAGATTTCGAATTCAGAGTTTGTGAATCCCCTATGTATTGTAAATAAGGCCAATGGAAAGATTAGGGTGACATTAGACGCGAGAAAACTAAATCAACATTGTAAACCTGATAGATTTAGACCAGAAAGTGTAGAGGTAATATTGAACAAATTGCAGAAGGGCAAAATTTTTTCTACTTTAGATCTTACAGCATCTTTTTGGCAGATCCCACTTAGAGAAGATTTAAGAAAATATACAGCGTTTTTACATTCAGGAATATTATATCAGTTTCGAGTTTGCGCCTTTGGTATGAATACCAGTGGTAGTGCACTATTAAGAGCTTTGTATGAAATTTTTGGAGAAACCATAAAGAAATTTGTAGCTCAGTATGTGGATGATTTTGTGATTTTTTCAGAAAATATAGAGGATCATTTAAATCATATCAATTATGTGCTTAGTCAGTTAAAGAAAGCAAACATGACAATAAAGCCAAGTAAAACTGCATTCTTTGTGAAACAGACAGAATTTTTAGGTTATGTTATTTCAAATGAGGGAATCAGGCCTAATCCCGACAGAATTGAAAGCATAAATAAAATACCAACTCCTAAAAATATAAAACAATTGAGAAGATTTCTTGGTATTCTAAATTATCAGTCAAGATTTATCCTGGAATATGCAACCGTAGTAGCCCCATTAAGACAACTTTTGAGAAAAGATGTAAAATGGCAATGGTCATCAGTAGAACAAGAATCTTTCGAAAAGGTAAAAACATTGTTTGCAGCGTCAATTTTATTGGAAAAACCTAGGGAAGATCTCCCCTACATAATTTATACAGATGCTTCAGGACTTGGTTATGGTAGTGTCATATTACAAAAAGATGAGGAAGGAAAAGATCACCTCATTGCTGTAGCTTCAAGGGGGCTTTCAAGGACTGAATCACAGGCTTGCACTACAGAAAAAGAAATAGCAGCTATTTACTTTGCACTTGTAAAATTTAAGCAATATGTATATAACAACCCAGTAATAGTTTACACAGATCATGTTAGTTTGGCATTTATGAACTCTTGCAAACTCACAAGCACACGTATTTCTAGATATATACATGAGATCACATCCCATAACATAGAAATCAAACACATAGCAGGAAGTCAAAATATTTTTAGTGATTTGTTATCAAGGATGAAAACCAATTATACAATACCAGATACAATTAGTGACAACAAACATGATGTAACCATACTATATTTGAAAACCTTAGAAGGGACTCAATTAGCTAAAGAATTTCGAAATTTGGAACAATTACAGACAGAGGACGATGAACTTAAGAAATTGAGAGAAAAAGCACAACCAATCACAGAAAATCTAAAAGATAATATAGGTATTTATGAGGGAAAAATCTATAAATTTCATGGAAGAATTGAACCTAAATGGAAAGTAATGGTACCAAAAGCTTTACAAGAGAAACTTATACTTGCTTATCACAAAACACTAGCTCATACAGGTAGTGAAAAGCTAATCATGGTAATTAGTGACCATTTTTATATAAAACATTTGGCAAAGAAAGTGAGAAAAATATGTTCAAGCTGTGATTTATGTCAAAGGGCCAAACCATTTAATATCAAATTTGATATAGAACCTCAGACAATCATAAGAGAAGGGAAAAATGTACTAGTTACTGCTGATGCACATGGGGAGCTACCAGTAGGACAATTTGGATGTAGATATATGTTTGTTCTTCATGATGTTTTTAGTAAATTTATTAAAATTTATCCTGTTAGGAATATCAGCAGCAAAACATGTGTAGGAAAGATAATAAAAGATTATGTGCCTAAATATGGCAAGATTCAGGCAATCTTAACAGATAATGCTACAGTTCATCGGAGCAAAATCTTTAAAGAAACTCTAGAAAATCATGAGATAAAGTTATATCATTGTTCCTCATACTTTCCATCAGGGAATCCAACAGAACGTGTCCTCCGAGATATAGGAATTTATTTACGTGTACTTACACATCATAATCACAAGGATTGGGTGAAATATTGTCCATTGATAGAAAAGATTATCAATCACACCATTAATGTAACTACTGGGTTTGCACCAATAAAATTAATGTTAGGAATTGAACCAGAACCAATATTGATCGGGGAACCAAAAACACTGAAAATTAATGACATTCAGTTAAGTGAAAAAGAAAGAGCGAAAATTGCTTTTGAACGAATCAAGAAAAAGGCAGAGAAGCGAAAATTAAAGAAAAAGAGTAGAAAACATAAATGGGAACCTAAGATAGGCGATTGGGTACTAGTTAAAGACCATAAGTTATCAAGTGCATTGCGAGGTAGGAACAAAAGGATGGAATTGTTATATAAAGGTCCTGCAGAAATTATATCAAAATTTGGTTATCATACCTATGAATTAAAAGATGTTAAAAATGAAAAATGTCTGGGAAGATGGCATAAACAACTCCTTCGACCATACAAGAAACCGTGTGGTGCCTTGGAACCTTGATTTAATGTAAAAGAAAAATTGGAAGTGTCATTTGTCTATTGGCGCCCAATCAGCTTTGAGATAAAATGTAAATGTTAGCTTACTTGAAAATCATATATTGGTCAGGTACTTACATATTCATGAAAAATGCAGAATGTGAATTGCTATCTACTACAAAGAGCTTAAAAATATATTGTATAGAGCTCACAATAACAGCTTCAGAAAGATTGTTAAATTGTTCATCTCCGCATAGAGAGAAAACAGAATATTTACTTTGTAAACATTTGTTAAAATATTTAGATGTATAGATAGTTATCACAACAAGACAAAGAAAGAACTTGTCTAAAGAGTGCAATGGATTTATATAAATATATGTACATTTTAGTGCTTAAAGGATATAGTACAGATATGTGTTACAATAACTAAAGTGAAAAATCACAGTGCAAGTGATAGTGAGAGCGAAGTGAGCAAACATGAACTAAAAGAAGGAAGTATAAAGAAAGACTCTTGAAGTTTAACCTTTATATAGAAGCTTCACAGAAGAAACCATAACATATTGTAATTAGTATTTAAGGATTAATGTTTAGTCAAGTGTACAATTGTTTGTCATGTTAAAAAGATTAATGAGAAAATGTGTTAATAACCAATTTCAAAAACAGTGTAATTGAAAATTGTATATAATGGGAGTGTTGCCGATTATTCAAAATACAGGAGTAATTTTTAATTTTTCTTTCGGGCAAGACATTTACATTATTTTATTATGAAATAATAAAATAATATAAATGGGGGCATTTGATACCGAAATTTAGATTTCAGATCGAATGGGCTTTTGAAAAAGACACGTTTTAATTTAATTGCCGGATGTGAGATTTGCGATAAGTGTTAAGTAATAACATACATAGATAATAGAGTAGCAAGTGTTGCAAGGTGAGCAAGATATGAGTAAATGATAGTCGTTAAATTTGTAGTATAAACGCATTATTGGTTTCAAATTAACGAGTCATGACGTCATACCACATAGTTTAAATACACGTTCGAAAGTCAAGTCTACCAACCTTAAAAGTCGCGCGATATATTTAATAAAATATAAAGTAAACATCGTTTAATCCTAAAAAGGTAATTATATATTCGAAATTCATAAAAGAACATGTTATAATAGAAAGGGACATTTCTAAATTGCGGGAAAAGGAAATAGCATTTTGGATACGAGGCTTTCTTGGATGACGTCATGACATTCAAATGGAGCGAACGGCTTTTTAGCGTGGGTAAGAGAGAAAGCGTCGGGTCATTACTCAACCAGAGACCAGTACGGGAGGTCGTGCTGCGTGGATGTGAGGGCGATTCCTCTACAGATACAAATATTTTCGGCATAACTCCCGAAAATATTTAATAGACAATAAAATGATATGCAAAGTTGTTCTTGGGTTGTCCATTACACTTACGCAAACCCGAGATAAAGAGATTTCTTGCAGAACTAGCCGGAGCGAGCTACATCGAAGGGCAACGTCACGTCACCAACGACTTCAGCTTCAAATGGCGATCTAATAACTAGGACGCAACGAAGATTATACAGCTTCAGGTGTCAAAAGTTAGATTATCACTCCTGGCTAGAAAATTTCACTTATATGGGAATGTGCCAAAGTAAACCAGAGGAGGTGACAGAACAGGAATATTACAGAAGGGCATTACTGCTGCTGTAAAGCAAGAAATTAAGAAGTACAGATGTAAAGAAAGCCGCTATGGAAGAGCAAAATCAAGGAGAGGATATGTAATATCAGAAAACTGTCGACCAACTTTTGCAACGAAAGAAGATTAAGAAATCTACCAGTATGCTCATTGTCAAAATATAAAAACATATTTTACAATTTCTTCAATCTTTCATTCCGTACACCACACTGACAGATGCTCAACCTGCAAAATGGGACTGGTGAAGATATGGAAAATAAAAACGAACTAAGAACCATGTACAGACTGCACAAGCACTAATAAAGGTGAATGCTTACTTATTCATATTGTTTGAAATTTCTTTGTGTGTATTCAATATGTTTGTTATATAAATAAACAAAATTGTTATTGTGAATATAGCAGTACTTAGTTTCTAAGTTTATACCTAATAAAATAATCCTGATAAACATTAATATGTTGGTTGTATGGTATTATGTATTACAAAAAGGTGAAAATAAATAAAAAATAATAAATACATAAATAAAAAGCAACAAAAACAATAAATGACAAAAATAACAAAACTTCATGTGTTAAATTCTCACTCACGCAGAAAAGTTAATCAGCATCTGTCAGTTTTTGAAAAAACTGCATTTTCAAACCCCAAATTTGCACTAGTTAAACTATGCTATTTGTTTCTTTTCACATTCAATGAGAGTCTCAGGAAGGAGAATTGAATGATTAACATAGTTGCTGTGCTAACCAATTAGTATTGCCAGTAAATAGAAAAAAACTTTTTTCTCAGAAATGCATTTTGTGCATTTATCGAGTTTTGAAAAACCACTCCTCAATTATCATACAAAATAAAAGTTATGTTTTACTGAAACTGAATATGCCCTGAAGATTAAATTTGAAATAAAAATAACAGTCACAAATGACTCACAAATCTGGGGTTTGAAGCCATAAATAACAGAATTAAAAGTTAAGAATTTGAATAAAATATAATAAAAAAGAGAACAAGATAAAATTTAAAAAATAATAATGTCATCTACCATGGACATCTTAAATGCTGCCATCCCAGAACATAACGGCATGGACATTGCACACCAAGGATTACATTATGACTTCCAGAGCTTCACAACAACAATGGAGTATCCAACTCAAGGACCCCAAAATCTTCTCAGTATTGCAATCACAAGCATAGAACACAACAAAAGTAGGAAACAGTTTTGTTCCAGTTTGTATACTGTTGAGGAATTGTAGGAATGTAGAACTATAAAAAATGAGCAAAAGAAAATGTAGGAATAGAGGTGGAAATAGGTGCGATAGAAGAAGCAGTGCAGATATCTCGGGCAATAAAAGTAGAAATGGCAGTAGGTGTAAACGAAGCAAAGATTACTGGTAGAGGATGAAAGGGAATAAAACCCTATTGTTAAAAAAGTTAGAAAAAATATTTTAAAAATTAAAGGAAGGGATGATGAAACTCATAAAGCAGGAAAGGAGGAAAAGGTTAGTGTAGATAATAAAATGGAACAAAACAAGAATGTGCTAATGCAGAAGATAGATGAAAATGGTAAAGAATCTGAAAGTATTAAGACTAGAAGAATAGCAATAGTAGTAATGCAGGGTTTTGAATAAAAAAAATAAACATTAATAGTAGAAAAATCAAAAAAGGTAACTGAGGTGGCCTAAAACAAAGTAAAAATGAGTTAATACAGCAAATAGATGAAAATATGAAAGAATCTGAAAATGTAGGTGAAGAAACAAAAAGTTAGGAGATAAAGTAGAATATGTTGAAGTTGAAATAAATGTAGTATAGACTAAAGTGATAGCAAATAGGGAAGTGGTAAAGAAAGAATTAGAAAAATTCAAAGACAGTAACTTAAAAAGTGTACAAAGTGAAACAGGAGAAATGAAATGTATGTTAGAACATACAATACAAGATGTAGAAAAGAACAAGTGCAGTAGGAATTGAAATAGTAGCCTATTGAAATAGCAAAAGAACTACAAAAATCCAAAGATGAAATCATAAGATGTAGGAAAACTCTAAATTTTGCATACAAAGTTGATAATAAAAGTAAGTTATATAAGCATGACATATATCACAATAATTAAACAGAAATGTGAAAGCATTATACATAGGGACAGAAATAATAAAGATGAATTTTGTTACAAGTGTAAACACACACACACACCCATGCGCATGCATGCTTGCTATGCAAACAAGGTCATACACAGAGTATGTATTCATAAAGATTTCAAAAACCGGAAGCTTAAAAGCAAGAGGAAAGGGGCATGATGCTCAAAATCATGAAACTGCATGAAAAGACGTAAAAATCTTGTTTCAAACTGCATAGTTGCATGTAATTGTTAAACATTTGTATGATACATTCTTCAAAGTCTCACAGGGGCCTACTACGGTAGATACAGAAATAGCACTCCTAGAGTCCCGAGCTACACTCTCGATTGAGTTCCTCTAAGGGGTGAGAGTGCCTATGCCAAAACGCCCAATCAACTTTGGTCCACAAATGTGTTTGATCTCCAATCCTTACCTCCCTGAACACAGCCTGATGGATACCTTTCATGTGAGCCAGAGGGTGGGGCTTGGATAACCATATAATTCCCAGCCCCTGGTTATCATATAAGACTGTTTACATTACATTAAATTTATTTTGCATTCCATAGATCCTACACAACAGGATGTGGAACATGTCAATATGTTATACAATATTTAAAATATAATTACATAGCACATAGATAATCTAATGATTACATTGGATGTTGTTAAATTCATTAATGCTATAGCACAAATGCTTAAGAAGATATTTCTTTAGCTTAATTTTGAGTACCTTATGATTACAGGTCCTCAACTCATTAGGTAGCGTATTAAATATTTTTATGCATTGGTAATGCACTCCTTTTTGGACACATGTGAGGTTAGTTGATGGTTTATGGAGTTCAGATCTAAATCTTGTATTGATATTGTGGATGTCAGAATTAGTAGTAAAGTAATTTTTATTTTTTATGTAAAAGGTAATTAGTGAATATGTGTATTCTCTGTGAGAATTAATATTTCTAAATTTTTGAAAATGCTTCTACACGATGTACTTGCATGAGAGTGTGATATAATTCTGAGTGCCTTCTTTTGTAAGATGAAAATTCTCTTTGAGTTTGTTGAACCTCCTCAAAAGAGTATTCCATATTTCATTACCTAGTGGAAGTATGCAAAGTAGGCTAATTTTAATGTGTGAGCCTCACTGAAGGAGGGCAGAGGTTGTAATGCATAGCATGTGGAGCCCAGTTTAGGGATAATTTCATGTATGTGGGTCATCCAATGTAGGTGCTTGTTGATTTGTATACCTAAAAATTTAGAAGCATTTGAATCTTGAACAGAGTTTCCATTTATGTTGATTGCAAAGTTATGCTGTGCAGCATTGACTGTAGTAAATTTTACAATATTTGTTTTATCAGCATTTAGTTTCATACCATTTGCATGGAACCAAGATTGCATTAATGTTGTTATGTGATGCAAGGTTTCTTTAAGTCTATCTAAGTTTTTATGCAAAATTAATAGTGTTGTATCATCAGCAAATAGAAATACTTGTGCCAACTTGTTTAAACTTGGTGCTAGATCATTTATAAAAACCAAGAAAAGTAGTGGTCCTAAAATAGAACCTTGGAGAACTCCTTGTTTTATAACTTTACTCCTTGAATAACTAGGTGTATTTGAATTAGCTTTTGATATTTTCACTTTTTGCATCCTGTTTGTTAAGTATGAGTAAAACCATTTAAATGGAGTTCTCTGAACATCATAATATTCTAATTTTTCTAGCAGGATTTGGTGGTCTACACAATCAAAGGCCTTAGATAAACTGCAGAATATCCCGTTTACATGTTTTCTTTCATTTAATGATTCTAATAACCCATTAGTGAATTTATAGATAGCATTATCAATTGCTATTTCCTTTCTAAATCCAAACTGTTCTGGGACTAGAATATTATTTGATTCTAGGTACTGGTATAGCCGGTTATACATAATTCGTTTGAAAATCTCTGAGAATGTGGTTAGTAGAGATATTGGTCGATAGTTATCTATTTTGGTCTTTTCTCCTTTTTTATATAAAGGTTTTACAATTGAGAATTTTAGCCGATCAGGAAATATTCCATATTGTAGTGATAGATTACATAAACAAGCTAGAGGGATGTTTATTGCTTTAGCAGTGCTTTTAATTATTCTGCTCGATATTTCATCATAACCCGCACTGTCTTTCAGTTTCATTGAATTAATAGTAGCCAGTATCTCACCAGATGTGGTGGAAATGGGGATGAAACCAGTGAATGTTCTCCCAGCAAAAGCATTTTAATTGCATTTCCTGTGTTCACATTGTTTAAGTTCAGATTTGTGGCTATGTTTATGAAGAAATTATTAAAGCTGTCTGCAATTGCAGTTTTGTCACTAATTTTGTTATTATTTACTACAAGGGCTGTAATGTTGTCATTACTTTTTGCCCTATTTGTTTCATGTTTGATGATGTTCCATATGGTTTTTACTTTATTTTGTGATCCCTTATCTTTGAATTATAGTAGTGTGCCTTGGTACTTTTAACAAATTTACTAAGAATTTTGCAATAGTTTTTATAGTATGATTTTAGCTCGTTATTACTACTATTTCTGCATAAGTATAAATTTCTTTTCTCCTTGCAAGCGATTTTGATGCCCTGCATCATCCATGGCTGTTTATGTGTGGATGAGCTAACATATTTTATAGGAAAGCATGCATTAAAATTATTTATATAAATACCAAGGAACAAATTGAATGCAGCATTAATATCACTTTCATGGTATATGGTGGTCCACTCCTTTAGTTCTAGCAATGAATTAAATTTACTTATGTTTTCATCATTCACTTCCCTTACTCTTTTCCGACATTTTGATTCTGAGTCATAAATATTGTTTATTCACAGCACTTGGGCATCATGGTCTGAAGCACATTTATAAATGGAAAATTTGTTGAAGAGTTTATTCTATCATTGCCTATGAAGATATTGTCTATCGCTGTGCTAGATTCATTATGGACTCTAGTTGGGAAATTCACTGTATGGTATAAATTGTATGTCATTAATAGTGACATTAAGTCTGTTTTATTTGCAGATTCTGTTAGAAAATCTATATTTATATCTCCACATATAATGAGTTCAAGATTTGGTTTATATAGATAATTTAAAGTACACTTTAGTTTCTTAATGAACTCTTTGACATTGTTAGACGTTGTTCTGTATATACAAACTATGTAAATGTCTACTAATTGCCCTTCAAGTTTTATGCAACAAGCCTGAAAGGTTTGCTCTACACAGAAATTACTAATATCCATCATGGAATAGGCTACTTTTTTTTTTTTTTTTTTTTTTTTTTATACATATATACATGTGCCTCCTTTGTGAAGTATTTCCCTGCAAAAAGAATGCCCCTAACTGATAACCTTCAACCCTGAGGTGACCAATTTCATGTTTATTTAAGTGATGTTCACCAAGGTAGAGTATGTTTGGTTTCTCACCAATGTTATCAAAGGAGCTAACCAGTTCAAGTGTTTTGTATCTTAGCCCACATATATTCTGATGCAAAATTACTAGATTGTTACATTTACTAGTTCTTTTACTTTTAGCATGCTTCATATTGTCTGTGTCATTTACAGCATTGTTTATCTTTTCATTACCCTTAATGCACCAATAAAAATGACTGCAAATGGTGCTGTCAATTAGTTTCCCGGATTTTCTAATTCAATTTTTGGTTTCTGTGACACAATTTCATTAAGGTACTTACTGACGTTGGAAGCTAGAAGATCTTTACCTTTACTATTGAGATGTAAGCCATGCCTGGTGAACATATCTCGATGATATTTTGATACATCAACTAACCTCACATTTCTAAATCTGGCACATTGTTTATCTAGTTTAAAATTTGAGTCTTTTATTTGGTTATTCATACAGGAGGCTGGAATTAAGTCATGCCTAGTAGGGAAATTCACAACTACTACATTTGTTGATGTTAGTTTTCCCAGACTTTGCCTTATGTTCTTTATGGCTTTTTTACTTTCATTTTTAAATATATCATTTACACCACACATTATCACTACACCATCACAATTGTCCATTTTGTGCTGAAGTACCATCGATATTTCTCAGCACTTCAGCAACTACTCCAATCCTGGATAGTCCACCATTCATTGTTATTCATTCTGCGAGACCTCTTCCGTGGCTGTCTGTGAAGATTACCACTTTTCTTTCTTTTTTAACAGGATTTCTTGGTTTGCTTTTATTTGTAGTTGTATGGTTTTCCATACTCGCAATATTGGTGTCGCCATATGTGTTTCCATCTGAATTTTGGAGGATTTCACATCTGTTACCTAAAGGAATTGGGATGCTACTCTCCCCTGTTATTCTGCTGCATCTAATTTGAATGTTTCTTGTCAGTTTTCGCCATTTATCGTCCTTTTATTTATTTTGGTGTACGCGTTCGCTATGCAGATTTCTGTCTTGTTCTGTCACGTCATGTTTCTGCTTTTCTTTTGAAAGGAGAGCGACTTGAGCTTGGAGTTCTTCGTTTCCTTTTTTAAGTAGGATTATTTCTTCCTGGGCCTTTTTTAGGTCTAAATTCAAAAGGTCGAGTATCAGCTGCAAGGACGCTATTGTTTCTGTCTCTTGTGCTGGACCATTATCATGTGCTTGTTTCATAATTCCGTTTTTCTCGGCTTCTGTATTATTGAAAGTGTTGCCTTCATTTCCTTCTCTTGCACTGCCTCTAATAAACATAGTTTTGTTCTCCTTCCCCTCCACTTCTACATTATTAACTGTAATACATTGAAAATGTTGCACACAGCTTCTCATCTGAACACCACTTGACGCCATCTTGTATTTTCTTCCTGTTCATATCTACTGATCAGTCCCAGGAAGGGGCCATTACATGAGCTGATGCACTCCTAAAAACAGTCCTTCTGTCTATGCACTGGGAGGTGAGACCCTAGGGCGAGCAAGGTCCAGGCCGGGACTCTCACTGACGATGGGGTGGCACCCAGGATATAAGCATGCCATTGGAGACATTTGCAATGGTGAAGGTTTAAGTCGCTATGGTATATTCTGAAAGAAACATTCTAAAACACAGAAGGTAAATATAACGGAAGTAACAGAGTCGAGTGGTCCTCGCTATTTAGTGGTTACAAGAACAGAGGAAGGAAAGAAATTTATGTTGGTGAACCATTCATTATTCAGAACGTTGACAAAATAGCTGGCCCAGTGACAATTTGCATTAGATCTTGCAATGGTACACTCCTGGTCAAAGCCAATCCAGCATCCCAGGCAGCTATCATACTAAAAGCCAATTTGTTAGCCAATCTGGTATGTATACAGCTGCACAGGACTCTGAACTCCTTGCGCAGAGTGGTAAATACTCATGCATTGGATAGTATTTCCAGTGAGGAGAGTCAGGAGAATCTAAAATATCAATTATAACATCTGTATATTAGGTTCAGAGGAAAAAATGAGGCGAATACCTGCCCACTCGCACACTGTTCCTTACCTTTGATTGGATAGATCTCTGGCAAAGGATTAAGACAAGGTATGAAGCAATTGAAGTGAGACCATACATCCCACACCCACTGAGATGTTATAAGTAGAGGGCGGATTTATATGCACTAAAAACCATAAGTATATGCATGCAACTGAGACAGAATATACGGTTAGTCCCCAAAAAGAAAATATTTATATAAAAAATATTGTAAATTTAGCTTATTTTTCATGTTGGTAATGATTTGGTTAGTGTTAAATGTGTTACACCATTATTTCATTGTTGAGAATATTATTTGTTTACTAGCATCAATAATGTTAATTATTATATTCCAATATTATATATATATAATTATAAGAATTATTTTAAATGTAATATTAAAAGTGTTGGGAGGATAGATTGAGATCACTTCCTCAACATTTTGAGAACTATAATATATATGCAAGGTGACGTCATAGCGGACACCATGAAATATGCGTATAAATAAAAATGCATAGTTAAAGAATGTGGCAGATTCAATCTCTCTTAGCATCCAATGCCAAAAGGGGCAAGACGTGCTTTTAATGTGTGTGGGATAGGACACTATAAGTGAAATTTCCATTGACAAGATACAACGAAAACGTTGCACAAAACTATTTCCTCATATACTTTTATTTTTTTTATGAAGCAACACTTATAATATTTTTAGTTTTTGCTCCTAAATGAAGTTAATAATTATATTTTAAATTGTCATTCTCATTAACCTTGTAATTAACTAATTAATATGAAATATAAGTCAACAATCATTTAACGATCGATCACATCTATCAATTTTTGTTACAATAAATAACCAAATATTTTTCTAAATTTTCTGGTAGAAAGCCCTTCCTTCTCTCACTTAAAATGTGTTTGAATGAAGAGAATGACCTCTGTTCCTCACATGAGGTTACAGGGGAGTATCGAAAAGAGGGCATGTTGCTCACAGAATAAGAATTAAATTGTTTTTCAGATTCACCTTGTAATACACTGTTCACATCCCGAATAAACTTTAGTCCTGGCTTTGTGTTTTCAATTTTCTCAGGAAGTGTCTTTCCTATTCCTTCGGGCATTTCTTGGGTGACGGCGGCTTCATACATCTGCAGGGCAGAATATAGCAACACTCCTCTTTCTTGCAGACGTGTGATTGCGGCTGGTAGTTTACCAAAGTAGGTGTTAATAAAAGCTAATTTAGCCTGTAAACTTTTCTCATTGCATGTATTCATTGCAACTGCAATACTTGCTGCTTCATTGACATCCAAAGCTTCCAGCACCTTTCTCACGTCACAATAGTCAATGTTGTCACAATAATACAGTGCTACTTCTATCCATGTTACTCATCTTGTAAGGATTGGCTCTGGGAGAAGACGAGTATCTGGCACCATTTGAGAAAATAATTTCACTCTTGATGGAGCCTTCACGTACACATTTTTCACAGAAGAAAATAAAGCATTCACTTCTGGAAATTTTGCTCTGATCTCTTCTGCCAATCTATAAAGGCCATGAGCTAGACATGTCAGATGTACTGCCTTCGGATAAAATATTTTTAAAGCTTAGCTACCTTAATCCATACACTGCCGCATCTGTGACTATCAACAAGTTTTTCTTCATGTTCCTGAACAGATCATAGAACACATAATGCATCACGAACAACACATACAATGGTAGAGTGATTTGTTTCCTCTAGTACTCTGGAGGCAGTAAGGTGGAGTGTTCCTGGTTCATATTCCACAAGTTTTCCCAAGGTGACATTGGTATCCTCCACAGAATTGGTTGTTTTGTCTACAGACAAATCACCAATGTCAGCTCTAATCTCTTGGAGCACCTAAAATAAAATAAAACATGCAAAATTAAATATATTTTAAACATTACAATAAAATTCCTAAAGATCTTAGTTAAATTATACAGCATTACAAGGGACTTTATTTTTTGAAGTAAATAGCTTATTTTGGTGTTAAACATAACGCCATTTCTGTGGACATACCGTAAAATGAAAAATCTTACATTTTTAACTTTATGTAAGACGAAATAACAACTTAACTAATTACATAAGCGTGTTTGTTTAAAAATAATCACATAATCTTAAATTATATTAAAAAGAAAATATCCATAAATTAAAATAGCAGTTCCAGCTTATTAAATTTGTATATGATTTTCCCAAGATATTGGTATTAAAAAATAAAAATTACATATAGATTGTTATGTGAACAAAATAACAAATAAAAGTGTACTTGCTTTGTTACCCAGTGCTCGCTAACAAGTTTTAATTATTTATTTATGTTGTTAGCTAATGCTGGATTTCTGACAATGAAGTCATTAATCCTCTTGCTCTCCAATATTTTTCACTGATGATATTGAAGAGAGCAATAGCAGTAATAGTAACCGCTTTTTAGAGAGCACCATATTTTTATGCTTTGGCGGTCATATTGCTCTCTCACAACCCCCAGAATGTCTGGAGGACCACACCTGTCGTTGGTTTATGGGTCTCACCGACCTGACCGGGAGAATTATCAAAATAAATTCACCGACCATATCCTCTGATCACCAATCAGAGGACGCATTACATGCCATGACAGGTCAGCATGTTAGGGGTTAAGATTTTATAGTGAAATGGAGAGGTTGGAAAAATAAAGACTCCCTAGCCCTCGGGAACCCTAATAGCATCAGGGTCGGAAGAGAACAAGAGATGACCAAGGTAAGGTCAGATAGAAAAGTTACAGTGAGGAGCAAAACACCAGTAAGTGGAAGTAATGTTCTGCTCAGCTTGGCTACCTTGTGGTCGCTATTCACATATCCCCTAGACGGATATGTTGTTTTCTGGTGCCTTGCATCTGGCAATGAAGCCATTAGCATTCGTGCTTTCCAATACTTTTGAACTGTAGTTTCTTCTGATCTTAATGCTTCACAGGTCTTCAAGTGGTCTTCGTTCATTTCTGCTGGATCGTTACACAGGACACATATTGGTGAAGCTGAGATACCTATTTGTAGAGATGACTTGCTAAGCAGTCGTGATTTGTCAATAGTCAGAAGGCTGCAACCACTGTTTTCCTTGGTCTCTGGGGGATTATATCAAGGTTGGAAAGTAGTGTAATCCATTTTTTATCTTTGGCATTTGTTTCTATTTCTTGTAGGTATGAATGAGAAAATTTTTTAATGATCAAGCGTTTTATTGAGGAATATGAGAAATTGAATTTAGACTTTTGTTTTATTGTTGTGTCTTTCTTTGCAAGTGAGTCTGCAGTTTCATTCCTCATGACTCCACAGTGTGCTGGAATCCATTGGAGATGAACAGTCTTATTAACTATTATTTATTTATGCCAACAAACTTACTGTTGGTGTTTTTAAACACACAAGCATTGATGTGGCATTGAATTTTTAAGTTCCAGTTCTACCTCTCAATCTTATTAACTTTTAGGAGTTGTGTTAACATTTTGTAGCATTCTCTAATTTTTGTTGACTTCTTTGTAGTATTTGAACATATTCCCTAAATTCCAGCTTTAGAATCCAAAAGAATTACTGCCTTGTTAAATTTATTTAAGGGAAGATTTAATAATTGTCGGAGAGCAATGTAGATAGCCTCTATTTCTCCATCATAATTTGTTGTGTCTCTGCCAACAGAATGATAAAAGGAAAAATGTGAACACGTAACTCCAGCTCCAGTAAAGTTTTCTGTGGAGGATCCATCAGTATATATGTGCAGCCATTCTTCTGTGGGATATCTAGTATTGATTGTTTCCAGTGCTAGAAGTTTTTGTATTTCTTTTGGTGTGTCTGATTTACTTATTTCCTCTATTAATTCCAAACTGAAGGCAGGTTGCAATAATTCCAATGGATTTTCTCTTATAAGTAGATTTTCCCTGGTGTTAGGAATGTTCAATTTGGATTTAATCTGTTACCTTTTCTAGGAAACTACTATGAGTTTTAAGGCTTGAAGGGGGGAGGTTCTCTTCTGTCCATTTAGAGTTTGGCAGTCATAACATTTTCTCATGTTGGAGCAATGCTTGTTTTTCTATTTTTGTTGTTGTTGATGGGGTCCGTGTTAAGGCAAGCATGGCATCAATAGGTGTGGATTTAACTGCTCCATTGATTAGGCGAAGAGCCTGATTTTGTATTTGTTCAAGTTTATTGATGTTAGCATTTGCTGCTGTTATTAAAGCTTCAGAACAGTACAAGAGGTTTGGTTTAACATACATTTTGTATGTTGTGTTAAGGACTCTCCTTGAGCAGCCCCATTTAGCACCAGCTAACCTTTTCAGGATTTGCAGTTTCTTTTCAACCTTTTCTGAGATGTTTGTTATATGTTTTTTCCAACTTAGCTTTCTGTCAAAAGTGTTGCCTAAGTATTTGGCATCATCACCTGCTTTGAGTGGTTTATCATTATACTAGGGTAATTCAAATATAAAGGGTAATTGTTGCATATCACGGAGGAAGCAGTTCTGAGCAGGGCAGTGGAGTGGGGGGGGTTGAAGGTTGGTGTGTTAGGGAGGGGGAACTAGCTTTGTTGGCTGCTTCGCTAGGTTCTGGCGCCAGTACAGCCATGAGTGAACAAGAGGTTCCTTCGTCTGTTGCGCAACGCATTATTATCAAGTTTTTAACCAATGAAGCGGTTAAACCTTAAGAGATTTTAACTCCTTTAAGGGCACAGTTTGGGGATACTACACTATCAGAATCAAGAGTTTACTTGGGCCAGACAATATAAGGGTGGCCTAGAATTTGCGGAAAATGAAAGTTTATTTATTTATCTATCTATCGTGTGAGATTTTCAATTTTAGATAGATTTTTCCAAAGTGTATGAGTTGTTTTTTGCTGTAATCTGACCAGTTCGCTCAATAAATAAAATTTTATGATATATTGCAGAATAAATATTCCTGAAATTTGTATTTTAAACACATATAAGACAAATTTTTACTCAGAGAAAAGTTTTGAAAAAAAAAAATACTGGTGCATATCGCTCTTATAAAAAAAAATATGGCTCTTATGTAATATTCAAGTCAATTCGTTTTCATAATTTCATTAATTAAATGAACTTACCTCTTCATAAAGAGGGCCAATGTAATTTCCCCTTAGTGTAGACTCTGCAGTAACGTTTCTTCCGCAGCATTTCTCCAAGAATCTGTGTAGTTCTGAATTGTTTAATTTCTTTAAAGGAATGTTTGTCAACACCAAAGTTTTATACTGGTGTGTTGAAAAAACATAATTTCCACTGTTCCTTGCAGAAAATGCTGATGTTAAAGTTGTCTGAATTTTTTGCGTGGGTTTCCCAGCATCATTTTTCTTGTGAGTTGCTGTTTGTAAGTGTTGCATGATCTGAAACTTTCTGTCACAGAGAACCTGTAAGTGAAAATGTGTAATTAGGGAATGTAATTCACCTTACTTTATTGTTTATGAAAAGACATTCAGTGCAGAATTATTTAATAGTATGATAAGCTGATAAGTTATTTAAAATACTCACACGTTTGTCGCAGCCTTGGCATAGAACAATTTTTCCATTTGTTAATGTAGGATTCCCACGAATCCATTGATGAAGCAAAGATATTTTACTGGATTTTTTCTTTGGCATTGAAATGCAGAAGTCTTGATCCACTAACACTCACAAAATGGTGTTTGAGAAACAGCTAAGAATTTAAACTTCGATTCCCACTTTGTTTAAACTTCAAAGAATATCGTGGTTGAAAACAAAAACGAGGAAATTGCCATCAACTGTCTGTTGTTGGCAAGCACATTCCTTTCTTCCGAAATCTTCCTTTTAGGAAATAGTTTAGGCCAGATTGCTTTATTGACCTGTTGAAATTTAAAACTGTAGAGTCCTGCTCGACATTGTCATTGTTGTGCAAAGAGGCGAATACTTTGTATACATAGGGATGCTGGCTTTCTATGAAAACAAGATTATCTTTATTTACGAAAACATGACGATAAAGGAGAAACTTGTCATTTTATGGGGTTAAAAACTAATTTTTAAAAAAGTATAATATATGCACCCATATGCACATATTAGTGAAATATGCACTAATCCCGTGAATATGCATTTCTATGCACTATAAAACTTTGCCAATTGATTCCAAATGACTTGAAATGCATTTTCCTCTTCCATGCATATGTTTATATTTGAAGGAATGAAGCATGCAAATATGCAGAAATCCGCCCTCTAGTTATAAGTGACCACCTTCGCTCCATTGCAATCCAGGTTTATTAACAATTGTAGATGAGATGTGTTTCCTGGGATTGATCTTCAACAGGAAGCCTAGGTGGTTATCGCATATAGTGTAGCTGAAAGTATCATGTGATTAAGGAAAAATTGAAGCTAATTACAGTGAAGCAATAGAATCTAAATTGAGAACAAATTAGAAACTAAAAGCTCCACTTATCTTATTAATATTACAAGGTGGTATAATGCATTATTAATAAGATAAGTGGAGCTTTTAGTTTCTAATTTGTTCTTAATTTAGTATCATCTGATTGTTTCTTAAGTATCTTGTGGGTACTAAGTGGTAATTGTGGGAAGCGAATCAAACAGTTTTGCTGCAAATGTATCGTACACTGATTCGATCCAAATTAGATTATGGATCTATAATTTATTTTTCAGCACGACTACATGTGCTGAGAAGATTACACTCAGTGCATAATCAGGACATTCACATGGCAATAGGAGGTTTTCCAGCTAGCCCAGTTCTGAGCCTTTATGCTGAACCTTCTCTGCAATATCAGCATGGGGTCCTCTTAGGAAATTATGGTTGTGCGCTTAAATGCATGCCTATGCATCCAATGTTTGTTTCATTTTTCAACACAATGCTACACAAATGATATAGAAAGAGTTCTCTTAGTCCAAGACCAGCAGGTTTTCTTTTCCTGGAACTTCTTAAGAAGTTTGTCTAACATGTTTCCCAAGAGGGAGAAGCTCTGCCCCCCTTGGTTGCATGGCACATCCCATGCTGATCTTGAGGTGATCATATACCAGAAGTCCATGATGCCTATGTCTGGTATCCACGCTTGTTTCTTAGAATCTTTGCCAGATTACATTGACCGACACTTGATCTACACATATGGATCTAAGAGCACCAACAGTGTTGGATGTGCTAATGTTTATGGAACTGAACCACATACATTTGGTTTTCATAGTAGCACTTCCATTTATAATGCAGAGCTGTGTTCTATATACTGAGCCGTTTTATATGTGCACTGTCACAAATTGGGTGACTGCCTAATTTTGAGTGCTTCTCTTAGTGCACTTCAGAGCCTTTGTGAACTGCACAACTACTACCCTATTCTACAGTGTATCTAGGATGCCCTCCATGTTTTAAATGCTTTTGGCGTTAGTGTGGTGTGTGCATGGAATCCTGGTCAGATAGATTTTCTAGGGTATGAAATAGCAGTTTTGGCAGCAAAGATGGCAACTACTGAACCCAATATTATCTCTCATATTACTTTGAAAGACTTAGGCTTGAAGTGCAGAGAGTGGTGCTGTCGTACTGGCATGATGAATGGTCAGCTATCCATGGTAATAATCTTAGAGCAGTGAAAGAACTTCTGATAAACTGGGTAACCTACCCTCACATATCTTGTTGTGAGGAGATGATCTTGGGTCATTTATGCATTGGCCACTGCAATTTTTTATATGGTTACCTTTTTAAGAGGGAACCTGTTCCTCTTTGTCTCCTGTGTGACAAACTTTTGTCTGTCTGTCACGTGCTGCTAGAGTGTTTCGCTAGTGCACCTTCAAGACTGTAGCTGCCTGTCAGACTTGCAGAGACGAATGATGGACAGATAGCCAAAAGAGTTTTAAAGATATAGGGGAAAGTATTTAAGATAATATTAAGAATATTGAGCCCTTTAGGAAGACTGATAGAATTGATACTAGTAATGTATTATATATGAATGTCTGAATATTTCTGACATATTGATTATTATTGAGCAGGATAAATAATCAATAGCTTTTGCATGAGAAGGTTTGTATTTAATTATAATTAATAATGTTTTCAATGAAATGGAAGAAGTCTTCATTATGGAAATGTAATACTTGTGAATTGCAAGTGTATAAAGAATCTACATTGCGATATGATATCCATCGATTAAAAATGGTTAAAGATTAATCATGATGAAATTAATATTTGGGGGTTAAATAAAGTTCTTCTTATGAAACAATTTTAATAAATAGCAATATGTAATGTTATATGCCCTAGTAATCCATGAAGAGACATCCACACAAAATGAACAATGTGCATTGTGAAAAAAATCTGAAGGCCATTACAGTAAAACAAAAAGGAAGTGAAAACCAATATTTTCTTACTTTGGGTAGAAAGTGATAATATTGACTAATGGAAATACTTTATATGAGTGAAGGAAGAAAGCCATCACTATGCATAAGTCAGCATTAAAACTAAATGAAGGTAAATAAGGAAAATTGAAGCTATTAACAGTGAAGCAACAAGATTCTAAAGTAAGAACAAATTAGAAACTAAAAACTTCACTTATCTTAGTATTATTTGCTGACCCTGGGTTTCAAGCTGTGTCCAGCTCATTCTCAAAGCCATATAAACAAATTCGTTACCAAGCTACAATCTTTTATTTTTTCCTGAAAAATAAATACTCTTATTCAATTTTTATTTACCAATCTCTGAAAACAAAAATTTATAAATACAATCTATAGATGGTAATTTGAAGTTCATGACACGGTTCCTGTTTTTTAAAATAAAAATTTTTTCCCAAACCATTAAATCTATAGGATTACTTAATTGCTTTAATAATTTAACTTCTGGATTAATTTCATGATTAAATGACCAAAAATGATCTGCCACAGCTGATTTATCAGTTTGTTTATATTTAATATTTCTAAAATGTTCTTTTATTCTGGTTTCTAGATGACGTTTAGTTTTACCAATATAAACTTTATCACAATCTAAAGAGCTAAATTGATAAATGCCAGATTTTTTATAATTTGGTATTTTATCTTTTTTTTTGAAAAATTAAGTAAATTTTGTATATTAAATTTATTTTGAGGGACCAAATTTATTCCATATTCTTTAAAAATCCTTGTAAATTTTTTATTAGCCCATGGATGGTAAGTAAACTTTTTAAATATACAATTATCTTTTATTTTTTTAAGGGTTGAAACTTCTTTGACAGCTTTTTGATACTTAAATTCCTCTATCCTTTTATGTATAAAATCTGTATTAAAACCATTAATTACTGCAGTGTTAATAATGTGTTTATATTCTATGTCAAATTCATCTTTATTAAGGGGTATATTTATTAACCTATAAATTAAACTATTAAAAACAGCAAATTTATGTGCAAAAGGATTAAAACTTTTATATTTTATGTAATTATCAGTGTGAGTAGATTTTCTGTAAATACCAAATTTCAATTTATTGTTATGTCTTTTAATTTTTAAGTCCAGAAATGAAAGGAATCCATTATTCTCAGTTTCCAAAGTGAATTGTATAGCTTTATCTTGTAAATTTAAAAGTTTTAAAGCATCATTTATCTGTTTTTTAGGGACAACAGCAAAAATGTCATCCACATATCTATACCATATTTTAAAAATTAGAGGGAATGATTTTGTAATTTGAGTTTAATAAGAACTCATGAAAAGTTTAGCAAGAAATGGCGAAAGTGGACTACCCATTGCCAAGCCAGAAGTTTGTTGAAAAAAATTACCATTAAAACTAAAGAAATTTTTATCTAAACAAAGATTTGTAAGTTTTACAAAATCATCTTTGTTTAATTCTAAAGAACTTAACCATTTTTTTAAAAAAATCAAAAGCTTTTTTCTAGGAATGCTAGGAAATAAAGCAATTACATCAAAAGAAACGAGTTTATCATTATCAGATAATATTATGTTATTAATCTTTTTTACTAGTTCAAAAGAATTTTTAATACTTAAACTTTCAAATTTTTCAAAAATACTAAATTTTTTAGTTAACCATTTAGCTAAATTATATGTAGGTGAATTTATATAATTTATAATGGGTCTCATTTTATTTCCTGCCTTTGTGGTTTACCAGGAGAAATACGAACTGGTTTGAGAATTTAATGCCATTCTGGCAGTTTGTCACAATAGCTCAATGGTTAGAGCAGCTGCCTGGTAAGCGGAAGGTCTGTGGTTCAAATCCCAGTTGTAGCATTGAATTTTTAAGTTCCAGTTTTACCTCTCAAACTTTGCCCACACACGGCTTGTGTGTTTAAAAACACCAACAGTAAGTTTGTTGGCATAAATAAATAATAATTACCATCTGAAGGTTATTTAATCCTGGGACATAAAGTACTTACAATAGTAAGTCACCATTGGTTTAATTTGTCTCTTATGTGAGACTACCTTTGTGGTTTACCAGGAGAAATATGAACTGGTTTGAGAATTTAATGCCATTCTTGCAGTTTGTCACAATAGCTCAATGGTTAGAGCAGCCGCCTGGTAAGCGGAAAGTCTGTGGTTCAAATCCCAGTTGTGGCATTGAATTTTTAAGTTCCAGCTCTACCTCTCAATTAGAGGATATTTACCTCCAGAACTTAATATCAGAAAAATGTGGACCAACTTCTGCAACAAAAGAAGATTAAGAAATCTACGAGTCTGCTCATTGTCAAAATATAAAAACATATTTTACAACTTCTTCAATCTTTCATTCCATACACCATATACTGACACATGTTTAACCTGCAAAATGGGACTGATGAACATTAAGACAGAGGCAGATGCGGAAAAGAGAAAGAAACTAAGAACCATGTACAGACTGCACAACACTAATAAAGGTTAAAGCTTACTTATTCATATTGTTTGACATTTCTTTGTGTGTATTCAATATGTTCCTTATATAAATAAAACAAAATATATTGTTATTATGAATGTAGCAGTACTTAGTTTCCAAGTTTATACCTAATAAAATAATCCTTATAAACATTAATATGTTGGTTGTATAGTACATTATGTATTATAAAGAGGTGAAAATAAACAAAAAAGTAATAAATGCATAAATAAAAATCAATAAAAACAAATAAAAGACAAAAATAACAAAATTTCATGTCTTCATTTCTCGCTCACGCAGAAAAGTTGATCAGCAACTATATTGGCTTTTGAAAAAACTCTGCATTTTCAAACCCCAAATTTGGACTAGTTAAACTATGCTATTTGTTTCTTTTCACATTCAATGAAACAGTATCAGGAAGGAGAACTGAATTATTAATATAGTTGCTGTGCTAGCCAATTAGTATTGCCAATAAATAGAAAAAACCGCTTTTCTAAGAAACGCATTTTGTGCATCTATCGAGTTTTGAAAAAACGTTCCTCAATTATAACTGCTCTATCATAAAATAATTTACAATTCATGAGGGAATTCTCTCTGTTTTGTCTAACTGTGCTTGATAAAACAACAACTGCACTACTTGCTACTCGACCTGACGATAAAATCTAACTTCTTGGTCCTTACCAGCTTGTTTATATAGTCGAGAATTACTGGCAACTTTCCTGGAAATAGGAGTCTCTCGGTTTCTCTCATATCAAGCCCCTGCCCATCGAAAGCTTCTAGAAAATGCAAGTGTTTTTTATGAGCTACCGGTGTTGGGTGTTGTGTAGTGACAATCACAAAGAAAGTAGTTAGGCAGCTGCCGCTTGATCCTCCTTTGCCCATGGCTGCCACAACATTGTTGTTGTTATTGTTGTTGTTATTACTATTATTACAATTGTAACTACTATTATTACTATTACTACGACTACCACCAGCACCGCCGCCGCCGCCACCACCACCACATCAGCTTTATAACATAAGATGAAAGTAAATGGAAATTATTTGGTGTAAAAATTTATTTACTAAAGTCTAATAATAGTATAAAATAGTTGCAATCCAAAGCCATAGCAGTATGCCATCTTAAACGGTTTAATACACAGCCTTTTCTACCTACCTCTCAAATTCATCACATGAACAGGTGATCTATCGAATAGCATAAAACAATTGATTCAATAGAAAAGCAACATACAAGAAAATCCAGAAGCCTAAAAACTGAAAACTTACCAGAAATCACCTCTGTCAGCAGAGAAAGAAAAATACATGTACAGTAAGTTCACATTCTACCCCAAAGCTCATGGTCTGTCCCAGAACGGAAGAGCCAATAAACCAAGTACCAGCTGCACTGTGTTTTCCTCTTTGTGTTATCGGCATTTGTTGCCATTTGGAGCTATTTTGAATGGCATGGATACAACCATGCAAGATCTTTAGAATTACTTTTAAAGGCAATTTGATGAAAGAAGTTGTTGAAACTGGTCTCCCTCATTCTCCATACATTTTTGACACCTCTTTAGGAATCTGTTCATCGCTTGCTATAGTTCACATTGAGAAATGTTGGCAATTTCCTGTTGGATATTTTGTATTAATTCTTTCAGCATATGCTGATTTGTCTTGTGCACTTCATGTTGTAATTTACCACAGAATAGAAATCACTTTCAATTGTTCTCATTGAAATATTGGCTGTATGAGTGTGGCAGAGTCTTATTAAAAACTCATGAGCGTTTTATACAATAGCACTCATAAAAAGCCAACCCAGTTTCTTGGACTGAATAATTCCTGTGGGCTGACATTTTTATAAAGTGTTACTGTTGTATGGCCTGGAACTTTTACACCCAGAAATCTTTCTGGAAATTATATTTTCGTTTGACAAGCTGACAGAGTTAACAGAGAATCATAAATCATACATAAGAGTCATAAAGCATACAGATCATAAATAAACACACACTGTTGCACTTATACTGCACCATAATGTACTTTGTGACTAAATACAGGACAAAATAATAAACCTTAAAGTAAATTACACCATATCATTGTCAACTCTTACTATAGAGCCAAAACAGAGTAAAGCTGCATCAGTAGCGTAACCTTGATTGCAGCGGCAGTACAAATCATGTCTCCATGCGCAGTGAAAAAATAGTGCACAGCTGGTTCTTAGTTCATCGGTTCTCTCTATATTTGAATACCATAACATTATTCTAGCTGTCAAAAGTCCATACTCTGTCTAAAATATGTGTACTACAGTCAGAACTAAGCATACCATACCAACAACAGAAAAAACAGGAATATACCAGTTTAGTTGAAGAGACTGCTATAAAATCTGTATTGGAAAAACCAAATGGAAATAAAAACCAAGGGTAAAGAAATATCTCAGGAATCTGAAATATAAACAGGGAGAACAATCTGCAGTAGCAGCTCATTTTTGGCAAGAAAACCTTTAAATTTATCCAGAACCAGCACTTTTTAAATTTTTTCAAACAAAAACAATTAGCAGTTTGGAAGAGCATATTCATTTTAGAAAACAATGATGTAGTCTTCAGCTTTGAGTTGCCGCCAAGTAAAATCTCAGCAGAAAATTCCTCAAAAGAACACTAGAGGCAGGGTTGCCGACCCGTACGATAAATACGATAATTTGAATGTTTGTACTCATGTTTTTCAACCTGTACGATAATTATGGGGGTGTACGATAATTCCAATACCGGCAAAATATCATTTTCACTTGATATTTCAGCGAAATGAAATTAATTACAAATAGTGACACCACTTCCTAAGTGTTATGCTGATACATTTATTGTTGTAGCATTTGGTTTATGATGTACGATAATTTTGAATCCAAATCCATAATATTTAGTGGCTGGTACGATAATTTTACTTTTAAACATTGGCAACCCTGACTAGAGGACAACAAAATGTAGTAGTTTTCAGCAAGAGGACACCTCAGTCCAGCAGTAGGGATTAGGTTAATGATGAAAACAATTGAGCTCTGGAAGTGTGTTTTATTCTATAAAAATCTGATGTGTTGCACTCACATAGCATTCTCTACTCTTGTACTAACCATTCCTACAAACGCTTACTATATCTTCTTTGTGTTCGTTGAGATAAACATTTGTACAAATTATCTTATTGCTTATTTCCTTGTAGGTGTAAGAGGAATATTAGAATACAGTAGGCTTTGAGCAATAGTCAAATATTTTAAAGCTTTGAGATCTCGTTCTCTTTGCACGCTTAACATGCAAAACAATTGAACAATGATGTTCCATTTCACAAAAGTTTTAAGTTTTCCAAAACTCACACACATAACAAGGAATATCTCTGAAATGGTTCACCTTACAAGAAAATTTATTGGGACATAAATTGTGTATTTTAGCAAGATCTACATTTTTTTGTATAGTATGATCTGGTCTATCTAACGGTTTGGCAGTTATGCTAAAGTCGTCCAGATATGACTACAGGGGCTATAGCCAGAAAATTCAAGATATACATTTCATTTGTCATAAAAATATCTCAAACATATGAAATTTTAATCAAAATCATTAGAGCCATTTTCAAGAAAATCAAAATTTTCGAAAAATGTTCCATCTAAAGGGTAGTTTAGGGTGGGGCTATTTTCTTCAAAATGTTCGTGTCACATCCTTGAAAGACATTAACCTTAAATACCAACTTTGGTTTTTAAATGACTTTTCATTTTTGAGTTATGCTACACACAGACACACACACAGACCTTTTTCTAAAAATGCTTTTTTTGGATTCAAGGGGACTCAAAACATATATTTCTGGTGAAATCTCGGCATTGAATTTTTGGGTGGAATACAATACTTCCCCTACTTACCAGTAGAGAAAGTAAAAAGTGATGTGTCCGACTTATTTTCATTGTATATTTTGTTGAAGGTACAAGAGGCATACTAGTGATTATTGAGAAGTGTAAGATTTGAAGCTTTCACGGCGATGATTATTAATAAGAGCTTCTCGGGTTACCAAGCTGTGCAGTGTTAATAAAATTACTCAAGCAACATGGTAACTTGATTAATATCACATGGCTGGTAAACCAAGAAGCTGTTATTGAGAAGTGACTATCAGTTTCTTAGATGCTGGCATTGAAGTTTCATATACTTGGCATGACATTGTGTGAAAGGAATTAGTGGTGGCCACCTCAAAAGTTACAAAAGCAATGGCTATCAAACCAAAAGGAATTTTGAGAATCGCTTGTGCTACAAAAAAATGTAATTTGAAATAAAGTGTGTATTTTAAAGAGTCTATATTTTTTTGTGGTCAGGTTTTTGTCTATCCCTTATGGTTTGCTAGTTATACAAAATTCTTCTTCTTTTCTATTTTAACTCCGGAGTATTTCGCAACTGAGGAATCCATATTGTATTCTATTGTAACAAAACGACAAAATGCAAAATCCTGTTACTTTTCTAACACTTTATTTTCCTCTAAATTTTACTACAAATGCACAATTTCCTTCTTGTTGCTAACACAATTTATAGTCTTCTCTGCTATTACAATTCACAATTGTTCTTCTGATAATCTTTCTCAGTCTCTCAATGTCTTTTTTCACTGTCTCTTATTTCTTGATTATTACGATACAGTCACTCGACAACACATACGTACTCATTGACAGGCTGGCCGACTTGCTCCCATAACTAAAAACTAACTGTACCTGATGACTTACACAACTAAACTACTCTAAACTAAACTGACTGACTGACTGACTGACTGTAAACTGACACCAAACTGCTCTGCTGTGTCTGTCCTGTTTGTACTGGAGTTGGCATCACGTGATCTTCGAGAACCCTCCATACACAAATGCAACGATGACTCAGTAGAATTAACTTGAAGCTTCTAGACTCTATGGTATAATCGCACAGTTGAATTACTTACACACAATCACTAGTTGTCCTGTAGCCCCGGACGTTTCCATTGTGTTTTACCACCATTATTACGGTAATGTACACACACAGCCACTTGCCATATCCAAGGTCACCTGGTGCCCCCTCATCTGCATATTGTTGAATGACCCAGTGTCGCACTTTATTTGCTGTGGGACTGCACTTCTGCCATGGCAGCTACTGTGGGCACCTCTTGGTTACTTGTACGCTTTAAACTTATAACTATATTCCATTGTGCAGTTGTTAATCATGCAATGGACTCACGTTATCAGTGATATTGGACACATGTATAATGAAGAATGAATTCTTCTTCTTCATGGTTTAGACCTTTCGTTTATCTTTTCCCGACTCCAAATTGCTGCTGTTTTCATCTTTTCCTAGATCTTCCCAAGTTTCTCTTTCTTGTGGTGATTAGTTGTATGCTGCTTTTGGTATTCTATTTTCAGTTATCTTTATTAAGTATTGTTTCCAGTTTATTCTGTATTTCACTATTAAATTTAGTTCCTCTGCATTTAATTGTTGCCTTATTTGTTTTTTGTCTGCTCTTTAGTATCCTGCTATTGATCTGAGGAATCTCATTTCTGCAGCTTGTATTCTAGCTGAGTGATATGCCATCATAGGCCATGTTTTGGAATCATAAGTTACTGTAAGAACTGCCATCATCTTGTATAATTTCATTATAGAATCTTTTCTGGCTTTATTTCTCGAAGTTCTATATAGTATCCTGTTATATAATGAAACTTATTCACGTATTTTATTAATTATATCTTCTGCCATTGTATATTATATTAAGGCAATCCCTCCAAACAACTAACATTAGTATCATGCTCAGGTGACATTTAAAAATACTTGCAAGTTCCAAAGAGATAGCCGGACTGATCAACAGACAACAACAAAAGCAAAGCATAAGGTCATACAAAATTCATTTCATATAAATAGGACCTTGCAAGCTATTTTCAGAAAATTAGATATGTAGATTTTATTTAGCAATGTGAATGTGTTACGAGTATAATTTTTTAGTGGAATGGCTAGGAAATAATGGCTTGGGGAAATAAAACTAAACAAATATTTTGCATCAAAGGGTAGTTTGGGTAGGGGAGATTTTCATGAAAATCTTTGCCTTGGAAGATAATTTGTTAATTATCTAACATTTTTTCAGTTAATGTTACGGACACACACATTGTGTGTGTGTGTGAAGGCGCGTGCGTGCGGTTGGTCCGGTCGGGTTGGGTTGGATCGGGTCGGTCGGTAACTGGATACTGGGTACCACCTCATTCATAAACTTTCAAAAAAGCCATGGTTAATTGTATTTCAGTTGCATTAATATTTAATTGCAATCTGTATATTGTAAGCCTAATGAAATTACCAGCTAAAAACCATATATGTACTCCTGGTTAGATAAGTAGCTTATTAAGAGCAAATGTTGAGATAAATAAAATAAATTTATGTAGATATGAACTACTTATCGTTCAATGACAATGTCAAGTGTGTCAGATTAATGTTTGCTGCATAAATAGTGGTTACAGCTTATAGCTACTAGTCATGTGTAGTGATGGGCTTAAACAGTACATATGAACTGTATAAAATTATTTGTTCTAGGAAATGCATGTAGTGTTAAATTTAAGGGTGGGTGCATATTGTAAGCATGGTACCAGAGGTGTGGATTAGTTGGATAGAATTTCCTTGAAAGATAGATCTTTTGAAGTAGACCTATACATTAATGATGTTATACAGTAAATGAGCATAGGCATTAAAAGCATTAAAAAATTAATAGCTTAAAACATAATTGAATAAATGTTTGATACAAAACGCCTCTGTGTAGTAGATTCCTTATAGATCTTACATAATTTTATTATCTTTGCCAAACAAAAATGTAATTGTAAGTAGAATCACTGTACCAACTTAATATCGTGAATCAGGTTATTTTACAACAGTGCTTATATGTGTTTATTGTGAGTGGAGGAATGTGACTACCCATCTTTTAAGCCATTTGAAAGCATTTTAGTTGCAATGGAGATAATGGGGTACAACATGCCTATGCTGTAAAATTATTCTCAAGAATGGCAATATTTATTATGTGATTACGCAGCATAAATTTTACAGGGAGTTTCATAATCATGTTATTCCATCAGCTCCTGTCATCAAAAGCTGGTTTTAATAACTTTGAGGCTACTGGTTTAAACAATACATCGCCTGAGAACATAGCAGTAGTGAGAGTGTCCATTGAAGGAGTCCACGCCGATCTATGCATTCTCATTCTCAGTTACTCAGGCTTTCTGAGTGGAGAATTCTACTTATTTTATGCAAAGATCTTCATTCCCATCTTATGCGATTCAAATTATGCATGCTCTAGGGAAACCGGGCTATGGAAATAGACTTCAGTTCTGCTAGACTTTGTTGCAGCTGTTTAATGGAAACCAGAATCTTGTCAACAATCTACAGTTGAGCAATGAAGTACTTTTCCAGAGAGAATGAAGCATGCACTGGTAAAACCCATTCCCAAAGGCAGGGAAAAAGAATTATAAAACTACCGACCAATCTCCATTCTTCCTACCTTATCCACCATTTTGGAAAAAATTGTGCATTCCCAACTTACTTCATATCTTGAATACATTGCCAAGTTAAGTAGTTCCCAACGTGGTTTCCATGAAAAATGCTCAATAATTACTGCCCTAATAGATCTTGTAAATGGTGCCTATAAAATGATCAACGAAAAACAGCATACTAATATGTGACAACTCCAAAGTGTTTGTCTGTGTCCCACATGACATACTACTAGACAAATTAGCATTTTATGGCATGAAATTGTTTGAAATGGTTTGAAAATTATCTTCAAAATGGAAACAAAGAATTACTGCAAAATAGGTACAGTTAAATCAAATTGGAAACAAGTAAAATCAGGAGTTTCTCAGGGAAGTGTCTTGGGGCCTCTACTGTACATATTATATACCAATGACCTTCGAGTTGTCTAACTGGGAAAACAATTATGTATGCTAAAGACTTGTCTATCATGCTAAGGGGACAAAACTGTGAGGAACTATGACAAAATGCAAAAGAAACAGTAAATCACTTTGAAAAATGCTTCCAATGCAACAGGTTAAAACTAAACACTATAAAACATTAATTATGCAATTCAATACCCAATGTAAAAACTGTTATAACAACATCTGTACAGATTCAGTAAATCATGCAAATACTTAAAAAATATTGGGCATTTACTTAAATAAGCAATTAAAATGGAAGGAACACATCCAGAACATACCTAAAAAATTAAATATCACATGTTTCAATATGAGCTGCATAGCAAAAATAACTGACTTAGAAACACTTACTTTCATTCCATAATGACATATGGGGGGGAAATTCCACGGGCTGGGAAATTGTCTTTAAAAGACTAGAAAATAATGTACATAATGACACGAACTAAACCTAAAGTATCTTGTAGAAATATGTTCAAAAATCTAAAAATACTATCCCTACCATCATAATATCTATATGAATTAATTAAATATATACATACAAACTTTGAAACACTATATAATTCACAAAATCATCACTTTCACACAACAAGAACCAAAAACAAGCCGAAACCTATCATGCATAGGTTGGCGCCGTATGAGAAAAGCTCACTATATGCCGGAATAAAAGTCTAAAATAAATTTCCCAGCAATATCAGAGCAGCTAAAGACAAAAGTATTTTAGCAAAACACTAAAAAGTCTATTAGTTGACAAGACCTACTACTCAGTAGAGAAATATATGAATGATGACCTAGAGCCTTAATTTTCATAATGTCTTTTTGTAACTTACCTTGGGAATATTTATAGTTGATTAAATATATTAACTTGTTATCTAAGGAAAGTAGTATAGGTGTATATATTGTACACTTTGTTGTAGTTTTGTTTATGTAAATATTGTTAATACTCTCTACTTGACGAGTCACCAGTTTACTGAGCTTTTGTGACGATAAACCAGCTTATCTTATCAGCATTTGTTAGTAAACAAAACTTCGTTATTGGTCTGCCACAAACCTACATTAGTTCATGAACCTAAAAGGGACAATATGAAGCACAAAACGGTATGGTTTTTGCAAGGTCTGTGTTTCTATGAAGATAAGAGGGAAAGGTCTGCAACTGTGGCAAGCAATGGTACATGCATATGCTAGAATTTCTTAGCTCCTACACTCGCTCATTTTCCTGTGAGTGACAACAGTCGTCCAACTAGATATTACTATGAGCCATATCCACGAATTTCCATGCCAGCTGTGAACAATTTGTTTCCCAACCATGTAATCTCCAGGCAAGGGAATATCAGATTGCCAACTGAACCTATCTTTCACTCTGTGATTTTATCTCAGACGGTATTTTAAATCCAAATGATTAATGCTCCAAGCCACATATGATTCAGAAATTGAGAAACAGTATTTGGGAAGAAACTGAATGAATTCCTGTGATATGCTGCAAAGGGTAATAGATTATATTAACAGAATATTTTATTGAGTGTGTACAGATGAATGGCCATTTGCACTGTTCTGTATTATGCATTAGCCAAGTCAAGGTGCCTACCCTACACCCCCTTCCCCCATTATGTCAAGATGCCAGAAATGCCGGCTGACATAGAACCAATGTTGACATCACTCCCATTCGTCACGCTATTGTGACATCAGGGGACATGTGATTTCGCTTCCCGGAGATAGGACAAGCTGAGCTACCAATGCAGTCTTCAATTTGAGTGACGAGTGAGGACATGTTCTCTGGGAAGACGAGCAAAATGCAGTGAGGTATCTCCTGGTCTAATGCAGCTGGCATTATTGCCAGATAGTTCCTGTATTTTTTGCATAAGCTTCTTTCTTATTTTCGGCATAGTTGGTGAGTTAAGATCTTCTAAATAGTAAACTTTTACCTTTACTAAAATTCTTTAACATTATCTCATGTTGAATTATGTAAAGAAGTGATCACTTACTATAACCTAGATACGTTGCCACTCAGAGATGGGAAATTGCCTTACTAGGAACCAGTGGAAGCAAATTCTTATTATCACATGTTAAAAATTTGTATTATATGAAGAATAGTTATGGGATATGCATTTGTAAAGCAAGAAGCACATCAAGAAAACTGAAGTTCTATAATAACCACGGTATTTTAAATTTAAAATAAATTAGGATTAAAAGAGATATCGTCTGTATTAATTACATCCAGTAACTTTAAATGATAGTGTACTTGAGGCCCAAGAAAACGTAGTTTTAATCCATTCTTCCCTTTCCTAACCATATCTACAATAAGTGATTCTGTTTTTTTGCACAACTTCCAAACTTATTTAGGGAAAGGAACTATTAGCACACATTTCAGTGACATTTTTTGATTAAAGGGCTAGTTAAATTTAATGTTAGCTAAATGCTTTTCTGTACATTTTGTGTCTCTAGGTAATAAAGCTGAATAGGTGTAGTCACGCATCCGACCACCATGAGAGTATTTCTAAAATTGTCAGATTCATGGCCATACCCTGTATGATAGTTTATTTACTATCTTCTAAAATAAATATTTGTTATGCTTACTCTTAAAACTCGAAAATGTTTGAAAGATTTATTGTATGGCTATGGACTAAAACTCATCATCATTATTGTTGTTGTTATTATTATTATTATTATTATTATTATTATTATTATTATTATTATTATTATTACTATTACTATTATTACTATTATTATTATTACTATTATTATTGTTGTTGGTGGTGGTGGCGGTGGCGGCGGCGGCGGCGGTGGTAATAGTGGTAGTAGTATTGCTACTCATATTAATATTAATTTATGATGTGTTCCTCTACAGAGTTATCAAGGCATGAGCTTGTGCTACTTGCACTGTTAGTTGGAAGTGACTACACGCCAGGGATCCAGGGCGTAGGTCCAGTAACAGCACTTGAGATATTGGCAGCATTTGCAGATGCAGAGGACCCACTACAAATCCTATTCAGATTTCAGAGTTGGTGGAAAGCTGGTATGCCTGCAGGACCTGGTTACACCTCTCTGAAGAGCAAACTACAGGGCATTCAGCTCATTGAAGGTAATACATGCTTCTATGAGGGTCATCTAGAGCACAAATGTCATAGTGAGATATTTTAAACATAATTGACCAAGCTGTTAAATTTTATTACTAGGGGAGTCATCTAGAGCACAGTGATCCTATATATCAACTAAATTGATCAGTCCATTAAAATGTGGGAAAATATAAATTAGTTCTATTATACTACGTTGTATAAAATAATTTATTTTGGTTTATTGTGTAGCTGAAATCTGATAAATAAATTTGCTGTATTGCTTTTATATATCTGCATAGCTAGAGATTCCATATGTTCTAGTTTACCAGGGACAGTCCCATATGGTGTTTTTTTTTTCATTAGTTAGTTTGTCCTGGATTTCCAAAGAATTATCCCAGGTTTTGAACCTATTGAAATTTTTTTTGTAATAAAGCTAGTTCATTTGTATCTATAAGAAAAGCATGGCTAATTAACTGTAACCATATGAAATGAGATGGAGTCAGAGTGCTGCTTAACTCAATGAGATAAATATAGTTGGGGAAATTTCCATGTATTTGAAGATTTGTTGGAACTACAATGTCAGAAGCACCTCTCAACTTATCACACAGTACTGCTGTACAGAAGTTCCATTTCAAGTTCACATGTTTGTAACATAGCAATAATTTAGCAATGTGAATTGTATTGTTTTATTGTTAAAATGCGGAGATTGAACCTTTTTAGTGATTTCTTGAAAGAACAATATCCATTTTTAAAGGAGACCAGCAATGATTTCATTGGTTTGAAAGTTGAATGCAGTTTCTGTTGTGCAGTGTTTAGCATCAGCCATAGAAGGAAATCTGATATAGCAGCACAGGTAAGCACAAGGAAGCATAAAACTGCTGGAATGCAGGAAGTATCTAGTCAAGAATTAACATTGTTTTTTAAAAGTCAAGGAATGTGAGAAAAAGAAACAAAGCTGGCTTCGCAAGAAGCAACAATGGCATTTCATACAGTAAAATACAACCAGTTTTCTGTCAATGGACCGCTATCAGCAGTTCCATAAAAATTTATAAACAAGAAATTCATTTGTGCACAAACAAAATACAAGGCCATTATTGTTAACGTTTTGGCTCCTTTTGCAATGAACAAAATTATTTATGGTTTGAAGAGAGCAAAGTATTGTTGTTTAGGAGTAGATTCTTTGAATCATACAGGGTATATCTTTATTGGCACCAAATATTTTGGGGACCCCTGTAATATCAAAACAGTAAAAAGAGTTCATATGAAGCTGCTTCCGAAAATAATTGATTGCTAAGATGCAAGAGAAAATTGAAGGTTACAAAATTGCTCAAAGTGGCTTCCTCTTGCTTACATGCATGCCCTAAGCCTGTGTTCCATGCTATCATGTACTCTGTTGCAAATTCCTGGAATGTTTTGCATTTTATCAAATTCAGTATGGATATGCCCTCTCGGAGTGTCAGTATTTGCTACAGGAGTCATATAAACTAAGGACATCAAAAGTCCCCATATCAAGAAATTCATTGGATTCAAATCATTAGATCAATCAGGACATGCGATGAATCCCTCTTGACCAATGCATCTATGTGGAAATTTATCATTCAAGATATTACACACTATCCAACTGAAATAAGCTGGTGCATCATTGTGTAAAGATCACATTAATTAAATAACATACTGTGACATTGGGTCAATAAACAATGAATGGACAGGGGAGGTCTGACTATTGACTGTGTGTATGTGATTGAACAGTATGATAACACTGTAGTGATCCAGAAGCTTCTCAGCAATTCTGCTGTCATTGCACATGTGCTCATGGAAAGATCTCGAAGGAGGTCATGTGACACTGTCTCCAGTATAAATAGAGTTTGCGAGAGCAACCAGTCAGTCAGTTAGTTTAGAGTTGACTTGTTTAGGGTGTAAGTATCTTTCATTAACTTACAGTTCTATATCTATAATCTCCTAACATCCAAAATCTCTAATTAGTCACTCTCTCTCAAGCAAGCGTTGAATTTATTAGAATATAGCTGCCTATCAAGATACCTTTCTGCATGAAGTTCATGTGCTCATGATGCATTGCCATCTGCAAGGCCAGGAAGTGCATATTTGTCTGTTCATACACAGAATACATTTTCTTCTGCCTTCTGTGCTCTACAGCAAACAATCAAACAAAATATAGGCAAAGAATTAGCACACAACAATTTAATTAAATCTCTTATTAATTATTTGCTGTACAACAAAAACCTTTGTATGCATGTATATGTAGACGTGTGTGGAGTGTAAACAGATGTTAAACTCCTAATTGTTAAGACCGTTGTGTAAATTTACTATAAAGTAGCAATATTGTAAATAGTGTAAATAATTTTATAAAGTTTGAACATTATAATGTGATAACAAACTATCTGTATGCTTGACCAGACCTACTGCTTGGTTGTAAAACAGCTTAATGGTCAATAAACTCTATTCTATTCTCACCAAAAAAAAAAAAAAAAGACTATCAGTGGACAACAATTAATTTAACTAGTTACTATTGTGTCAATGAAGGAACAAATTCTTTAATAGCTCTGTAACAAACGATTTTCATATGCATGTTTATATACACTGTTTTCTTGTTGGGAGGGCGTCCCCAAAATATTTGACACCAATAAAGATACACTTTGTATAGATACAAGAGTTGTGCCAATTATAATCATAGGAAGATAGTTTACTCCTGAGAATGCTATTGAAACTAAAATACTAGAAAAACATAGAAATTGAAACAGGTAAATGATGTGGTATCACAATTTACTATTTACTGTATTATAAAATACTAAAGTTTTTGTACCTACCTAGGGAAAACTTTGATATTTTTGTTGGCTACATTTTCGAAACTATGAAGAAACATGAAAACGCTGATAAAGTAATAAGCTTGTCGGCAGACTATACAAACACCAACTTTGTTAGGTTGCAAATAAAAGGAAAGTTTACAAAACTACAAGACAATCTAGGTCTGCTTCTATAGGTAGAAGCATAGTGGGTTTAATTGTACAGCCCACATAATTCACAATAGAATTCAAACAGTTGTAAATGTGTACCAGTGGATGTTCAAATGATTTTATCAGTATTTCAACCAATCTACAGTAGTCTCACAGTGTTTATGAAAGTGGAAAGCCTCAAATCTTTCTGTGTGTTTGTCTAAAAATCAGTTTCTACCATCTTATTGCTATATGAAACATAATGCTAAATCATTGAAATCTGTGTTGGGGAGCTAAAATAACATTTTTGATCTTGAGAGGTGTCCCTTTTTTTTCAGTGAAAGCAATCTTTCCTTCTTGTAATATAATCACATATTATTTTCACAATCTATTTAAAGAATAGAACATGAAGAGGCAAGAGGTTTGTGAAAAAAGAAGTTGATCTTCTATTTACCAAACTTTCATATGTCAGACTGACTGTTCGTTCATTCATTCTTATCTGTCCTTTTAAAACATACACATGTGTATGTCACATTACATAAAGTACACACATATCAAAAAGTAAGAAAATACACAATAAAGTTATACACGCTACTAATATCAATAAATAACATCTACACAAGGTATAAATAGAATTTACAAATTTGGTTATGTATTAATTACAGTGCCTGGCCATATTATAGATGCACCTCTATTTTTCAACATAATATGAGGTTAGGAGGGAAACACTGCTTTCATCACTAAAACAAATCAAAAACAAAATACCTATGTGAATTGTTTCAAATGGGAACTTTAGCTCATGGTAATGCAATTCAAATGTTAAGTTTGATTCAATAAAGAAATTTTGCAATGAAGATTTTCATATTTACCGATTTCCAGAAGTTATGATCTTTGTTTTTGTGATCCCTTGTCCAGCTGAAGCATTTTGCAGTCATAGCAGCAGTTAATTTAGGTTTCTTGGCAGATCTGTGAGCTTTTAAATTCATTTCTGAAAGTTTGCACCTAATAGCTCTTTCAGATGAAACAATATCACTATCTTCTAACTTGGATTTAATTTCTTTTGCAGTAACAAACCTCTTTCTTTCATAAATGTTTTTCAAACAACCTTCTCCTCTTGGTGTGAGAATTGGTTTCTGTACATTTATTCTTCCTTTGTGGAGCTAGGTCCATACCAAATTCAATTTTCTTTTTAATCTGCTTCACAGATGATTCAGACATGCTTAATCTTTGAGAAATCTCTCAGTTTGAAAATAAGTCAGTTTTTATCAGCATCTTTCCCTCTCAACTTTTCGAGGTGTCAGATCACATGATTTGCCCATTATGTTGTGAATAGAAAACACAAAATCATAAATTTCACTTTAAAACCATACATAAACTGACAAACTTACATTTTGATAGCATAAGGTGAACCTGTCTTCTCTTTGTTACCACTAGCACAACTTATGTTTGTGAATCAACAATTTCAACTCTTACAAAACAGAAAACAGCATAATTGTAAACAACAAGAGCATTAAACACATTCATTGTAGACAGCAATAGTCTTCTAACATTGTTCAGTGAGAGTTACAGTGATAGGCGAGCATTGTAATTAAGCCAATCCTCAGAATTTAGTGAAATAGACTAAGTGCGTCTCATAATATGGCCAGGCACTGTATGTACAGTTCATTATTAAAAGATTCATCTATTGAATAAGAACAACTATTTATGCAATATTTTTGAAGTTCCTTCTTGAAAACTTTAATGTTTTGGATATTATTTTTCTATGAGTCATTCCACGTCAAATCGAACAAAATATGGCACAAAATGACCTTGATCACTCAGATTTTCTTTATTTTTTTTTTGTGTGTGTTTTGGAACAAAATATATTTAACCCGTGTTTCTTCGTTTTGTATAAAAAATTTATTTTGGCAGATATTAACTTTTGAAATGTCCCAAAAATCGCGTGCTCCTCACTCTTCGATCAATCATACCTCTGATTGTAATGAACCAAATTACTTGATCTTTGGCTCAAATTAAAGATAAATCACAGTATTTCATGAGGTATTTATTAGAAAATTTTATTAATTATTATTAATATTATATTTTATACGATTAAAGTTTTAAAGTTAGATAATAACATAAACTCGACTATTTAAAAATCTGGAAAAAAAAAAAAAAAAAAAAACTAAAAATACAATGAAGTTTATTCAATATTCTCAGAAAAAATCAGAATGGAGTCTCTAATAGTTCAGTTATAATTAACTTTGCAAATCAGTGCAGCAAATTCGCGTGGCAGCGGTGGTGGCTACAGTAACCTCACACAATTGCCACCTTCCATTGCGGCAACTGTTCATTGCTTGAGGTTCCATGAACGTTACAACAGTACAGTAAGAAGAACACTGCTAGCTGACACTATTACATGTACACTATTAGCATCTTCAAAATGTTTTTAAAATATGCATTTTAAACTAATGTTTCCATACAACACACAGCTTTACCTCCTTCTTCAAAAGAAAATTGTTTCACTAAAGCTTCAGTTTTTGACAAAGGAATGAAGGAGTGTAATTTTAAAGCACAGTTGGACCCATCGTTCTTGGCCCCTGACCTTGACTGGAAGTCCTGTTGGTGAATCCATAGCTTTTGTCTGTTTCATCAGCTCACATTGTGTAATTCTGCGAATGAAACCATGCACATGGGGAGGGAGGGGGAAGGTAGTGATGTCTGCATGATCTGAGACAGTCTTGCTAATTCAAAGGTGCTTTTTAGTGCAGCGTGCAGTTGAGGACATAGACCTTTGCGATAAAGAGTGAATATAGTGAATTTGTGAGACATTGATCACAGGGTAAATCAATTATGCCACCTGTAAGTTCTAAATTAGGGACCAAAACATTACACAGTCAGAGTAGAGAAATTATTTCAAATGTATGGACGTACATGAAGGAAGAAGCTAAAAGCAAAGAACTATTTACATCAGAAGATTTTTTTTAAAAAAATTCAAAAGTTCAAAAGCACGTGTCAGATGCCACAGGAATATCAGAAAGAAGGTACATCGTGGAGACATTTTTCTGCATGGTGAGACAGGATATTGTAAGACCCCAAAAGAAAATTGTTTATGTGAATATTTGTTAAAAGTGTAATTTGTTTTTGGTGTTGGTATGAATTGGTTAAATGACGAAAACGTGTTACTAATGTTCATTGTTACAAACAATTAAGTTTGTTTAAAGACATCATAAATATTTCCATATTTAATTTTAATATATATGTATAAATAAAAGAATTATATGTGTTCAATATTGAAAGCGAAGGGAAAATGGCTAAGGATCGCTTCCCTAACAATGCGGGAACTATTTGATGAACGCATATGCAGATGTACACAAAAAGAAGTGTAATGCGGCGCCAATTGTCTAGTTAATAGCGTCTGTATCTTTGATATAGATGGCTTAGAGAATGAGCTGGACACAGCTTGAAACCCCAGGGTTAGCACCAAAACAATAAGATAAGTGAAGTTTTTAGTTTCTAATTTGTTCTTACTTTAGAATCTTGTTGCTTCACTGTTAATAGCTTCAATTTTTCCTTATTTAGTGAAAGTAAATTTACTAAGTGTTTAAAGACCGTTAATTTGAGTAAAATAAGTAAAACACTAGCTAACTTTAATAAGTTAGTTAATACGAAGTGTGCAATTAAATGAAAGGACGTAAAATAGACGAAGTGTAAAGTGATAGAAAACACATTTAGCGAAATATCGCTAAATTTTCAGACATTAAATCTCGGCGATGCTAGGGAAGTCGATCCACTGAAATAAAAGACTTGCTACTGTGATACGATTTAAATACTGTGAACAAGAAGGTGCGAATAAAATATTTCACTAAAGTTAACCCCGAGAGTATGTTCATTCCATCCAGTACCACGACCCGAGATAACGAAATAGTCAAAAGCTCATCACCGTCACCTCATATAATTATAAAAACAGCACCAATGGACTGTACTGCCTTAGTAAGAAGAAGTTATCTGACTAGCATAGCTGACACGGCAATTCGCAGGCTGTCTGCAGTCACCTGGCTTGTTACTCGTCCATGTGCGCTTGCAGGCCTCCAGAAAAAAAAAAATTGTAGCAAATGCACTAATGCAAGCTCCATAGTTTTCAACATCTTATTTTATAGATAAAATGTCAGGGAATACGTGTGTATTTTTTTTTTTTTTTAGATTTTTAACACATCGATTTAAATTCCATTTTTGGTTTTACAAAATATACCATTAAAAAAACAGTCCAAAATTTATGTGTAATAATGATTGATCAAAAGTTGTTAAAATTGTTATATTTAACCTTTCCAGTGTGCCAAACCCCAACTCTCAACTCTATATGAACTTAGAGTAACAAGTGATTTTATATTGCGGTGCGTGCAGAAATTGCTTAGTTTCTAATAGCCATAACTAAGCAAGTAATGTCACCGCGCATCTAATTGCAGACAACAGCAGTGTCACCCATCGCTTTATTGTCGGCACTACCGCAAAGGAGCCGAAGGAAAGAGACAGAGAATGGCCGCATTGTTGGGGCGCTTACCGAAAGAGAGAAAAGGATAGAGACTTCTAGAATCTTCTGCTTTGTATTTCACCGCAATAACTGAACGTTCCTGAAGCTTCCAGAATAGTGCCTGGGAGATATAAATAGCGGTAAAGTGTGAGAAGGGACAGAGTTTTGTGTTACTAAGTCGGAGCCGTGGTAGGTGAATCTGTAAAGACTTTCTTGCTGTTGCAACGAGTGTACAAAGTTACTGTTTACGAAAATAAAAGTGTTTCTTTATCTCGACTACATCTGTCTTCTTTACTTTACACCCACCAAAGTCACACTGGTGTCAGGAGTGGGATTCATCGAATTGCTTCTAGTTTCATTACATCGTCAGAAGTTGCAACGTTAGAACCAAGATGGAGGGAGATTCGGAAACCAGGATGATGGCAATGATGAAAGAATTATTCGCAGAAATGAAGACAGAAATGTCCAAAATGAAGACGGCAAACGACAACCTCGCTGTCGAGCTGAAAGAAGAAATGAAGACGGCAAACGACAACCTCGCTGCTGAGCTGAAAGACATGAAGACGACAAACGACAACCTCGCTACAGAAATGAAGACGGCAAACGACAACCTCGCTGCCGAGCTGAAAGAGATGAAGATGGAGCTATCGGCGAAAATTGACGAACTGACTGGCGTGACGGAAGACGTGGAAGAACTCGGCCAGCATGTGGACGTCGTGGAGGACGACGGGGAACGTCTTGGCCCCCTGGTAGTAAGAGTTGACGAGAGCGTCAAAGTACTGGATGCCAGGGGCAGACGGAATAGCGCGGACCCGGGGAGGGAGCACCTAGTGGCCGAGGCGACAGTTGCGCCCGTTTCAGATAACGAAAGTGTACGTCTCGGGGAAGACAAAGGGGCAGTTCAGGGACGTCGTCGAGGATCCCCTGGGGGAGTGTGTCGGGTACGTAACCAACCAGGATATGACGTGGAGGACGATCAGCTGGGAAGCGCACAAGCAAACGAGCAACACGCGAGAACCGACTTGCCGTGGGACATGGGGGGACCGTCGGAGCCATCCAATCACCTGACGCATAGTGCCGTGAACGAAAGAATGGCGCACATCATCGTGGACGACAGGATACAGGAGAGGCCGTGCCGAGCACGAGTGAACACGAGTGCAGCGGTGGACGTGACTCGCGCGGATGTGGCGAGGGTTTTTGCCGGACCCATCGGAAGCAAGGTGGCTGCGAAGGTGCGCCAGAGAGGTCGGCGGACATGGTACCCAGTGAGCCGTTTCCAAGTGCGCAGGATGGCCCGTCAACACACCAGGAAGAAGGGCAACTGGACGAGGGACCGTCAAGACCGGCGGTACTGTTGCAGAATTTCGAAGCAGGGTGGCATACATCGTCCTACCCGGACCAAGGGACACTATCCAATAGCGATACCTAGGATCGTGCCTACTGGAGAAGAGGTTCGATGGGTTAGTCCACCGGGGCGCAAGGGAGATGCCGCAGTGATAGTGCTGGTCGGGACGACCAGCTCTGAGGAGGGAGCAGTGTCACCGCGCCCGCCGCATCTAATTGCCGACAACAGCAGTGTCACCCATCGCATTATTGTCGGCACTACCGCAAAGGAGCCGAAGGAAAGAGACTGAGAATGGCCGCATTGTTGGGGCGCTTACCGAAAGAGAGAAAAGGATAGAGACTTCTAGAATCTTCTGCTTTGTATTTCACCGCAATAACTGAACGTTCCTGAAGCTTCCAGAATAGTGCCTGGGAGATATAAATAGCGGTAAAGTGTGAGAAGGGACAGAGTTTTGTGTTACTAAGTCGGAGCCGTGGTTGGTGAATCTGTAAAGACTTTCTTGCTGTTGCAACGAGTGTACAAAGTTACTGTTTACGAAAATAAAAGTGTTTCTTTATCTCGACTACATCTGTCTTCTTTACTTTACACCCACCAAAGTCACAGTAATTTAAAAATATGGAAATAAAAAAAATACGGGTCTCCTTATTTGATGCCTATTATTCATAAAAAAAATTTTGAACCTCCTACTTAAAAGTCCTGTTTTACGGGTGTTCGATTTGATGTGGATTGACCCATATAAGGAAAGTTTATTATAAAGTTCGCATGCTGAAGCTGTTGGTTTGCTTTTGTGTAACTGTAATGAATGCATTTGTGGTGGATAGTTGCGTTTATTTCTTGTAAGGTGATCATGGTTGTTTCTGTTTAATTGTCTATTACTATCTTTGGTTTTAAAATACAATATTGTTTCATAAATATTGATGCGGAAGTACTCGCTCCTCCGTTCCACTATCCTAAGCGGAATGCTGCTTTCAGGTGATTTCTGCTCCGGCTGCTCTGGCATGTGATCTTAATTTCTGGGTATGCGTGGGTGTTGACACACTTTTATTCTCACCAAAATATGAATGCATGAGATTTGCCAATCGCTATTAGCAACGTTAAGTCGTTACTGTGTCTTTACTAAGACCGAAGATTGTTACTTTTAAATATAATGTGTCCTCACACTCGAGGATCCGGAATATAAGTCCCGTGACTGAAGTGCTCGCTCGGAGATCTGGGAGACAAGTGTACCGAACCGTTCCGTCCGGTTCTGGAGGGCCAACCTGAACGACATGCTCTCTCCGGGTTCTGGCAGGCAAGTGTCTGTGCATCATGACGCTATGTCTTTCAACCCCTTAATTTCCCCTACGATGGGTTTCGAAGAAAGGACCATCCCTTGTTTTGCTGCTCAACACCGGCACTGAGCGATTTCCAGGAAAACTGGCCTTACCAGTTATTTCAGGCTGACTACCTGACGCTTGTCCCAATGATTTGTCTGTAACATTTCGTGCCTTTTGACAATTTTAACCACAACTAATCTCCCAGATTCTGTAGCTTTATACATGTAACAACTTTAACATTTCCTGATTATTTAATTCCGCCATGTGATGCAGTATTAAATCCATAATTATGGCATTCACAATTTTGGCTTCAATATATATAATAAATACAAGGTTATAATATTTAAATTTTTAAATACCTCTTTACAAGATTCTGTTTGTTTTAAGCCTTTTTACTCTTTTTTTGTAATATAAAAACTCGATTAGTATTCTTCTTTTTATTATGTCCCCAAGGCATCATGCCATAGGAGAGATATGAATGGATTTGTCCATAATATATTGTCATTAGCACATCTTTATTACCTAAACCTACAAATATTTTTACATTAAACAGAAGACCTGTACAAATTTTATTACATATTTTATCTATACATCTGTCCCATTTAAGATGTTTGTCAATTATTACTCCTAAAAAGTTGCTGTATTCTATCTCTTCAGTTTTGTCTTTTCCAATGAAAATCTCTTCTGCTTTTATGTTCTTATTTTGTGGGATATGAAACATTTTGTTTTGTTTCTACTAACTAGTAAGTTATTTGATTGTTGTTGTTGTTAGCTAATGCTGGATTTCTGACAATGAAGTCATTTATCCCCTTGCTCTCCAATATTTTTCACTGATGATATTGAAGAGAGCAATAGCAGTAATAGTAACCGCTTTTTAGGGAGCACCATATTTTTATGTTTTGGTGGTCACATCACTCTCTCACAACCCCCAGAATGTCTGGAGGACCACACCTGTCATTGGTTTACGGGTCTCACCGACCTGACCGGGAGAATTATCAAAATAAATTCACCGACCATATCCTCTGATCACCAATCAGAGGACGCATTACATGCCATGACAGGTCAGCATGTTAGGGGTTAAGATTTTATAGAGAAATTAGAGAAATGGAGAGGTTGGAAAAATAAAGACTCCCTAGCCCTCGGGAACCCTAATAGCATCGGGGTCGGAAGAGAACAAGAGATGACCAAGGTAAGGTCAGATAGAAAAGTTACAGTGAGGAGCAAAACACCAGTAAGTGGAAGTAATGTTCCGCTCAGCTTGGGTACCTTATGGTCGCTATTCACATATCCCCTAGACGGAGACCCCTGAGTCAAGATTAATAATGTTGTTATGCTTTAAAAGCTATCCCTTGTATCCTTGTAGCAAGGTAGGTACATTAACTTGTTAAACATGTGCAAACTCTTAAGAGGGAAGCAGACTGATTAAAAGATTTTGGCATTTACACTATAATTTGAGTTCTTCGCTGTTTGTGATTTTATATTTGAAGCAGTCAGAATCAAAGGGATTAAGTGACAAAAATCATGTTTCTGGGAGAGTGAGCTTCAAAGTTAGAATCAAATTTAAAATTCTATGATCATTGTTACATTTTCTATATAATTATTATATGCAGTGATTATTAATGAAACTTTGCATACAATATTGATTAATTAAATGCAAAATGTGCTTAGAAATGTTTTTAACAATAATCTAGCTAGCACTTACGCCCCTCTGCCTCCAAGATTGTCACTTACATCCCTTTGACTCTCAGTAATATCAGGTCCCATTTTCATGTATTACACTAATCCATCCATGCACATGTAAGAAAAATTGTAAGCCCAGAACATTCTAATTTAGAATAACAGGAATGGAAGATTCGTGATACATTTCATTTGGCATGAAAATATCTCAAACATATGGTATTTTCAACAAATTGTTTGAACTATGGAGCATTTTTGGAAATTTTGAGTTATACTGTTCATAGACTCATGGACAGACACACACCCACACACCCACCTACACCCAACTACACCCACACATCCTCCCTAAAAAGTTTTTGTTTTGGTTCAGGGGTCTCAAAACATTTATTTCCAGTGAAATCTCAATATTGCATTATTGCATGGATTACGCTTCTTCCACACTAAGGACCTAGTAGATAAAAATTTAAAAAAAAAAAAAAAAAAAAAAAAAAATGCTGGATTAATAGTCTAGTGTTTCATAATGTAATTGTTGCTAAGTATTTTGCTCCATCCTCCATATTAATAACACTGGTCAACATGATTTTTGTCTCATGAGTGCGAATAGTTGTACTTAATGCAGTTTTTCATTGTGTTTCAAATATGTATTTAGAATTTCTCCATCACCCAGTTTCTTTTTTATTTCAGTGTCAATTTTTTAAAATAAAAATTTTAGTCGTTCAATTTCAACTTTTTTTTTAATTTAAAGGAATTTTGTCTCATTAGTACAAATAGTTGTACTTATTGCAGTTTTTCATCATGTTTCCAAATGTGTATTCGGAATTTCTCCATCTCCCAGTTACTTTTTTATTTCAGTTTCAATTTTTTTAAAGTAAACACTTTTTTTGTTCATTTATTGCAAAATAAAAGCTTCTAGAGCAGGGGAAAACAGGTAACGCTGCTGTGACGTCAGCTCACTCAGCTCACATGCTCCCACCGAAAGCCAGTTGAACGTGTGACGTCACAGCGGGCAAGAGGAAATGGCATACGGGACATCGTAATTTTAATGCTGACTGTTTCAATTACGGAATAGTCACAGATTATAAATAATTACATTTCGTCTTTATGCCATATATATATATAAATTCTAGTTTATGTGAACAGTCATGTTATAATGCCAATAGAACAGAAATGATAACTATTTTGCCTGAGCTAGAAGAGATTAGAACAATTAGGTGGACATTTTCCGACATTTGCCGTTTCTTTAACTAGTTTGTCAATGTTAGGGCGTAATGTACGGCACATTTGTAACCGAAGACTACATGTTAGATTGTGATCTGACAATATGCTTTGGGATTTTGACTTAGAAAGGTTCATAACAGAAAAGAATTGTTCGCACACATACGTAGAGCCAAACATACATAATACCTGTGCAACAAGAGCATATAACCTCAGAAATTTGGTTTGAGGAACATTCTTATAACAATCAGCCAAGTCTTCCTTGTGTTTATATTTGTCCACACCAATAGCAGCTATGGAAATACTAACCAACCAATATCCCATTGAATATGAAATAGAAAAAGCGGCTCTTATTCAACATGAAAAGTTGATCAGACTCCCATTCAATACATGGCACAAGAGAAATTTTACACATACACTAAAGACTCAGGAGAGCTTTCTTTCCAAAATTCAAGATATCAAGAAGGATGTACACCTTCCAAATTCAAAGGAAAACTTCGTATCTAAAGTCAATCCAACACATACATTAGACATCACATATTATTTACACCTGACAGAAGAAGTTAAAAAAAGTGATACTCCAACTAGTGTTCTAAAATTATTGGCATTAGAAACAATCCATACTAGGTTTCCAGAACATGAGTGGCTCCATATTTATACTGATGGATCATTTATATCAAACCAAGATGGAGCAGGTGCTGGAGTCACATGTCACCTCTTTTCCTATTACAAATCTTTAAGTTATGGAACTACTAACTTTGATGGAGAAATTGAAGCAATTCGAATGGCCCTACAAAATCTTTTGTATAGAATTTCACATTTTCAGCAAGCAGTTATTCTCTCAGATTCCAGGGCAGCAATTATAGCAATTACTTCCAAGTTGTCACCAAAAAACCAAACTATTATAGAATGTTGGAAGATGCTTAGCCATCTAACAGCACTTCAAAAACACCTAGTCTTCCAATGGATACCGGCTCACTGTGGACTGAGTGGTAATGAGAAAGCTGATTTTCTTGCAAAAAAGGGTACCAGCGGTGTACAAAAATCTATAGTTAATTTACCATTTTATGCAGCTAAAAGATTAGTCAACTCTGAATTCAAAAAAATTATTGCAAAATATTACTATGAAAAATCAAAGAATAAAAGATGGGAACTACCAAACATTCAAACAGTGATTCCTGAGTATCCTCGAAAAACAGCAGTTGCAATCTTCAGGTTGATTACAGGACATGATTGTCTGGCAAAACATTTAAACAGAATTGGGATATATTCTTCACCACTCTGTCCTCTATGTGATCTGCAAGAGGAAATGGATCGAGACCACCTTCAAATATGCCCGGCCACTTCTAGTGCCCCATCCATCAGTGAAAAATATTGGAGAGCAAGAGGATTAATGACTTCATTGTCAGAAATCCAGCATTAGCTAACAACAACAACATATTTGTCCTTAAGCAAATCGTCGCACTGTAAGTTTATCAATTCAATTTGCTACCTGCTAGAAGCATTGTTAACATCCAATGAATATGGGGTCGCAAAGACCTGAAATGTAGGTGACAATGTTTCTACATCTTGAAGCCTGGTCTCAAACTAGTGTGAAACACGGGGAACTGAACACAAACACAAAATCAGTACACACCACACTACACAAGGTCAACAAAAACACAAAATTCGCAGTTACGCCGTTAAAATCCCTCAAACAACAAATAAAGACCCTCAGAGTAGGCTGAAGAGAGTTCTCCCTAAACAGCCCGGGCAAGTTGTAAACATGCCCAAATAACATTTTTCATATTCATTCAGTTTCCTGCAGGTAGAGCCGCTGATCTAGGCAGCATAGCAATACACCGCTCTCGCCTGACGTCACATGAACGTACAACCTGGCTCTTCGTTTAAATACGTCACACAGCCCGAAGATGTCTTCCCCTGTCCTAGAGCATTGTAATCCTAGAGATGGAACCAAACGAGCTAACTCAAAGGGCATCACTGCTACTGTTGTGCACGTTCAGACATGTATAGACATGTACAAACATGCACAAATGCAGTCTGAAATGCTTGCTTTCCGGCTAAAAAGATAGAACCTTCTTCAAAAGAATACAAAGATGTATACTTATCGTAATTGTCATTCTCAATCTAAGACTATTTTTCTGAAGAAAATGGCGTAGTATTTTTTAATTTGGGTTGCAATTTGTCCTTAAAAGTACACTTCCTGCACCTGCACCTAGATTTCTTCCCGGATAATCTTAGTGCAGTGAGCAATGAGCATGAGGAACACTTCATCAGGAGATTTCAGCTATAGAACGGAGGTATCAAGGCAAATGGAATCCTAATTTGCTGGCCGATTATTGTTGGACCATCAAGAGGGATACTCCACAGGCAAAATATAGCAGAATGTGAATCTGAATGTTTGAATATTTTGCAGTTAAGAATATAGAAAATATTAAAGCATTTGAAATTATAAATGCCTGTTTCTCGAAAATCTTGCACCATGGGCCAAAGCCAATATCACATTTGAATTCAGGAGAAAAAGTACTTTCAGAATCACATAGTTTTCTTTCTGAGACAAAGAAAGTTTTAGTTTGTTCCTCAGTGTAATTGCTGTATCATCTGCATACATTGTTATTTTGCTTCCAGATAAGTGTGGTATATCATTTATATACATAATTAACAGTAGGGGGCTAATAACAAACCCTTGTGGCACTCCAAATTTTACTTCAAGACTTTGAGTAATAATCTTCTATGCGATTGTGTGTCAAGTCTGTGATTTTTGTTACCTGAGTTCTCTTGTTTAAGAGTGACTTAGTTAAGTCAATTGGAGTACCTCGAATTCCATAATTATACAGTTTATTATAAAGAATGTCGTGTTGAACATAGACAAAAGCTTTTGATTAATCTAAGAATACACAGTTGTTACTTGTGTTATTGTTAAGTTTTCTAATATATAATGTATAATTTCTGCAATAGGGTCAATCCACATCAAATTGCACACCCGTAAAACACGACTTTTTCGTAGGAGGTTAAGATTTTTTTATGAATAACAGGCATAAAATAAGGAGATTTGTATTTTTTTATTTCCATATTTTTAAATTATTTGCTTAGTTATGGCTATTAGAAATCAAGCAATTTCTGCACGCCCCATAATATAAAATCCCTTGCTACTCTAAGGCCATATAAAGTTGAGAGTTGGGGTTTGGCGCACTGGAAGGGTTAAATGCAACACTTTTAACAACTTTCAATCAATCATTATTACACACAAATTTTGGACTGTATTTTTTATGCTATATTTTGTAAAACCAAAAATAGAATTTAAATCGATGTGTTAAAAATGTTAAAAAAATACAGACGTGTTCCCTGACATTTTATCTATAAAATAAGACATTAAAAACTATGGAGCGAGCATAAGTGCATTTGCTATAATTTTTTTTCTGGAGGCCTGCAAGTGCTCACGGAGGACAGGAAGTAGTGATCCATTTATACAGCTGAATTCACCGTGGAGGAAGCAAACGTAAAGCTTGAAAGCGACTACCGAGCCAGGTGACTGCAGACAGCATGAGAATTGGTGCATCAGCTTCGTATGCTACTCACATAACTTCTTCTTACTAAGGCAGTACAGTCCATGCAGAAAAATGTCTCCACAATGTACCATCTTTCTGATACTCCTGTGGCATATGATACGCACTTTTGAACTTTTTGATTTTTTTGGAAAAATCTTCTGATAAGCAGTTCTTTGCATTTAGCTTCTTTCTTCATGTACGCCCATACATTTGAAACAATTTCTCCGCTCTGACTGTGTAATGTTTTGGTCCCTAATTTAGAACGTACAGGTGGCATAATTGATTTACGCTATGATCAATGTCTCACAAATCCACTATATTCACTCTTTATCGCAAAGATCTATGTCTTCAACTGCATGCTGCACTAAAAAGCTCCTGTGGTTTAGCAAGGACTGTCTCAGATCATGCAGACATCATTACCTTCCCCCTCCCTCCCCATGGTTTCATTCATAGAAAATATGGGCTGATGAAAGAGACAAAAGCTATGGATTTGCCTACAGGACTTCCAGTCAAGGTCAGGAGCCAAGAACGATGGTCCAGTTGTGCTTTAAAATTACACTCCTTCATTCCTTTGTCAGAAACTAAAGCTTTAGGGAAACAATTTTCTTTCGAAGAACAAGGTAGACGAGTAGAAATTTAAAGTTTTGTGTTGTATGTAAACGTCAGTTTAAAATGCTTATTTTAAAAACAGTTTGAAGATGCTAATAGTGTACATATAATAGTGTCAGCTACCAGTGTTCTCCTTACTGAACTGTTGTAACGTTCATGGAACCTCAAGCAGTCAAGGGTTGCAGTAATGGAAGGTGCCCATTATTGTGTGACGTTACGGTAGCCATCACCGCTGCTACAAGAGTCTGCTGCACTGATTTGTAAGTAAGTTAATTACAGCTGAACTATTAGAGACTCCATTCTGATTTTTTCTGAGAATATTGAATAAACTTCAGTGTATTTTTAGTTTTTTCTTCAAATTTTTAAATGGTCGAATTTGTTTTATTATCTAACTTTAAAAATTTAATCGTATGAAATATAATATGAATAATAATTAATAAAATTTTCTAACAAATACCTAACAAAATACTGCGATTTATCTTTAATTTGAGCCAACGATCAAGTAATTTGCTTGATTACAGTTGGAGGTATAATTGATCGAAAGGTGAGGAGCGGGCGATTTTTGGGACATTTCAAAAATTAATATCTACCAAAATAAATTTTGTTTGTAAAACAAAACACAGGTCAAATGTATTTTGTTACAAAACACCAAAAATAATTTTCAAGAAAATCTGAGATATTAAGGTCAATTTTTCCATATTTTGTGCGATTTGACGTGGAATGACTCAATAGCCTGATTTGTTGATTTATTTTTCCTGAATCCAAATCGAGCCACATTTAAAATATTGTTTTTCTAGAAAAGATATAATTTTATTTACAATAATCTTTTTGATTACTTTTGATAGTGTAGAAATAAGTGCTATTGTATAATAATTTCCAGGTATTTCTTTATCACCTATTTTGTATATTGCTTTTACAATTGCTTTCTTTAGTGCTTCTGGAAATTGTGCCTTCTGATATAACTGTGTTTATTATTTCTACTAAAGGTGCACATTGTTTGAGTAACATTGCAGATTTCTTACTTTCATGTCCTTTATTATTTTGATAAGTTCTTCCTTTGTTATTTCATCTATTTAGATTGAGTTTATTATGTGTCTTTTGCTACATTTATAGTTACAGGATGAGCCAAAAGTGATGATCAGATATTTTCTAAGGTTATGTAAGTGACCTAAATTTATTTATTGATTGCTGCACTAATACTGAATGGAAATATTAGAAGATAAACATAACTGGGCCAGACAGTGTGGCGACCCTGTATGGATGATAACCCTCATTTTTCATCCAATGTTTTTGGGATCTGCATTTCCACTGATCATTTCCTTGTTGATTTCTTCGACAAACACTCCAATGATTCAGAAAGAAGGGAATTTAAAGATTTTTAGCATTAAAATTCATATTATTGCTGCCGTAAGATCTTTCCCATTCACCTAAAACTCATTATTTACACTTGAGACACATTTTGTTCTCTGTTAAAAAAAAAGAACCAAGAAAATGACAAGCCTTCAATTGAGCTGTAATTGAAATGGATGTTCTTTATACTTCAGCCTGAAGATGTTCATCATCATCCCAAGTAGAGCCTTTTACGAACGATGTTATTTCTGTTTTCCACTTGCCTCTGTTCCCGAACATTGCTGAGCCCAATGCCTCTCAGCTCATTCTGGTAAGTCATGTCTACGATGAGTCTCAGATGGCAAAAACCTTTCATTAATCAAAGGTAACACAACAGTATGTCTAAATTATTTTAATTGAAATAATATACATCAACACCACGGTATATCCTAAAAGTTCAAACCGTCACCAAGAGGCTTGGTTGTGACAACTCTCTAGAGTGGAAAGAAAGAACTGATAAAAGCATTCCTGATCCAAACTTACATTCTTGACATTTCTTATTAGGAAAGTGTAATAAAATATACAGGAGAAGTTAAATGAAAAGTAAGACATACATATTTACTTTCTCTGCTGGTAAGTAGGGGAAGTATTGTACACCCAAAAATTTGATGTCGAGATTTCACCGGAAATATATGTTTTGAGACCTCCTGAATAAAAAAAAAAAAGCATTTTTAGAAAAAGGTCCATGTGTGTGTGTGTCTGTGTCTGTGTCTGTGTCTGTCTGTCAGTCTGTGGACAGCATAACTCAAAAACGAAAAGTAGGTTAAAACCCAAAGTTGGTATTTAAGTTTAATGTCAAGCAAGGATATGACACGAAGATTTTGAAGAAAATAGCCACACCCTAAACTACCCTTTACATGGAAAATTTTTATTTTTTTGTAAATGGTTCTAACGATTTTGATTAAAATGTCATATGTTTGAGATAGCTTTATGACAAATGAAATGTATATCTTGAATTTTCTAGCTACAGCTCCTGCAGTCATATTTACTCTGGACAACTTTTGCATAACTGGTAAATCATTAGAGATAGACCAAATTATACTGTACAAAAAATGTAGATCTTGCTGAAATACATACTTTACGTCTAAATTCATTTTCTTGTAGGGTGAACCATTTCAGAGATATTCCTTGTTGTGTGAGTTTCGGAAAACTTAATACTTTTGTGAAATGGAACATCGTTGTTCATTTTTACTTTCTCTACTGGTAAGTAGGGGAAGTATTGTATTTGACACAAAAATTTGATGTCGAGATTTCACCGGAAATATATGTTTTGAGACCTCCTGAATCCAAAAAAAAAGCATTTTTAGAAAAAGGTCTGTGTGTCAGTCTATGGACAGCATAACTCAAAAACGAAAAGTCGGTTAAAAACCAAAGTTGGTATTTAAGTATACTGTCTTTCAAGGATGCGACACGAAGATTTTGAAGAAAATAGCTCCATCCTAAACTACCCTTTACATGGAAAATTTTTTGAAAATTTTTTTTTTCTTGAAAATGGCTCAATGATTTTGATTAAAACGTCATATGATTGAGATATTTTGATGACAAATGAAATGTATATCTTGAATTTTCTGGCTATAGCCCCTGTAGTTGTATTTACTCTGGACGACTTTTGCATAACTGGTAAACCGTTAGAGATAGACCAAATCATACTATACAAAAAATGTAGATCTTGCTATAATACACAATTTATGTCTAAATAAATTTTCTTGTAGGGGAGCCATTTCGGAGATATACTTTGTTATGTGTGTGAGTTTCGGAAAACTTAGAGCTTTAGTGAAATGGATCATTGTTGTTCATTTTTTATATGTTAAGTGTGCAAAGACAACAGAATTTCAAAGATTTTTAAAGATTTGACTATCGCACATAGCCTACTGTATTGTAACATTGCCCTTGCACCTACAAGGAAATAAGCAATAAGATAAGTTGTACAAATGTTTATCTTAATTAGCACGAAGAATATATAGGAACAAGAGTTTGTAAGAATGGTTAGTACAAGAGTAGAGAAAGTCACGTGAGTGCAACACATCAGATTTTTTTAAATGGCATTATAGAATTATTTAATGTTTATGAAATGAACAATCATGTGGTATTGTTTCTTAATCAGTGGAAGGATATAATTTTTTATTTTTCTACTTTTTCACTTGTTTTGCCCCATTATTTTTTCATGCTTTTCTGTTTTTCGCACATATACAGAACAGACACAAACACCTTCGCCCGAGCCTGTGACTCTTTGCATGGCAGAGGATATTGAAAGGAAGGGGAACACACCTATACATGTAACTTACTTAATAATGCTTCAAATACACATTTGCTTAATGATATTCATAAAAACAGAAAATATGGGATTAACGTGTAAACAAAGTGATGTGAGATTTTAACCTGCATGCTATCCATCGTGACATTCCATTACTCCTTTTGCACCAGCATCTTAATATTTGGAGAAACATTAATTGCAGAAGCCAGTCTCAAGGCAGTTGTATTATCAAAAAATTTTTCTCTCAGGCAGCACTTCGTCAAATTCATTAAAGACAAAAATTGCTCACAGTCAAACATACACATAATTTCTGCAGCAAATTTGCAAAATTCTGGGAATGTATGTGGATGAAGGGCTTAATAAAAATTAACAATATGATTATCATAATACGCCTTTTTTAGATCTGAATCTCAGCATAAATCAATAACTTCTAGTTGTTCAACTTGAATATTCTTGCAATCAACAGAATAGGGCAGGCAAAAGAGGTTTAGTTTAAATTTGAAAGCTTCTAAATCTGAAAATCTCCCATTAAACTCCTCTAAGAGTGCATTCAATATGTCACAATACTTATTTATTTCTGTGATTTTGTTAAGGGACTGCAAATATGGAAAGAGGCAGAGCCTTTTCTTTGAGAATTGTGAAATCCACAACTAATGCAGCCTCTGAAATAATGAATAAGTTTATCTTTACCCTGAAGTTTCTGATTTGAGACGTTTAAGTTTTCATAAATGTTCACAACAGATTCCATTCCTGGATCCATTGTGTATCAGTTAATTCTGAAATTTCTGTGGTTTTATCCGACCTAAACACAGCTATTTGTTCATGCACATCAAAAAATCTCTTCACAATGTTTCTATGGCTCATCCAGCAAATATCACAATGGTAAGGAATATCCATAAATTCAGATTCCTCTAACTGTAGGAGTTCTTTAAACTGTCAATGATTAAGAGCTTGGGATCTGATATAGTTAACAGGTGCAACCACAACATCCAACACATGTTTCATTTTTATGGTCTTACTACAGGTGAATAAGACTGTAAAAAATGTATTACTTTGTTTGGATGTTCATTTTTCATTTTCTGCTTAAGTAAGGCTCCAAATCCTTTCACCCTACCAATCATAGCTGGAGCACCATCTGTGGCTACAGACTCAAGTTTATCCATATCGAGCCACATTTTATCAAGGGCATTTGTAACTGGAGTAAAAATGTAATTTCCATTGTTGTCCCCTTTAATGGGAGTAAATGTAATAGTTATTCTGTAATTCTAAGCTTTTCAGTAACGCCACACTCACCAAGTGTGGTGTTAATAAATAGTGGTAACATCTGCAGCCCGCATATGGGAGGTTGCGGGTTTGATTCCCTTCCTGACCTATGGGTTCTTTTTCAGAGGTTTCCCCCAGTTGCCAGGCAAATGCTGGAAAGGATTTCAATATCCTCTGAATTTCCTGTCCCTCCATTTTGTTAGATTGTTTCATTTCACCCATCAGTCTGTTAGGCTTCTTTCAGGGTTGGAACGTCGGCAAGTGTCATGGCAGCAGCATGGCAGGGGGAACAAATGTACTGTGGAAATCTCATCCCCCGGATTGTAAGGTGAGGCTATTGGTTTCGGGGCCCCCTCATGGAATGGTACAAGCCCAAGGGGGTGAGAGGAGCCAGCTTCTGAGTGCCATGCCCCCCTTGGGAGTATGAACCTGAACGGGTGTGAGAGGAACCGGTCTGAGGCAGCCTCTGCTGGGGTGCTTCTAACTAGGAAAATATTGGGACCTTGCCCTCTGCTCTGTCATGGCAATGTTCCAGCTACCCTTTGGATCCATTTGCCTCATCCATCCTCCCTGGGGTATGGGCACAGAAGATCACCTTTCAGCCTTGGTGTTAATCTTCCTCTGCAAGTTGTCATTGAGTCAACATGACTCACGAAAAGGTGGGCAGCGTGACATATATTGGTGCTCTCATCAAGACATATTGAGAAATAACTTAATTCCCTGCAGAGTTGTAATGTTTGTTCTTCAGTATTTAATGTGAAATGTTTTATTTTGCTGGTTACTGTGTACCTTCATAAAGCATCTCTTTGAATTTACATACCTTGATACAGTATCTATAATGCATACCTTAACAAATTATCCATCCAAGAAAAGAAGACATGCCTTTGCAATTTTTAGAGAAACCTCCTAACTAATTTCTAGGCCACAGACGTCTCATCAGGTGTGGGGTTCTGCAAAGAAAATTCATAATTATTGGTATACAGCAGATAATATACTTATTTTTGTTCTCTACAATAAAAGTTATGTAATTTAATATTAATTTTATGTTTACATCACAGCTTAGTATGTGGTAAAGTTGTGTTCTCTCATCACCTTTAATATGTTTATATTTATATTCGTGGTATGTGTTGTAATGTTTTTTGATGTTACACTTTTTCATAATTATGTGCTTATTGCATATTAAACATTGAGCTTCTCCACCATTGTTTATTAGTACAAATGGGCGAGCATTACATTTTGGAAGCTGTAAGACATCAAAACCCAATGAATCATTTGTAATCACCCTGTATTTTAGAATACTTAACAACTAACGAAACTTTCAGAATCCCTCTATTTCTCATTTAAAAAATATGTATCTCTTATTTGTTTAAGGAGAATGAATTTTGAGTTAATTCCTATTCACTGGATAATAACACATATTCGGTAATAAAATTATTTAATATTTTATTGATTTAGAATTTTATAAAGTTTTGTTTTGCCCTTACATATCTAGGTTTTCCCAGCATTGCAGTTGTCAATGCATACCTACAGCCTGAAGTGGACGAGTCTAAAGAAACATTTTCTTGGGGCATTCCAAACTTGGAATCCCTTAGAGAATATACACGGCAAAAATTTGGATGGACAAAGTCAAGGACAGATGAGATAATGCTACCTATAATGAACAAACTAAGTAAAAGAGAGGTAATAAAATTGTATAATTCAAAATGTTATATATATTGAAAATAGTAGTCGTATTTATTGTTAGTAATATATACTAGTACTATTTTATGAATCAATTCCATAAACATTGTCAATACTTACTTTGTATCAATGCTTAGTTTTCATGAGCAACTCTACCAACATTACTCCATAACCTGCAGCAACTCATTCATTCTCTCTCCCCCTTCTCCATTCTCTTTCTTTCTCATTCTGCTGCTGCTTCCCTTTTTGTTCCATGCTTTTACTATATATCAACTTCATAGCTATTTCTTCACTTAGTACCACACACCAGGGTTGCCAACATTTAGACGTAAAATTATCGTACCAGACACTCAAAATTATAGATTTGGATTCAAAATTATTGTACATCTTAAACCAAACGCTACAACAATAAAAATATCAGCACAACACTTATGAAAATGTAATAGTAATGATGTTTATGATATTCACTTACAAGATTGATGACCTCAACCAGCATTGCAACTTTAGAACTTATGTGGCATTATTTATCTCAAAGTTCATCTTCCTCAACCGTTGCAGCATTATACAAATTTGTTGTCGAGATAAACCTTAACATGTTCTCGGTCACTTGCAGATTTTTGGGTCTACCACATTATTTCAAAACTAAGGCAACAGAATAAGTTCATTTACCGTATATAGTGCCAGTTTGCTTCTAACTTTAGTTTTTATTAAGCCCAGTTTAGAAAAAACCCGTTCACAAGAAGCTTTTTCTGTGGGAAAACAAAATCACTGATAATGCAAAGGCTGCTAGTTCTTTGAAATCAGTATTTCCACCAAGGTGGCATGCGTTTAACAGTACTTCAAAACCTGTCAGGTTCAGGCATGTTCTTTATTTCACACGGGATATCACTTATTCAGAGTTTTCTCCACTGATCATCAATTTTCGGAACAGCACCTTCTTCATTGAGATTACCAGATCTGGGCACACTGGTAATAAGAGGATAAAGGGTAGAAGGATTAGTGGGATATGAAACGGTTGCCTTAGAGGGGTGGAGACAGGCCATGAGGGCATTTGTAATTAGTTTCATTTCGCTGGTGGGACAAACCAGTGAAAATGACATTTCTCCGGTATCGAACTATCATACATTCAAATTATCGTACACCCCCATAATTATCATACAAGTTGTCAACCAAGTGTACAAACATTAAAATTATCCTATGCCCCCATAATTATCATACGAGTTGACAACCCTGCCACACACACACACACACACACACACAGTGATATTTCCAAAACTGGTGAGTTAAGTGCTTTTTGTGGAGTTTTAATGAACGTGAAGACAACTAAAAGGTATATCAGCTCACATTGTGTCTCTTCATTATGCTTGCAATGTGATCAGCATTATACTGTTTCTTGTAGTAACAACTTTGCTTGCAAGAATAATAGCAAGAAAAAATCTTGATATCTCACACTCCCATGATTTTCTGTCCCTATTACAACCTTACATAATGCTGTATATTGTGATGGATCCAGTTCTACTCAGTCGCAGGCAGCATCGTGTCTAATAGTGTTAGCAAGCGATTAGTATAGAGGGATGAGTGTGCTGGATACTCTCCTTGATATATTAAATGCCAGGAGTGCCTTTGAGTAGATTGTTCTGAATGCTCTCATCCCTGCCTCCCACGAACTTTCTGGAACTCGGTAAGCATGCTCGTGATACAATCAGCCAATAATTGAGTTACTTAGGGAGTCTGTGTTGTTGATGTGACATAATGTTGCTCTCCAAATTGTGACATACATTGAGTGCTACTTGACGTGCAATTCGTGAAATCTAGTGTTTGATTCTTTAACAAGTGAAAGGAAAGGAACAGTGATCCATTCCACTGTGCCAAACAGACTGTGATGGCTGAAGATCAAATAAATCACACTAATAAAGTGAGGTGACATTGAAAAGCTAAATAAAGTAACTGGGGCGGCAGGAGTGGATTTAAACGTCATCATGGAAGACATGCTTAAAAATTATTGGCTAGAATGGAAAAAATAGAGGCAAAGATGAAATTTAGGATAGAAAACATGGAGATGGAACTAGAGTGTAAATTATGGAACGCAGAAGGTAGAAACTGAAATGAAATTTGGAAACAAATGAAAACTACTGTTAAGGAAGAAATGGATAAAATGTAGGAAATTAAATCTGGATTCTGCTTTGACATTGACTCTGTAAAATCGGAGATAAAGGATATGGTGGAAGACTTGAAAAATGACATAGCAAAGGAAAAAAATTAAATCTAACATGGAAAAAGCAGTTTAGAGAATGGAAGAGCATCTAGATCAGCAGAGGTGGTGGGAAGGTTAAACCAGCAGACAAAGGAAAACAAGGGGATGATTCAAGCCACAGTGAAAGAGCGTCTTGTCAGCATGTGATGGTAAGCAAGTTAATGGACCTCACAATGGAGGATATGTGCTGCGAACTAGAAACCAAGATGCATGCTGAAATTGAAGACAGTCTTACTATTGCAAGACTGGCTAATGCAAAAATAAAGACATGTTCTAAATTCTACAGCACTTCATCATGAGTGGTATTGAAACATCAGTTGCAACTCATAATGGATGAATGCTGATTGGTTCCTGTCCTTTGGCAATGGTAGACACGTATCAATAAATGGGTAAAAGTTGGGGAATCAGTAAAGGACAAGGTGCTCTGGGTTGGAGTATGAGCCCAAGAAATTTGTGATGAAATGGATGGGGAAGGTGTGGTACATGGCTGCAAAATGGTGGCCTGAGGAAGAAGAGTCTATCAGGAACATAACCAAACGTGGGACATATGTTCATATAAGCTACTAAGATCCTTAGACAAAACCTGAATATCTGTTGCTACTTTTTCCTTTGTGACCATGGTCAAATCCAAATAATTACAAAACTCTTAGTAGAATATGCAGTATTTCCTGTGATATATGACTATTGGGGTCCAAAGTTATAAAAAATTCCATATACGATAACATATTACAGTAATAAAAAGGACCATTGGCAATAACATGTAAGAAAAATGAGAAAAACTTAGAATAAACATATTAGATTGTTTAGAAGGAAACTGATGACCTGAAAAACAAATCGCAAGATGAGCACCTGATAACAGAACCAGAAATACATGTCATGTATACTTCATAGAAGGGTTGTTGGTTTTGGTTTTACCGTAATGGAAGTGGCTGTTATGTGGTGTGCCATTCTTAGGTAGGTTGATGACTAAGAGCATGATTCTCAAGGAATCATAGGATCTGTTCCTGTAACATGATATTCCAGTTCATGACTTGTGCATATACTAACAGAAAGTTCCCCGTCCAGACTTCAATAAAAGATGTCCCAAATATTTCAGTTTTTTATATAACGTAATAATATAATACATAATATATGAGGGTCCCGGACCTCACATAGACATGGCGTCACTGGGCCAGTTTGACGGATAGCATCATATAGTTTAACTCTAGACTAGCTTGTATCCATAATTACGGGTTAATAGCTTGTTCAATTTTTGAATGACAGAATTTTAAACAAGACAAGTGTAGAGGTTTCACGAAAATGGAGGATTTGGAAAAACGAACAATGATTAAGTACTTCCGTTTGAAAGGCTTAAGTCCAAAGAGATCAAGGAGGAAATGGACAGTACAGTGAAAGACTCTGTCCCTTCATATACAATAATTAAAAGGTGGGTTTCACAGTTTAAAATGGAATGTATGAGCACTAGTGATGAGCCTCACTCTGGATGCCCTGTGGAAGTCACAACTCCAGAGATCATTGAAAAAAATTCATTGTTTAGTACTGGAAGACCACAGATTAAAGTTGTTTGAGATAGCAGAGGCTGCAAGCATATCAAAAGAATGTGCAGGTAATATTTTAAGCAATGTTTTGGGCTTTCACAAGATCTGTGCAAGATGGGTGCCGCGTTTGTTGACACCTGCTCAAAAGTTGCAAAGAAAAACTGTTTCTGTTAATTTGGAGCTCTACCGTAAAAACCCCAGTGAATTTTTGGATGGCTTATCACCATAAATGAAAATTGGATACATCACTGCACTCCAGAAAGTAAATCACAGCCAAAACAGTGGATTGTGCCAGGTGAACCAACTCCCAAAAATGCAAAGTCAATTTTGTCAGCTAACAAGGTTATGGTGGTGACTACTACCCAAGCTTACTGCAACTTTTGAATCATGAGGTGAAAAGAAAAAGACCTCATTTGGCAAAGAAAAAAATCTTGTTTCTTCACGAAAATGCTCTGGCCCATCATTCAGTCATTGCAATGGAAAAAATGTGTGAATTGAAGTTTGAATTGCTTGAATGTCCACACTATTTGCCAGATCTAGCACCCAGTGACCAACTATTCCCGAACTTCCAAAAATTTTTTGGAGGACGAAGGTTTCACAGGAATGAGGAGGCCATTGATGTGGTAAACAGCTATTTTGAGGATCATGATAAATCGCACTACAGAGATGGTTTAATTAAGTTAGAACATGGATATGACAAATGTATTATCCTTTCTGGATATTGTGTTGAGAAATAAAGAAAATATAATTTTTTTAAGTGTTTTTTTTTTTTTTTTTATTGTGTGGCCCAGGACTTATCAGCCGACCCAGGTAATATATATCAGAAGCTTGCAAAAATATAATCATCAGAATATCTTAAAATGTGCTATTTGAAACAAAATTGTTAGTGTCATTTTTGACAAAATAAAAAAATATTCAACCTTTATCATTGTAAAAGCTTGTGTTGGGTAGATATTCCTGAAAACCATAATACAGCATATTTGGAAGATACTGAAGAACTTACAAGTTTTTGAATTTTGCTTCTCACACACACACATGCACACGCGCACACACTTTTACTCTCTCACATACATACACTCAGACAACTTTTAGTACACTTGCTTGCTTCGGATTCAGGTTTTACCAGTGAAATGTTGGTATTAAATTTTTTGGTGGAATACAATGCTTTCTGTTCTACTAGTGCATTGTATAAATAAAGACAGGGAATAGAGTATTGAAGAGTGTTCAAGTTGGTTCCACGTAAGTACAGCAAATATCAGTGCAATGTATAAAGTAGTTTAATCTCAATTATTTTTTTCAGGCTCAAACATCACTGGATGATTATTTTAAAGCTGTACCCAAATTATGTGTGGCAGAAAGCAAACTCAGTAAACGTGTGGCAAAAGCTGTTCAGCAAATAGGAGGAAAGCTTACTGATGAAGATGGTTCAGAGAAAGCATCAAAGAAAGGAAAACAGAGGTGCACTTCAACCTCTAATAAACGCAAAAGGGAGCATGTTAACTCAAAAACACAAAAAGCAAGTCAGAAACTATCAGAGAAGAATGATGTACAGAATGTGCATGCTGCAACATGTGGAAGAGATATAGCACATAGTTCTGGCAGTGATTACATACCACAAAGAGAGAAAGATAGACTTAATGCTCTAAAAAGCAAGTTGAAAGCAATTGAAGTGTTCCGCACAACCCACTTAGATCACACAAGTAGAAATAAAAAGAAAAGGAAGGTAATAATTAAAGATGCAAATCTTTCTGAAAGTAGCAGTGATGACTAAAAACCTAAACCATTAGGTACTGTAGTTTTGCACCAAATGGAAATTCATAATATATAAAAAATTGTGATAATTTCAGAAAAGTGAACTTGTCATAGCAATTGAAGTTAGGTGGTAATTAATTGCATAACAGTGAGATTCAGAGTCATATTTAATTATGCAAATATATCATTGATATTGGAATATTTGAAGAGTGATAATAACATGTTTATTGCTTCACAGTAAATTTAATTAGCTTACTTTTGTCATTACATACTTGTATATAGTGCCAGTTAGCAGTGAATGATATGTTTCTGTATCCTTGGAAGATGACACACTTTGCAGTATTTTTTGTTTGTTTGTTTGTTTGTTCATAATATATGAAGGGTACACAGAGTAATGTCAATTTAAAACAAAAAGAACGAAGTTAACACTATCAAGATGTACTTATGTGTGGGAGAATAGTTTAAGACAATATCCAACCAAATAAAGTGAAATGTCACTGAGATATAACATTTTTCAGAAGACATGTGCAATTAATAAAAGGAAAATGTCATCACTAGAGACCGGATTTTTATGCAATTACATATTTTAAATGCTGCATAATATTTCAATGAGAAGTAAAAATGTTGGCAAATTACGTCATTTGGGACTCCCTTACATATTTTTATTTTACATTTTTTTACATACTTCGCACATTTCTACATATTTTAAATGATGTTACATAAAACGTACATATTTTCTGGGTTTCGTTACAATTTTATTATTTTGTAAAAAATATTACAGTCACATTATAAACTACTGTATTCACAAGTTTTAATGAAAGCAACAAAAATCAATCTGCAAAATAGGATGCAAGTTAAATTGAGAATGCGATAATAACCACCTCGCATCGTTCTGATTGTTGTCCATTTATATCAAAGCACGTGCCGCTCAACGATGTGTCACGTTTCTCGTATGGCTTTGGGCATTTTCAAGGACTGGAGAAATTGATTGTTACCATTGTCGCGGTACTCGGCATCTTGTAATATAATAGCTGCAAGGAAACAAAGTGAGTCGCTGGACAACCATCACTATAGCGAGGCGATAATACTGCAGTTAGTTTCTTGCAAGTCTTGGTAAAATAGCACCAGTTGCGTCCTCGCTATCCTGCAAGTTGAATTCATGGGTGAAATTAGATAGCGCCTTTACAACCGACGGAAAAGTAATAGTCTGTCAAGCATGCAGTAAAAGAATTAGCTGTTCCATGAAATCTCAATTGGAACAATCTATCAAAAGTGCTCTTCACATATGTGACAGACACTTACAGTCTTCTAGAAAGCAAGTTCTGTTGACACAAATGCAACAGGAACCGTCCAGAAATGACTTTTTTAAAGACTTGTGCAGTGCAATGGTTGCAGCTAATATTCCGTGGCATAAACTTCAAATTCCTCAATTTCGTTCCTTTCTAGAAAAATATTACAAGAAAGTTATTCCTGACGAATCTACTTTGTTCATATACGGAATGAAATTGGAGACTCCTGTATTTGGTTTGCCATCTATGAAATACAGATGACATGGGTCGGTACATAGCAAATTTAGTAGTGGGAAAACTAGTAGCTTCCGAAAGTCCAGCAAAACCATTTCTAATCTGTTGCAAGGTGTTAGAACAAACAAATCATTCTACAATTGCAAGATTTGTAAATGATGGGATGAAGATTCTGTGGCCAGAGAGTGTGTGAAGAAAAGGTTTTAATTATGTATTCAGATGCTGCATGATTAAAGCTGCTACTGCCCTTAAGGTTTTCTACCCGAATGTACTCTGCATGACCCATGAATTGCAACGTGTTGCTGAAGTAGTAAGAAGTAATTTTTCCTGTGTGAATAAGTTGACAGCAGCAATAAAAAAAGGTCTTCGTGAAAGCATCGCACAGAATTCAGTGCCATAAAAACAATTTCCAACATGTCCTTTTGCCTCCTGAGCCAGTACTTATAAGATGGGGTACGTGGTTAGATGCTGTGAACTTCTATTGTGAACATTATTTACTTATGCAACAAACTTACTGTTGGTGTTTTTAAACACACAAGCTGTGTGTGGGCAAAGTTTAAGAGGTAGAACTGGAACTTAAAAATTCAATGCCACAACTGGGATTTGAACCACAGACCTTCCGCTTACCAGGCAGCTGCTCTAACCATTGAGCTATTGTGACAAACTGCCAGGATGGCATTAAATTCTCAAACCAGTTCATATTTCTCCTGGTAAACCACAAACCACATTTTGAAGGAGTCCGGTCAGTGGTGAACATGTTCTCTTCAGAAGTAGCTGTTTCCATACGTGAATCTCAGGACATCTTTAAAGATCCGAAAGTGGCAAGCTCTTGTGCTTACATCAAAAGTAACTTTGGCTGGTTGCCTAGCACCATCAAGTAGTTGGAAATATCAGGTTCCCTTCTTCACGAATCTATGGATTTTATGAAACGTGCATCACAGAAGCTTAGTGTGGTTGCAGGAAGGAAGGTAGGTGAAAAATTCAAAGCTGTGCTAAACAGGAATCCAGGGTACTCTACGCTTGTGTCCATATCTAAGTGCTAAATGGTGACAGTGTCGATTTACCAAAACATATCTCTGCAAATCAGATTCCTATACTAAAATATGCTCCTGTTACTTCGTGTGACGTAGAGAGAAGCTTCTCTGCTTATAAGAACATTTTATCCGATAGGATACAAATAATGACCCCTGAAAATATGGAAAAGTATGTAGTTATTCACTGTATGTTGAAAGAAGCAAAAGACTCAAAATAAAAATGCCTGGTTGTTCATTGTGTGTCAAGAGATAGAAAACTGAAAATGCATCCACATTATAAAAGTTAAACATTTTGTATTGATTCGTTTCACTCATTGATAAATTGGTTCAGTACTTCAACATTGCCTTGCCGTCTAAAATTTAAGTAAAATAATTATGTGAAATGAGTACGTTTAATAAACGTAATCCAAAACACATTTTTTATTTTGTGATTACCTACCTATTAAAAATAAATTTTAGATAAATTCTGCATAAAACAAAACATTTCCCCTATAATTAATTCTATATTTAGTAAATGTTAACTCATTGTAATTAACTTATGTACTTACAGACCCATCAAATTACAAAATTCTGAGTAATTTGCAGTCTGCATTTAGATTTGAGGTGGTAATCTTAGCATTTAGATTATTACATAATTTTACATATTTTGTTGATATTACATATTTCATTAGAAATGTTGATATTTTTTGTTACATAAATATCTACATACTTCGCACCTTGATATTACATAGAAATCCGGGCTTTAGTCATCACAAAACAAAAGAAAGAGAAATGTCAGCTTGGTATGTGGCAGCACTGTTTTACACGACCTGTGTTGATAGTCAGTTGTTTCATCTTACTGTGTTTTAGTTGTTCATGACTGTGATTTATTGATTGCTTTGGATATAATTACAATGTCTGAGGAAGAAAACAGTAATGCAAGTATGGCATCAACCAAGAAGAGACATAATTTGGGTTGAATGATTGAGGTAATAAAAAATCTTGGACTGTTTTCAGATTTCTTCACTTTGTAGTACATTATGTCAAATACCTAGATCCTGCAAAAATAATGTTTCCAATTCATAGGCACTCATATGTAGAGTGCAATAAAAACATGAGACAGGTTAATCAGAAATTTGCAGCTGAAAGGCCAGAAGACAGGGCAAATCATTTTAGGAGTGCCAGAAATAAGCCCTTCCCTTTCCATGTAATCTAATTGATCAACCAATAATTCGTCAATGGACCAAATATTTGACTACCTTGAACAGAAAAGATTGTCCTTTTAAAACAAAGCCTATAAGTGAACTTGAGTTCCACGATTCATGGAATACAGAGACATACAATGGCCAGTTGTAAATGCTCCAAAATCAATCCTACACTTCCCAGAAAAACCAGATTGTGAGTTTGTTCTTCCAGGGACATCTTATGAATGTAAGTGTAAGAGTTACTGTACATGAAGTTGCTCTACATTTGCAAACATGCTAGGAATATTGAGGATTCTGTTTCAGGTTTACATCTAATCTCTAAAGCAATGTTTACTGATCTGTAAGTCATTAGATCATTTTGCGGACCAGAGAGAACATCCTGAATTCATACACTTCCTCACTGTTAATTGAGAGATGTAATAATGCTATATGTTATGGTGGTTAAAAGTGACATTCCTCTATTTCTCTGATATTGTGTTGATAACACTGACATACCCCTTTATTTTCATGACAAATGTGTATTTTCTTCATTTTCAATTATAAACATTAACTCTACATTATTATTTATTTAAACCAACAAACTTACTGTTGTTGTGTTTAAACACAAAAGCCGTGTGTGGGTAAAGTTTGAGAGGTAGAAGTGGAACTTAAAAATTCAATATTTGAACCACAGACCTTCCGCTTACCAGGCGGCTGCTCTAACCATTGAGCTATTGTGACAAACTGCAAGAATGGCATTAAATTCTCAAACTAGTTCATATTTCTCCTGGTAAACCACAAAGGTAGTCTCACATGAGACAAATTAAACCAATGGTGACTTACTATTGTAAGTACTTTATATCCCAGGATTAAATAACCTTCAGATGGTAATTATTATTTATTTATGCCAACAAACTTACTGTTGGTGTAAGAGGTAGAACTGGAACTTAAAAATTCAATGCCACAACTGGGATTTGAACCACAGACCTTCCGCTTGCCGGGCGGACGCTCTACCACTGAGCTATTGTGACAAACTGCCAGAATGGCATTAAATTCTCAAGCCAGTTCGTATTTTTCCTGGTAAACCACAAAGGCAGTCTCACATCAGAGACAATTACCCCAATGGTGACTTACTATTGCAAGTACTTTATATCCCAGGATTAAATAACCTTCACATGGTAATTATTATTTATTTATGCCAACAAACTTACTGTTGGTATTTTTAAACACACAAGCCGTGTGTGGGCAAAGTTTAAGAGGTAGAACTGGAACTTAAAAATTCAATGCCACAACTGGGATTTGAACCACAGACCTTCCGCTTGCCGGGCGGACGCTCTACCACTGAGCTATTGTGACAAACTGCCAGAATGGCATTAAATTCTCAAGCCAGTTCGTATTTTTCCTGGTAAACCACAAAGGCAGTCTCACATCAGAGACAATTACCCCAATGGTGACTTACTATTGCAAGTACTTTATATCCCAGGATTAAATAACCTTCACATGGTAATTATTATTTATTTATGCCAACAAACTTACTGTTGGTATTTTTAAACACACAAGCCGTGTGTGGGCAAAGTTTAAGAGGTAGAACTGGAACTTAAAAATTCAATGCCACAACTGGGATTTGAACCACAGACCTTCCGCTTGCCGGGCGGACGCTCTACCACTGAGCTATTGTGACAAACTGCCAGAATGGCATTAAATTCTCAAGCCAGTTCGTATTTTTCCTGGTCTGTGGTTCAAATCCCAGTTGTGGCATTGAATTTTTAAGTTCCAGTTCTACCTCTTAAACTTTGCCCACACACGGCTTGTGTGTTTAAAAATACCAACAGTAAGTTTGTTGGCATAAATAAATAATAATTACCATGTGAAGGTTATTTAATCCTGGGATATAAAGTACTTGCAATAGTAAGTCACCATTGGGGTAATTGTCTCTGATGTGAGACTGCCTTTGTGGTTTACCAGGAAAAATACGAACTGGCTTGAGAATTTAATGCCATTCTGGCAGTTTGTCACAATAGCTCAGTGGTAGAGCGTCCGCCCGGCAAGCGGAAGGTCTGTGGTTCAAATCCCAGTTGTGGCATTGAATTTTTAAGTTCCAGTTCTACCTCTTAAACTTTGCCCACACACGGCTTGTGTGTTTAAAAATACCAACAGTAAGTTTGTTGGCATAAATAAATAATAATTACTGTTGGTGTTTTTAAACACACAAGCCGTGTGTGGGCAAAGTTTGAGAGGTAAAACTGGAACTTAAAAATTCAATGCTACAACTGGGATTTGAACCACAGACCTTCCACTTACCAGGCGGCTGCTCTAACCATTGAGCTATTGTGACAAACTGCCAGAATGGCATTGAATTCTCAAACCAGTTCGTATTTCTCCTGGTAAACCACAAAGGCAGTCTCACATCAGAGACAAATTACCCCAATGGTGACTTACTATTGTAAGTACCAGGAGAAATATGAACTGGTTTGAGAATTCAATGCCATTCTGGCAGTTTGTCACAATAGCTCAATGGGTAGAGCAGCCGCCTGGTAAGCGGAAGGTCTGTGGTTCAAATCCCAGTTGTGGCATTGAATTTTTAAGTTCCAGTTCTACCTCTCAAATTCACTCTACATTTTCATTTTTATCTTTCTACAATACCAATTCATTCCGCTAACCTTAAATAATATAATAATTTATTTACATCCTTGGAAAAAATGATTGAGCACATTAGGAGAGCAGAATATTTTTAAGCTCCACGTCATGTGGCAGTACAGTTTACATAAGTCGATATTCTATTGGATACTAGAATAGACTGTGTCTTGAATCCTCACTCGCATTTGTATGCATACTTGCAAATACTAAATACTAGGCTAATAAATCAGGACCTAGGACTTCAGGCTTACCACTGATGCATAGATCATCTGCTCAACACTTGTCTGAAGAAAATTAGACTGGAAAGATCACATAACCTCTTTGGATGGCACGCCAAAAATCAATATCACAGAATCCTTTTTCCAAGCGAAAAAATGTTCACAATTGAGAAGAAATTCAACAGACAGAACGATGCAGTGTATGCTCAGAGCCATGAAGAATCCAGTCAGGTTGCTCCCTGGGTTCTTTGTGGCCATCATCCAGCATCAGTGAAGGCTTGGCTTTGAATCTCATACCAAAGGGCTACTAACAAGGTCCATTTCTGTGAAAAGGAGGTAAAAACCAATGCAAATGTGTACATAGAGGAAGTCCTGGAGAAAGCTGTGAAACCAATTAACCAGACAATATTCAATGCCTAGACCAGCCCTTCAAGACACAGTGTATTAATTCATTAATTAAAATGTATTCATTTCATATATAGCACTCTGTAAATTTAAAACTGTAACTTGGACATATCAGAAATTTGTAAGCAAATCTATCGACGACGATGATGATATATTACAGTAATCTTGAAAGCCTAAAAGGATTCTTGTGGTGAGCAGTGGCGAATTCAAACATTAAATTCATATGTGCCGCTATAGATAACAGGCTAAGGTGCTTAAAGGTTTGTGTGATGGCCAGAGGTGGACATTTTGAGTGGAATGATAGCGTAAATGTTTATTAGAATCTGTTCTACTAATGGTATACCACAACTTTAAAAGATGTTCTCATTTTGCCATGAAATTATTCCATGAGGTTGTGGCAGAACTTATGATAGAACTAGGTAATGCTGAATCTTACTCTGTGATTTGCTGCCATTAGTGTACATTTGAACAGCATACTTAGCTGGTTTGTTCTTTTCTTCAACAATTATGTTATCTGCAGAATGGGTTATTAATTATTTTGTTGTTTAACGACCCTGTCAATTGACAGGATCAGAACAGCATCGCTGGTGTGCCGGAATTTTGTCCCGCAGAAGTTTTTTACATGTCAGTAAATCTACTGATATGTAGCTGTCACTTTTAAGTACACTTAAAAACCATCGGTCTGGGCCAGATTTGAACCTGCGTCATGGGTTCAGTAGGCTTATCTAACCAACTGAGCCACCCAGACAATAGGTCAGGAAGGTCGGCCACAGGAATCCAACCTGCAACCTCCCAAATGCGGGCCACAGACGCCTGAGCCATCCTGCTTGGTCCCTTACTGGAAGGGACCATTTTCATTTTTCATTTCATTCCATTTTCATTTCATTTCGTTCATTGCGGTATCAAGTTCTCTTGCTGCTCTTGTATGTCCTGCTCCCCCCCTCCTCCTATAATATTATGGTAATTTGCTATTTCAGTTGCTTTTGATCAGAATTGTTCCAGCCAGAGCACATGGCACTTCTTGAGAGTAGTTCTATGTGATTTTATTTTTATGTTCATTAGTCTTTGTATCTGTTTTATTTTTTGAGCATCGTAATATGTTTTTAAGGCAACTTTCCAAGTAAGTAAGTCATAGGAGATCGGTGGTAAGATTCCTCATTTGTATATTCTACTCATCACTTCAGAAGCAGTCACCGGTTGATTTTTGCTGATTTTGCAAATACATGTATTGGTTTCTTTGACTTTTCTATCATAAGGTTTATGTGTGATGGAACTTGAATCTGTTGTCTGCAGTTACTCTTAGATATTTTTCACTCTCCGTTTGTTCTATTTTGCCGCTGTCCAAGTATGTAACTGTTGCTGGATTGTTTGTTTCTTTCTAGAAATTAGCATTACTTGACTTTTAGTTTTATTGAACATTATCATGTTTGCTGTAGCCCATTTTGTTATTTTCTGCTTTTTATGTTTGATGATTCTCTAATTCCAGTGCTTTCTCCTTTGATAAGAATTAGAACATTGTTGGCTAAGATGATAAGTGTGGTGCATGGTTTGAACTTTAGTTTCAATAATGAGTTGTAATAAATATTCCACAGGCTAAGTCCACAGCAGGATCGCTGTGGACATCCCTTAGTTACATTTCTTTCTACTGAGATGTTGCTTGTTAGTGTGCATTGTCTGTTACTTAGGTAGCTTTGTGTTACAAAGTGATTGTGAAAGTAATTTCCCAAGCTCCAGTGAGATTACTGTTCACAGATTACTCATAGATTTACGATTTATTTTCAAGAAATGTGACACAGCAACTTTTCTCATAAAAAGTGATGGAAAGAGAAAAGACTTTTCACCACACCTGATACTTATAACTAGGGAAAACCTTAGGAAAGGATTTCTTCCTGGGGAAAACTCCTCAGGTGGATCCATGATTTTAACTTTGAGACTGTGAGGATGCACCGATTGGCATACATATTGGCTCTAGAGAAATCTGATATTGAATGAAATATATTCTTGAACTGTTTAAACGAAACCAAATTACAAGACATTACAAGAACAGAAAGCTTTTTAAGAATAGGATTGTAAATCCCAAAGTAAGGTAAAGGTCATGAAATGGGGTTAAAAAATTTCTAGAAACTACAATATGCAGATGACAGTTTAAAAGCAATTAGAATGAAAGGTAGTCTTTATATATTTTATTCTAATTGCTTTTAAACAGAATGCCCACTATAGAAACTCCAATATGCAGGTGGATATTTAAAAACCATTGACCCTAGTTATTACTTCAAAATAAGACTAGGACACAGTATATAGTAATAAAGTAACCGTGTTTTCCGCAAATAACTGGAACCTTTGGTAAAAAGCTATTTTAAAAGTTCATTTCCCTGCACATGCCATTCTTTAAAATGTGTGAAGCAACAGAAACAGGCCTACATTGAAAGTCAAAATTTAGCACAGAAGTTTATATAAACAAAGGATACATAAAATACAAATATTTAAACACATTTAAAATGAAATCTAGTCAAAGACCACATAAAACATTCTAAGTCAAGAAAGTTACTTCTGAGATATTAGGTTTTTTTGATAATTCTCCCGGTCAGGTCGGTGAGACCCGTAAACCAACGACAGGTGTGGTCCTCCAGACATTCTGGGAGTTGTGAGAGAGTGATGTAATCACCAAAACATAAAAATATGGTGCTCTCTAAAAAGCGGTTACTATTACTGCTATTGCTCTATGAGTGAAAAATATTGTAGAGGAAGAGGATTAATCACTTCATTGTCAGAAATCCAGCATTAGCTAACAACAGATATTAGGTTTTCAAAGTTTATCAGCAAATTTCATTTCTCATATTGAATATGTCTTGCTATAAATTTAAAAAAAAAGCTTAAAGTATGAGTTTCAAACAGAAATATGCATGACGACAAAATATTAATTGCAATATACGAATGCAAGCATTTTCTTCTTCTTATGCACGTATTTTACTTTGAACTATCATTCTGAATCTCAAATGAGATAGTTTGTGTTACATGTGGGGAGGTTTAAAAAGAAGCTTTGAGTTTCAGATGCCAAAATCTCTTGAGAATCTCCATATGTTCATACTTGGTAGCAGTTACTGGTAAAAGTAATGAATACAAACTCTTCAGTTCACTACCTTCTCAAGTAATCTTGTGTCCACGTTGAGTAAAAGGGAGCGACATCCTGGCACCATTATAGTATTCTCAAGACCAGAGCATATGCGTATTTCGAGAGTTGAACTTCATCCCCTTAACAGGTCTGGTTTCAAAATGAGCATTTTGTTTATATCCAATATTTGGGAAATATTCCTCCCAGTCGTGAAACAATGACTGGTCACATTTAACAACTTTGAAAGGCGATGGTTTGAAATGGCTTCCTGCAATATGACTAATTCAATAATCTGGTTATTCCAATGTAACCTTATAGTTTATGTTGCCTATATCTTTATCGGGTTCCATAAATGAAAGGTCCCTTACAGGAAAATTAAGTTACCAAATTGAAACTTTGTTTTACAGAGCAGAGGTAGTGAAGGAAATGAATTACAGTGAAGTTTTTAGTTTGACCTGCACATGAGTTCATAAAAACATCCAGACGTATTACATTTTCACTAAGGACGTTATCACAGTAATGTTGTAGGAGAGAACAGACATCTCTGCTACTCTTTCTTGCAATAGTTTCATCATAAAGGTAGAAAAGAACATCATTTGAAAGTTGGTGAATGTTCAGCATGTGTATGCTTAGTTGACGTCTGTAGTACACATCATTAGTTGTGACATTAGAGCACTGCAACTATTTACTTTCTCTACTACGTTTAGTTAAGTAGAGGAAGCATTGTGTTCCACCCAATAATTGGATATTCAGATTTCACTGGAAATATATGTTTTGAGGCCCCCTGAATCCAAAACAAAGCATTTTTAGAAAAAGGTCCGTGTGTGTGTGTGTGTGTATGTCTGTCAGTCTGTGCACAGCATAACTCAAAAGCAAAAAGTCGGTTAAAAACCAAAGTTGGTATTTAAGTTTAATGTCTTTCAAGGATGCGACACAAAGATTTTAAAGAAAATAGCCCCACCCTAAACTACCCTTTACATGGAACATTTTTCGAAAATGTTGATTTTCTTGAAAATGATTAACGATTTTGATTAAAAGACCCTATGTTTAAGATATTCGTATGACAAATGGAATGTATATTTTGAATTCTCTGGCTATAGCCTATGTCAGGCATCGGCAAACATGTACTCAATGAGGCCTCGCAACTATGAGTGTCAGGGGCAGCGCATACTGTGTCTCCCCCTCCCTCACAGCCTTAACTGGCAGTGCATACACACCGATCACGGGCGGACTGTTCTATCGTATTTACCTGCACTTCTAAACATGTCTGTCAAAGACTAATACTAAGATTTAAAGATAATTTTTTTTATCTACAACGTTGAAGGATATTAGTTTATTTAACTTAAAGTCTTAGTATATTCGTAGAATTAGAGTGCATCTAATTATTCCTGGTCTATTAAAGTTGATATCTAGAATAGCACTTTGATGATTTCTTCTCTCATCATGTAAGGAACATAAGGTTTTTGTTGTGATCTAAAGTTCTAAAAGGCATTCATCAATGGAACATCAAGCGCCATTATGATACATGTCATAAGATCACCATACAATTATAGACAAGCATGTATTCATAAATTTACACCACGATTTAAAGTAGCATAACACTGATGTAGTGTCCTTCATTCATTTTTTTTCAGCTCTAGATCGGACTAACCCAACTGCAGCAGCTCAAAGAGCAATATTCAGATACTACACCTAATATTAATTCAAATATTATAAGTGATAGACAATTTCATGTCAGCTATGCTGTTGCTGTGGAGATTGCTCAGTCACTGAGACGTTTTAGTGACGGAGATTTCATAAAAAATTGAGAGTAAAGTTGCCAACATAATTTGCCCCGAACAATATGATATTTTAGTAATATTGCATTATCACCATGAACCATACAGAGAAGGATACATAAAATAGCAGAAATAACCGAAAAAAGACTACAAACCGAGGTACATGAATTTATAGCCATTTCTCTCGCGTTGGATGAAGGCACTGACATTGTTGACACAGCACAATTGGTATTATATTAGAACTATATTTTACAGCCCTTCAACTTTATGTATATTATGAAGCACCATTACTAACAACCTCTCGATACAAGAATATATGCTTGCAGTCATTCCACTTAGGGAACATACAACAGGGGCAGAATTATTTCAGGCATTTAAGAAATGTGTAGAAGAAAAGAAACTGAATCTAAAAGAATCTTGTATCGCGATTAACAGATGATAATTTGCGTGCTATACTGAGAGTGGCTACTTGTGATATATCACTAGATTTTCATGGTACATTGCAAATAGAAGTGAATTGAAATATATTGCTCAAATATCTAGGCCTACCTAAAGTATCATAGACCAGAATAGCTGGATTGAAGTATGTGTTCTATCCCTTATTGTGCTCTGTAGTGAGTGAGTCCACCACTGACTCTGAACGAAGGTCAATGCCATCCCCTGTTCTACATTACGTCATGTGTATTGCAGGTTGCATGTAGAGATGTCATACTGACACCTCATTTAGTACATGTTTGCCGATGCCTGGCCTATGTAGTTCTGTTTACTCTGGATGACTTTTGAATAACTCGTAAACCATAAGAGATAAACAAAATCTTACTATATAAAAAATGTTGTTATTGTTGTTAGCTAATGCTGGATTTCTGACAATAAAGTCATTAATCCTCTTGCTCTCCAATATTTTTCACTGATGGATGGGGCACTAGAAGTGGCCGGGCATATTTGAAGGTGGTCTTGATCCATTTCCTCTTGCAGATCACATAGAGGACAGAGTGGTGAAGAATATATCCCAATTCTGTTTAAATGTTTTGCCAGATAATCATGTCCTGTAATCAACCTGAAGGTTGCAACTGCTGTTTTTCGAGGATACTCAGGAATTACTGTTTGAATGTTTGGTAGTTCCATCTTTTATTCTTTGATTTTTCATAGTAATATTTTCCAATAATTTTTTTGAATTCAGAGTTGACTAATCTTTTAGCTGCATAAAATGGTAGATTAACTATAGATTTTTGTACACTGCTGGTACCCTTTTTTGCAAGAAAATCAGCTTTCTCATTACTACTCAGTCCACAGTGAGCTGGTATCCATTGGAAGACTAGGTGTTTTTGAAGTGCTGTTAGATAGGTAAGGATTTTGCAACATTCTATAATTGTTTGGTTTTTTGGTGACAACTTGGAAGTAATTGCTATAATTGCTGCCCTGGAATCTGAGAGAATAACTGCTTGCTGAAAATGTGAAATTCTGTACAAAAGATTTTGTAGGGCCATTCGAATTGCTTCAATTTCTCCATCAAAGTTTGTAGTTCCATAGCTTAAAGATTTGTAATAGGAAAAGAGGTGACATGTGACTCCAGCCCCTGCTCCATCTCGGTTTGATATCAGTGATCCATCAGTATAAATATGGAGCCATTCGTGTTCCAATAATTTTAAAACACTAGTTGGAGTATCACTTCTCTTAACTTCTTCTGTCAGGTGTAAATAATATGTCATGTGTAATGTTTGTGTCGGATTGACTATAGAGATGAAGTTATCCTTTGAATTAGGAAGGTATGTTTCTTGATGTCTTGAATTTTGGAAAGAAAGCTCTCCTGAGTCTTTAGTGTATGTGTAAAATTTCTCTTGTTCCATGTATTGAATGGGAGTCTGATGAACTTTTCATTTGTGATAAGAGCTGCTTTTTCTATTTCATATTCAATGGGGTATTGGTTAGTTAGTATTTCGTTAGCTGGCATTGGTGTGGTTTTGATAGCGCCTGTAATTAGTCTTGACTTTGGTTTTGAAAGATTTGAATTTTATTTTTGTATTTGCTGTTACAGGAACTTCACTACAGTAAGTAAATAATGGCTTTATATATACATTGTATGTTGCTCTGGAACATCCCCACTTCATTCCTGTTAGACGTTTTAACAGTGAAAGGCAACTTTCTGCTCTTTGTATTACATTTTCTATTTGTTTGGTCCATGTAAGTTTGGTATCAAATGTAACCCCTAAATACTTTGCTTCCTTTGTTTCTGGTAATTTGTTGACCCTCAAAATTTAGTTTTATTTTTAATGGTTTTTTTCTTAGTGAAAAGATTTGGTAGTTTGATTTTGTTGTATTAACAGTCATTAAATCTTTTTTGGTCCACATTTGTAAATTGGTTAAGGATTGTTGCATGACTTTTTCTAGTTCTGTACTTCTGCTTTTTGGTTTTGAAGTCCACATTACTAAGTCATCATAAAATAGTGCACACTTGCACACCTGATTCTTGTATTTTTGTGGTAGATCGTTAATAAATATATTAAAAAGTGTAGTGCTGAGCACTGCACCTTGTAGTAAGCCACAGTGAACTTGTTTGTATTTAGATATATTTCTTCCATATCTGGTAGCAATAAAGCGTTGTGTTAGGAAATGACATAGCCATGAAAACATTGGACCTTGTATCCCTATTTTTTCTTACTTTCTTTAGTAGTTTTGTTCTGCATATAGAATCATATGCACTTTGGAAATCAATGAAAACTGATAAATTATCTTCTTTTCTATTGAAGGAGTCTTTGATTTCTTGACTGAGAAGTAAGACTTGTTCATTTGTAGAGTGGAACTCTCTGAATACAGCTTGACATGGGGATATTAAATTTTGTGATTCTAGAAACCAGTTTAACCTGTTTGACACCATTCTTTCCATCACTTTTGCTATTATGCTAGTAAGAGCTATTGGTCTATAATTTTTTATTTCTGATACTGTTTTATCTTTCTTCAAGAGTGGGACAATTATTGCTTTTCGCCATTCAGCAGGTACAGTGGTTTTCCAGGATAGATTGTAGACTTTTAGTAAGTAGTAGTTGTTTTGCTGTTTTTCCAAGATTTCTTATGAAGTCTGCATGTATGTGATCTGGTCCAGGAGACCTTTTGTTTTTTAGATTATTTATTGCAATGTTCAGTTCTTGCATATTAAAATTTAAAAAAAAGATATTGCATTGAGTGTTAGGATCACATTACCTTTCTTGTTTCAAATCTTTGTTAAATTCTTTACGTTCCTTTTTATTATTTCTTGTTACTTTATGTGAATTAGCATAATATTTATTGAATGTTTCAGCTATGACTGAATCATTTACTAATATTTTATTGTTGTGAATGATACGAGGGTCCTTCAATAAATAACCGAACTAATTTAGTTGTATTTAAGTAAACCACCCTGGAGCGCCATGGCTGCTAGTGGTGGAAAGGTGAATCCTTTCTCTAGCAGTGCTGTGAGTGCCAGTTATGCAGAGTGAATCAGTTGGGAGTCAGAGCTCGATACGTGAGGTCGTGTTTACTGCACCCGCCATGGAACTGAAATTGCAGCAACACGCATCAATAAAGTTTTGTGTTCTGTTAGACAAAACTCCTACAGAAATCTTTGAAATGGTGCAGCAAGCATACAAGGACCAAGCTTTAGGCAATACACAAGTCTTTGAGTGGTATAAATGTTTCAAAGGGGGTCATGAAGACCTTCAAGATTCTCCACACCCTGGAAGACCCGTAACAGGAAAAACGGATGTCAACATTATCACAATTGACGTAATTGTGCGAGAAGATCGTGGCATAACAATTTCGAAAGTTGCAGACATAATGTATTTGTCTGTTGGATCTGTAGACGACATAATTCGCAATGATCTTGGCTATCGAAAAGTTGCAGCGAAATGGGTACCGCACATGCTGAAGGACGAACAGAAGGCTCACCACTTCATGACATGTCAACAATGGCTCGGAAGGTTACAATGGGAGCCAGACTTTCTGAGTAGTGTCATCACTTGTGACGAGAGTTGGTTCCACCATTACAACCCGTTAACAAAACAGGAGAGTTCGCAGTGGAAACATTCATCGAACCCTAGGCCTAAGAAAGCAAAAGTTCAGAAAAGTGCAGGAAAGGTCATGCATCTCGTATTCTTTGACAAACAGGGCATTCTGTATGACCATGTAACTAATCAACGCACAGTAACTGCTGCTTACTATTGTGACGTACTGAAGGGACCACTGAAGAAAAAAATTGCAGAAATGCAACCAGATCTTGCAAGGAGAGGATGGATCTTGCATCAAGATAATGCCCCTGCTCATCGAGCTCGTGCAACTCAAGATGTCATTACAGAAATGGGCATTGAGATCATGCCTCGTCCACCTTATTCTCCGGATCTCGCACCATGCGATTTTCACCTCTTCCCTAAAGTGAAACAGGAGCTTCGTGGTCGCCATTTTCAAAGTGATAAGGAGTTGAACAATGTTGTCATGGGTATGCTGAACAGACTGTCCAAAAATGGGTTCAATGAGTGTTTCGAACAATGGGTAAATGATTGGAATAATTGTATTTCATCAGAGGGCGAATACTTTGAAAATGTGTAGGTAAATGTTAGTCAAATAAAGCCATTATGTGTTATTTAAAAAATTAGTTTGATTATTTATTGAAGGACCCTCGATAGGTGTGCTGTTGTTTTCTTTCCTGTCCTTGACATGTTTTATGAACTTATGGGCTTTGTTACCATCTGTCCTATAATCCATTTTTTCTAAGAAATTATTAAAGTGATTCTTTTTAGCTCTATTAATTTCTGTTTTTAGTGAGGCACATTTCTTCCGCCATATTTGTGTATCCAATATGTTTTTTGTTTATTCACTGTATTTCAAGCTATATCCCTTTGCTTTTTCAGTTCTTCTAACTGGGGGTTCCAAAAGGGTTTGAAATTTTTAATTCTTCCACGAGGAATACGTTTTTTTGTGGTTTCTAGGATGACTTTACAGAAATTTTTGTTCATATGATCTGGTTAGTCATGCAGCTGTGAGTTTGTTTGTTCTTTAAATTTATGTTCCAATTCAGTTTTATATTTGTTCCAATCTGCTTGTTTGAAGTTCCAATACAGATTTGTGTGACGTTGACTGTTATTTGTATTCTCTAGTTTTATAGCAGCATTTACTGCTCTGTGACCAGAACTTGGGTCTTCTATAACTTGTTTTTTAATTTTTGAAACAATATCTGTTATAGCTAACAAGAGGTCTGAGTAATGTATGAAGGTTGTGGGATCTTCTTTACTATAAATCAGTTCAAAAGTTGTGGTATTCAAAAATTCTTCCACTATCTTCCCTGTAGAATCCACTTTTTCATAACCCCATCTTTTGGAATGGGCATTGAAATTCCCAATTATGATTGTTTTATTTAATTGGTCAATAAGTGAGAGATCTGGTTCATTCCTGGGAGGATTGTAAATACTATAGTCATGTAGATGTGTTTTGTTATCCCAAAAATTTAGCTTTATTAATTCACTTTTATCTGTGTTATCCATTTCTTTAACAATTCTCTCTGTAAAATAGGCACATAAAGTATACTTTTGATGACCATTGTCAGTCATGCATCAACTCAGTATTATCTGTAAATAATCCAGATCACACCATATATGGAAATTAAATTATGTATAATATTTGTTTATCATGGGTATCCATTTCTTTTATAGGCCTTTAAGCCTTGGAAAAGCTGTCCGTAACAAAAACTACCACTCGGATTTGTTAATGGAGGAAAATAAATATTTACAGTGATAAGCAGTGGATGCACATTCACAGAAAGTGTTTTATTTCACCTTAGAGAGTTGTAAACTATCCATTTTACCATAAGAAATGCATTTAGGCGTAATAATTTTCACACGTATGTATGACCAAGTGCTGCACAAGCCCTTACATACATATATACATATATAGATCATTAGCATTATGCACCGAAGCTATGCTAGCGAACTTCACTCCTTCCTGGGCAGAAACGTTATGACTTCTGCACATACATGATTCCGCAACTTCCCCCACTATTGGCCGTTTAGGTGAAGAGTTACCACTGCGCAGCATGGGAAATGCTCGTCTCGTGCCACGAGCTATATATGGTTCCTATTACAATACATGTTACATACCTATATAAAAGTTATCTCTAAACAAAGTTAACTTTGTCAAACACATTTACAAATTTAAAATACGCTTTCACATGTCGTTTGTTAAACACAGAGATAGGTAATGTGCCACTGCTTTGGTTCAGCATTGTACATGTTATCAAAAATATTCTAGAAGTTAACCACAAACTGTTATTTAATCTTGTGGTACGTTAATGATAAACATAGGCCAACAGACTATAAAGGGTGGAAGGAAAGTCATTACATTAATTAACACCAGTACTAGATGTCGGTATTTGGAACACATTTTGTATCTTACGTTTTTGTCTCTAACCATTTCCCACGGAAATATTTTAGTTTTATCGAAAACAAGTTGGCAACACTGCAGGTTTCACTTTCACTAGGTGAGTATATAAACACGCATCACGGAGCCGCCCCTCCGGGGAAATGTCGCCTTGACATAGTGGAGGGGCTCAGTACTCGATGATCCAGACGGTCTACTGAGTCAATTTTGACTACTGGTAGGCAAGAGGTGAGGGGAAGCAAATAACGTTCCACAACGGGTAGGTGAGGGTCGGTAGTCTTGGTCGACGACTCATCTAGGAGAAGAGGACTCCGAAATCAGACCTCTCCAAGGGATCCTACTACGGTAGGTACGGGTTTGGATTAAATTAGATTAGATTGCGTTCTGTAGGTTCAATGATGGCCAGTCAGACCTTGAACATAGAACATGTCAAAAGCATTTACAATTAAATGCATAAAAAACATGCAAAACATGTACAGGTTTCAAGATTTGCTGTTAAAGTACGAGATGAAGATAATACTTCTAGTGCATTGACACTTACATAGTTATTATACATGTACAAAATCATGTTACTTGGCTTTTACAGACTGTGTCATTGGTTCAATGTTTACATTTTTGCTTGTATGAAAAAGCAGTCCAAATTTATAGCTAAGTAATACATTCTAACATGTTACACATGTACATTTAGCTTATTAGTAAAAATATTCTTACTCATGTGTTAAGAGTGGCAAATTTAAGATAAGCGACCTCAAAATATTAACTGTGCACATTAATCATAGCATACCTATTTTAATTCTTACATAGTATGTAATGTACAGAGTAGACAACATTTCAATTATGTTCATATATACAGAATATCTATTTACATCCTTACTTTTACATAAAGCGTGTCCAACATGATTGTTCAAATATACATTTTCAAAATATCAACAAACATATTAACACTGTTACTTAATATTGGAACTTAAATTATAATCAATTAGTTGGCTTTTTATAGCCTGCACGTCATTATTGTATTTTCAGCTACCCTTGTTATACTTAATTCCCTAATTGGTACCTATCGAACAATAAATACAACTGATCTGACATTAGACTGATTATTGATTTAAATATTCCTCTACAGAATAAAATGACTTATCACAGAGATACTCTTTGAGGGAAGCTTTAAAAACTCTGAAATTGCTAACATTTTCCTTTAGATTACTGGGGAGAGCATTAAATATTTTAATTGTTTCACAATAAACACCTTTCTGGAAGCAAGAGAGTTTGGCATTGGGACGATGTATATTTCTTTTTTGCCTAGTGTTAAATGTATGAATTTCCATGTTAGTTGTAAAGCAATTCTGGTTATTAGCATAAAATTTTAAAATAGATAGTATATATACCCAGTTTCCGAAATAGATCTTTACATGACTGCCTTCTATGGGTGTTGCATATTATTCGTATAACCTTCTTTTGTATTAGGAATATGTTCTTACTATACACTGAATTTCCCTAGGACATTATTCCATATTCCATAATGGAGTTAAAATAAGCAAAATAAACTAACTTCAGTGTGTCAATCGTGTGGAAGTTAACCAGAGATCGGATGGCTTAACATGCTGCATTAAGCTTAGATGTAATGTAATTAATATGTGACTTCCAATCCAGGTGCTTGTCTACTTGGAGACCTAGAAATTTTACCTCATTAGGTTGTTCCAGTAAAATATCATTGATTCCTATTTCTATATGGGTATGTGGTGAACGATTAGTTATGAATTTAATGAATTTTGTTTTTTCAAGGTTTACTGACAGTTTGTTTGCTTTAAACCAATTTGACATGCAGTTTAGTACATAATTTAATTTGATAACGCACTCACTTAAATTTTTACTTTTCACGAGGACACTGGTATCATCTGCAAATAGATAGATACTAGCAATGTTATTTATGTATAGTGGGAGGTCATTTATGTAGATTAAAAATAATAGAGGCCCCAATATCGATCCCTGGGGAACGCCATGTTTAATTGATTTCCAATCCGATGTGTTGTTGTTATACTGGTTGGGATTGCTGATTTCGACCCTTTGTTTTCTTCCTTTTAAGTATGATATAAACCAATTTAGATTTTCATTTTTTATCCCATAGAACTGTACTTTTCCTATCAAAATTTCATGATTTACACAATCAAATGCTTTTGCTAGATCACAAAAAATGCCACCCACATGCATACTATCATTTAACGCTGTCAACACTTCATGAGAGAGTTTGTAGATTGCATTATTGGTTGATATTCGTTTTCTAAATCCAAACTGCTCTCGGACAAACAGATTATTATTTTCCATATGATTATACAGTCTGTTAAACATTACTTTCTCAAATACTTTCGAGAATATTGGTAAGAGGGATATTGGTCTGTAATTTGAGACATCATTTTGTTTGCCTTTTTTGAAAAGGGGTTTGACAGTTGAGTATTTCATTTTGTCAGGAAATATTCCAGTCTTTAGTGATTCATTACATAAATAACTGAGAGGAATGCTTATTTCATGTGAACATGCTTTTAGGATTTTGCTTGTTACTTCATCATATCCAGACGAGTTTTTAGACTTAAGGGAATTTATTACATGTTAATTTCAAATGCAGTTGTCATATCCATGTTAAATTTAGGGATTTCATCAGTTAATGAGGTTCTTAAAAAGTTTAGGAACGATTCCTTGTTTCCAAATTTGACGTTTAATTTGTCTGTTACATTCAGAAAGAAATTGTTAAAAGTATCTGCTACCATCTGAGGATCACTAATTACTAGATTATCAGTGTTTAGTATTATTGGGGGGGTTTCTTGGGCGCACCTTCCTGTTTCTCTCTTTATTATATTCCAAATTGTTTTTATTTTATTTCCAGAATTACATATCTGTTTTTTATCATGCAATATTTTAGCGGCTTTTATTGTTTCTTTGAGGATTTTGCAATATCTTTTATAGTAAATTTCTAAATTTTGGTTGTTGTTATATTTTATTTCCTGATATAATTCTTTTTTCCGCCTACATGAAGTTTTAATACCTAATGTAATCCAGGGGTAATTTTGCTTGCGTTTGTGTACTTTAGTATATTTAATTGGGAAGCATACTTCAAAATTAATTTTGAACAGCTGCAAAAATTTATTAAACTTGTTGTTTAGTCCCTCTGTTACATAAATTTCATTCCAAGATTCTTGTTTCAGTGCTTGCTTAAAACTTTTTATGTTACTTTCATCTATTATTCTGGATCTTTTATGCTTGTACTTTGATTTTAACTTTAGATTTATTTCTTTAAAGTGTAATATTTGTGCCTCGTGATCTGATAGGCCATTTGCGAATGGTACAATGGTGTGTGATTTTATTCTATCTATACTTATAAACATATTATCTATTGCTGTGGATGAAGTATTTTGTATTCTTGTGGGAAAGTTTACCGTGTGGGACATGTTATATGTTGCAAATATAGAACTGACTTGATCCCTCCGAGAATTAGGAGTTAAGTAGTCAATGTTTATATCACCACATATAATTAATTCTGTTTTAGGTTTAAAAAGAAGTTTTAGGGAACCTTCTAATTGCTTTTTGAACACCTCATAGTTACCTAATGGTGACCGGTATAAAGCTATAATTATTAAATTTACTTCATTTATATTTAACTGAACTGCGCACATCTCGTACCTGGCGTACCCGGAGCACCGAGCCATACTCTTGATTGGGTTCCTCTAAGGGGTGAGAGGGCACATGCCAAACGCCCAATCAACCTTGGTCCACTTTTGTGTTTGACCTTCCACCTGATACCTCCCTGAGCAGAGTCTGATGGATAACCTACGCGCGGGTTGTAGGTGGATGGGGAGAAGAAAGGGGTGACTGCGTCACCGCGTAATTCCCAGACCTGGTTATTATGTAATCTGTGTTCGTATGATAAAGGTTAGTCCCGGGAAGGGGCCATTGCATGAACTGATGTACTCCTGAAAACGATTGGGGGTCCCTATGTCTATACACTGGGAGGCGAGACTCTAGGGTGAGCAAGATCCAGGCCAGGACTCTTACCTAAGCCGGGGTGGCGCCTAGGATGGGAGCATGCCATCGGAGACATTTGCAATGGTGGAGGATATCATCGCCATGAGTTTTTCGATAAAAAAAAAAAAAAAGAAAAACAAATACAGCAAAGTTAGCGAACAGGAAGTAGCAGAGTTGAGTGGTCCTCACTACTTAGTTATACCAAGAACACAGGAAGGTAAAACATTTATGTCGGTGAATCCATTCGTGATACAGAAGAGTCTGGATAAGATAGCCGGCCCAGTTAAAACCTGCACAAGATCTCGCAACGGCACCCTGCAGGTTGAATCTAATACAGCAGCCCAGGCAGCTACTATTTTAAAAGCCAACACGTTAGGCAGCTGTCCGGTACGTGTACAGATGCATAGGAGTCATTCCACGTCAAATCAAACAAAATATGGCAAAAATGACCTTGATCTCTCAGATTTTCTTGAAATTCTTTTTGGTGTTTTGGAACAAAATATATTTGACCCGTGTTTCTTCGTTTTGTATAAAAAAATTTATTTTGGCAGATATTAATTTTTGAAATGTCCCAAAAATCGCGCGCTCCTCACTCTTCGATCAACCATACCTCCGATTGTAATGAAGCAAATTACTTGATCTTTCGCTCAAATTAAAGATAAATTGCAGTACTTTGTGAGGTATTTATTAGAAAATTTTATTAATTATTATTAATATTATATTTTATACGATTAAAGTTTTAAAGTTAGATAATAACATAAACTCGACTATTTAAAAATCTGGGGAAAAAAACTAAAAATACAATGAAGTTTATTCAATATTCTCAAAAAAAATCAGAATGGAGTCTCTAATAGTTCAGTTGTAATTAACTTTGCAAATCAGCGCAGCGAATTCGTGTGGCAGCGGTAGCGTCTACAGTAACCTCGCGCTTACTGCCTCCTTCCCTTCGGGCAACTGTTCATTGCTTGAGGTTCCATGAACGTTACAACAGTACAGTAAGGAGAACACTGCTAGCTTCTACTATTATATGTACACTATTAGCATCTTCAAAAAGTTTTTAAAATATGCATTTTAAACTAATGTTTCCATACAACACAAAACTTTACCTCCTTCTTCGAAAGAAAATTGTTTCACTAAAGCTTCAGTTTTTGACAAAGGAATGAAGGAGTGTAATTTTAAAGCACAGCTGGATCCATCGTTCTTGGCCCCTGACCTTGACTGGAAGTCCTGTTGGCGAATCCATAGCTTTTGTATGTTTCATCAGCTCATATTGTATAATTCTGCGAATGAAACCATGCACATGGGGAGGGAGGGGGGAGGTAGTGATGTCTGCATGATCTGAGACAGTCTTGCTAATTCAAAGGTGCTTTTTAGTGCAGCGTGCAGTTGAATACATAGACCTTTGCGATAAAGAGCGAATATAGTGAATTTGTGAGACATTGATCATAGCGTAAATCAATTATGCCACCTGTAAGTTCTAAATTAGGGATCAAAACATTACACAGTCAGAGTAGAGAAATTATTTCAAATGTATGGACGTACATGAAGGAAGAAGCTAAAAGCAAAGAACTGTTTACATCAGAAGATTTTTTCAAAAAAAAAAAAATGCAAAAGTTCAAAAGCACGTATCAGATGCCACAGGAGTATCAGAAAGAAGGTACATCGTGGAGACATTTTTCTGGATGGATTGTACTGCCTTAGTAAGAAGAAGTTATCTGACTAGTATAGCTGACGCGGCAATTCGCAGGCCTCCAGAAAAAAAATTGTAGCAAATGCGCTAATGCAAGCTCCATAGTTTTCAACATCTTATTTTATAGATAAAATGTCAGGGAATACGTGTGTATTTTTTTTTTTTTTTTTTTTTTTTTTTTTTTTTTTTTTTTTTTTAGATTTTTAACACATTGATTTAAATTCTATTTTTGGTTTTACAAAATATACCATAAAAAAAACAGTCCAAAATTTATGTGTAATAATGATTGATCGAAAGTAGTTAAAAGTGTTATATTTAACCTTTCCAGTGCGCCCAACCCCAACTCTCAACTCTATATGAACTTAGAGTAACAAGTGATTTTATATAACGATGCGCGCAGAAATTGCTTAGTTTCTAATAGCCATAACTAAGCAAGTAATTTAAAAATACGGAAATAAAGAAATACGGGTCTCCTTATTTGATGTCTATTATTCATAAAAAAAATTTGAACCTCCTACGAAAAAGTCGTGTTTTACGGTTGTTCGATTTGACGTGGATTGACCCATAGAACACTGAACTGCTCTCGGGGTGTTGTGAACACCCGCGCCTTGGACGATATGTCAAATGATGAAATTAAGGACAACCCAATAGATCAAGTGTTTATCGGGTTCAAAGAAAAGATGTAGGCGAATATCTGCCTACCCGTACTCTTTTCCTTACCTTTAATCGGGTAGATCTCCCGCAAAGGATTAAGGCAGGGTATGAGGCCATTAAAGTGAGACCTTACATCCCGAACCCGTTGGGATATTACAAATGCTAGTGCTTTGTTCATACAAGTGACGCGTGCAGTAGTAGAGCTACCTGCGTAAACTGTGGAGGCATCGCCCATCACGATAAATGTATTTCACCTCGCAGCTGTGTTAACTGCAGGGGAGAACATCCAGCAAACTCCCGAGAATGCCCCCGTTATATGGAGGAAAGAGCCATCCGGGTTAGAGAGAAGTTGTCCTTCTCAGAAGCCCGGAAACTCTTACGTTTGCGCCAGCCTGCTATCCCGAACTCCGGTGCCTATAGCTGGGTTGCAGCTAAACCGGTACCGCGTCGGGAAATCGCAGCTCAAACTAGCGATATAAACGAGGCAACAGTTTCAGACAAAATTCTCGTAGCTAAAACACATCCAAAGCGTTTGACATCACCTAAGTCCGCTATAGCATCTACCAGCACCGCAGTTCAATCCAGCAGATCAGGAAGGTCACCAACAAAGAAGTCGACCTCGACAAGTAGACCGATAGTATACGATACTTCACCGATAAAGTTTAAGACCCAATATAAAAGATCCGATTTCCTCAAGAAGAGTAAGATTTCTCCCAAGGCATCAAAGAGAAAGAAAAACCCAAAGACATCTAGGAGATCCTCTGGAGTGGCTTCAGACCGGCGACTGTCATCTTCGCCGGTCTCCGTGTCCAATCGGTTCAAAGCTCTCGAACCAAAATTCACTATGGGAACACGGAAGTCCTCGGCAGAGGACATGGACATAGAGGAGAGCCCCAGTAGAAACTAGGCGCGAAGAAGCCTCGCATAAAAATGTCAGCCCAAGACAGAAGAAAAGGGCAAAATTAATTCGACAACCGCCTACTCCTAAGTAATGGAGAGTTACCTTGGAATACCTGTCCCATACATGGCTAACCTACAATGGAACATACATGGTATTAGAACACAACGACCAGAACTTGAGCTTTTGCTCGATAAGAAGGAAACGTTGGTCGCATGTTTGCAAGAGACTAAGCTGCGTCCACAAGACTCTTTCCATCTAAGACAATACACCCCAGTACGGTGTGATGTTACACCAGAAGAGGGTGTTCCGGCACATGGCGGCGCTATGGTACTTGTCAGAGATGATGTATATATGGAATCTGTACCCTTACGCTCTGATATACAATCAGTTGCCGTAACCATTCTTCTGCCAAATATCCATTTCACCATTTGCAACTTATACTTGCCTCCGTCCCATGACTTCTCGCACATTGATTTAGAAGATCTAGTTTCCCAGTTACCAACCCGTTTCTGTTGGTGGGAGACTTCATATGCACCATCCGCTTTGGGGTTCAAGTCGCGCTTGTGCAAGAGGTACGCTCATTGCGGATTTCTTGGACAGTTACAACCTAGCTCTCCTCAACACTGTAGAGCCTACATTTCTTTCTGACTCTTTCAAAAGCCTTTCACACCTTGATCTTGCAGTTTGTCCACCTCGGTTGGCAATCTCCTTACAATGGAATGACATCTCTGATTTACACTCTAGTGACCACTTTCTATGTCTTATTAGTTTCTTAACGCAAGATACATGTTTCAAACGTATGCCTAGATGGCGTTTGAACCATGCCAACTGGAACCTTTACACCCAGTTGGCTATGTTTTCGTACAACGAGCACAACTCAGTGAATGATTTGGCACAGCATCTCACGGAGACAATTCTCTCTGCTGCTGAACAATATATTCCGCGGTCGACTTCACACCCCCATCGATTTCCTGTCCCCGTGGACGAAGGAATGTCGGAATGCCATTCGTGCTCGAAGGCGCGCTCTTAGGGTTTTCCAACGTCACCCTACATTGGATAACCTAATCCAATACAAGAAAATGCGCGCCATGTCCGGACAAGTCATTAAGGATAGCAAAAAGACATCATGGAGCAAATTTTTACCTTCATTTAACCGACATACACCTTCCTCGGTTGTGTAGGATAGGTTAAGGCGTGTTGCAGGTCGATCGACCCATATACCAATTGTGGGACTGAAAACAGCCACAGGAGCTGTTGATTCATTTGAAGTGGCCAACACGTTTGACAGTGCTTTCGCTCAAGTGTCTAGCTCGGAAAACTACTCCCCTGAGTTCCTTCCAATTAAAACTCAGGTGGAATCACAAGCTTTCGCGTTTCATTCTAGAAACGTAGAAGATTACAATCGTGTTTTCACCATGGCGGAGTTAGAGTATTCTCTTCAATCTTCGCGATTATCAGTACCAGGACCAGACAGTATTCATGTACAAATGTTACAACAGTTCTCTCCTGAAGGTAAGGCATTCCTGCTCGAGGTCTATAATCGTGTTTGGGTTGACAGTATACTTCCATAGAATTGATGGCAGGCCACCGTTATTCCCATCTTAAAGGCTGGAAAGGACCGTCATCTTCCCTCGAGCTATCGTCCAATTTCCCTCACCAATTGCGTTTTCAAGGTGATGGAACGCATGATCAATGGACGATTGGTATGGTGGTTAGAAAGTCGAAACCTACTGACTAACATTTAGTGTGGTATTCGACGACGCCGTTCAACTGTAGACCATCTGGTGTCAATATCAACAAATATAATGGACGGATTTATGAAGAACTGTCAAACAGTTTGCATATTTTTCGATCTTGAGAAGGCTTATGATACGTGCTGGCGAGCAGGGATTCTACGTTTCCTGTATACCTGGAACCTACGTGGACGCCTACCACTGTTCATTCAGAAGTTTATGAAATACCGCTTTTTCCGAGTAAGGATCGGTTCGGTTTTCTCTAATTCGTTTGTTCAGGAGGCGGGAGTACCTCGGGGTTCGGTACTGTCACGCTCTCTGCTATAGCAATTAACTCAATCTGGAAATGTGTTCCACCTGGAGTTTCGTGATCCCTATTCGCAGACGACTTCACTGTCTATTGCACTTCTCAGCGCACGGCGTTCTTACAACGGCGACTGCAGCAATGTTTGGACAACCTTAGAGAATGCAGCTCAAAAAACGGTTTCCGTTTCTCAGCGGAGAAATCAATTTGCATTAATTTCTGGCGCCATAGGAGACGATTACCACCTTCGCTCCGTTTCGGTCCAGAGTTACTTCCTTTCGCAGATGAGACGCGCTTCCTGGGGTTGATCTTGGACAGGAAGCTTAGTTGGTCGTCGCATATTGCACAGCTGTGACCGTTCCCTAAATATCAAGCGAGTACTAAATGGCAAACCGGGGGGAGCGGATTGGACAATTTTGTTGCGAATGAATCGCGCACTGATCCGATCCAAACTAGACTATGGGTGTATTGTTTATTCGTCAGTACGACCATCTGTGCTGAGAAGATTAGACGCGGTCCACAATAGGGGCATTCGCATGGCAATAGGAGCTTTTCCAACGAGCCCAGTGGTGAGGCTTTACGCCGAGTCCGCAGAACCTCCTCTGCAATATCGTCGTGAGATTCTCTTGGCAAATTATGGTTGTGCGCTTAGATGTATGCCTATGCACCCAACGTTCGCTTCTTTTTCCACCACCACGCTAAGAGAACGGTATAGGAATACCACCCTTAATCTTAAGTCTTCGGGGGTTTCGTTTCCAGTAACTTCTAACGAACCTTACAATAGAACTGCCTAGGATGTTCGCCAAGGACGAGAAGCTTTACCCCGTTTGGCTATCTGGCGCGTCCCATGTAGATCTTGGGATGACCGTACACCGGAAGTCTACCATGCCTATTTCAAGTATCCGCACTTATTTTTAAGAATTTTTGTCAGGCTACAACTGACCGTCTATATGTTTATATCGGTGGGTGAAAGACCACCTACAGTGTTGGATGTGCTTATATTTATGGAACCGAATCAGATACATTTGCTTTTCCAAATACCACTTCCATTTTTACTGCAGAGCTGTATGCAATTTACCGAGCCGTTTTGTATGTGCGCCGTCGTAAATTGGGTGACTGCTTGATTTTGAACGATTCTCTTAGTGCACTTCAAAGCCTTCGTGAGCTGTACAACCCCAACCCTATTGTACTACGTATGCATGGATTCCTAGCCACGTAGGTTTGCCGGGGAATGAAATGGCGAATTTAGCAGCAAAGACGGCAACTACGAACCCAGTATTACCATGTCACGTGCTACTTCGGAAGACTTTAGGCTTGAAGTGCAGAGAACGGTGCTGTCGTGGTGGCACGAAAAGTGGTCAACTCTCCGCGGTAATAAGCTTAGAGAAGCAAAAGAACTTCCGATAACCTGGGTAACTTCCTGTCGCATACCTCGCCGCGAGGTTAGCTTGGCTCGGTTGCGAATAAGACACTGCAATTCTTCGCATGGCTACATCCGTCCATCCGTCCGACCCTCCGGCCAACCAGCCCTCCAGCCGTCCGTCCATCCGTCCCTCCCTCCGTCCATCCATCTAGCCAGCTTCTCTACCTACCTATCTGCCTACCTACCCACCCACCTGTCCATCTATCTAGACACCTAACCACCTATCCAGCTGTCCTTCCCTCCATCCCTACCTCCTCCCGCCCTCACACCCGCAATCCCTCCTTCCCTCCCTCCCTCCCTCCCTCCCTCCCTCCTTCTTTATTTATTGATTTTTATTCATTTCATTCAAACTTTTGAGGTTAGACTTACGATTTCCAAAAAAGTGGAATTGAGCACTCTCGCAAAATATTTCTTTGTCTTTCCTGAAATATTCTTTAAACTTCCGTTCAAATTAGACAAAGAAAATCGTGGAAATGAGATCGTTAGCCGGACTTCTTTGTCCATAACCTTTTTTGTATTCCAACCTTTAAGAATATTAGCACCATTTTTGCAGGAATTGTAGAAAATAGGTAGTGCTACCGAAGCAACAGCTGATCTTCTGTCATTTTGACTATGTCAGAGCACCCCTGGCATATTTCCCCCTTTCTTCTAAGGTCCGCGAACGGGACAAAGAAAGTGCCGTCTACGGCACAACGCTTCGTTTTTTTTTTTTTTTTTTTTTTTTTGTATTGTTTAACGTCCGCTTTTACTACTACAGCACCGCAGGTGGCGAATCTGATGATACATGGAATGAAGATGGAGCACCGGTGGAATGAGGTGGCGGGGGAAACCGGAGAACCCGGAGGACCACCCCTCTCCCACCCCCCAGCGCCGCTTCCTCCACCACGAATCCCACATGCGGTTGCCTGGGATCGAACCCGGGCCGCTTTGGTGAGAAGTGAATGGTCTAACCACTCGGCTACGGCGCGGCCGCTACGCTTGGGGTAGCTGCCCCTTTCAGCCTACTCTAAAAGATTGCCGGACCGGAATTTTCCAGCCCGGGGAGATGTAAGGACCCTCCGTGGATTCGTGCACCAGCTGGGAAGTTGCAACAAGTTTAACAAAATGTCGACATTAAAGCACATCTATGATCGAGGACAGTGTTTTGCGGATCCAACAACAATTAGGGTATTTATAGATCGGGTTTTTGTCATCGATCACTCTTCTTCTAGCTACGATAGACGCCATTACGCTGCTCCTCAGACCACTTGGGCTCCAATCCAGCGTCATCGCTGTATTATTTGTAAGTACATTAGGACATACTGGAACTCACAATGGATCAGTGGGAATGGTGGATAATTAAACGCTTGCCTCGGATGCCCAGCAATTAGGACATACTGGAACTCACAATGGATCAGTGGGAATGGTGGATAATTAAACGCTTGCCTCGGATGCCCGGCAATTGGGCCCCTTATCCTAAGCGCTTAATAAGATGTCATATCCACCTACAGTTTCTATAGTCTGGTGTAGATATTTATTCCGTCCTTGTTTCACCATCCCGGCACCAAATGCCTTTGCCTCTGAGACTGAGACTACCCCCCCCCCCCTTGTTGATAGCAACAGATGGCTGCCAGTTGTTTTCTTTCTTTTTCTCTCTAAAACGTGTAACATTGCTACTAGGTATAACATTTGAAGACAGATATACCGCACTGCCGATCGGTACACAAATGTCTGTTTACCGCGCATTTATAAACAGTTCATGAAAAAAAGCCTAAAAGGAAAATAATATTATATCATGATAATGAATCGTCACATGCAGCAAAACTGAGGCCCCAAAGGTCAGCACCTTGCATCCTCCGCTATACAGCCCTGACCTAGTATTTTGTGATCTTTTTTGTTTCCAAACGTTAAAGATAAAATGCGTGGAATCCTTTTTCTTCGTTACATGAAGCAGTGAAACATTACAAAAACCCGGTTTCTGGAGTACCTCAGGAAGAGCGGCATCATTGCTGGTTTCTTGGAATGTAAAAATGTATTGATACTAAAGGGAATATTTTGAAAAACAGTCAAATCGTTTAAATCTGTTAAAGCTAATTGTTGTTGGTTTTTCTAAAAATGTTCAGTGTTACCCTCATATCTCTAGCACGTACATAGTAGGCAAAGAAAATATTCCATTCCATCCAAAAAAGAAAATAGAAAAAGATCCGTGTAAGTGTGTCCGTGCGTTTGTGAACAGCATACCAAACGAAAAGTCAGTTGAATACCAAACTGGATATTTAAATTCAGCAGATATGACATGAAGATTTTCAAGAAAATCCCCCAACCCAAACCACCCTTCATATAGATAAGCTTTGAACATTTTGATTTTCTGAAACATAGCTCCAGGAATTTTGATTAAAATACCGTATGTTTAAGATATTTTCATGGCAAATGAAATGTATATTGTGACTTTGGTGGGTGTAAAGTAAAGAAGACAGATGTAGTCGAGATAAAGAGACACTTTTATTTCCGTAAACAGTAACTTTGTACACTCGTTGCAACAGCAAGAAAGTCTTTACCGATTCACCAACAGCACGGCTCCGAATTCGTAACACAAAAACTGTCCCTGCTCACACTTTACCGCTATTTATATCTCCCAGGCACTATTCTGGAAACTTCAGGAAAGTTCAGTTATTATTGCGGTGAAATACAAAGCAGAAAATTCCAGAAGTCTCTATCCCTTTCTCTCTTTCGGCAAGCGCCCCAACAATGCGGCCATTCTCTGTCTCTTCCCTTCGGCTCCTTTGTGGTAGTGCCGACAGTAATGCGATCGGCGACACTGCTCCTTCCTCAAGGCTGGTCGTCCCGAACAGCACCATCGTAACGGGCCAGACGATCCAGGTGTACCACTAACATCTTTCCTCGGGGCACCTTCTGGATGCGGTAGACTACGTCGTTAATCCTCTTTACCACTCGGTACGGTCCTTGCCACGGTTGTTGAAGTTTTGGGCAGCGTCCCTTGGTCCGGGTAGGGCGGTACAACCAGACCATGTCACCTTGCTGGAATCCTCGGCTGTTGGCTTGCCTGTCGTACCGGGTCTTCATGCGGTCGCTCGCCATCTGGATGTTCTGACGAGCCATCTCGTGCATGTCGTGGAGATGGTCTACTAGATCCTCCACATACTCGGTTGCCGGCTGTTTCGCTTCCGGGGGGCTCCCAAAAGCCAGGTCACAAGGGAGGCGTAGCTCTCGGCCGAACATTAGGCTTGCTGGTGTCATCCCGGTGGTGTCGTGTGTCGACGAACGGTAGGCCAGCAAGAACAGTGGTACCTTGAGGTCCCAGTCTCGCTGATGGCTGGCCACGACCTTCCTCAGGTGCTCCTCTAGGGTCTTGATGTATCTCTCGATCATGCCGTCCGACTGTGGATGTAGGGGTGTTGTGCGGGTCTTGTTCACCCCAAGTCTTTCCAATGCCTCCTTCATTAGGTGCGACTCAAAATTGGTGCCCTGGTCGCTGTGGAGCTCTAACGGGACCCCAAAACGGCAGAACAGCTGTTCCACGAGGCAGTCTGTAATCGTCTTCGCCTCTTGGTTCGGGATGGCATACACCTCCGGCCACTTGGTGAAGTAGTCCACAGCTACCATCAGGTACTTGTTGCCTCGATCGAACACTGGGAATGGTCCAGCTATGTCGACGGCGATGCGTTCGAAGTGCGCTCCGACGTTGTACTGCTACATGCGACCCCGGCTCCTAGTCTGGGGGCCGCGACTCGCCGCGCACACGTCACATTGACGGCACCAGTTCTCAGCGTCTGCTCGGAGCCTCAGCCAGTAGTAGCGCTGTCGGAGTTTGTCGATCGTCCGGTTTGCTCCTGGGTGTCCACCCGAGGTACCGGCGTGCACTTCCTCCAAGACTTCCGGGACCTTACTTCGGGGAAGTACCAACTGCTCTTTCTGGGTCTTCTCATCAGGTGATTCCCATACCCGGAACAGCACGCCCTCTTTGGTCTTCAACGAGTCCCATTGGGCCCAGTACGACTTGTATGTAGCGCTTCTGGGTGCGATGTCCTCCCAGGTTGGTCTCGTCCCTGCCTGCACTTTTCTCAAGAGTGGCCCCAAGTCGGCGTCCGCCAGCTGCTCCCTCCTCAGGCCCGCGCTATCCCATCCATCCGCAGGCACTGCCGTGACCACTCTGACAGCTGCGGTACGCTCCTTCTCTTCCACTCTTGCGCATTGGCCGCACTCTTCTGGGCAGGGTCTTCGGGACATGGCGTCTGCGTTGCCGTGGCTCTTCCCTCTGCGAAGTTCGGAGGTGAAGTCGTACTCCTGCAGCCTCTGGACCCAACGGGCTGTCTGGCCCTCCAGGTTTCTAAAGCTAAGTAGCCAGGTTAGGGCGGAGTGGTTTGTCCTCAGGTGGAATGGCTGACCGTACAGGTACTTGTGGAAGTGCTCCAAGGTCTTCACTACCGCCAGTAGCTCTCGTCGGGTGACACAGTAGTTCTTCTCTGCCTTGGACAACGTCTTGCTGTAGTAGGCTATCAGCCGCTCGTGGCCGTTCTGGACTTGGGATAGGACGCCTCCAATGCAATGGTCGCTGGCGTCGGTGTCCACAATGAAGGCGTCGCCTGGTTGTGGGAACCCCAAAATAGGAGCACTGCAGAGCGTCCTCTTCAGCTGCCGGAAAGCGCTTTCGGCGTCCTCCGTCCACACATAAGGTCAATGTTCTTCCGTCAGGCGAGTGAGGGGTTTGGCGATGCTGGAGAAACCCTTTATGAAGCGGCGGTAATAACTGTACAATCCAAGGAAACTGCGCAGTTCTCGCTTATCCTTTGGGCGAGGCCAATCTCTCACGGCCTGTGTCTTCTCCGGATCCGTGGCCACTCCGGTTGGTGAGACTATGTGGCCCAAGTAGTTGACTTCCCTGCGGAAGATCTGGCACTTCTTGGCGTTCAGCTTCAAGCCGGTCGCCTGCAGTCTCTGTAGCACCTTGCTCAGTTTGTCAAGATGGTCTTTGAATGTCTTGCCGACGATGATGATGTCGTCCAGGTATAACAGGCAGGCGTCATAAGTCAATCCTCTCATTACTGACTCCATGAGGCGTTGGAAGGTAGCTGGTGCGTTGCAGAGACCAAAGGGCATAACGGTGAACTGCCAAAGTCCTTGGCCTGTCGAGAATGCGGTCTTCTCCTTGTCTCTCGGGTCTAGAGCCACCTGCCAGTAACCCGATTTCAGGTCCAGGGTTGAGAACCACTGCGCACCAGCAAGCGTGTCCAGGGTGTCGTCAATCCGGCGTAAGGGGAAGCAGTCCTTCCTGGTGACAGCGTTCAGCTTCCTGTAATCTACGCAGAAGCGTAGCTCGCCATTCTTCTTCTTTACCAGAACTACAGGGGAACACCAAAGACTGTCAGACTCTTCGATCACTCCCTTGGTTCTCATGTCCTCCAGCATGTCTCGTACCGCCGCTTGTTTAGCCAACGGAACGCGTCTAGGTGGTTGCCGAATAGACCGGGCATCTCCGGTGTCGATGTGGTGAAGCACTCGGTCCGTGCGGCCGTAATCGCTGCTGCCTTGGCTGAAGACGCGCTGATATCGTCTCAGCAGTTGTTGAACCTTCTCTCTCTGTTCAGCGGCCAGGTGGTCGGCCGCCCTCTCCAGTAAGCCTTCCAGCCGGGGCCCCAGGTGTTGCGTCGGCACCGGCTCCTGGGTCTTGTCTATTGGTGTTACGCTGACCACGGGCTCGCACGCCCCCAACTCCGTCCCGGCCTGGACGTCGTGATCGGTGTCTGTTGGGTTGAGCAGTCTCACCGGCACCTCCTCTCGGCACGGCAACAATGTCCCGGCTACACAGAGCCCGTGCACATGCGTCTTCCGGTCCAGCAGCATGTTCTTCTTGCGCTGGCCTTCCAGTCGCGCCGTCACTACCATCTCGCTTCTCGCGGGGACAACTACGTCTTCCCTGAGAATGACCCTGCAGATTCCAAGGCGTTCTTCGGGGTGCCGGAGCATTACTTCCTCTCCCTTAAGCCGCAGAACCTACTTGCCGATGTCGACCGTCGCCTCGTGGCTCCTGAGGGCATCCAGTCCCAGTATCACCTCCTCAGCCACCTCCGCGACGAACACCCACAAACGCAAGACACTTCGCCCCAGGGTCAACTGCAGCAGGCCCTCCCTCTCCACAGGCAAGGTGTCACCCGATGCCGTTACTAGTTGGTACGGTCGGCTCGGTTTTCTCGACGGCAAGCCCTTGGCTACGTCAGGTCTGATGACAGTCACGGCTGCTCCATTGTCAACAAGCACGCGGCACGGCTTCCCTCTCACCCAACCGTCCGCGATGAGGCTGTCATCCATCCGTCGGCTGACGGTGCGCAGTGTCACTCGAGGGGATGATGATGATGATGATGATGATGATGATGATGATGATGATGATGATGGCGCCGACGTGCCGCTCGCCACGCCGGCCATTACTCGTTTTCCGGCTGCTCTTCTTGGTGCCGGCAGTCTCTCATCAGGTGTCCCGGCTGGCCACACCCCCAACACACGCCACCTGGTCTTCGTCGGCGTCCCTGGACTGGTCTGCGGTCTTCATCGTAGCGGACACTCCTTGTCTTCGAGGTCGGGGTAGCCGTCACTTTGGCCGCTTCCATCCTTAATGCGGCCGTTAGTGCCTCGTGGATGGTCTTGTAGTCGCCGAGCATCAGGCGTTGACGTATCTCGGCATCGCGTACCCCGTCGACGAAGGTATAGGCGGCTTCTCGGGATACGAATTCGGAGGGGAGGTCGACCAAGGCTTTGCTGGCCAGCTGTTTGATTGCCAGGGTGAACTCCTGCAGCGTCTCCACTGGCAGTTGCATCCTAGATTTCCGTTGGCTGCGGTAGGCTGCGGCTAAGCGGTGGTTTCCGAACCGGTTCTCCAGGGCCTCCCAGATGTCCTTGGGCGTCGCCGCTGTCTGGACTGCGTTCAGCACCTCTGCGGCTCGTCCCTGGAGGCTGGCTATCAGCTGCGCGCCCTCTTCTTCTGGCGACCATTTGTTGTGCTTGGCCACTGTGTCGAAATGACGGCGGAAGACCTCAAACGTTGACGTGCCATCGTACTTCGGTGGTTTGACGCGCGTCGATGTTGTGTCGCGTGCTGGAGCCTCGGCCTTGTAGTTCTTGAGCTTTTCACTAAGCATCCCTTCCACCATTGCATTTAGCTCCTTGGCGCTACCGTCGACCCTGTCTTCGAGAACGCTAAGCCGTTCCCCGACATTCTCCAGGGCGTCAACGCGTTGGCCAAGGTCCTCCATCTTTCCACCGAGCTCTTCCACCTTTCCACCGAGCTCTTTCACATCCTTCCTTACGCCAGCCAGTTGCTCGTCAATTTTCGCCGATAGCTCCGTCTTCATCTCTTTCAGTTGTCGTTTGCCGTCTTCATCTCTGCTTTCAGCTCTTGTAAAAAGCTCACCAATGTAGCTTCCATCGTCGTGTCCCGCTTCTGACACCAGTGTGACTTTGGTGGGTGTAAAGTAAAGAAAAGTAAAGAAGACAGATGTAGTCGAGATAAAGAAACACTTTTATTTCCGTAAACAGTAACTTTGTACACTCGTTGCAACAGCAAGAAAGTCTTTACCGATTCACCAACAGCACGGCCCGAATTCGTAACACAAAAACTGTCCCTGCTCACACTTTACCGCTATTTATATCTCCCAGGCACTATTCTGGAAATTTCAGGACAGTTCAGTTATTATTGCGGTGAAATACAAAGCAGAAAATTCCAGAAGTCCCTATCCCTTTCTCTCTTTCGGCAAGCGCCCCAACAATGCGGCCATTCTCTGTCTCTTCCCTTCGGCTCCTTTGCGGTAGTGCCGACAATAATGCGATCGGCGACAATATCTTGAATTTTCTGGAAATAGCCTCTGAAGTCCTCATTCTTTTGGATGACTTTTGCATAACTAATAAGCCGACAAGGTCCTACTACACAAAAATGGATTAAAGGAGATAGTTTAGGTCAAACAATTTTTTTCTTCCTTCTAGAGATAATCAAAGATATTCCTTGTTGTTGATTTGAATTTTCAAGCTTATATTTTTCTCAAATAGCAAGCCATTGTTCATTTTTTTTAAAAATCCTGATCATGCAATGAGAGCGGAATTTCAAAGCCGTGACACAGTGACCGGCTATTGAAAGATTAGAACAGGGCGTCTCATTTCAATGCACGGTGTGAGGTGCAAAACGCGACTACGAAAAGTTGGTCTCGGTGCAAACCTCCAAATCTGTTCTTTTCTTAGGTAGGTATGTCTCTTTCGCTTTGCCGTCTCCCTCTTCCACACTTTCAGCGCTCTTTCTTCCTCACTCCGTAATGTTTATGTGCGGTGCACAGTTTTAAACTGATTTGTATGGCCAAATCTGGTCTTTTGTTTTAATGATCTGGACAGCACCTCATTTCTGGGTACAGAATGCTTTTCTGCAAGATTTAGCAACTTCTTTAATTCTTCCCCTTCGGCATCCCCTCTGAGTTCACCATATGTTTTTGTGTGCACTCTGTTATAGTGTCTTTCAACAGACGATTTTCTTACACACGTAATTATTGTACCACAGATGGAGGCAGTTGGCTCTCGTCACGACTTTAAAAAAATAAGAGGGTTCCCATCTGATTTACATTAACTTTCTGCATATTTGCTTTCTTTGGAGCAAGTTGCTCCATAATTAGGTACTTGCATTGCACATATCTATTTCACTGATAAGCAAGCCGTCTATCAACACAGGTTTCCTCAATTCTTTGGTCCTTGGCTCTGCAGCACGCGAATTGAGCCTAGCTTAATCGAGGCGCCACGATGCAAGGTGCAAGGAACCTCTGCTCTTTGGATTGTACTCGTTGCGATTTTAAGCTTTGAGAGGCCCTGGGTTAGACTATCGCTTAAACCAGATCATTTCTACAATCGTTTATCTCGATTAAGATGAATTAGAAGAACGTGTTTCTATGAGTAGTTTTATAAGAGTGAGCAGAGAAAGGCATGTGAGTAGACACATCAGATTTTTCCGGTTATACTTCTCTCGGCGTAGATATAAATACGATATGTAGCATTTGTTTATTCTTTTTCATTTGACTTAAAAGTATCATTAAACAGTAACTTCTGCTGAGTAGTTGCAACGTTTTATTCCCTTCATTCATTATGTCATTAATTACACAATGCAACAAATTGCAAAACTTTTGTTTTAGGAAAAGTTGGCGTTCTTTATGCATTTTAACTTCCTGTATTCGAAAATGATACTCAAAACATCCTATCACCCACAGTTTTTGCACAAATTGCGTATTCACTATGAGAATTACAATTGGATGATTTGTGGTGATTTGAAAGAGATAGGTACGATTCTAGGACAGGCATGGGAAAGAGGGGTGACACCAATGCAATCGAATATTTACCCTCTCCACTTACTGGTACACTTTGAAGGACTGGCCGGTTCTCTGAGGTAGATAGACAATAGTGCGAGGGGAGGCCTGATAGCTAACCGCTGTGAGGCAGTGGAAGGGGTTAAAACTACGGTGCAGGGGAAGTGACACAGTGTGTCTGTTCTCCTCATCTATGTTCTAGGACAACAATGAGGATATACTAACCCCTGTTTCTGTCATGCTCGTAACAAACATTGGGAGAAAAAAACAGTGGTCCGAAGGTTGGAATTCGTTCCAGAGGACAAAAATGTGAAGTGTGACCTCTAGTGGAAAGAGAAAATACTCTTACTACCTCTGCATATTAAACTGGACATAATGGGGCAATTTGTCAAAGTATTAACCAAGTGTGGCAACGTCGGTCTGGGTGGTTCAGTTGGTTAGACGCTGGCCTACTGATCCCAAGATCGCGGGCTCAAATCCGGTCCAGACCGAAGGTTTTTGTGTGCTTGAAACCGATAGCTCCATGCCAGTAGATTTACTGGCATGTAAAAGAACTCCTGCGCCACAAAATTCCGGCACACCGGCGACGCTGATGTGATCCTGGCAATTGACAGTGTCGTTAAACAACTAAATAATGAATTAAGTGCGGCAACTGCTTCGAGTTTCCATGTTAGAAGTTCATCAACCTGCCAAATGCTAAGTTGAAAGAAGGCATTCCTGGTCCCGATATGTTAGTATAAGACTTCCTTCACTCAATGAATGCAGTGGAGCGAGAAACCTGGGCTGCTCAAAACTTCACTCAAAACTGTGTGGCTCAAAACTTCATGTAAAACAATCATAGCCCAGAGTATATCAACATAGTTGAAAACACGCTGACGTAATTTAAAATGCTGGGATGCTCAATGAGTTTGAGTTACATTTTTTACTTTCTCTACTCCGTATAGGAAACAGTGTATTCTACCCAAAAATTCGATTTCTAGATTTCACCGGAAATATGTTTTGAAGTCCCCTGAATAAAAAAAAGACATTTTAAGAAAAAGGTCTGTGTGTGTCTGTGTCTGCGAACTGTATAACTAAAAAACAAAAAGTGGGTTAGAAACCAAATTTGGTATTTAAGTTTAATATCTTTCAAGGACACAAAATTCCTCCACCCTAAGCTACCCTTCACATGGAAAACGTTTCGAAAATTTTGATTTTCTCGAAGATGACTCAAAGGATTTTGATGAAAGTGCCATATGTTGATTATATTTTTATGGCAAATGAAATGCATATTTTGAATTTTCTAGTTGAAGCCTCTGTAGTCCTGTTTACTCTGGATGACTTTTGCATAACTGTTAAACCGTTAGAAGTAGACTAAATCTTACTATACAAAAATATAGACCTTGATAAAGCACACAATTTATGTTCAAATAAATTTTTTGTAGAATGAACCATTTCGGAGATATTCCTTGTTATTTGTGTGAGTTTTGGGAAACATACTTTCTACAAATGGAAGATGTTTATTCCTTTTTTGTATCTTAGCCGTGCAAAGAGAACGGAATTTCAAAGCTTTAAAAGATTTGACTATCATTCAAAGCCTACTATATTCCCATATTCTCCCTGCACCTACAAGAATATTAGTAATAAAATAATTTTGTAAGAATCGTTAGTATAAGAGTAGAGAAAGTCAAGTGAGTACAACACATCACATTTTTTAAATTTGCACCTTGACTTTTTCCTCCAAACCTGGGTGCTGCAGGTGAGAAACAGGATGAAAGATTCCAACAGGATATCAAAGAACATGTAACGACGGTACCAGCAACTTGGGATGTTCGGATGATGGGTGACAACTGCTGGATGCTTCACTGTGAGCACACGGAGATTTCCCATAAGAGAAAAAGCAGGGCCCACGCCATGACAACTAAGAAAGCTCGGAATAAATGATGATAATGCATGTTTGGTATCACATTCTCTGTATGCATCTGTGCACTGTGTGTATGTTTCAATCTGTTGTTTTAAATTTGCATTATATTTCTGCATGTTTCGTGTGCCATATGATATGTACTATTTGCATATGTGATATAATTATTGCAAAATATGGAATTTGTTCAAAATATGTGGGAGATATGATGTTTTGAGTATCACTTTTTTAATACTGGAGATTGAAATACATAAAGAACATCTGTATTTTCGAAAAAACACTTTTTCACTGTTGCATTGTGTTATATTTTCCTTTCACTCCAGGACGTTGAGTGAAAAGAGATGAGTGCTGAAGCAATTGGATATTACTCTATTGTGCGGCGGACCAATGCAACTTTCTAAATATGTACATGCTAACACAAGCCGTCACTAATTATAATGCATAGTCATGTACTCTTCTAGACTATCAAAGCATTGAATGTCCTCTGTGAACGCTCACGGCTATTTTTAATGCATAAGGAATTATTTCGTGTTGTTGCGTTAAACATATCTTACAAGTATACCTTAGTCTTTAAATACAGATAAATCTCATTGCAGCAACAGGAAAACATGGTGCAGAAGCGTTCGCTAGGATGTCTCCTTTTTATTATTTTATTAAAAGGTAAAGTACACATTCAATGTATAATACCTAGGTATATACCTATAATTTTGTTCGTTGATCAGCCGATTTCGAAAAAATAAATTGGTTTTGTTCCAAATTGGTTGCGTAATGCTACAAGAATATACGAAGATAATAGTTTTGTTTTCGTAAGATGCGTAGAGTAACTTATTTCAGACATAGCTTCGGTAGTAGTTATGGGAATTCAAACAGGGTTTCGAAATAATCACTTAAAAGAATTGAAGGAATACTCCGACAATGTTGCGTTGAGCTTGGTTAGGGAATTGAACCGGTTCCTGGATGTAAGCATGTCAGTCGCTTGCAGGGTGGTGTAATGTTTAGGGAGCTAACGCTTCTGATTGGCCTACACTTGCACAGTAAACATGAAAGGACACACGTTATTTGTTTACGTTCACGAGACACCATGCTGCGGTGGTTGTTTCTGTACTGACCTAGTGAAAGTGACACCCACATAATCGGCAGTGTTGCCAGCTTTTTTTCGACAAGACTAAAATATCTCCGTAGGAAACAGCCAGAGATAAAAACGTAAGATGCAAAATGTGTTCCAAATAGCGACAACTGTCACTGGTTTAAATTAATGTAATGGCTTCCCTTCCACTCTGTATGTGTGTGCGTCCGTGTGTGTATGTGTTTGTACATAAACTCCATGGAAAAGTTTACATAACTGGAACAGGTGTTTGTGTTAGTGATATGTAACTAATTCGCTTTGGAACTTCTGTGATAAAAGGTGGACAGAATGTTGCAGCGTAGTCTCTTACACTAAGATTTTGTTAGGTATCTTCTAGTACATACATACCTCCCACATTTTAATTAATCATTGCGAAGAAAGTATGAGGTGCTATGAAGTAAGAATGACACTAAAGGAAGGAGAAACGCAGCGCATTTGTGTTTCATTAGTTAGAAGTTGGTTGTTGTGTTATTATATTGTAGTAATGAGAAAACCAAATGACGACTCCAAAATGTTTCAACCTCATCCCCTATAAAAGGCGATTTCACGCGTTACCAAACCTAAGAGAATGAAGAGAGCAACATGTATCCTTTTATTACTCTCAAAACAAGTCCATGTGACTGAATATTTCCAAGATCTATTCTAAAGAGGGTTGGATTTTCTTGTACTACCTCCAAAAGAATGATGAGAGTGTGCTTTATATTCATATTTCTTCACAGACTTGTTTGGAAAACAGGTCCATTCATGTCGAATGTACTTAAACCTGTCCTCCTCTCCAAGGAGGGATGGATTTTGTTGTACCACCTCTATAGAATGAAGATAATGTGATGTTCTTTATATTAATTTCACAGAGATACTGAGAAAACAGTTGAGAATTGTCCCTGTGAAAGCTAAAGTGACTTACCTCAAATTCTTGCCGCCCCTCTTCCCTTAAGGGTGATTTGATACGTAAATACTCTCTCATTTTACTTTTGTACCAAAGGATACGCATGTCAAATGTCTGGAAATCATCCAAATGGTTGTTGACAATGCCATGCCAGAGCTATGTAGCCATTAGCGGCCTCGTTCTCTAACGTCTTTCTATGATGGATTCAGCAGGTAATGCTGGCAGCTTTTGATATGTTCCTTAGTCATTTCTTAATTTTTGTTGCACAGAAAACAGCTGGATTTGTATATAGTGTGTTAGGGGTATAAGTGCAGGTATTTTGACTTCTAATTCAGGACAGCGTAATGAACAATATTACACCGATATTTGCTTCATTTGCCCAACTTGTAATTTTACTTATTAAAGGCAGTATGTTTGTTTTCAGGTTGTTAGTACCTCTAAGTAGGCGAGGTACAGAAGGCATGATGCAGAATTGGCCCATCTCGTGACAACAAACCGAGTTCCAAGGTTGTTGATCTCACAATAACTAGACGACTAGGTCACGCATTTAGGTGTGAAACTTAACAGATAGTCTATAAAACAGTCGTTGTTCATTTCGCGGCGCTGTTACGACCATGCAAAAACATTATGTAGTAAACTTCGTAAATGGTTTGTGGAAAAACTGGTAGACGAAGAGAAGAAAGACTAATAAACTGAAGTGGATACATACTAAGATGCCAATTATCAAAATATTTGCACTTACGCCCCTAACAGCTGGTATATTCATAGTCTATATAAATGTATTGCTAGGCAATCATGCTCTGTAACTAGTCTAATGGCCATGTGCACCATTTTTCATCAAATTCTTGTTGACCGAGGGTCACTCAAACGTGATTAAAGTTTGACCGCGGTTAAATTATGTTTGAGGTGCATTACTATTATTGATTCTCGTTCAACTACCCACCATCAGCAACTGTGGGCTAGGTTGTTGAATGCTCATGATTCTGCGCGAACTGCGCAAGGATAGACATTCAATCATATATTCAAAGAGGTTATAGCATAATAATCTTCCTCTCTTCCTGCTTCGTTTTTGTTTTCATTTTTAAATGTACGATAGGACTTCTTTTGGCGGTAAACGAAAATGGAAAACAAAAAGTAGTCTCCAATTTCTTCTCACCATGAGATAGACATTCCTTTGGAACTGTCATATTGCAATAAAATGCAAAATGAAAGAACTGGTTCATGTTCTTTAGGACAAGCAGGAGGCATGGATGTATTTGGTCATGCATTTAAACAGAACACCAGGTGAATTGCATTAACCAAATAAATAAGTCCCTATTTGTTAAAGTAATATGAGTCATAATGTACACACTTTCGAGAAATTAAAAACGTTATTTTTAAACTGCATTCAACCTAGCATTTTGATAATGCTACAGAATTTCTTAACTCATATTAATCATGTGGCATAAGTTATATGTTAAACTTAATAATTTACCTTTTTATTATAATTGCAATCGCCTTGACTAATGTTATCAAAATGATCACTGGTGTTTAAACAAATATTGGTTTAATCTAAATACTGTCATAATTTGATGAAATTCATTAGATATACAAATAGTGGACAAAAGAAAACAATTATATCTTACACATATCACATAATACACAACGCCAGTGTTTTGTGGGTACCAGAAAGTATCACCACTCACAACATTAAAAGCTGCACTGTATGATCTCTAAGTTAACACTGTATTCATGGGTTACACAAGGTGACTGCCGTTCCTAAGAAACTCTTATCTGACAGTAACTTAGTTTACTAGCTACCACAGTGTCCCTTGATAGCCGGAATCCTTCTTCGAAATTCCTGTCTGTGGATGATCTCCTTTTCTACAATAATCCGATTTTGATGTTGGTCCCAAATTAAGTAATATACTCTGTATTCACTCTAAGGTTGATCCGCGCGAAACAACCCTGGTGGCCAGTGCACCGTTATAATGTATCCTTTCGCCATTCGCGCCAGAAATACTGTCACAGCACAACCACGTGGTGAGTGCATGCCGTACGTAATAGAAAGGACCAATCCCTTATTCCGTCAATTTAAAGAGTGAATAACATGTAACTAGAGATTAAAGACGATAAGATTGATAGTAACAACAAAATAAACCTGTTGTAGCACTTTGTCAATTGTTGGCGGTTCATATTTAAACAAGAAATTGTGCAGTTACACGAATTGCGTTTTAAACAAAATCGTCACATTCTTGCATGGCGTATTTCACACGCTTTCTTTTTTCCCGGGTGTAACCACTTTTCCCGTTTCAGCTTTTTCTTTACGAGCACTGTTTATAACCATACTGGTATTCGAAACACCGGTGAATTCAGTTTATTTCACTACTTCTTTGAAGGGAACAGTTGGATATTTCTCACATAACTTATAATATGCGTTCAACACTATTGTTTTTTCACCACTAGTCAATCGTTTGCCCGCCTTGTGCTTTACATATTAAGTCGGCGAAGACGCAAGAACAAATTCACCGCCGCCGTCCGCCATGATCCTAAATAGAAACTGCTGGCTGTAAACAATAAATACTCGAATGTCAGGTAACTTACACGCGTTGCATGTTGGGAATTGTAGCTCTGTTTATCAGTTTGCATCAGCATCAATTAACCTCTTAAGTATTTGTATAAATATTATATCATTTAAGGATAAATTCATTCTAAACTTCAGATTATTAATATGGGACTACTTCTCTGCACGCATTGCTAGCGTGTTGTACCACGGTACAGTGGTCACGTGGCTTTGCTTAGACGCGGACAAACCTATAAGAGTGAATTGAGTATAGGTATACTATTCCGTCATAATACTTCCAAGAAAATTAAAAACGGGCATGCATTTTGTGCAAGTTGATCACAGTTAATGGAATTGATCGTTCCAGCAAACGCGGTCAAGGTTCATCACATTCAACTACCTCGTTTAATTATCTAGCGCCGAAAAATCTCATTGCACACGTTGAACGCGGTAAAATGTATTGACTGTGGTCAAACTTTGATTATTATTATTATTATTATTATTATTATTATTATTATTATTATTATTATTATTATTATTATTATTATTATTATTATTATTATTATTATTATTATTATTATTATTATTATTATTATTATTATTATTATTATTATTATTATTATTATTATTATTATTATTATTATTATTATTATTATTATTATTATTATTATTATTATTATTATTATTATTATTATTATTATTATTATTATTATTATTATTATTATTATTATTATTATTATTATTATTATTATTATTATTATTATTATTATTATTATTGTATTGTTATTGTTATTGTTATTGTTATTGTTATTATTATTATTATTATTATTATTATTATTATTATTATTATTATTATTATTATTATTATTATTATTATTATTATTATTATTATTATTATTATTATTATTATTATTATTATTATTATTATTATTATTATTATTATTATTATTATTATTATTATTATTATTTTGTTTAACGACGCTGTCAATTGCTAGGATCACATCAGCGTCGCCTGTGTGCCGGAATTTCCTCCCGCAGGAGTTCTTTTACATGCCAGTAAATCTACTGACGTGAAGCTGTCGTTTTTAAGCACACTTAAAAACCTTTGGTTTGGGCCGGATGGATTTGCACCCGCGACTTTGGGATCGGTAGGCCAGCGTCTAACCAACTGAGTCACCCAGACCGACGTCAAACCTTGAGTCAGAATAGTGCACATGATTATAAACTTTGCTACAGTCGCTTTGCGAGGAATTAATGGGACAACTTCTCGTTCTTGTATTAGAAAATGTTACATCCAAAATGTCTCTCAGTGAGTAAATTTATTTTAACCCTATCCTCCATTAAGGATATTTTTGCATTATCGCCCCTAAAGTTAGAAAACAGGTCCAATAGAGCTAAGAATCCTCTCGTCAAATGTCCGTCATGGGGCGTGTTTGGTCATACCACCCCACAGTATTTTTGCTCATGCTCTACAGAATATGTATCAAATTTGATCGAAATTTGTGCAAGGGCGAAAGAGCCTAAAAGAAACACACACACACACACACACAAACACAAACAAACAAACACACACACATCTATGTTTGCTTTCTGTACTACCTAACCTACAGTAGGTAAACAGAGAAAGTATTGCATTATACCCAACAGTTCGATTGTATTGCCAGAAGGACACGTTTTGGGGCTCCCTGAATCCAGAGAAAAGCATTTATGGTGTCTGTATGTGACGTGCCTCTGTGGGTGCTTGTGAAGAACATAGCTCAATAACAAAAAACTAATATAATACGACACTTGGTATTTAAGTTCAACGTCTTCCGATGATACGACAAGAAGATTTTCAAGAAAATTCTCCCAGCTCAAACTATTATTTAAATGGAAAATGTTTTATTAGGTTTTTATTGCTTTCGAAAACTGGCTCGAATGATTTGGATCAAACCACCGTATGTTTAAGATAATTTCATGACAAAACGTATATTTTGAATTTTCTGGAAATAGCCTGTGAAGTTCTTTTCATTCGGAAGGAGTTTTGTATAATTTTGCATAGCTGTTATCCCCTAAGATAAATACGTAGATGATAATTTATTTCATATACCTAACATGTATGTGCCATCAGACATTTCGGAGACATTCTTTTCATATAGAGCGAAGTCCGTGTGTGTGTGTGTGTGTGTGTGTGTGTGTGTGTGTGTGTGGTGTGTGGTGTGTGTGTGTGTGTGTGTTTGTGTGTGTGTGTGTGTGTGTGTGTGTGGTGTGTGGTGTGTGTGTGTGTGTGTGTGTGTGTGTGTGTGTTTGTGTGTTTGTGTGTGTGTGTGGTGTGTGGTGTGTGTGTGTGTGTGTGTGTGTGTGTGTGTGTGTGTGTGGTGTGTGGTGTGTGTGTGTGTGTGTGTGGTGTGTGTGTGTGTGTGTGTGTGTGTGGTGTGTGGTGTGTGTGTGTGTGTGTTTGTGTGTTTGTGTGTGTGTGTGTGCGTGCGTGCGTGCGTGCGTGCGTGTGTGTGTCAGTGAATGTAATAACTCAAAACGAAATCTCATATAAGTACCTACGAGGATTTTTAAGAGAATACTCTCACCCCAAACTTTTCGATTTCGTTTTCTCAAAATTGGCTATAAACGATTTAATTAAAATACCATGTATGCAGTATATTTACACGACAAATTAAACGCACATCTTCAATTTTCTGGGAATATCTTGTTATATCCTTTGGATCCGAAAATAATTTTCTATAACTTTTAACCACTTGTTTCTCCCGGTATCATGGAAAGAGTGTGAAATTTTAAGAGAAGCATTTTGCCACTACCTTTTCAACACGTGACCATGTTTGGTTTCCCCTTTCCCTATTCAGCCTACAACGAAACGGACAATGAAATTATTTCGGCAAAGTTTTATTCGATTAAAAATTAGCCCCGCGGCACAACCCTTTCCGAGTCAAGGCCTACCGCCCGGCCGCTGCCTGCCACACCACTGCCCAGCAGTACTGGGAGGTAATAGCGTCCTGGTCCCTTGCGGTCGGTATACGCGGTCTTCGCAACCAGGGCCATTACTTTTCTATCAAGTAGATCCGCAATGGACCCTCAGGGACCTAAGGAGACTGAGTGCAATCCGAACCAGATGTCCTGCTTGGCAGCAGCGCTACCACCGCGCTAAGGAGACGACCATTTATTCTATTAGTTTATTTATTCGTGTTAATTTACTTGTACTTAATTTACTTGTACTAATGCACTTGAATATGACATTCAGCTCAGGCTCTTAATCTGTCATATCCCCCCAACATAATTACTTACACTTCAAACTTCTCTATAGCTATATATCACATTGTAGGTGATACCAAATATTGTTAATTCTGTTCTCTTTGTACAGACCAGTTCCATTTTTGTCTTAACTTTACTTAAAAGCTGACCGAGGTTCCTGACCTCCTTTCTAAGTATCCTCCTAAATGCTGTTCTCCTATCCCCTTCTCTCATTTCTGCCCCAGAAATTATTTCCTCCATAAATCCGTTCCTTGACACTCAAAGACTATGTGCTCCAGATCTTCTTTCCCTCCACAAATGGAACACTGACTGAGGGATACCTTTTCTTAGTCCTCTCAACCTCCAAACACCAGTTCTTAGCCGTGCTATTGCCTCTCTTTGTTCATTATTTACCTTATCAACATGTCTCCCTTTCCCATGTTTCCCTTATTGATATGTAATCTATCAGACATGTTTTCCACTATCCCACTAAACAGTTTTTGGATTTCAATGTCTTCAAACCTTTTCCTTAATATTTTCCATAATTTGTTATGATTATTCCCCCCTCTCCTCCAGTAATTCCCCATCCCACTTACTTCCAGGTTTTATTCTTAAACATGGAGTGAATAGAAATTAAGCGTTCTAAAAGGTACGCAAAGGGTATACAAAAATAAATGATAATGGGCAGTGAAAGTCATATAAATACAACACATTCGAGTTTTAAAAGTATTTTCGCTATTCAATTATTTCTCCGGATGTCATGGAAAAAGTATTGGCTTTCAAGGTCAGCATATAATGCCTGCTTTTCAACATCTGGTGCAAATGTTTATCTCGAGCAACATAAAGTTAAAAAGAAACTTCGCCGAGAACTAGAAACTATTAAAAATAAAATAGTGGGCAGAAAAGTTGCAAATATAAAGGCATGTTATGAAAACACAACAAAGAAATGCAAAAGTATGAGCAAATGTCCTCACTAACTCCAAAGTCCACGTATTTCAGGAAGGGTACAAATAATATAATTATGCTGGCAGAATATTGTTTGTCAATTCTCATTATGCATAGAATTGCATCAAGTGACACTTTGTACTAACCACTAATGAGATTTTAACTAACACTTGAGGATCAAAATGCTTTATTTTGTTAGGTACAGGCATGGAAAAAATCATTGAGCGCATTAGAAGAGTAGAATATATTTTCTAAGTCCCGCGTCGTGTTGCAGCGCGGTTTACACAAGTGGATATTCCAACATGCAGCTGAGTTTATTGATAGTCTCTGTTCCCTATGTTATCGTCTGTCGGATACACAAATAGGATGTATCTTGAATCACAACTCGCATTTGTATAGTGTAAACCGCGCTGCAGCATGACGTGGGGCATAGAAATATTTCGCCCTCTTAATGCGCTCAAACATTTTTTCCACATCTGTACCTACTTAGAAACGTATTTCTTCAATGATTTCTGGAGCTAATGCTACGCTTGATGCGTTGCACCCACATGACTTTCTCTACTCTTGTACAAACTATTCGTAAGGCTTACTGCCCAGCCGCTGCGTCCCCCAACTCTTCCCACTATAGGCGTTATGAGTGGGGTGCAGAACTGGAGGGTGGGACGTGTCATGGGGTCGCTACTTCTTTACAAAGTAGCTCCTCAGTTGGCCTCTCAATTGACCTAACAAGGTTGAGTGCATCCCGTGCCGGACCTCCCAGCTGCAGCGGGGGAAAAAATCCCCACACCGGTACCGGGGATCGAACCAGTGTCATCAGCACCAGAGGCAGGTGCGCTACCACGCGATAACAAACTACTCTTACAAACGCTTACTCCTCTATCTACTTCATGTTAATCGAGATAAACATTTCTAGAAATTAATCTTGTTGCTCATTTTCTTGTAGATGCAAGGGAAATAGCAGGCGTTAAGCGATAGTCAAATGTTATAAAAGAGTGGTCGCTATATGATGACTTCGAAATTCCGTTCTCTTTGCATGAAAAAGAGATAAGGAAAAGGAATAACGAGCTCCCATTTGGGAACGGTCTAATAAATATAGCAAAATTCTGAGAAATAACAAGAAATATCTCCGAAATTGTTCACTTCACAAAAAAGACCACTTTACATAATTGTGTGTTTATAGATCTACATATTTTTTGTATAGTAAGATTTGGTGTATCACTTAGGTTTACCAGTTATGCGAAAGATATCAAGAGTAATCAGAACTACATGGGCTATAGTCAGAAAATTCGAAATATATATTTCATTTGCCATAAAAATATCCTAAGCTAATGACATAATAAACAAAATGATTAGTCATTTTTGGAAAAATAAAATTTTCGAAAAATTTTCCATGTAAAGGGTAGAGTTCAGGATTTTCTTCAAAATATTCATGTCGCATCCTTCAAAGATATTAAACTTAAATGCCAACTTTGGTTTTTAACCAACTTTTAGTTTTCGAGTTATGCTGTGTGTGTGTGTGTGTGTGTGTGTGTGTGTGTGTGTGTGTGTGTGTGTGCGCACGCGCGCGCATACACACATACACACGGACCTTTTACTAAAAATGCTTCTTTTTGGATTCAGGGACCTCAAAACATTTCCGGTGATTTCTCGACATCGAATTTTTGGGTCGAACACAATACTTCCCCCACTTACTATAATAGAGAAAATAAAACGAAAAGAGTGGTGCACCACAAGCTACATTAGTGCATGGAGTTTATGCATCGGAGAAAATACGAACATATTTAAGGTAAAGTGCAGCACACTTTCCAATTAAAATCAACTACGTACAATATGGAAAATATCAGTTGGTTGTTTGAATCAATATTTCTAAACCATTATAATGTCACCGCGCCCGCCGCATCTAATTGCCGACAACCGCAGTGTCACCCATCGCATTATTGTCGGCACTACCGCAAAGGAGCCGAAGGAAAGAGACAGAGAATGGCCGCGTTGTTGGGGCGCTTGCCGAAAGAGAGAAAAGGATAGATTCTTCTGGAGTCTTCTACTTTGTATCTCGCCGCAATAAGTGAACGTTCCTGAAGCTTCCAGAATAGTGCCTGGGAGATATAAATAGCGGTAAAGTGTGAGAAGAGTCAGTCAGACGTATGTGAAGGTTGAGTAGTCGTGCCGACGGAGACGGACAGACGATGTGAAGCGTTGTGCCGACGGAGAAGAGTTAGTTCTTTGTGTTACGAGTTCGGAGCCGTGCTGTTGGAGAATCGAAAAAGACTTTCTTGCTGTTGCAACGAGTGTACAAAGTTACTGTTTACGGAAATAAAAGTGTTTCTTTATCTAGACTACATCTGTCTCCTTTACTTTACACCCACCCAAAGTCACAATAATTAAATTATGCCCTTGCTTTTAATGTCTACGTTAACAGTAGTAGTGGTGGTTGGGTTTTAGGGCGCATAACTGATGTGGACATTAGCGCGCGCGGCGTTTTTTTTTTTTTTTTTTTTTTTTGTTTTGTAGTGTTTAACGCCCGCTTTTACTACTACAGCACCGCAGGCGGTGACACTGATGATACATGGAATGAAGATGGAGCACCGGTGGAATGAGATGGCGGGGGAACACGGAGGTAACCCACCCCAGCGCCGCTTCGTCCATCACGAATCCCACATGCGGTTCCCTGGGATCGAACTCGGGCTGCTTTGATGAGAAGCGAATGGTCTAACCACTCGGTTACGGCGCGGCCGCGTGACGTTAACCTAGAGCAGGGGTGTCAAACAGCACTCACCAGGCGTGAACAATTTTCCCCTATTTTCCCTCCCTCCGTGATGATCAAATCGGAAAACGGGAAAAACAAAGCGAAAACCGGTTCTACTAGCGCGTGCTACTGCAGTTAAGAAGGAGTAGACCCCTCTCTTCACACCCTCGGAGTGATGTTTGACATGCCTGACCTAGAGGTAATTTGAAAATGCAAGTTACAACTTTTTAGTTTCTCTACCACGTACATAGTAGGCAGAGAATAGGTACAGATTTTGAGGTCCCCTTTATCCAATTAAAGCCTCTTTTAGAATAAGGTTCCGCGAGCACGCGTATATGTATGTGTGCGTGTGAGTTTCTCCGTATCTCTGCGCGCGCGCCTATAAACACTACAACTCAAAAACGAAAACTCGGTTAAATATCAAGCTTGGTACTTAAGTTAAGCATGTTCCAGAGATGACATACCAAAATTTCAAAGAAAGTCCCCCACCCCAGACTACTCTTTATAAGGAACATTTTTCGAAAATTTTCAGTTTCTCAAAAATGGCTCCAACGATTTTGATTTAAATACCGTATGTTTAATATATGTTCATACCAAATTAAATGTATATCTTGTTACGTAAATTCATTTGATGTTAGCAGTTATTCAATTTTAAAAGAGTAAGTCATCAATTAAAGGACGGTGAGTGAGTGTGTGGGGTTTAAGGGCCCGTCGACGAGGTCATTTGTGCCCAGTCATTTAAAGGAATAAGGCGCTTGGTGGTGGTAGTAGTAGTAGTAGTAGTAGTAGTAGTAGTAGTAGTAGTAGTAGTAGTAGTAGTAATAATAATAATAATAATAATAATAATAATAATAATAATAATAATAATAATAGTAATAATAGTAATAATAATAATAATAATAATAATAATAATAATAATAATAATAATAATAATAATAATAATAATAATAATAATAATAATAATAATAATAATAATAATAATAATAATAATAATAATAATAATAATAATAATAATAATAATAGCAATAATAACAATAGCAACCATAACAACAACAACAACCTGAAGAACACAACATGATAACTGTAAGAAAATGCTTTAAGGGAAATACAGCTAATTGGCTCAATCTGTCTTTAGGAAATAACCTTCGTGAGTGAGTGAGTGAGTGGGTTGGGTTTAAGGGCCCGTCGATAACCTTCGTAAACATCTTTTTAAGTAGATACTGGGGGGGGGGGGGGGGCGAGTACACAAGCTAGTATCAAAATAGAGCTTAGTAATGGGAAATTCAATCCCAGAACAGACCAATTTATCGCCAGTTACTTCATGAATGTTGCTAGAAAAGAGAAAATGCTGAATCCTTCCCTAAGTGTAAAGGATTTAATGAACATTGTAATTACACATTTTCCTGAACATACGCAACACTATTTAATCGTAGTTACGCCTGAAAATGTTGTAGCTATGATAGATTTGATGTCTCGGAGGCTAACAAACAGAAACAGGATTTAGGTCAAGGTTATGAAAATCAGGAAAGAGTTTAAAGAAAAAATTGGAAATTCTTTCGCGCAAGGGGCAAAATTCCATCAAAATAAAAACCATAAGACACCCAACGACAGAAACAAATCATTGGGACAATCGTGGGAGGGTCATAGGGGAAGCAATATTCAGATTAATTATATAAACTCATCTAGATTTGACCCTAATAGACGGAGACTGAGAGACTTCAGGTACAGGAGAAACTCCAATAATGAGTATTGGGCATGCGGTAATTGCCAAGAATATAAGCTAAGGTCACCCCACTCTTCAAGTTCAAGGTCACTTAGATATGAGGGAAGTAATCAGAGCGGTAGGAATTCACCTATAGACAGGAAGGTCTGAAGCTATCAAATTCACAAAACAAATTAAAGGACACTACCCTAAACAAATTTCAGAGAATAGAAGTATCCATCAGAACAATGGGAATGGAAATGGAGCATCAGTAAAGCTCAGGGAAACGAAAAAGTCAAATAGGCCCTCAGTGAAAACTAGGAAGAATATTCAGGAACAGAGTGCTCAGTACACGAAAAACAATGTTTCAGGAGGACAATTTTGAATAAAGCAAAATAGGGAAACTAAAAACAGCGTGAAAGAAAATGAAAGTATAGTAGATACACTAAAAATCGAAATTGGTATAAACGGGAGAAATTATCAAGCAATCATTGATACAGGGGCGAATAGCGCAGTATGTTCTCAAACTTTCTGTGACAAATTACTGAAAGATGGTTTAAAAATAAGGGAATTACCAGCAAGTGGAACATACTGTTCTTTAGCCATAAGTAAAAGGAAAGAGATGGTCAAACAACAAACAGTGATGAATGTACAAATTAGTGGGAAAGCAATACAAATTCTATTTCTGATTATAGTGAGATTAGCTACCGATATAATCATAGGATGCGATTGCCTGTATAAATGGGAAGGTCTGATAAGCTTTGAAATTACATTTTTGGAATTAACAATTCAGAACGAAGTAGTCACGGTTCCATTTGTAGATACAGCAATTCTGGAGCAATTATTAGAGCTGAAGCAGTGGAGGAAATTTGAGGTGATGCCTTCTTTGTTGAATACATTAAAATAGGTGCTATAGAATTGGCAAAAATAAGCAGTGAAAAGTATGATGTAGAAAATGGGATAAATAGAGAGTATGATAATGATGACAATGATGAAGATAACATAGAAATAATTGAAAATAAAGTGATAGAAGTATTCCAAGAAAATCTAATAAGAGTTTTGAATTACCAAAATCCAAATGTGTACAAGGGAAGATTACGGAAATTTGGAAGAGCTATTAAGAGAGAAGGCAGATCAGTATAACTATTTAGACGAAAGACAGAAGTATAAAGTAGATGAAATTCTCATCAGAAATAGAGATGTATTTTCGGAAAAACCAGGAAAGTGTGCCCACTGCACTCACTCATTTGAGATGTCACCAAGAATATGCCATTAGGGAAGAAGTTGATGAAGTTATAAATTCCATGTTACAGGAGGGAGCCATTGAAATTTCAAATTCCGAATTTTCTAGTCCCTTGTCCATAGTAAACAAATAAACTTGTAAAATTAGAGTAATTTTGTACGCCAGAAAATTAGATCAACATTGTAAATCAGATAAATTTAGGCCCCATAGTGTGGAAGTTATCTTAAATAAATTGCAAAAAGGCAACATTTTCTCAACATTAGATTTAATAGCCCCCCCCCCCCCTTCTGGCAAGTACCATTGAGAGAAGATTTGCGAAGGTATACTACCTTCTTGCACTCCGGGATTCTATTCAAATTTAAAGTTAGTACCTTTGGCATAAATACTAATGGCAGTGCCCTATTAAGAGCTCTTGTTGTATCCTTCTCGCACCTGGCACCTTCCCGTAGGTGAGGTGGGATGGGATTGTCTGGTTGAGTGCCGAGCGGGAGCAAATAGGTGAGGTTTCATGGATATTCCGGTCGAAATCACACAACAATTAGTATTAAAGGATTTATTTACATACAGTACGGAACAGCTTAAAGGAATATGGGTAGAGGATACACCATCAGATGTGGACTGGTTGACAATGGCGGGTCAAAAGACATCTCTTCCATGGTGACTAAGGTTTATATATCGTTCCACAATATTCTCTGGGTAAGCACACTATCCCTAATAATCATAAACTGTTATGTGACAGGCGTCTGGGAATGCTACACCCTTCCTCGTGTCCCCCTTGGGGTTGAAGGTCAACTTCCAGACAGTCACATATACCAGTGTCACATTGCAACTGTTTCTTTCCAACTTCTGTAGAATACGTCTGCTTAAAACTATTTCTCACATATTATATTTCCATTACCAATATATGAATTCATACTATTATTCTACTCTTCTATAACAATTATATTTCCATTACCAATATATGAATTCAGACTATTATTCTACTCTGCTATAACAATTATGTTTCCATTACCAATATATGAATTCATACTATTATTCTACTCTTCTATAACAATTATATTTCCATTACCAATATATGAATTCAGACTATTATTCTACTCTGCTATAACAATTATGTTTCTATTACCAATATATGAATTCAGACTATTATTCTACTCTGCTATAACAATTATGTTTCCATTACCAATATTTGAATTCATACTATTACCCTACTATAACACCTCCCGCCGTAATTAGGTCAAAATTTACACCTAAATTTTGACTACTCTTTAATACGTACACTTATGTCTTATGCGTTCGGAGTGCCTTGTGGAGGTGGTAGGTTTATCTTTAGAGTCATGGAGAGGTATCTCCTCTGGGACAGGACTCAGACTTTCGTTGCTTGAATGTATGTTAATATGCACTATATTACCTGAGCCACCTGACTCAATAGCTGGGACTTTAAATCTCCGAACACATCTATTCTTGTAACAGCTAAACACTTTATAACAAAAATATAGTGCCAAAATACCAATAATAATATAAACAATTACGGAATATCGGGTGTGTGTTATACTCAATGAATTTTGCCACTCTTGCCTTTGAATCATCTCTTCTACTTGAGAGAGTTTATAGCTAGAAACCTTTAACTCGTCAAAATGTGTTATCACTTGTTTGAAAGTTGTGTTCAGCTTTAACTCATTTCTTTTTAACTTTCCTACTAATTCTTCACAGCAATCAACATCTATGTTAATTGAGGATAACACATCAAGATTACTAAAATTACCCTGGGACATTACAACTTCTGCCTGAATTACAAAGGATTTACCATACCCCTTACAACCTGAACTAAGCTTAAGTTTGCCACACCCTTTTAAAATAACATCTCTTGGTTGTTCCTCAGGACATGAAATAGTAACACTTTCGACAGATGGTACAAAATACAACCACACATTATTTGCTAAAGGTGTCCATAGTGATTCGCGTAATTCAATAAGCCTCTTTTCACATGTAGAAGGTAGCCTACGAAGTTTTTGTAGCATTTTCACAACACACTCATCATGATAGTGGGCTAACTTAAGTGGAAGGGTTTGTTTACCTTCATATTTTGAATCTCCCAATGTTTTACATTTTTCCAACAAAGACAAAGGACTCATAAAATAATATTGTCTGCTCTTATCAATAAACAGAAGATCTTCATGAACGTCCACAAACACATATTTCCCTTGTTCAATGAGAACAGGCACTGGTATAAGTCGATACACATTATAAACACCTTGTGACACTAAAGGTAAAAATAGTACAAATGTGAGTTTTTCATCCTTTACAAATACAGCTACATCACACATAGCAATTAACAAATGAAGCGAATCCTTGCTTACTGCAAATGGCAGGGAGGTACCTAAGGGAAAATTTGCAACACCTTTCTCTAAAACATACAGTAATTCTGAAGGAGCTACTACCTGTGGATGAATAAGTCCCTTTTGAGCATTTAATATACCTTCTATTAGTATATCACAATTGCGAAATAAGGTTTCCATGGCATTATTTAAACAAAGTAAGTGATTACTAACCGTCATTATCATTTGTAGATCATCAAGCATCTTAACTTATTTCTACTGGCTTTTGTTTAGGAAGTCTTGAATTCTAACTAAATTCTCTTCCAGTACCTTCTCATTGAAAGCCAAACTCATAAGTGAATCATTGAACGAACCTAAAGAAGACTTTACTACAGATACTTGTTCCTTCAACAAATTTGTAATGCCTTTTTCATTTTCCTCCACATGCTGTATTTGCTGATTATAATATTCCGCGTCATCATTATCTAATGTACAAACAATATTTTCAAAAGCTGCTCTCCTACATTGATTACACCTCTCCTTGTACACGTCTCCTGACGACCTGTAACTTCCCTCAATAACCCTTCGGTTCTCCTTAACTTCCCTAATTTATCCTGTATTTTATTCTTAAATTTTGTATACCCTGACCATTTCTGCAAGGAAACGTGCTCGCATGCACTCAAAGTATGCTTTACATAATTTTCTGTAGTATCTACCTAGTACTCTAAATTACCTAAATCTACATACACAATTATCTTCCATACACTATTGTACAGCTGGGCGGTACCCTTACTCTCATAGTATAGACCGGGCGGAGTTTCGAACTTCACCACTTCTGGATGGGCTTCTCCCAATCCTAGGCACCAGGTCATCGCAGCCAAAAGTAAGGTCAACATCTGAAATTAAATAGGTCTCGCTAATTATCCAAGGCTAACCTTACCCTAATAAAAAGGTTTAATCCGGTTCACATGTACCTTTTGCAACCTTTTTCTTCTCTTCAGCGTTACATTTACCCCGTTAACTGTCACTATTACATATGGACCTATCCATTGGCTAGAAATTTTACCTGATCTGCCCCTACGGACCGTCTCATCTTTTAGTAACACCTTTTGTCCTACCTCGTATTTAATTTCCTCACTGTGATGATCATAGTATTCCTTGCTCCTATATTTCCTTGTAATTAGATTATCTCTAGCCACCTCGTGAGCACTTTGTAGCCTACTTTTCAATTCACTCACATAGTCATCATAGGAATAATTAATCTCTGGTTCCTTTTTTAGTGTTAGGGGTGTCCTACACTCATACCCAAATAAAAGCTCAAAAGGTGTATAACCAGTGGATGAATGCACAGTAGTATTGTATACAAACACAGCAAACTTCACCCATTCATCCCAGTTTGTTTGATCCTTCCCCACATAATGCCGCAAATATTCAGGCAGAACACGGTGACTTCTCTCCAATCCACCGTTTGCCTGTGGGTGAAAAGCTGTAGTCTGCAACTTGGTTATTCTCATTAGCTTGCAGACATTCTTGAACAAATCACTTAGGAATTCCGAACCCTGATCTGTTAACACCTTTAATGGAATTCCGTAACGTAAAATAATGTTTTCCACGAACTCCTTAGCAACCGTCACCGCATCGTGTTTTTCTAGAGGTACGGCTAATATATATTTGGTAAGTTCATCTTGGCAGGTCAAGATATACTTGTTCCTCTTATTCGTCACCGTTAAGGGCCCCACTATATCGAGAGAGAATTTTTCGAAAGGAGATTTTGCTGTGGTACTTATTTCCATGGGTGCTCGTTTCCTAGGCCGCAAAAGCTTATTCTTTTGACAACTCTCGCATTTCTTTATATAATACTCAATGTCCTTTTTCATATCTGGCCATTGATAATTCTTCCTGATCGACCAGTAGGTTTTTGTGACACCCCTGTGACCACCCGTAGGACTGTCGTGTGCCTCCTGTAGTATCCCCTTTTTTTGTTCCTCCGTTATCCCCCCTTCTTCTGCAACCGCCATAACTTTACAGCGAGAAAGCGCATCGGCATTTCCGTTCAACGATCCCTTTTTGTAAACAATCTGGTAATCGTATTCTTCCAATTTGATTCGCCATCTGAGTAGTCTCGAACCCGGTTCCTTGACACTCATTATCCATTTAAGTGGCCTATGATCAGTTACAATAGTAAATCTTTTCCCTAGTAGATAAGGCCTAAAGTGCTTGCAAGCCCACACTATTGCCAACAATTCCTTCTCAATTGTACTGTAGTACTTCTCTGCCTTATTCAGAGTTCTACTTGCAAACGCTACTGGCAAATCCCTACCTATCGGGCCTTGCGACAATAATGCCCCTAATCCATCCTGACTGGCGTCTGTTGTCAAAATAAATTCCCTTGAGAAATCTGGATATTGTAATATAGGTTTTGACAACCACTTTTGCTTCAAAGTATTAAAGGCTATCTGTTGATCATCCTCCCAGGTGAACTTTGCGTTATTTTTTAGCAACAAATGCAAAGGTGCGGCTATTTTGCTAAAGTTAGGAATGAATCGGCGATAATAGCCAACTAAACCCAGAAATGCTCTTAATTCAGTCAGTCCTTTAGGTATGGGATAATTTGCTACTGCTTCCACTTTCTTTGGGTCGGGTTGTACCCCATTCTCCGAAATTACATGACCAAGGTAACTAACCTCTTTTCTCAAAAATTCACATTTTTCCGGCTGCAGTTTTAGGTTGTACCTTCTAAACCTCTGAAATACCTCCCTCAATTTTTGACCATGCTCCTTAAGGGATCCTGCATAGATAACTACGTCGTCCAGGAAAACAAAGCACCTGGATGGCGATAAACCCGCCAGCACCGTGTTCATCATTTTCTGAAACGTGGCTGGTGCGGTCTTTAAGCCAAATGGCATTCTCACGTACTGCCAATGACCATGTTTTGTCGAAAACGCTGTTTTCTCCTTATCTTCTGCCTTCATGGGTATCTGATGATATCCCATTGCCAAATCTATGCAAGAGAAATATCTGGAATTCCCTAACTGATCTAGGATTTCCGTAATATCTGGAAGTGGGTAAGCATTTCCTACTGTCTTTTCATTTATTTTCCTGAAATCGACTACAAGCCGAAATTTCTGGATACCACTTGCATCCATTTTCTTTCTTACTACTAGTAAGGGATTATTCCAAGGCGAACTGCTCTCTTCAATTATACCCTCCTGCAATAATTTTTGCACCTGCTTTTCTACTTCCTGTTTGTGTGCCTCGGGTAGCCTATAAGGCTTTACATGAATCGGTTCTATATTTGGTTCCATTATAATAGCATGTTCTACTGCGCTAGTGGAACTCAAACTATCCTCCGGCAAATAAAATATATCCTGATACAACCTGCATGTTTCCCTTATCACCCCCCTTTCTTCCTCGTTGAGGTGCTCAAGTCTCAATTGAGCCATTACCTCTGTTTCTCTATTAGCTGCCTGTGGGGTGTTAGTAATAGTGCACAGCTTTTCGCAATTATTTTCATTAATAACTGCCTCCAATTTAACCGGAGTCATCTTAAGTTCAACTTCCTCATCATTGGTATTTAGCATGCTAGTTACAGCACTTCCATTCCTAACAGTTACAATCGAATCTGCCAAATAAACACCTGATTGCACTTCGCATTTTTCTATCAACCCCTCCTTCAGCTCAACATTCTCTATAGGGATTTCAACCATGACCTCTGACCTCCCCGGAAGCTTAATTGTCCTAACTGACTCCATAGCGCCCTTTGTTAATAATTTAAGTCGTTCCCCGACAACACTCAGCTCTAAATCTTTGTAATTTAGTGTAGCTTTCGTGGCTTCCAAGAAATCTCTTCCAAGAATTCCATCACAGGGAATATCTACTTGATCTTTCACTAACTGAAAATCGTACTTCACAACATTATTCCCTATATGAACCTCGGTATTTAGCGCCCCATACGTTTCTATTAACGATCCGCTAGCACTTTTTGCAACCATTTTCTTTTCCGGATCAAAAATAAGTTTTCCTACAACTGAAGGAGTTTTAAGCAACGACATATCTGACCCTGAATCCACTAACATCACAAATTCACCTTTTTTACTAGCAGGAGAACCAATTCTTACGAACTCATGCTTTATTTTAGAAATTACTCCAATATGAGCGAGAGATTCTACTGTTCTACCGTCTTCTGACTTCTTAGTCCTTTCATCCTTTTCATTCTGCTTATTTTTCCTAGGGCTCCTACAATTTCTAGCAAAGTGTCCGACCTTACCACAATTAAAGCAAGTTACTAAGTTCGACTTTCCCTTATTTTCAGTGGAAACACTATTAATTGCCTTACTGTGCTCTTTCTTAACATTTACATAACATTTGCTAGCGATATGGCCAACCCTGCCACATTTATGGCATTTCACCTGTTCTACTCTAGAATACCTTTCTCGTTTGGAAATAATGGCACTTTCTTCGTCCAACGAGGTTTTACATACCTCTTGGAATTCCTGTTCCAGCCCCCGGCTGCGAACAATGGTCTGAATTCTATCGTCAGCCAAGCCTTGTATAAAACAGATATTTCTCAACTTATCCGTAATTGCCAGTATTCCTTCCCTCTCAGTTTCCTTACACTTTTCTAAGGCTGATTCTCTAAACTCTGCTGTTAACCTTTGTATACGGATAATCCACCCGCTTATTGACTCGGATTTTTCCTGTTTAGCAGCAAAAAGTTGAGTGCTATAATAATCAAGAGTTCTCTTCTCAACATAGGAAAGCCTTAAATATTCCTTAACCTCCTCCCACGATTCTAGTTTCCTATGGATAATTGCCTTCCTGGGTTCCCCTATTATTCTAGTAAGCAACAACTTAAAGAATACATTTAATCTCTCAGGACTTATCATTTCACATGCAGTATCTACATCTACGATAAACTGCGTAACTTCATTCTTTTCCCCATTAAAAGAAGATACTAGTTTAAGAGCCTCGTGGGGTAACATATAATAGCTACTTCTACTATCCACTGCCAGTTTACATACAGTAGTAGCAAGGACTCACCTCTATGCCTTCAGTGGACGAGCTGTATCGTCTGTTGCGGTCCGCAACCTTGTCTGTCCCGTTCACCAGGTCCAGACGCGTCGCCAACTATCCTCGATCCCTGGTCCTCCAGCTATTGCGCCGTTTCAGCGTTCGACGTTCCTCGTCTCGTGGTTGGACCTCTCGATCCTCGAACCTCGAACTGCTCGCCGTAAGCCGTATCTGTCACCTCGAACCTTTAACTGCTCGCCGTAGGCCGCTGCTGTCGCCTCGAACCTCGGACCTTCAAACCGTACAGTCTGCACATGGCCTTCCACCAGTAACAGCAAGGATAGTGTCACCGCAGTACTGGGTAGGTTGCCGTCTTCCTCACGGATCTGGGACTGCACGCAGTGGGCTGCTGCTATCACCTCGAGCCTCGAACCTGGAATCTCCGGAATTGTGCAGAAGTTGCACAGAGCTGCTGTCTCTGCTATCTAGGATTCTCGGGCGTTGAGCGTGTTGCCTTAGCCGCTGCCTTCTTCTTGGTCTTTGGAGTTGGTGAGTTTTACTCGTAGCTGGATTTGATCACAGGAAACCCAAACACCTGACACCAGAATTTATGTTGTATCCTTCTCGCACCTGGCACCTTCCCGTAGGTGAGGTGGGATGGGATTGTCTGGTTGAGTGCCGAGCGGGAGCAAATAGGTGAGGTTTCCTGGATATTCCGGTCGAAATCACACAACAATTGGTATTAAAGGATTTGTTTACATACAATACGGAACAGCTTAAAGGAATATGGGTAGAGGATACACCATCAGATGTGGACTGGTTGACAATGGCGGGTCAAAAGACATCCCTTCCATGGTGACTAAGGTTTATATATCGTTCCACAATATTCTCTGGGTAAGCACACTATCCCTAATAATCATAAACTGTTATGTGACAGGCGTCTGGGAATGCTACACCCTTCCTCGTGTCCCCCTTGGGGTTGAAGGTCAACTTCCAGACAGTCACATATACCAGTGTCACATTGCAACTGTTTCTTTCCAACTTCTGTAGAATACGTCTGCTTAAAACTATTTCTCACATATTATATTTCCATTACCAATATATGAATTCATACTATTATTCTACTCTTCTATAACAATTATATTTCCATTACCAATATATGAATTCAGACTATTATTCTACTCTGCTATAACAATTATGTTTCCATTACCAATATATGAATTCATACTATTATTCTACTCTTCTATAACAATTATATTTCCATTACCAATATATGAATTCAGACTATTATTCTACTCTGCTATAACAATTATGTTTCTATTACCAATATATGAATTCAGACTATTATTCTACTCTGCTATAACAATTATGTTTCCATTACCAATATATGAATTCAGACTATTATTCTACTCTGCTATAACAATTATGTTTCCATTACCAATATTTGAATTCATACTATTACCATAGCGGATAGAAGAGATAGTGTGAGCTCTTCGGGAGTTACTATGGTTCGCTCGCAAGAAGGCACTGGTGTCGCGGTCGCTTGACTTTAGTTCACGAATGCATGGTGAAAATGGGTTTCATATTATCAGTTAGCATTTTAAATACCTAAAATCGTAAGCACGAATATTGGAAATACTGTTTTGAAACATCGTCTTTCCTTGACACATAATATAGGATGGTATTTTACAATAATGGGTATTATAATTAACGAAGAACAGTGAGAAATGTCTGCTTACATGATTTTACGCTGAAAAATTAAACCATAATGCAAATTATGTATTTTTTAAGCATTGTATCTAGAACCAGCTTTTGTTTTTTACTTAAATAATTTAAATTGCGTTTATGTTCGCAACAATTAGTAGCGAATTTCTTTTCTACTATTTTTAATTTAGCCCTCTCTTTAGATAGCAGGATTTTAGTTCTAACCAAATTTCTATTGAGGTTTCTAATTCTTTTCTTCAGTGTAGCAATTTCATTATTGACACTTGTGTTTGTGACCTTGGAGGAATTAGAACTGTTTTCTGTGAATTCCTCATTGTTGAAGGACGGTTGACTGGATCCTGCATCTGGTAATTTACTGATTGTTGAATATTGCTTTTTCAGTAATTTTTTGTCTCTGTTTTGTGGAGATTTTCGGGATTTATGCACTGTAATTAAGTACCTGGGTAAATTAGGAAATATACAGGGAATTGCCCCTGGCTTTAACCGCCATTTAATTCTAGGGATTTGAACTAGTTTTCCATGCACAACGAATGAATCAACTTTCACTAAAAAGCCCTCTGGAAAATGTTTGTCACAAATACTAGATTTAACAGATAATTTAGTGTCTTTCCTAGGAATAGACTTTTCCCATTTGTAAAACAGATTTTTATCTTTAGGAGGAGTAAAAAAATGTCTAGCTTCTGAGCAGTTTGTGTATCCTGAACGACACCCGGGTACAAAACAAGTTGGGATTTTTAATCAATTATTGATGTTGCTTGAAACTTACGTTTTGAAGAACACGCACATTTATGCACAAAATTAGAAGCAATTTCACAAGTTATGTACCTAATTACCCACAACACACAACGCATACGTATAAAATTGTCTGTACTTCCGAATCACATACGCGATCGCCACGCCGCAGTTTCGGTCAGTTGCCACGGGACCACGGATCATGCAGTGAACTAGCGGGAGAGCTCACACTTTCTCTTCTATCCGCTATGCTATTACCCTACTATAACACTCTATACAAATTTTTTTGCGAAACTATACAGCAATTCGCGGCGCAGTATGTTGATGACTTCGTAATATTTTCAAAAGACATAGAACAGCACTTATATCGCATGCGCTATGTACTGAGAAAATTAAGAGAGTCGAACATGACTATCAAACCTAATAAAATATCATTCTTAGTAAGAAATACTGAATTTTTAGGCTACATATATTCATACAAAGATATTAGACCCAATCCAGAATGAATAAAGAGCATCAACAAAATTCCGGTGCTGAAAAATTTAAAACAATTAAGGAGATTTTTAGAAATCCTAAATGTCCAATCTAGGTTCATTTTTGACGATGCTAATGTCGTAGCACCCCTAAGACAATTATTCAGCAAAGATAACGTGTGGCAATGGACCTCAGTCGAAGAAAAGGCATTTCAAAAGGTAAAAAGATTATTTGCGACGTCAATACTATTAGAAAAACCAAGGGAAGGTTTTCCCTATGACATTTTTACAGACGCTTCAGGGTTAGGCTATGGTGCTGTAATAATCCAAAAAGACAAATAGGTTAATGGTCATTTGATAGCAGTGAGTTGTCTAGGACCGAAGCTCAGGCATGCACAACTGAAAAAGAAATCGCAGCCATATATTTTGCATTAGTAAAATTCAGAGAATACGCGTATAAAAACCTTATTGTTGTATACACCGACCATGTTAGCCTAGCATTCATGGACTCATGTAAACTTGCAAGTACCCGTATATATAGGTACATACATGAAATAACAACTCATAACATCGAGATAAGACATATCGCGGGTAAACAAAAAATCTTTAATGACCTGCTATCGCGCATGAGAACAAACTATCCGATACCAGACACGATAACCGACAGCAAACATACCCTCAGAGGGCAACAAATTTCTAAAGACTTTTCTAAACTACCAGTATTGCAAAAAAGATGAGGGAATTAGTAGGTTAATGAAAAATGCAAAACCAGTAAGCGAACACTTAGAAGACAAGGCAGGAATGTATGAGAAGAAAATGTACAAATTACATGGTAGGTCAGATCCAAAATGGAATGTTATGGTACCTAAAGCAATGCAGAAGCTTATCTTAGCGTATCATAAAGCCCTTATACAGTTGGTAGTGAAAATTGATTATGATAATTGGTGAACGCTTCTATGTAAAACACTTAGCTAGAAAAGTAAGAAAATTTTGCTCGACTTGTGATTCGTGCCAACAAGCTAAACCATTCAATATAAAATCTGATATTGAACCCCAGGCAATTATTAGACATAAGGTCAGTGTACTTGTAACTGTAGACGCACATGGAGAACTCCCTTAAGGACAATGTATGTAAATATATTTTTTTGTTCTTCATGACATCTTTAGCAAGTTAGTCAAAATTTAGCCTGTTAGAAAGGCTAAACAACTAGCTAGGGATAGGACAATATATGAAATGGATCATGACAGGCTGAGCAAACCCGACGCTCGAAGGGGTATAAGGGAGAGGAAACAAAGAAGAAGAAGAAGAAGAAGAAGAAGAAGAAGAAGAAGAAGAAGAAGAAGAAGAAGAAGAACAAGAACAAGAACAAGAACAAGAAGAACAAGAACAAGAAGAAGAAATATCACAAGGAAAACATGCGTAAAAAGGATTGTAAACGACTATGTACCTAAGTATGGTAAAGTGGAAGCAATTTTGACAGATAATTTCAGAGTTCATAGAAGTAAATGCTTCACAGATACTTTAAAAAGTCATGGTATTATACCATTGCTCTTCATATTTTCCCTCAGGAAATTCTACGGAACGAGTTCTTCGGGATATAGGCATATTTTTTCGTGTACTCACCCAATAAAATCACCGCAATTGGGTCAGCTACTGTCCTATAATATAAAATATCATAAATCGTACCATAAATGCAATTTCAGGAAAATTGATATTGTCAAAAGAGATGTATATAAAATACGAGAGTTGCTGACCAAAAGCAAACAGGAAATTAACCAGAACTTAGAATATTTTCTTTCGGGCAATAACATATATTATTTCATTGTAACATAACAAAAAAATAATGTGGACATTTGATACGGAAGTTCATTTGATATCAGTAGTATATGGAGATTCATTTGATGTTGACAGTAATATTCAATTTAAAAAGAGTAAGCTGTAAATTAAAGGAATAAAGCACTTAGAAATAAGAATAATAGTAATAAAATAAAGGTAATAAATAATAATACTATTGTAATACGTTAAAGCCAATAGATGTAAATGTAAAGACAAAACTATGTTGGGAAACAAGAATGGTTAGTGCCCAATGGACATACTTTAAATAGGCTTAGGTTGACTCAAGCTCACTAGCTACTTGTCTGCCTTGGGAGACAGACGCATAACGTCCATCGCTCGTCCGCAAATTGGGCGAATGGAAGTGATATAAATCTTAAATCTACGGATAAACCAAAAAGGTTTATCACAGCGTACAGTTATATATGTGGATTATAGAGTATCAATAAATTGTGAGGCAGTACTTTTGAGAAAACTAGTGGTCGGCATATCTCTTTTGTCGTGTAGTATTTTTTTTTCCGGTAGACCACAAAATGGACTGGAAAATTCAATGTCAAGCTGGCAAGTCGCCACAGTAGCTCAGTGGTTAGACCAGCCCTGCGTGAAGCGGAAGGTCTGTGGTGTAAATCTCGGCTGGGGCATTGCATTTTTCAGTTCCAATTCTACCTCTCAAACATTGCTCACACACGCCTTGTGTGCTCAGAAACACCAGCAGTAAGTTTGTTGGCGTAAATAAATGCTAATTACCACCTAGAGCTTATTTAATCCCGCAACATAAAGTACTTACGATTTTAAGTCGCCCTTACAGTATTTGTCTGTGATGAGAGATTCCCTTTGTGGTTTACCGGGTATTCACATTTTTTTTTATTTGGGGAAGAATAATAAGGCGGAAGAAAGATCAAGACCGAAAAAGCAAAATACAAATGAACAACAATGGGCGAAATGTAACCTAGCAATAAGTGAAATAAATAAACAGACAAAGAAACAAAGAAATAAACAAACAAATAAATAAAGAAGTGAGTAAGTGAGTAAGGGAGTGAGTGAGGAAGTAAGTGAGTGAGTAAGTAAGTAAATAAATAAGAAATAAAATAATGTGGTATTGATGTGTCGAACTTCCATGTAGAAAGCATCCCATTAGTTAGATGCTTGATGACGTCACGTTGCCAAGGAGACAGAGAGCAACTTTGAATGTTTCTAAGGCTAGTTCAGGGCTGGGTAACTAGTGCTCACTGAGCGCAGCCTGCTCATGGCATTGTACGTATAACTATGTTTAGCAGGTAAAGTAATCAAGATCGCTCACGCTATTTTGCGAGTTGCACAGGCCTGGGCTAGTTGAACAGTTCGTGAAGAACTGTGTACTCGTAAAAAGAGTTACAAAAGGAAGTGTAATTGGTGAATTTGTGTGGGGCTATAGATGGAAGGAAAACAGAGCAAATAAATAATTGAAAACAGTGAAAGTTACAGTAAAATAAAACAAAAGTAAATTAATGGCCATGGAATGTTTAAATATTTTTTATTAATACCTTTAAATATCTAGAACATGAATCATAACATTAAATCTTCAAAAACAAAATTACTGAATAGTGTCTTAAGTGACACAAACTAAGAATATTTTTCATACATATGAAACAACCCAATGTTTTATGACTTTGAATTTATATTTTATTCTTTATTAATAGAAATCGTTAGTTTAGGAACATATTTATATAATTCCAATAAGGATTTGAGAATAAATGTGGTTAATTAATAAAATTGCAAACAATACACTAGGTATATAAATTCAATAAGTTCTGTAAGTCACATACTTCCATTGCACACAATTACAAAACTTAATTGCACATTTTAACAAATATAAGTAAACAAACATATTTTCATGTATGATAACAATTTTGACAAACTTCTGCATTGCATTCCAAACATATAGGCTTCCTGCAAGAGCGGCACATGTATACAGTTTTTCTTCTTTTGCTGGAAGGACACGTATAGCACACTTTTCGCTTCTGAAGTTTCTCTTCAAAGCTTGAAAGTTCCTCTTGAATAGCCAAAACACTCCTTATGCAAGCTCTAGTTTCAATAGTGAGTTGTTTGTTGGCTACTCGAATTTCCATCTATGGTGCAACAAGCTCCTTTGCAAGCATTTTCATGAAGTCTAATCTGTAAAGTGGCTGATCGTTTTTGCAAGAGCCACACATTAAAAAGGCATTTACTGCACTAATGTCTATGATTCTATAAAAATGGCCATAGACCATCGGTGAGTCCTACGACCACAGCTATACTGAGCACATTTTGCACCCAGGAAATCAACAGCACCCTTGGTTTCACTGTAGTAAGCTATGATCTCTGGTTTGCTACTTGCACTGTCAATGGCACTAGAGTTATGCATGGAAGATACCAACACTACTATCTATTCTTCTTTGGTACATGGGAAATCAATGCCATATTGTTGGTGAACCCATAAAGCTCTGAGTCTGTAAGGAGAAAGGTCCATGCCTCCATACCCATACTGCTTGGGGTAGTTTCCTCTTTCACTCGTGCTTGGCGACGTAAACCAGGAAGCTGCACTATAATGTTGTGTTGTCTTGTTCTTGATGATGGAAGCACTTCTTTAGTGTGGTCACACTTGAATCGATTTTTTCCATAATAGTTTCTTGGAATTGCATTGGATTCACATAATTCATCAATGTTAGATTGCGAAGCCTGTTCATTGTGTTCTCTCTCATTATCGCTTATCTCCAATTCAGATGCCGAATCATAATCAGTAGGGCTCGGAAGTTTATGCTCTAAAAACACTGAAATATGCATGCAAATATGCTCTTAAAACTTGAAAATATGCCAAGAAATATGCACTATTTAATTAAAACAATTAATGTCCCTTTGCAGTAGACAAGATGAATTACTATAAATAGTAAATAAAGTTACCTTATTCCTTAGAGGTTGAAGCAGAAGTGGTCCTGCTGCTAGTATTAACTGCTAAATTGCAGTTCACAACCAACACTTTGCAAACATTTTCAACTGTAAAACATTGTCTGTTGCCTCGCAAAACACTTTTGTAACATGAAAAACTTCTCTTCACATCACAAGATGTTATCAGGGCATATTTAAATGATGTTAACTGCTTCACAGAGAGAGAGAGTCAAGTCTCTTGGTGTGACAGATGGTTTTCTTTCGAGGATGTCTCGGATATCGTACATCTGTTTATAACCAGAATTTTTTGAAATTACATAATTCACTTTCTCTTTCACTTTTTGTCCTATGCTACCAGGAACCGAACTTAGATCACATATTGTTTTTTCAAAGACAGTAACTGATTCATGCAAAGGAGATCCCACAGCTTCCAATGCCATTAAGGCTGTTGGTAAGAAAGAAAAATGGGCAAATATGAAACTAAGATCCTCTTTTAACCTAGTGCCTGACAGAATATTTTGCACAGTTGCTATTAATGAAGCACCTTTCGAGTTCAATGAATTAACAACCTCTTGGACTATTTCTATGTGCTCAGCATAATATAAAACTGCATGGACCCATGTTCCCCATCGAGCTAACACTGGTGCAGGAGGAAGTCGGATATTAGATGCTGTTGATCTAAACAACTTAACTCTTTTAGGAGATTTAACAGAAATTCTCTTTGTACTGGACACAAATCTATCTACCAATGGGAACGAATCACTTATTGTCTCAGAAATGCGATGTAGAGCGTGTGCCAAACAAGTTATATGAATTAAGTTAGGAAAAATACCTTTCAGAGTTTGTCCTGATTTTACCATATAAGGACCTACATCAGCAACAAATATAAGTAACCGATCGTATTTGATTCCACAAGGCCATAGTAATTTCAAAGAGTCCATCACAAACTGGGTCACAGTCACATTGTCAGTGGCCGACAATTCGCACACATTAAGAATATAATGTGTAGTCTTTTGACCATTATTTAAAGCACCCACAATTATATTAGAAATAGAACGGTGCTCAGAATCAGGGGTAACAGACAACCACACAAACTGATCCGCTAATTCATTTTGTATATTTGACAATACATTATTGTAACAATGTCCTACATAAGTCTTACGCAGTGTACTTTCTTCAGGCACGTGCTCTCGAGTGTACTTGGCAAGAAAGTTTTTAAATGTCGGATTATTAATTTTGAACAAGGGAATATCAGCAGCTAAAAATGCTTGGCACAAGTCATAGGAAAATTCAGTAACCCTGCTTCCTAAACACTCTACTAGCTGTTTTTGAACAGGTTCTTTGTTTGTGTGTTTATGTGCTGAACTATTTGAAATCTTTTCTCATTTCCTACATTTTTTTCACACGCTCCACAAAACAGTACCTTATTATCTGTAGATATTAAATCGAAAACTTGTTCTGTAAATTAATTAATCTAGTACTCGAAGTTGGTTTTATTTTCGGCATTTGAACGGCTTTATAATATTTTATACGCCTAATTTAATTTGGTGGAAACCAGTTCACAACACTGTTACGTTTGAAGACCACGACACAACTACTGGTGGGCAGACAAGCATTGATATAATTGTGCTGCTCGAAAGTTGACCTGCAATTTATCTTTGTTAATGTAAACCTCTCAGATAACGAACTGATTATTCTCTGCGCACATACATATAATGAAAGGATGGAAACAGGGGATTCACTGCATGGCAACATGACTCAGTATTAGTTCTCGTCACCTCGCGAGTTGCATCATTATGTGCAATACTACCAATGTGAAAAATATTATACAGATGGAAAAAATAATAAAAACAATAAAAATAACAGAAATATGCAATATAAGGGCTATAATATTGAAATCTTCGTCAGTTGTATCATCATATGCAATATTACTAATACGAAAAAAATTATCCAGACGGAAAACAATAACAAAAAACCATAAAACTCATTAAAATATGCAATATAAGGGCTATAATATTGAAATATTGTGCATTTATAAAAAATCAGGAAAATATGCAGTTATATGCACCATAAAATCATGTCCAAATAACTGAAAATTCCATAATTCGTGCACATAGTGTAAAAGCATACATTAAACCCCTATGAAAAAACATGCAAATGCATGAACTTCCTAGCCCCAATAATTAATCAGTATCTAGCACAAATTCTTCGCCATAATCATTGTCACAATCACTTACTTCTTCCTCTAACCACTGCAACACTACACGATCAAAATCGGGATCGTTGACGCTAATCCCTCGGGAAGGACCGGCAGCCATTGACATTGACATAGTAGCTGATACCCAGGTGTGGTCTCTCAGACCACGCAGCATAAACAACAGATCATAAAGCAGACCCTAATAGAAATACTGCAGTGAAATAAACACAAAAGCACTAGCCGATAACAAGGAAGGATTACGTGTCCGCGCAGCTATGTGACTCAGCTAGTTTTAAAGAACAGTACTACCAATCTCTCAGGTCTGTCAGACCACACCTGGGTGATTAAAGGTAAAAATAAAATTTAGGGAGAAGGCAGTAGGAGTTTCAATCGTAATCCTTAGTAAACATAGTACATTGGCGGTTAACTGCTGGATAAGACAATGGTATGGGACCACTATGTGTGTTCTTGTGAAGTTAGTGAACTTCAGAACTGACTCCTGCGTAAGCAGAGTAGAAGTTAAAATATAAATAAAACTAATAACGTAAGATTTGGTCATACAGTATGACAATTTTATTTTGTGACTTTAATATGACCTTACATAATAAAACATAGTTGGATACAATTTGTGTGATATAGGACAACCGTATCTTCATTCAGTTAAAACAAAGTTCTTCCTCAAACGATGAAAACTCACGTAAAAGTTTGTATACTCTCACATGTATATATACAAGTGTTGCAAAGTTAGACCGAGAAACGCTGAAAGCTGATAGATAACGTTTTTTTGCTGCGGTGCTTCGTTTAAGCTCTAGACGAGCTAATGCCATAGATTACTGCCTCCTACACAGTTTAAGTATTTACAGCAAAATCAACATGAAAATTAGTATTGCATTTATCTTAGTAAGACATACAATCTTAAATCAAACAACAAACACAGAACACATAAACAAAACACAAACATTTAATTGTTTACAGTTAATCACAGCTTTACTACTCAAAATTAGACCGAGAAACTTTTAAACCAGAGAAATGGCTGGTGTCTTTGCGAGAGTGATGCAGAATATGGCACGCCGATGCACTCTTTGTGTTGATCGCAATTGGCATGCGTTTCAACATTTGCTTTGAATAGTAAAGCTGTGATTAACTGTAAACAACTAAACAATGAGATGTTTGTGTTCTGTTTATGTGTTATGTGTTTGCTTCTTGGATTGAGATTGTGTGCCTTACTAAGATAAGTGCAATACTAATTTGCATTGTTGATTTTGCCGTAAATAATTAAATTGGGTGGAAGGCAGTAATCTATGACATTAACTCGTCTAGCGCTTTAACGAAGCACCTCAGCAAAAAAAACTATCCTTAACAAAGAGTGGTTAAAATAACGTTATTTATCAGCTCCCAAAGTTTGTCGGTCTGATTTTGGGACAGCCTATGTACCTCGCAACTAGTATACCTTGCGGTTTGACACTTGCGTGTCTGAACCCCCTTGAATTTAACTCCCTTATTAACAACACCATTTAACAACAATATAGACCAACGTAATCTATACCTCTATACACCGTAGTGCTTAATACTAGGACGGAGTTACAGATGAACAACTTCATTATGTATCATAAAACGCGCATCGTCTCACACATAAAAAACAGTATTGTTGGGGTTTCTGAAGGTCACAACTTAAAGCTATAACAACGTGAATAACTAGTAAGGAGGAGAAACATAGCTATCTGATAGGGACTTAATACCAAAGATTCATAATGCTGGTAAAAGTGTCAAGTGTGGCACTTAGGATAAATGAACTACTATTATGACCTGTAAGCAACACCATCTGTACACTTTGTAACAGGTTTTTTTAATCGTTTAACCAAAAACGTTCGATACAAACACGAGGTTGAGCCATTTTGTAGAATGTAGCTAAGCTCTGCTGAGAGTGACGTCCATAAGTTTCTAGGCCGCACCAAAGCGGAGTGGAGAGACTGCTCTGGAATAAACCTTCGGCCACGGAGCCGAAAGAGCTGTAACAAAATGTTAAAGCTCGTCTAAATAACATGTAAGAAACTTAATAACAACCAACAAGAGCAAGTTTCATTAAATTCATGAAAAGAATGAATTAGCAGGGGAAAACAATACACTCTATGCCAAAATTCCAATGGAATCAAAGATTATCAATGGCCAAAGAGCCATTATGAAATAAAGACGCAAAGCACGGATAAAGAACATACGAGTATATAGATAGGAAAAGTAGCCAGAAGGGAGAATATTTTAATCATGTCATCAAAGATTCCAGTATTAGCTACATGCAACACACATACTCATGCGACTTGAAGACTAAGAACAAAACTGCATTTCCTTAAGTAATAAAACGAAGGGAGCAATAGCTGGTGCCATGTGTTTTCTCTGTTATATACCTTAATCGGAAGGGTGTGATATGTCTGCAGTTATATGGTTTCAAGGAACGCGTGAAACAATAGAACAACCATATTCTGGATCTACCGGTATAAACTTTAGTCTAATTATCCTAGTTGTAGGTAGAAGCAACCCATGGAACAAAACCTGGGAGGGATATACGAGAGTGAAGCGAACACAGATGTAATCAACAGCAGCGAGAAGTACAATATGAAAAAATTATGTCAGCACACTATAACATATAAAACATCAAAACTGGAAAAGAGAGAGAGAGAGAGAATCCTGAGAGTTGAATGGAATTTATAGACAGTACTCGTATAAACACTGTAATCAAGGGGAAGCCTTGATGGGAAGCATAAAGCACATGGGTAAAGGAACATCCATAGGGAAAGCGTAGGCATACCCAACAACATAGGTAAGTCTGACAGAGAGCAACAGAACGCACAAGAGAGTAACATATTGTCACAACCTGTGGAATAGGAGAGATACGGAGGGAGTTAGTTCGGCACTGAAGCCAGGATTATTGTACCTATACTCCCAAGGGAACACGTCCAGCAGGAAGAATGAGGGGTGAGTGGACACCGGTCGACCAGATTCAGACTGACGACACAGATATTGATAGAGGTCCCTAAGGTTTCCCAAGTTTGACGACGTCTCGGGCCAACTCAGGGGCACCTAAGCTTGTGGTCGAACAACGAGAGACGGAAAGAGGTCATGTGCGCATATCATCCCTGCCAAGCTGTACGTAACGCCTTCGCTGACACTTGCGAACCTGAAACAACCAACGGGATGAAGGATGAATGAAATTATTGATGAAATAAAATAGAAGGACGGGAAATTCGGAGAGGATGTAATTATCTTTCCCAGCATTCGCCTGGCGACCCGGGGAAACCCCGTAAAAAGCCCATGGGTCAGGAAGGTCGGCCAGAGGAATCGAACCCACGATCTCCCGAATGCGGTCTCACACGTTATCGCGGAGCCTTCTCGCTCGGTCAGCCTGTGGAAGGACAGAATGTTGTCACACTAAACTTTGCAATATAGTTACTGCTACAAAGCAGTAACTATAGAATTACTTACCATATTATCTATAATAATAGCTATAAAGGCAATATTTTATCAAGCGTAACTTGTAGGGTATTAGTACTCGTATGAAACACGGAACTCATATTCTCAAGATTTTAAAGTATGCCTACTCAAAACATAACATACAAAACGGTTAAAAATTTAAGAACCATTCTCTCTGTGTAACAATGTGTAGGAAATAACAAAATTAATATGTACAAGTTAAAATGCCACTAGTCCAATTCTTCCTTGAACATATGTGTACGTCTACCCCTAAAAGAACTAAGCACAGTATTCAAAAATAAGAACGAGTTAGTGTAACAGTGTACTGCTAATCTATTCCTTGCGAAATTGTTAGGAGGCACTACGGTGATGAAAGTTCAACTCAATGACGTTCCTAGTTTTAAATGTGCATACTGTTATCGTCAGTAGAATAAAAGGTGCTCCAATTGCTTTTGAAGTCTGGAGGCTGATATCCCTTAATAAGGGCGCGCGCGCGCACACACACACACACACACACACACACACACACACACACACACACACACACACACACACACTCATGCTCATGCTGCATTTCTATCGCTTACTCAACATCGCCAGGGTCGATCAATTGGGAGCTAAATACCAGACTCCACTTACCTATGCAAGCAATTTGGTGTAGCGCAACAATTGCAACACACAATTGACTATTCCGCGAAATAATTAGTAATTCATTCATATAGTTTTATTTAATATTAAGTGATTTAAAAGTAAATAACTTACAATAACATTCATACATTTTAATTAAGATTTATTTTCACAGTTGGCATTAGAATCTAATTCAGTAGGCTGTGAGAACAACAACAACAATTTGTCTAATCCAGGGAAGTGAGGAATATGCATGGACGTCGCAAAGGGGGACAACGGAGGCCGCGGCCTCCCCTTGAAATTAATCAATTTAATGTGCAGTCAATTATTATTACACTATTGTTTTAATTTTGATGTAAAGAACCATTTTTATTTTGCACAAATTAATACGATTATCCGCAAAAGTATTATAACTCATATCGTTTAGTTTTTTATAACAGAATATTAAATTAATAGATATTATTTGATTGCAAACTCTCAACATGCCCCCCCCCCCGTGAAAAAAGGTCTGCCGACGCCCATGGACATATGATGAATATAAATGAACGAATTTGTGTTAGTAGACTATTCATTAAAGGTAGGTCTGCCATATTTGAAATTAGAGTTGTTTGACTTCGCCTCTTATTAAAATAGAGAACTCACTAGAACATTCGACAAATCCTTTGCCTGCCATTTTCAATGGTCCGCTAATTGTTTTTATTGCACACGGATACTTGAGATGTTCAGAAACGTAAGAAAAGGAGGAAGTGATATAACCAAAGCGATAATACCACGACCAAGAGGTGATTTTTTTTTTTTTTTTTTTTTTTTTTTTTTTTTTTTTTTGTGGTGGGGAAAAAGGCTACTTACGCCCTAACCGCATGCATGCATGCGAGTGTAACACTCCTACCCTGGCTTCGAACCCGGGCAGCCTACTCACTAAAAAACCCCACCGGAAGTCTTGAGGTCAAGGCCTCTATGCTGCAGTACCGCATAAAGCACCTGCGCATTCTGTGGTGAGAGATGGAAGCTGCCTGCCAGTGGCAGTAACAGCGAGTATTACTGATGTGCCGGAGGGCAAACATGACATAAGCCCTGAGTGCCCCATGGTAGTAATTAATGGTGATGTGTTTGATAGTTGATGGTGTTCTTTTTGTGTTTCAGCCATTTAGCATCGTTAGGTGTAGATGTATGTGAGGGATGAGTGAAATGAGCATGTTTAGTTTTTAAATCTCCACCCGAAGGTTTCGTTTCTTGTCCTTAGCGGTTTTTTTTAAATTTTTTTAAAATTTCTTTATATTACGTCCTATAATCTATGCTAGAAGTATTTTAAGATATGCTTATATAGCTAGGTGCAGTTATGGTGATGTTTATAAGATTTACAACTTGTAGAGCTAACTTCTACTGTCATTTAATCTTACTTACTATGGTGTTATTAAGCCGGAGGCTTCGTCATTAATCGTGTACCTGATCTTGCCTGGTCGTATAAGTGCACACATGGCGGGCTGTCTGCCTGAAGTGCAGGAGCGAGCCTGTGCCACTACCGGGGAGACCCTCGTCTCCCGGGGTCCGCCTTGGCTAGGTAGCACAAGGACTTGTGAGGGCTTGAGTGTAAGTGTACGTTTTTATAGTGTTATGTGTTTGTTGTGTGCTTCCCTTCATCCCCTAACCAGTAATTTCATGGTACTAAATTATTCAGGTATTCCTGTATGTTGAGTTCAGGTTCGCCTATACTTATAGTGCGATCGAACAATGATAGAGGGCGGAGGTGTTTGTCGCGAGTCATATCATACTCCCCGACCATTCGTATTTGCTCGTTGTGGTTCTTATTCTTTTTGGCGTACAGGTTGCATGCCAGGTGTTTAATAAACTGCTCGATTGTGAGCATTTTTAGCTCTTCATGTAACTGGTACGTCGGAGCCTCTGGCGGTAGTTTTGCAATAATTCGCAGTATTCTGTTTTGCATCGTTTGGAGGCGCTTTATGTGCATTTTTGCCGCATATCCCCATACCAGGGCAGCGTAAGTTAAGATGGGTCGGATCAGCGTCTTACAGAGCGTAAGTCCCATGCGTAGCTTAAGGCTGCTGTTGAGATTTATCAGCGGGTACAGTCTGTTGAGTTGGCCATTGGCCTTTGCTCTGGCTGAGTTAATATGCTCCCTCCATGTGAGATATTCATCCATCTTAACCCCGAGGTACGTGACGGATGTCTCCCACCCGATAGGTTCCTGAATTAGGGTGAGGGGTGGGAGGGCTCGCCTCCTTTGTCTGTGCAATATTCGCCTGGTAAAAATGATTGCTTGGCTTTTTCTTGCATTCAGTTTTAACCGCCATTTGGTGAACCAGGGCTCCAATGTGTTTAGAGCATTCTGGAGCCGCAGGTGTATGATGCGTGGCTGAGTAGATTAGGTGATAATCCGGCAAGAGGGGAGTAGTCTTAATTTTCTTGTAGGTACAAGGGGAACACGAAATTACAGTAGACTTTAAGGAATAGACAAATCTGGTTGCTATGTGATGGTTTTGGAGCTTTATTCTCCTTACGTAGCCAAGAGATTAATAAAAATGAATAACGACTTCCTGTTTGAAACCAGTGGCGGCTCGTGCCTTACAAAATAGGTGAAGAAGTTCACTCAAGCATGCTGAAAATACAATGCAAAGCCGGTGTACCACGGTCCAACATTTTTTACCGAACTTTTTGTATCCAATGGAGCTATACACAAAAGAAACTGTCTGTCACACTATGATTCATTTTGGTCCAATACATATGACAGTTCGCGTAGTAAGTAAGAGAAATAAACATGGCGGATGCAAATATATACAGTTTTGTTTTAAAATCAAATTCAAACGGTGACCCAAACAATGTAAAAAAACTACCTGAGGAGCATTGTTCTTTATTCTTTTTTGAAGTCCATTCAAATGTCCTGACATAACAGTCGCTCCATCCTAACATTGTGCAACTAATTTACGTTCATAATTATATTATTTAAGAACACCATGCAGCAAAAGGAACAATGTTTCCGCGGACCTGTCAACACTCACATCATGAAATCCGAAAAATCGTTCAACCAATGTGCTCTCTGTATTCACGTATCTTACAATGATAGAGAACTGAGACTGTTGACAAATATCTGTAGTGTCGTCAACTTCAACGGAAAAAAATCTGAGACATTAATTTCAGGTTTGTAAGTATTCCAAAATACATCCAATCACCTCATTTTGTATAGATTTAGAATCACCGCTGAATATACTTTTAATTTTATTATAGTGGTTTTGGATTTCTAATGGAGTTTCAGTACACAAGCTCCGTGAAATTTCCCCGACTTAGCGAAAGCGCACTCTCTACATGACCTCAGAGTGCAAGCTCTTGTTTACCTAAATACAATGTTGGTTTAATAATCAACTACAGGAAAAGCCTATTTAATGTCACGTTTCCATTGAAACGCACATGAAAAAGTCTGCTGTTTTCCTGAAGAGCGTCAGCCATTGTATTTCTATTTTTTTTTATTTTTTTTTTTTTTTTCCAAAAGCGTTTAGTTGTAATTTACTTTTAAATGCCCCGCCGAATCATTGTGCTTGTGAAGGGAACGGGTTATATTAATGAAATCTGTGAATCTCTCTTTGTCCCACACGTTACTTTTGTTGCTAAAAAGTAAACAAGGCCAACAGAATAGCGATTGCAAACTACGGCTACTGCATAACCAAAAATAGTTATCGAGCCAAGAGCTTTTGAATTTAATGTTATAAGTCTTCCTTATTTTCTTATCCTCTCTTTTAAGGGCTACATCAATGATATCAGTGGGCCGCCCAAAGTTTAAAACATCCTTCTTGTCTTCATATTTCCACCTGGAAAATGGGGTTTCTAGCAAATTGCAAACTATATGGTTCACTGGATTCATAACAAAACAGTTACATTCTGTAATTTAAATATTAAAAGCAAACTCGTAAATTATACCTACCGTTCACAGTTATCTAAAACACCACGTTTTAAGTTTACCACCAGCTCTTTCTCGAGGTAAACGAATACTATCTTCTAAGCGCGCGAAAACAGAAACTATCCCCTCTACCGTGTTCTGTGCCTCTACCCAAGTGAAAATATTTCTTGTTTGCCTGAAACATGTGCATGCCCCTGTTATTTCTCCGTAGTACGTTGTTTCGTGACATGTTGCCATGGCAACCAAGCTGTTTAGTGCAGCAGTTTCTTCCGTAATCCTGACTGTTGCACTTGTCCTTGGAACCGATCAGAGGGCGCGTTCCCACCAATTTTCCCTGCCGGCTGCCAGCCTGTAAGTTCCAAACAAAAGAAGGGTTGGTCACTGACCCTGCTACGGCTCCTAGCAGTTGAAATTTGTGACTAAACTGTTAGAATGACAGTAATAATGCCAACATTAACAAAAATAGAATACTGCCATTTTCAGGTGAAAACCTCTTCACCTGCTTCACCTGAATAACCGCCACTGTTTGAAACTCAAACCAAGCAAGGAATATTTCGGAAATGATTTGCTCGACACACACACACACATACATACAATACATACACACACGCACACGCACACACGCACGTACGTGTACATACACATATATTCACATACCCACATACATACATACACACATACACGCACACACGCATACATACACATATATTCACATATACACATACACGCACACATACACGCACACATACATACACATCAGTGGCGAGTGGTGAAGGTATTGGCCAGGGTAAGCAATCTCATTGTAAATGGTTAAACGAAAATATGCTGATACATAGTACAATTAAAAACAATAGTATCACTGTTATCCTGTACATTACTTTGTAACAAAATATTGATGTTTTACTTTGTCTTATTTGAAGCAGAGCTGGATTCTCCTCCCTTTCTTGGCAAAATCGTCAATCACAAGATCATAGAATTTGGGATCCTGCTGTAGATTTACCAGAAGCTCCTTCTCTAGTGCGATCAAAGATAAGTTTGAAAGTCTTTCCTGTCCCTGAGTGTTGCGTGCATAATTTTTGTGGTTTTTAGTTTAGAAAAGCTACGTTCAACTGCAGCACTACTTGCTGGAATAGCTAACACTAACTCGCACAGTTTTGTCGCTTCACTATACGCTCTGTTCAGTTCATTTTCTTTTATGAAGTCTAGAAGATCATTCATAGATTTATGATGCATGTTTAGTGACAAGTAAGTGACAGAGAGTTGTGACCTCAACGCAACAAAGTCAAAAACTGTTCCATAGGACTCTTTTAGTGACTGAAAAGATAATTCTGGAAAAGACGATTTGTATTTGTTGAAGTTCTTAAAATTTAACAATTCCAGAAAACACAGAAACTCAATATTACTAAATCTTTCTCTGAAATGGAGTAGAAGCGTATCCAGAACCTCACAATACAAACGTTTGTAGTGCATTTTCCTATTCAAACCATCACTGCTGTTATGACGTGGATCACCAATGGCTTCTTCAACTTTGTCCCAGCTATACTTCATCGAAGGAATTGCGCTTCTCTTCTTCTCTTCTCTCTTCTTCTCTTCCATCTGAAATTCCGTAACTTTCAATAAGCAATATCCAATATCAGATCATTTTGCTTGGAGAATATCATACAGAGTGTCTGTGATGGGGAATAATATAGCAAACATCTCTAACATAAATTTGAAGGTGAAATCTTCCATTGTGCTTACGAAACCACGTGCAGCAGTATAAGTATCTGGATCCCATTTCTCATCTGCATTTGCCAATAGTTTCAAACAAAGAAAAAAGTTCTTTTCTGAATTCATATATTCTTCCCACTAAACGAGAGCTGTAGCTCCAGCGCGTTTGCGAAACACGCGGCAATCTTCTGTGTATCTCATTATCAAGGGCCTCAGTTCTCTTAGAAGACTTGGAAAAAAATGCTGCTATTTCATTAACAGTCATGAAGAATATCCTGCATTCTCGAATGTGTGAAACCACCTGTGACAGAACTAGATTTAATCTATGAGCGAAACAGTGCACAAATAGAGCTTGGGGAAATGATCCTCGTACTTTTGCTGGAAGTCCATTTAAATGCTCCTTCATAACAGCCGCACCATCATATGTCTGAGCAACTAGCTTTTCCCCAGAGTCAAATTCAGTCCATGAGTTCCTTTACAATGTTGTATAATGCATCAGCTGACCGATTATCTGAAATATTTATAAAGCGGAGAAACCTTTCTTGAACGTCACCATCAGGTCCAACGAATCTCGTTACTGCAGAAAGTTGGGATAAATTTGCAACATTTGTACCTTCATCCAAACTAAAGGCAACAAAACTGGTCTCTTTGATTTCTCTCTTTATCTCCATTTTTAGAACATTACTTATTGACTCAATTAAGTCGTTCTGGATCAGATTTGATAGCCCAGTTAACACTGTCCCCTGCTCGATGAAAGTTTTTAACTTGTCGTCATACAGACAAAGCAGGTTTACAAGTTCTGCATAATTCCCCTTGCTGCTGGATTCTGATGACTCATCGTGACCCCTAAATGCAAATCCTTGTTTCCCCAAAAAACATACAATATCAATTAGGCGTTTCATTACTTCTCTATTTTTTCTTACTAGTTCGTTGTGCTGATTTTCTCTCACTTTCTTATGAGTATCCAGTAAATGGTCAATTCTGGATTTGCCCAGTGTTTTCAGTAGAATAAAGGTTTGGAGATGAGTGCTAGTCAAACTGTGTTTTTTAATTGCTTTATGAATGTTCCCCATGTCACTGAACCCGCCACTAGACCATACATTTTTTTTCGTTAGCAAACAGAAGACAACACCAACAATAAAGTTTTTGTTTGTGCGGACAAGCCGTATGCCATTCATTAGTAATATATAGCCGTAAATTGAATTTTCTTACACAGCTTTTCATAAGAGTAGTAATGTTTAGGTCAGGCATTGGTCTTCCTTCCTGCACAAGTTTAATCTTTTCTTTATAATTTCTAGAAGAAAAGCTTCGCGAGATAATATTGCACACAGTGCAACCATCCGCGTCTGCAGTTCTGCTCTCCAAAGAAAGCGAAGATTCCGTGTTTCCTCCCCTATCCGCAAGCACTAGTGTACGCACGGTTTGAAACTGCTTACCTTGCTCTAGCATGGCACGTGGTAAACTATCTGAAAATGTATTATAAATCAACTGTTAATAAAAGTCAGTGATACCGCACTTGTTATCGAATAATAAAGCTAAACTCACTGCAAAATCTCACTCGTTACTTATGTATTCACTTGAAATACACTTATTAAACTGCGACAACTCTGGAAGGTGATGCGCCTAGACCCGCTCTGAACACATGTGCTTCTCTTGAGCCAGTGCCGCGATGCCTCCCGAGCTGACCCGAAAACCTACGAAAGCGAGTCCTCACGGACACAGTACATTGTTGCACGCATGATTGCACGTATTGAGGGCGTATCGTACAATAAAACGGAAATCTTAGTCCAGGTCAACTGCAGTAGCCAAGCGCTTAACATAGAATCAGAACGTGCTCCTAAATAATATAACATACATAATTTTGTAGCATTGCACAGGGTAGACACTGCTTACATGATGGCATGTAATACTACGTTTTTTGTAATGGAAGATGCTGTAAATAAAGAATGTTAAAAAATACATACACACATACACCCATCCACCCAGCCACCCATCCACCCATCCACCCAGCCACCCAGCCGTCCATCCGTCCATCCGTCCATCCGCCCATCCGCCCAGCCAGCCACCCAGCCAGCCACCCAGCCACCCATCCACCCATCCACCCATCCACCCATCCACCCAGCCGGCCAGTCACCCAGCCGGCCAGCCGTCCATCCGTCCATCCGTCCATCCGCCCATCCGCCCATCCGTCCATCCGTCCATCCGTCCATCCGTCCATCCGTCCATCCACCCAGCCGGCCAGTCACCCAGCCGGCCAGCCACCCATCCATCCATCCGCCCATTCATCCACCCAGCCACCCAGCCACCCATCCGCCCATCCGCCCAGCCACCCAGCCAGCCAGCCACCCAGCCGGCCAGCCGTCCATCCGCCCATCCGCCCAGCCAGCCAGCCAGCCACCCAGCCAGCCAGCCACCCAGCCAGCCAGCCACCCAGCCACCCAGCCACCCAGCCACCCAGCCGTCCATCCGTCCATCCGTCCATCCGTCCATCCGTCCATCCGTCCATCCGTCCATCCGTCCATCCGTCCATCCATCCATACGTGGATACATGTTGATGTGGATACATCAACAATGTATCCACGTCGTATACATTGTTGATGTATACGACGTGGATAGTTTACTGGAAGTTGTGTGCATCAGGATATTACAATATTGTGGTGTTTTGGTTACGTTTGTGGTATAAACTAGTATTCCATTTAAATCTTTATAGTGTTAGATTCTTGTGTTACTGTTGGTGTTATAGGGGATGGACCCATTGGTGTTATTAAGTTGAATTTGTATTTGTGTTTTCAAAAGAATTGAGATTATAAAGCCTTAAGGAGGCCGTGCTTAGGTTAAGGACATACATATAGCCGGCTGAGATAAAACCAGAAGTGACAGTAAATGATGAGGGTTAGTGACGGTGAATTAAATTGTCCTTTGGAAACACTAGTTAGTGTCACTGAACTGAGTAAGAACCTTAAAGGTGAATTAAAAGGTAAAATTCTTCTTTCTGTGAGCACAATGAGGAGTGCATTTGCTCAACTGAAAAATGATGTAATTGATACGAAGGCGGAGAATAATAATTTAACGAAGGAGGTAAGGAGACTTAAGGAAGAACTAGAGCATAGCAGGCCACGATCAAGTGGGGAAAAGAAGGTGCCAACTTTTGATGAGAGTTTGTGTGAAACAGCAAGGTCTCAAACATTAGCAACATCTATGGTTGCAAGCAGTAAGCTTTATGCTAATGTTGTGAAAAATGTACGAATTGAGAAACGATTTAAGGTTTTGTTTAAACAAAAAAGTACAAGTAATCTGTCCGGGGAAGAAACAAAGAGCTTAATTAAATCAAATGTGAACCCTACAAATATGGAAATTGGAATTGTAGCTATGAAAGCTCTGAGAGACGGGAGGGTCTTTATTGAAACGGAAAGTAAAGAGGAGGCAGAAAAGCTGCATTATGAAATCAATGAAAAGTGTAGCCAAAGTTTAGAGACTTCAATCCCTAAACCTTGGAATCCAAACTTGGTAATATATAATATCCCGGACAATATAACTGTTCAGAATGTCGAGGAAGTAATTATGGCACAAAACCCTCAATTGTACCTAAATACAGGGGACACAAAGCCAAAATTTGTTTTTACTTCTAAGAAGAAATGCAGAAACTTAGTCATAGAAGTGAATTCCCTGAACAGGAAGCGTCTCTTACAGAGCAGAATAAAAATTGGATGGCTCATTTGCTATGCCAAGGACTACGTGAGAATTAATCGGTGCTATAAATGCTGCCGATTTAATCACAAGGCAAGCGATTGTAAAGCAGCTGCACAGACATGTCTGAAATGTGCAGGAGCACACAAAATATCGGAATGTACAGTAACTGCTCAAAATGACATGAAATGCGCAAACTGTAGAAACTGGAACAAATGCAATGAGCGTGACCACAGAAATGAGAAACATTCTGCCATGGATACGATTTGCCCAACATTAATTGCTGCCATTGAGAAATGCAAGCAGAACATCAATTATTGATATGGCTGTTAATTACAAGAAATTAATAAATAGTAGTGTCTCACTAAGCAGCGCAAAGTCAACTTACAGCACTCCAAGGCAGCAACTAACATTATGTGTCAACTTATAATTGAAAAATCAATAGATATTTTCTTTATTCAAGAACCATACCTCTACCAGAACCAGATAGTTGGAATATCAAAACATTATAGAATATATTCTTCCGGAAGCGGTAGAAAGCGAGCTGCAGTTTTTATAAACAACAAGCAAATTGAGGCTCTCCAAATAAATCAACTGTCTCATGAAGATACAATAGTAATTGAATTTACGTTCGGCGAACTGAAGTTTATAGCCGCCAGCACATACCTAGACATAACAAATGACATAAACAGAGATCTTTTAAAAATTCAGGAAATAGTTCTTTTCGCCAAGGGTAAGGGATTACTGCTAGCTATGGATAGCAATGCAAGATCCAAATTATGGAATGATAAAGTAACAAATAATAGAGGAAAAGCAATTGATGAATTCATTATATTAAACAACCTCCATATAATGAATAACAATGTTACAAATACTACATTTGGGTCAAACACAGGAGCGAGCAATATTGATTTAACCATCAGTAATGACAATTTTCTGAAAAGACTCAATAATTGGACTTGTAGTAATGAAGAAACCTGCTCAGACCACAGCTTAATAACTTATGAAATAGGACAATGCAAGAGTAAATTAGAATTCAGTTACCAGGGCATCAAATACATAGTCACAAAGAAAGGCTTAGAAAACTTTCAAAAACATTTCAAACAAGTTTTGAACGAATATTTTCAATTACAAGATGCTGACTTTCACCAGCTGGATCAGGACATGGAACATCAGGTATTAGAGCAGCCAGATGTTGAAGAGAGCATAAGGAAGTTGCAAGACATTCTCACTGCAGCCTGCAAAAGATCCTTCAAGACCCATACGCAGAACACTAAAGTTCTCAGCAACAAAACAGTTCCATGGTGGACCACAGAAATGACAATTTTGAGGAAAAAGTCAAATGCGCAAAGGAGAAAATACCAGCGGACAACAGCTAATGAAGAACTGCGAATGCAACGAAAGCTACAATACCACGAAACAAAAACTATGTACCAAAGAACTATCCGACGAGAGAAAATAAAGTCCTGGAAGGAGTTTTGCACCATAACTACGAACTCAAACCCATGGAACGCTGTATACCAATGGCAAAATTCGGAAAAACCACATCCTTTCAACCCTTAAGAAATCAGATGGTACATATACCATACACACATTTGACACAGTGAATTACATAATGGATTACTTTGTCCCAACTGATGAGGAAGGAACTGACAATGTGCAACATAGGGAAATAAGGAGTAATATACTACAACCCCCAACCACAGAAGACGACAGACCATTCACTATCAATGAAATCAGAGACGTTATAGAAAACATGAACAGCCATACAGCCCCAGGAGATGATGGTATAACTAGCAATATACTCAAAGTAGCATTTGATTCAACGCAACTGTATATAAAAGCATTATATAATATCAAAATATTCACTTACCCTCCACTAGAACTACACTATGCAAAAATGGAGTTTTACATTCCTGTATAAAAATATATAATTCACTGCCTAATAACCTTAAAGATATAGAAAATGTTTATAAATTTAAATGCGGTGTGAAGTTTTTTTTTTTTTTTTTTTTTTTTTTTTTTTTTGAAGGAACACTGTTTTTACACAGTAGAAGAATGTTTGAAATTTAACAAATACCCTTATGTATAATTGTACAAGTATTTATTGTAAATAAGTTTATGTAATATAATTACTTTTGATGTATCCTATATCAGTGTACCATGTACAGTATCTGATTTTAAAGGACTAATAAATAAATAAAAGAATATAACAAATGTCTAGGAGGAGGAAAATTTCCAAAAGTCTGGAAAACAGCTAAAATAATACCTATTATAAAGCCTGGTAAAGAAAATACTAAAGAAGTCACCAAATACAGACCAATAAGTCTACTGAAGGTTGCCAAAGTACTAGAGAAGCTTTTTATAAACCGAATCATGTACTATTTATATTCGAATGGCAAAGCAAGTAAAAATCAATACGGTTTCACACTACAAACAAGTACACTAGATGCAATCATGTCGGCCAAGGATTTCATCGAAGAAAGTTTACAAAACAATAACAGTGTAGCGGCAATCAGCTTAGACGTTAAAGAGACATTTGATAGCGCCTGGTGGCCAGGTATACTCAATGCCCTAAAGAACTTCCAATGTCCGAAGAATTTGTACAGGTTAAGCCAAAGCTACTTAAGTGAGAGACGATGCACAATCACAACAAACGGTATCTTGGTAGAAAGGAAAGCAACTAAGGGATGCCCACAGGGATCCTGCTGTGGGCCTGAGTTATGGAACATCTATTATGACTCCTTACTGAAACTAAACTTCAAACCATGTACTAAACTCATCGCCTTTGACGATGATGTTCTGGTTCTTATCAAAGGAAAAAGCACACTGGAATTAGAGAATCAAGCAAATATAGAAATCCGAAGAATTACAACATGGGCCGCAACAAACAAGATAACATTCAACAGAGGCAAAAGTCAAGAAATGCTAATAGTAGTTAGGTTAGGACAGAGCTGGCACACTTTTTTATGCGCAAGATGGCCGCCACGCGTAATCTAAGGATTACTAGGTAAGGTGGTAGGGGAAGCAGGACGTTGTAGGTGTTTGAAGGAATCTCTAGGGATGACTCTTAAGGCCCATAGCAGTGTATGTATGCTTATGAGCGTTCATGGTGTCTGAGTATGTCCTTCACTATATTGATGTACGCCACCTAACACAGGAGCTTTCTGATTTGATTGAATATATTACCCCAACATAATGTTACCTCACCCCACATTGCCTCACTAACCTAACCTAACCTATCCTAATCTAACCTAACCTAAGCCTCATACTTCTACTCTTCTAACCTATCTTAACCTAACCTAAGCTCCATACTTCTACATGGCTAACCTAACCTAACCCAGCTCCCACTATTTACTCCCGTCTTTGATAATTTAACCTAAGCCCCATACTTCTACTCGTCTAACCTATCCTAACCTAACCTAACCTATCCTAATCTAACATGGCCTAGCCTAACCTAAGATAGATCCTCTTATTATTATTTATTCTATTCTACTAACATGATACGTTTCTAGACATTCATTCTATCCTCTTATCATCTATCCTATTCCCTCCTCTGCTTATCTATTCTATCCTGTCATACGCTACCCTGATCTCCCTCTAGGAATTTCATAAACATTTTGATACTATTTTGAGTCCTCTGATAGATCTTTTTAAGCACTTTTAGCATATTCTTGATGCTTTTACAACATATTTAAGAATTTTTCAGACAATTTTCAGAATTATTCAGTCATTTTCATACATTTTTAAGACGTTTCGCCCCATTTTGCTACAATTTTGCACCCTCTGTTAGATCTTTTAGACGCTTTTAGTATATTCAGGGCGCTTTTACAACATATTTAACAACTTTTCAGACAATTTTCAGAGTTATTCAGTAATTTTCATACATTTTTAAGACGTTTCACCCCATTTTGCTACAATTTTGCATCCTCTGTTAGATCTTTTAGACGCTTTTAGTATATTCAGGGCGCTTTTACAACATATTTAACAACTTTTCAGACAATTTTCAGAGTTATTCAGTCATTTTCATACATTTTTAAGACGTTTCGCTCCATTTTCCTGCAATTTTGCACCCTCTGTTATATCTTTTAGACGCTTTTAGTATATTCAGGGCGCTTTTACAACATATTTTAACAACTTTTCAGACAATTTTCAGAGTTATTCAGTCATTTTCATACATTTTTAAGACGTTTCGCTCCATTTTACTGCAATTTTGCACCCTCTGTTATATCTTTTAGACGCTTTTAGTATATTCAGGGCGCTTTTACAACATATTTAACAACTTTTCAGACAATTTTCAGAGTTATTCAGTCATTTTCATACATTTTTAAGACGTTTCACCCCATTTTGCTACAATTTTGCACCCTCTGTTGGATCTTTTAGACGCTTTTAGTATATTCATGCTGCTTTTACAACATATTTAACAACTTTTCAGACAATTTTCAGAGTTGTTCAGTCATTTTCATACATTTTTAAGACGTTTCACCCCATTTTGCTGCAATTTTGCACCCTCTGTTAGATCTTTTAGACGCTTTTAGTATATTCAGGGCGCTTTTACAACATATTTAACAACTTTTCAGACAATTTTCAGAGTTATTCAGTAATTTTCATACATTTTTAAGACGTTTCACCCCAATTTGCTACAATTTTGCATCCTCTGTTAGATCTTTTAGACGCTTTTAGTATATTCAGGGCGCTTTTACAACATATTTAACAACTTTTCAGACAATTTTCAGAGTTATTCAGTCATTTTCATACATTTTTAAGACGTTTCGCTCCATTTTCCTGCAATTTTGCACCCTCTGTTATATCTTTTAGACGCTTTTAGTATATTCAGGGCGCTTTTACAACATATTTTAACAACTTTTCAGACAATTTTCAGAGTTATTCAGTCATTTTCATACATTTTTAAGACGTTTCGCTCCATTTTACTGCAATTTTGCACCCTCTGTTATATCTTTTAGACGCTTTTAGTATATTCAGGGCGCTTTTACAACATATTTAACAACTTTTCAGACAATTTTCGGAGTTATTCAGTCATTTTCATACATTTTTAAGACGTTTCACCCCATTTTGCTACAATTTTGCACCCTCTGTTAGATCTTTTAGACGCTTTTAGTATATTCATGCTGCTTTTACAACATATTTAACAACTTTTCAGACAATTTTCAGAGTTGTTCAGTCATTTTCATACATTTTTAAGACGTTTCACCCCATTTTGCTGCAATTTTGCACCCTCTGTTAGATCTTTTAGACGCTTTTAGTATATTCAGGGCGCTTTTACAACATATTTAACAACTTTTCAGACAATTTTCAGAGTTATTCTGTAATTTTCATACATTTTTAAGACGTTTCACCCCATTTTGCTGCAATTTTCTCCCTCTAATAAATCTTTTAGACACTTTTAGCATATTCTTGCTGCTTTTACAACATATTTAAGAACTTTTCAGACAATTTTGAATGATTTAGACGCCATATTATATATTTTCAGGGTGTATTGAGGCCCGTTTAGACTCGCTGGTAGATACTTTAGCTGCTTTTAGTATATTGAGGGCGCTTTTACACCAGTTGTAAGTACATTTTTGAAACGTTTCACTCCAATTTCAATGCTATTTGGGTCCCTCCGATAGATCTTTTAGTCACTTTTAGTATATTCCTGGTACTTTTACAACATATTTAAGAACTTTTCAGAGTATTTTAGCCGTTTTTACGGTATTCTGGAGGTCTTTTTTTTACGCATTTTTGAAGGTTTACCATGGATCTTCTATGTTTTCACGTCGTTAGTATGTTTTTATGTTTTTATGGGGTATATGGAGCCTTTTTTAGCGATTTGTTATGCTTTCATGATCAAATTCCATCCTTTTGTAAATGTATGATGTTCTCGTCTAGAGAATTGCTTACAGTCTTTCTAAGCCTAACCTAACTTAACCACAAACCTCTTTACAGACATTTCTTCAACGTTAGTTAACATTATACATGTTTCTTTTTCTCCTTCCTCGAACTCTTTTTGTAAACTTACATTAGAAGACGTTGTAACCTTGTTATTCAAATAGCTATTGTATCCGTCTTTGCACACTGCTCCAGTATGCTATACATGTCAACTTCATTTAACGATTCTTTTAATTAGTTCTGTATCTTATAAGTTATAACGGTAACACGTGAAACGCTGCTTACATTCGTTCTAAGACCATCCAAATCTAACCTGGCCCACCACCACCACCACCACCACCGCCATCGTTGCAATCACCGCCATCCTTGCCATCATCACCATCGTTACCATCACCACCATAACCATCACCAATGCCACCATCCTCACTATCACCTCCACGTTATCATCAGCATCATCACCATCGTTACCATCACCACCATAACCATCACCAGTACCACCATTCTCATTATCACCTCCACATTACCATCAACATCCCCACCATTACCATCGTTGCCGTCACCAGTACCACCATCGTTACCATCACCACCATAACCATCATCAGTACCACCATCGTTACCATCACCACCATAACCATCACCAATACCGCCATCCTTACCATCACCACCATCGTTAGCATCTCTACCATAACCATCAACACCACCACCACCACCACCACCGCCACCGCCATCGTTGCAATCACCATCGTCACCATCGTTACATTCACAACCATAACCACCACCAGGTCCTCCATTCTCACCATCACTACCATAACCATCACCGCCATCGTTAACATCACCACCGCCCTTGTCGCCACCACCATCGTTACCATAGCCACCATCCTTGCCATCATCAGCATCGTTACCGTCACCACCATAACCATCACCAGTACCACCATCCTCACCATCGCCACCACCGTTACCATCACACTCGTTACCATCATCACCATCACCGTTATAATCATCTCTACCATAACCATCACCAGTACCACCGTCGTTACCATCATCACCATCACCAACACAAAGATCACCAACCCCTCCTATTATTATATAACCTAATCCATCCTCCCCTACTTATCTATTCTATCCTGTCATAATGTCTCTTGATCTTCCTCTTTGCAGATATAACCTTGGACGTTTATCTGTTATTTGTAGAAGATTTCCAGCGATTTTAGGGTTTAGAAGGTATTCAGCCACTGCGACACGCTTATTGAAGAACCTCTTAGGCAATTTTTGAGAATTATGTAGGTTATTTGTTAGATTTTCCAGAGGTTTCATGCTATTTTGATGCTGTTTTAGATCGTTTTTGCGGATATTTTAGTTGCTTTTAGGGTCATCAGGCTGCTTTTACGACTGATTTACACACCTTTCAGGCAATTTCGAGAATTATTAGACATTTGTATTCCATTATCGAGACTTTCAAGGTATTTTATGATCATCTTGAACCTTGGGTGCATATTTCAGTCACTTTTCAGGCATTCTGAGTGTTTTAGACCACTTTCCAGAACGTCTTAGACGATTTGGACGTTTCTTTAGCCAATATGATAGTTATTTTATTTACTTCTCATTATATTTTGACATCATTCATGTTTCTTCTCCTCCCTCCCACTCTTTCTTAAACTAACATTAGAAGACGTTGTAACCTTGTTGTTCAACTAACTACTGTCTACGATTTGCTCCCTGCTCCAGTATGCTATACATGCTAACCTCATTTTTAACGATTCTTTTGCATAGTTTAGTATGTTCTAATGGCAACACGCCAGACGTTGCTTACATTCCTTCTAAGACCATCATGACCTAACCTAACATAACCAATCATCATCGTCGCCAACGCAACCTATGGCGCAACGCCATAACCATTGCCACCACCAACTCTACCGCCAACACCACCAACACAGACATTACCACACCCACCACCACTACAACTGTCATTACTACCATCATACCCCTTCATTACCAACGCAGCCAGGACCACACCCACCATCATCATCACCACACCAACCAACGCCACCTATTCTGCAACACCGCCACCACCACCACCACCACCGTCACCACCACCATCACCACCACCACCACCATCACCACCACCAACATCAACACCTCCAACACCAGCGCCACTATAACGGCCACCACTACCTCCACCACCAACGCCACCACCACCACCATTAAGAACCTTTCAGGCAGTCATGAGGATTATGTAGATTATTTCATCGATTTTTCAGAGGTTTCATGGTATTTTGAGGTTGTTTTAGATCGTTTAACAGATATTTTACTTGCTTTTGAGTACTTTCAACGGCATCAGGGAATAATACTCACTACATCTAGGATACTGAAGTAGGTATTTCAAGCGCTAATAGACGTATCTATCAGTTTAAGGATCGGTTCAGACATTTTAGAGGCATTTTAAGCACTACGCGGGGATTTTAAACTTTTACACCGACATTTTGGACAGTCTTCAGGATACTTTGAAACACTTTTATAGGCGTTAAACGCTTTTAATGCTGTTTTTTGAACACTAACTCAAACATCGGATCCTTCGCAGGAATTTCAGGGTTTTCAGGGTATCTCAGGCTTGTGACAGGCATGTTTCACCAGTTTAAAGATGTTTTAAGACGCTGAAGCAGGAATTTTTGACGCTGCTAGAATTATTTTAGTTAATTTAAGCACAGTTCACCAAGTTTTCTTCATTAATTGCTTTTTGTTTTACAGTAGTCGAGGTGCAGTCCAACCTAACCATTCATTTATTGCATTTCTTGCACTTATTATTTCGACTACATTTCACTACTAACCTAACCCAGCAACAATCGTATCATCATCATCAACAACAACAACAACAACTGCTCTATCTCGTAGTCTGACCAAGCTAACCTAACCTAACTTAACCTAAGCTAAGCTCCATACTTCTATTCGTCTAACCTATCCTAACCTAACCCAGCCTGAGCTCCATACTTCTACTCGTCTAACCTAATTTCTAAGCCCTTACTTCTACTCTTTTTACTTTGGTCTTTCATATTTTAACCTAACCTTATTGTTATCCTCCTCTTATTGTTATTTATTCTATTTCATCATCATGATCAGTTTCTAGATATTCATTCTATCCTCTTATTATCCCTCCTATATCATCCTCCTCTGCTTGTCTATTCCATCCTGCCATAAGGATTTCCCTCTTTGCGGATATAACCTCGGGGTATTTATTCGTTGCTTGTAAAGGATTTCCAACGAATTTAGGATTTAGAAGATATTCAGACTCACCAGCATGCATGTTTTCAGGATTTTTTAAATCTTTTCGGAGCATTCTATAGCTATTTTAAGTGTTTTAAGACACTTTTCGGGATATTGAGAGCGCTTTTGCACCAGTTTTAAGTACATTTTTTGAAACGTTTCACTCCAATTTCAATACTATTTTGGTCCGTCCGATAGATCTTTGAGTCACTTTTAGTATATTCCTGGCACTTTTGCAACATATTCAAGAACTTTTCAGGCAATTTCGAGGATTATTTAGACGCATCTAACACAACCATCTCCAACGGGAGTGCCACCACATCCTGCGACACCATAAACATCATCACCACTATCACCAATCCCCACCATCCGTCATCACCATCTCCACCACCATCGCTATCATCACAATAAGATCCATGTAACATAAACATAAGAATTATAAAGAAAAGGGACGAACAATACCTATAACCAACAGCATAAGCATTACAGATATATTCTACCGATTGCTATACTTTATAAATAACAACATAAACAGTAAAGTACATGATTTTCTTTTTCGCTTTCGCCGGCTTTTTCCGATTTATGTGAGAGTTCTAATGACCTAGTTATCGGCGGCCCCTTAAACCATACTATTTAAACGCTTAAAAAAACCAAATTTCTGCTATATTTCATCAAACCTTCCTATTTTTATGACTTTTTCTCGTCTTTTACGCACTTTGAAACGAATCCAACAGAAAAATTAAGACGCGAAACGGAGGTTATGTATCTTTACGTAACATTACTTTTATCAATATCAGATGACTCACGATAATTCAAGATCGCGATTGCAGCGCCTCATAGCGGCTTCAATCAGTACTAAAACGCACATTCGACAGATTTTATACTCTTTATGACGGTAAATTATATATTAGCCCTCAAATTATCATTGTTTTTATGGTTTTCCACCGTTTTTACGTACTTTGCAACGAATCCGACAGAAACATTAAGACGCGAAACGGCGGTTATGTATCTTTAAGTAACATTTCTTTTATCGATATCGGATGACAGTAATGGAACCATCTAAACATTATTTAAACGCTTAAAGAAACAAATACCCCGTATTTTTATAATTCTTTCTCCATTTTTATTCACTTTAAGACGAATCAAGCGTCAAATTAAAACATGAAAAGATGATTATGTTTCTAAGTACCATCATTTCAACAACAAAGACATTAATTTTAACTATCACCACGAAATAAACCTATTTGCACGCGTCTTAACACGCTAACATACTATATGTTACAATCTCTCAACTGAACCTCTTTTAAACGTGTCCCAACAGGTAAAATCGTCACCATGTCATTAGTTGAGAAACTCTAGCCTCAAACACAGGTGTAAACCTCTCTAAAAACATGTCCCAACAGGTAAAAGTATCACCTTGTCATTAGCGGAAGGAAAACCCTAGCCTCAAATACAGGCGCCGGCATTATAACCATGTCATCAGCAAGCTTGAAAGCCCTCAGAGCAATCATATACCACATAAACACTCAACAATGCTTTTAGGCACCTTCAGCATATTTTTTTTTCTTCTTCTTCTTCTTCTCCTTCTTCTTCTTCATATATTCTCATTCTCCTTCATGCTAACAGGGAATATACGCGAACTGAAGGTTATTAGCTGAAATATAAAATAAAATCTCTTCTTCTGGTTCTTCTTGTTCTTTTTCTTATTCTTCTGCTTATATTCTCATTATCCTTCATGCTAACAGGGAATATACGCGTAATTTTGACGTTATTACCTTAAATATTAAATAAAATAACAGCATTCACCGTCAATTATATCTAAACCGACTTTTTCCGTGTTATGCAAGATTTAAGCTTCTAGAATCAACACAAGCAATGTTTCTCTCAATAACAGCATTTTATAATTGATTTTGTAAGTAATAACACCAATTTAAACTTTATTACAGATCTCTAAGACCCTAGTTTGCAAAGTATTTAAATGGACCCTTAGAGATTCGAACTAGACCCCACAGTACAAAAGCTACCATTTTTATCAATAATTCAAGAGCAGATATTTAGCTGAAGTGTTTAACTTTTTATTTCATCACGCTAACTTTATTGATTCGCGAATAAATCGACTTTGAAGTAATTGCCCCGTCCCGGTAATCGAACTATGAGTCGTAGGGATAAAATTGTCTAGTATATCATTTTATATGCCAAGTTAGCCTAATTTGTCTTTGCATTACTATTCCAAGTGTAAAAATAGCGATATAGAGCAAATTTCAATAATTCTCCACAAGATAGGGATCGAACCTACGATACGTTAACTCTAGCATGTTATAAAATAATCGTCCTTAACAAGTATTATCATATAAAGTTTATTTCAGTCTTCCAACACAAGCGGTTCTCGAAATAATTAAATTTACCAAATCAGGATTGGAACCCAAGACTCCAGGATACCAAGCATACCACAGAGGAAAGCCCATAACAATACCAATTTAATAAAATTTATTCGAAGATTTTATCACTAATAGTTTAGGAGTTATTCCAATAATAATTCATAATTTGCACGGGGATCGAACGCTAGACCACCGACAAACTCCAAAATTAGACCAAGGATGCGTCGTTTTATTACAAGATAATTACCGTTTACCACATTTCGATATCTCATTTAGTTACGAGAAATCAGACATCAATGAGTAGAGTATATATAGGGCTTTAAAACCACTCAAAGGGATGCCGCTAATTGGTTAATTGGTTAACAATGGGCGCTAATTGGATTACACGTGTTTTCACACCTCTAAGCCACGCCCATCTGGCACGCGACAGCCAGTGACGTCACAGTCGAGCCCCTTAAACATGACGTCACAACCAGGACAATATTTTAAAACCACTCAAGCCACGCCCATCTGGCACGCGACAGCCAGTGACGTCACAGTCGAGCCCCTTAAACATGACGTCACAACCAGGACAATATTTTAAAACCACTCAAGCCACGCCCATCTGGCACGCGACAGCCAGTGACGTCACAGTCGAGCTCCTTAAACATGACGTCACATGAATGACGTCACATAATCGACCCTCTTAACGATGACGTCACACCCAGGACAATATTTTAAAGACACTCAAAGGGATGCCGCTAATTGTTTACTTTAAGTGATTTTAAAACGTTATATATACTCTACTCATTGATGTCTGATTTCTCGTAACTAAATGAGATATCGAAATGTGGTAAACGGTAATTATCTTGTAATAAAACGACGCATCCTTGGTCTAATTTTGGAGTTTGTCGGTGGTCTAGCGTTCGATCCCCGTGCAAATTATGAATTATTATTGGAATAACTCCTAAACTATTAGTGATAAAATCTTCGAATAAATTTTATTAAATTGGTATTGTTATGGGCTTTCCTCTGTGGTATGCTTGGTATCCTGGAGTCTTGGGTTCCAATCCTGATTTGGTAAATTTAATTATTTCGAGAACCGCTTGTGTTGGAAGACTGAAATAAACTTTATATGATAATACTTGTTAAGGACGTTAACGTATCGTAGGTTCGATCCCTATCTTGTGGAGAATTATTGAAATTTGCTCTATATCGCTATTTTTACACTTGGAATAGTAATGCAAAGACAAATTAGGCTAACTTGGCATATAAAATGATATACTAGACAATTTTATCCCTACGACTCATAGTTCGATTACCGGGACGGGGCAATTACTTCAAAGTCGATTTATTCGCGAATCAATAAAGTTAGCGTGATGAAATAAAAAGTTAAACACTTCAGCTAAATATCTGCTCTTGAATTATTGATAAAAATGGTAGCTTTTGTACTGTGGGGTCTAGTTCGAATCTCTAAGGGTCCATTTAAATACTTTGCAAACTAGGGTCTTAGAGATCTGTAATAAAGTTTAAATTGGTGTTATTACTTACAAAATCAATTATAAAATGCTGTTATTGAGAGAAACATTGCTTGTGTTGATTCTAGAAGCTTAAATCTTGCATAACACGGAAAAAGTCGGTTTAGATATAATTGACGGAGAATGCTGTTATTTTATTTAATATTTAAGGTAATAACGTCAAAATTACGCGTATATTCCCTGTTAGCATGAAGGATAATGAGAATATAAGCAGAAGAATAAGAAAAAGAACAAGAAGAACCAGAAGAAGAGATTTTATTTTATATTTCAGCTAATAACCTTCAGTTCGCGTATATTCCCTGTTAGCATGAAGGAGAATGAGAATATATGAAGAAGAAGAAGGAGAAGAAGAAGAAGAAGAAAAAAAAATATGCTGAAGGTGCCTAAAAGCATTGTTGAGTGTTTATGTGGTATATGATTGCTCTGAGGGCTTTCAAGCTTGCTGATGACATGGTTATAATGCCGGCGCCTGTATTTGAGGCTAGGGTTTTCCTTCCGCTAATGACAAGGTGATACTTTTACCTGTTGGGACATGTTTTTAGAGAGGTTTACACCTGTGTTTGAGGCTAGAGTTTCTCAACTAATGACATGGTGACGATTTTACCTGTTGGGACACGTTTAAAAGAGGTTCAGTTGAGAGATTGTAACATATAGTATGTTAGCGTGTTAAGACGCGTGCAAATAGGTTTATTTCGTGGTGATAGTTAAAATTAATGTCTTTGTTGTTGAAATGATGGTACTTAGAAACATAATCATCTTTTCATGTTTTAATTTGACGCTTGATTCGTCTTAAAGTGAATAAAAATGGAGAAAGAATTATAAAAATACGGGGTATTTGTTTCTTTAAGCGTTTAAATAATGTTTAGATGGTTCCATTACTGTCATCCGATATCGATAAAAGAAATGTTACTTAAAGATACATAACCGCCGTTTCGCGTCTTAATGTTTCTGTCGGATTCGTTGCAAAGTACGTAAAAACGGTGGAAAACCATAAAAACAATGATAATTTGAGGGCTAATATATAATTTACCGTCATAAAGAGTATAAAATCTGTCGAATGTGCGTTTTAGTACTGATTGAAGCCGCTATGAGGCGCTGCAATCGCGATCTTGAATTATCGTGAGTCATCTGATATTGATAAAAGTAATGTTACGTAAAGATACATAACCTCCGTTTCGCGTCTTAATTTTTCTGTTGGATTCGTTTCAAAGTGCGTAAAAGACGAGAAAAAGTCATAAAAATAGGAAGGTTTGATGAAATATAGCAGAAATTTGGTTTTTTAAGCGTTTAAATAGTATGGTTTAAGGGGCCGCCGATAACTAGGTCATTAGAACTCTCACATAAATCGGAAAAAGCCGGCGAAAGCGAAAAAGAAAATCATGTACTTTACTGTTTATGTTGTTATTTATAAAGTATAGCAATCGGTAGAATATATCTGTAATGCTTATGCTGTTGGTTATAGTTATTGTTCGTCCCTTTTCTTTATAATTCTTATGTTTATGTTACATGGATCTTATTGTGATGATAGCGATGGTGGTGGAGATGGTGATGACGGATGGTGGGGATTGGTGATAGTGGTGATGATGTTTATGGTGTCGCAGGATGTGGTGGCACTCCCGTTGGAGATGGTTGTGTTAGATGCGTCTAAATAATCCTCGAAATTGCCTGAAAAGTTCTTGAATATGTTGCAAAAGTGCCAGGAATATACTAAAAGTGACTCAAAGATCTATCGGACGGACCAAAATAGTATTGAAATTGGAGTGAAACGTTTCAAAAAATGTACTTAAAACTGGTGCAAAAGCGCTCTCAATATCCCGAAAAGTGTCTTAAAACACTTAAAATAGCTATAGAATGCTCCGAAAAGATTTAAAAAATCCTGAAAACATGCATGCTGGTGAGTCTGAATATCTTCTAAATCCTAAATTCGTTGGAAATCCTTTACAAGCAACGAATAAATACCCCGAGGTTATATCCGCAAAGAGGGAAATCCTTATGGCAGGATGGAATAGACAAGCAGAGGAGGATGATATAGGAGGGATAATAAGAGGATAGAATGAATATCTAGAAACTGATCATGATGATGAAATAGAATAAATAACAATAAGAGGAGGATAACAATAAGGTTAGGTTAAAATATGAAAGACCAAAGTAAAAAGAGTAGAAGTAAGGGCTTAGAAATTAGGTTAGACGAGTAGAAGTATGGAGCTCAGGCTGGGTTAGGTTAGGATAGGTTAGACGAATAGAAGTATGGAGCTTAGCTTAGGTTAAGTTAGGTTAGGTTAGCTTGGTCAGACTACGAGATAGAGCAGTTGTTGTTGTTGTTGTTGATGATGATGATACGATTGTTGCTGGGTTAGGTTAGTAGTGAAATGTAGTCGAAATAATAAGTGCAAGAAATGCAATAAATGAATGGTTAGGTTGGACTGCACCTCGACTACTGTAAAACAAAAAGCAATTAATGAAGAAAACTTGGTGAACTGTGCTTAAATTAACTAAAATAATTCTAGCAGCGTCAAAAATTCCTGCTTCAGCGTCTTAAAACATCTTTAAACTGGTGAAACATGCCTGTCACAAGCCTGAGATACCCTGAAAACCCTGAAATTCCTGCGAAGGATCCGATGTTTGAGTTAGTGTTCAAAAAACAGCATTAAAAGCGTTTAACGCCTATAAAAGTGTTTCAAAGTATCCTGAAGACTGTCCAAAATGTCGGTGTAAAAGTTTAAAATCCCCGCGTAGTGCTTAAAATGCCTCTAAAATGTCTGAACCGATCCTTAAACTGATAGATACGTCTATTAGCGCTTGAAATACCTACTTCAGTATCCTAGATGTAGTGAGTATTATTCCCTGATGCCGTTGAAAGTACTCAAAAGCAAGTAAAATATCTGTTAAACGATCTAAAACAACCTCAAAATACCATGAAACCTCTGAAAAATCGATGAAATAATCTACATAATCCTCATGACTGCCTGAAAGGTTCTTAATGGTGGTGGTGGTGGCGTTGGTGGTGGAGGTAGTGGTGGCCGTTATAGTGGCGCTGGTGTTGGAGGTGTTGATGTTGGTGGTGGTGATGGTGGTGGTGGTGGTGATGGTGGTGGTGACGGTGGTGGTGGTGGTGGTGGTGGCGGTGTTGCAGAATAGGTGGCGTTGGTTGGTGTGGTGATGATGATGGTGGGTGTGGTCCTGGCTGCGTTGGTAATGAAGGGGTATGATGGTAGTAATGACAGTTGTAGTGGTGGTGGGTGTGGTAATGTCTGTGTTGGTGGTGTTGGCGGTAGAGTTGGTGGTGGCAATGGTTATGGCGTTGCGCCATAGGTTGCGTTGGCGACGATGATGATTGGTTATGTTAGGTTAGGTCATGATGGTCTTAGAAGGAATGTAAGCAACGTCTGGCGTGTTGCCATTAGAACATACTAAACTATGCAAAAGAATCGTTAAAAATGAGGTTAGCATGTATAGCATACTGGAGCAGGGAGCAAATCGTAGACAGTAGTTAGTTGAACAACAAGGTTACAACGTCTTCTAATGTTAGTTTAAGAAAGAGTGGGAGGGAGGAGAAGAAACATGAATGATGTCAAAATATAATGAGAAGTAAATAAAATAACTATCATATTGGCTAAAGAAACGTCCAAATCGTCTAAGACGTTCTGGAAAGTGGTCTAAAACACTCAGAATGCCTGAAAAGTGACTGAAATATGCACCCAAGGTTCAAGATGATCATAAAATACCTTGAAAGTCTCGATAATGGAATACAAATGTCTAATAATTCTCGAAATTGCCTGAAAGGTGTGTAAATCAGTCGTAAAAGCAGCCTGATGACCCTAAAAGCAACTAAAATATCCGCAAAAACGATCTAAAACAGCATCAAAATAGCATGAAACCTCTGGAAAATCTAACAAATAACCTACATAATTCTCAAAAATTGCCTAAGAGGTTCTTCAATAAGCGTGTCGCAGTGGCTGAATACCTTCTAAACCCTAAAATCGCTGGAAATCTTCTACAAATAACAGATAAACGTCCAAGGTTATATCTGCAAAGAGGAAGATCAAGAGACATTATGACAGGATAGAATAGATAAGTAGGGGAGGATGGATTAGGTTATATAATAATAGGAGGGGTTGGTGATCTTTGTGTTGGTGATGGTGATGATGGTAACGACGGTGGTACTGGTGATGGTTATGGTAGAGATGATTATAACGGTGATGGTGATGATGGTAACGAGTGTGATGGTAACGGTGGTGGCGATGGTGAGGATGGTGGTACTGGTGATGGTTATGGTGGTGACGGTAACGATGCTGATGATGGCAAGGATGGTGGCTATGGTAACGATGGTGGTGGCGACAAGGGCGGTGGTGATGTTAACGATGGCGGTGATGGTTATGGTAGTGATGGTGAGAATGGAGGACCTGGTGGTGGTTATGGTTGTGAATGTAACGATGGTGACGATGGTGATTGCAACGATGGCGGTGGCGGTGGTGGTGGTGGTGGTGGTGTTGATGGTTATGGTAGAGATGCTAACGATGGTGGTGATGGTAAGGATGGCGGTATTGGTGATGGTTATGGTGGTGATGGTAACGATGGTGGTACTGATGATGGTTATGGTGGTGATGGTAACGATGGTGGTACTGGTGACGGCAACGATGGTAATGGTGGGGATGTTGATGGTAATGTGGAGGTGATAATGAGAATGGTGGTACTGGTGATGGTTATGGTGGTGATGGTAACGATGGTGATGATGCTGATGATAACGTGGAGGTGATAGTGAGGATGGTGGCATTGGTGATGGTTATGGTGGTGATGGTAACGATGGTGATGATGGCAAGGATGGCGGTGATTGCAACGATGGCGGTGGTGGTGGTGGTGGTGGTGGTGGGCCAGGTTAGATTTGGATGGTCTTAGAACGAATGTAAGCAGCGTTTCACGTGTTACCGTTATAACTTATAAGATACAGAACTAATTAAAAGAATCGTTAAATGAAGTTGACATGTATAGCATACTGGAGCAGTGTGCAAAGACGGATACAATAGCTATTTGAATAACAAGGTTACAACGTCTTCTAATGTAAGTTTACAAAAAGAGTTCGAGGAAGGAGAAAAAGAAACATGTATAATGTTAACTAACGTTGAAGAAATGTCTGTAAAGAGGTTTGTGGTTAAGTTAGGTTAGGCTTAGAAAGACTGTAAGCAATTCTCTAGACGAGAACATCATACATTTACAAAAGGATGGAATTTGATCATGAAAGCATAACAAATCGCTAAAAAAGGCTCCATATACCCCATAAAAACATAAAAACATACTAACGACGTGAAAACATAGAAGATCCATGGTAAACCTTCAAAAATGCGTAAAAAAAAGACCTCCAGAATACCGTAAAAACGGCTAAAATACTCTGAAAAGTTCTTAAATATGTTGTAAAAGTACCAGGAATATACTAAAAGTGACTAAAAGATCTATCGGAGGGACCCAAATAGCATTGAAATTGGAGTGAAACGTTTCAAAAATGTACTTACAACTGGTGTAAAAGCGCCCTCAATATACTAAAAGCAGCTAAAGTATCTACCAGCGAGTCTAAACGGGCCTCAATACACCCTGAAAATATATAATATGGCGTCTAAATCATTCAAAATTGTCTGAAAAGTTCTTAAATATGTTGTAAAAGCAGCAAGAATATGCTAAAAGTGTCTAAAAGATTTATTAGAGGGAGAAAATTGCAGCAAAATGGGGTGAAACGTCTTAAAAATGTATGAAAATTACAGAATAACTCTGAAAATTGTCTGAAAAGTTGTTAAATATGTTGTAAAAGCGCCCTGAATATACTAAAAGCGTCTAAAAGATCTAACAGAGGGTGCAAAATTGCAGCAAAATGGGGTGAAACGTCTTAAAAATGTATGAAAATGACTGAACAACTCTGAAAATTGTCTGAAAAGTTGTTAAATATGTTGTAAAAGCAGCATGAATATACTAAAAGCGTCTAAAAGATCTAACAGAGGGTGCAAAATTGTAGCAAAATGGGGTGAAACGTCTTAAAAATGTATGAAAATGACTGAATAACTCTGAAAATTGTCTGAAAAGTTGTTAAATATGTTGTAAAAGCGCCCTGAATATACTAAAAGCGTCTAAAAGATATAACAGAGGGTGCAAAATTGCAGTAAAATGGAGCGAAACGTCTTAAAAATGTATGAAAATGACTGAATAACTCTGAAAATTGTCTGAAAAGTTGTTAAAATATGTTGTAAAAGCGCCCTGAATATACTAAAAGCGTCTAAAAGATATAACAGAGGGTGCAAAATTGCAGGAAAATGGAGCGAAACGTCTTAAAAATGTATGAAAATGACTGAATAACTCTGAAAATTGTCTGAAAAGTTGTTAAATATGTTGTAAAAGCGCCCTGAATATACTAAAAGCGTCTAAAAGATCTAACAGAGGATGCAAAATTGTAGCAAAATGGGGTGAAACGTCTTAAAAATGTATGAAAATTACTGAATAACTCTGAAAATTGTCTGAAAAGTTGTTAAATATGTTGTAAAAGCGCCCTGAATATACTAAAAGCGTCTAAAAGATCTAACAGAGGGTGCAAAATTGTAGCAAAATGGGGCGAAACGTCTTAAAAATGTATGAAAATGACTGAATAATTCTGAAAATTGTCTGAAAAATTCTTAAATATGTTGTAAAAGCATCAAGAATATGCTAAAAGTGCTTAAAAAGATCTATCAGAGGACTGAAAATAGTATCAAAATGTTTATGAAATTCCTAGAGGGAGATCAGGGTAGCGTATGACAGGATAGAATAGATAAGCAGAGGAGGGAATAGGATAGATGATAAGAGGATAGAATGAATGTCTAGAAACGTATCATGTTAGTAGAATAGAATAAATAATAATAAGAGGATCTATCTTAGGTTAGGCTAGGCCATGTTAGATTAGGATAGGTTAGGTTAGGTTAGGATAGGTTAGACGAGTAGAAGTATGGGGCTTAGGTTAAATTATCAAAGACGGGAGTAAATAGTGGGAGCTGGGTTAGGTTAGGTTAGCCATGTAGAAGTATGGAGCTTAGGTTAGGTTAAGATAGGTTAGAAGAGTAGAAGTATGAGGCTTAGGTTAGGTTAGATTAGGATAGGTTAGGTTAGGTTAGTGAGGCAATGTGGGGTGAGGTAACATTATGTTGGGGTAATATATTCAATCAAATCAGAAAGCTCCTGTGTTAGGTGGCGTACATCAATATAGTGAAGGACATACTCAGACACCATGAACGCTCATAAGCATACATACACTGCTATGGGCCTTAAGAGTCATCCCTAGAGATTCCTTCAAACACCTACAACGTCCTGCTTCCCCTACCACCTTACCTAGTAATCCTTAGATTACGCGTGGCGGCCATCTTGCGCATAAAAAAGTGTGCCAGCTCTGTCCTAACCTAACTACTGCTAATATCTCGAAGGAAACCAAAAACTCAACAACGATTAAACGTATACCTGGATAATGGCAAAATAGAACAGACAGAGACTATAAAATATCTAGGAATAATAGTAGACAGATTCAGATTCCGTCAGCATATCGATCATATAGTGGAAAAGTCAAAGAAACTAATATATGCATTAGGAAAATCGGCAAAAATCAACTGGGGACAGCGTTCTGAAGTAATGAGCATAATCTACAAAGGAGCAATCTTGCCACTGATCTCCTATGGAGTGCCTGTTTGGATAGATGCTTTAAAAATACAATATAATGCCCAAAAAATAAGACAGGTACAAAGATTAGTAAATATTAAAATTACAAAAGCATTTAGGACTACTTCACACGAAGCCCTAAGTACTCTGGCCGGAACAACTCCAATCATCATCAAACTACACACACACACACACACACGCACGCACGCACGCACGCACACACACACACCAGCACACCGCACACCACACCAGCACACCACCACACCATCACACCATCACACCACCACACGATCACACCACCACACGATCACACCACCACACACATACAAAATTACAATAATGTAGACCTGAAAAAGATTGAAACGTGGGCTAAGAATAATAAAATTGTTTTTAATGAGCAAAAGTCGATAACACGCAAACGTAGAGTGGAAAGGGATATCAGCATCTTTATCAATAACAGACAAATAAAACAATTAGAAAATGTCAAATATTTGGGAATAATCATTGATAAAAATTTCACCTTTAACGATCACATTCAGTATGTAACAGAGAGAGCCAATAAATTGATACACATTTTATCTAAATCAGCAAAACTAGATTGGGGACTGAAACACCAGGCTTTAAAGACTATGTACAACGGTGCAATTCTACCATTACTATCTTATGCAGCTCCAGTATGGATAGAAGCCATTGACAGGAAATATAATGCAAATAAGTTTACAAGAGTGAAAAGACAAATAAATATCAAAATTGCTAAAGCATTTAGGACCACATCTACTGAAGCACTATCCATTATAACGGGACGTACACCTATTACAATTAAACTTCAGGAAATGGCCAATGAATATACAATATTGAAACAAAACTCTGAGAACAAATTAGACAAACCTGTAGAATATAGGAAATGGTGTCATCCAGTCGACATACCAATAATAAAAGAAATAAATCAGAATAAAACGTATGCACTGGAAATTTACACAGATGGCAGTAAAACAGAAGAAGGAGTTGGTTCTGGAGTAGCAATTTATTATCAGAACAAACTGAAATATCAGCTACAATATAAGTTAGACAAACAGTGCTCCAATAACCAAGCTGAACAATTTGCAGTGTTGAAAGCGTTAGAAACTGTTAAAAATATTCACTTAACTGAAGAAGATAACAAAACTGCAGCGATATACACGGACAGTAGTCACATTACAATCATTGCAAAACTATAAAATTCACAGTTACCTAACAGAAGCAATTAGAACAGTGTTAAAAATTTTAGAAAAACAAAACTGGAATATAGAAATTGGGTGGGTCAAAGCACACATAGGGATACAAGGTAATGAAATTGCAGACCAACTAGCAAAGAGAGCAATTACAAACGAAGAGCAATGCAGCTATAATAGACTTCCAAAGAGTTTTGTTAGAAAAACGCTAAGACAAGAAAGTCTAAAACATTGGGAAAGTCAATGGCAAGAAACAACTAAAGGTCAGGAAACAAAGCAATACTTCCCTACTGTAGCAGACAGAATGAAGTTAAGGATAAATCTAACGGCAAACCTTACAACACTACTGACAGGACACGGAAGACTCAAAGCATACTACTATAGGTTCCACATCACAGATGACCCAAGTTGTTCCTGTAATGGAGGAGAGCAAACAACAGACCATATATTATATGACTGCAGAAATCTAGAGGAACAAAGAAGAACATTCAGAAGAAAAATAATTCAAAGAAGAGGAAAATGGCCACCAACTAAAGCAGAAATTGTTAAAACTTATTTTAAAGAATATGTTCAGTATGCAAATTCAGTTGATCTAACGAAAAATAATTGAATTGTGTAAATCTATATAATTATTAATGTTAATTAATATTTGTAAGCAAATTCAACATGTAGTATTACATATTGTAATGGAACATGTAAAACAATAAAGAATCTTAAAAAAATACATTCATACATACCTACATACCTACACACACACGCACGCACACACGCACACACACACTCACACACTCACTCACACACTCACTCACACACTCACTCACTCACACACTCACTCACACACTCACAAACTCACACACTCACACACAGACACACACACGAAGCGTCCCGTTCCCCCTCGATGGAGGACAAGGGCCATCAGACGCCACCCGGCGCCGAGAGCAGCAATTACTATGCGCAGTCATCCACGCCATCTGTCCGACATGCCCACACTACACGCCTGGAGGGGCACTGCCTGAAAGATGAAGTGGAATGAAAGGAAATGCTGGAAAGGAAACCGTGGTAGGAAATAATGCACCCCAGCATTCGCCTAAGTGACACAGGGAAACCACGGAAAAACCTATATCTAAGTGCGTGGCCACGGGGATCGAACCCGTGACCTCCCGAATGTGGGCCACAGACGTTACCGCCTGAGCCATCCCGCTCTGTATTTCACGAAAAGGAACCGCGCGGGCGCGTGTGTGTGTGTGTGTGTATGTGTGTGTGTCTGTCTGTGTGTGTGTGTGTGTGTGTGTGTGTGTGTGTGTGTGTGTGTGTGTGTGTGTGTGTGTGTGTATCAGAACAGCATAACCCAGAAACAAAAAGGCGTTTAAAAACAAAAGTTGGTATTTAAGTTTAATGTCTATGTGACACGAAAATTTTGAAGAAAATTCGTCCAGCCTAAAGTACCATTTACATGGAGAAATTTTCGAAAATTTTGATTTTCTCGAAAATTGCTCAAATGATTTTGATTAAAACGTCATATTTTTTAGATATTTTTATGGCAAATGAAATGTATATTTTAAATTTTGTGGCTGTAGCCTATGTAGTTCTGTTTACTCTTGTTGACTTTTAAACAATTCGTAAACCGTAAACCGTACTGTACAGAAATGTAGATCTTGTCAAAATAAACAATTTTTGTCCATATGAAGTTTTTGTTGAGTGAACCATTTTGGAGATATTCATTTTTATGTCTGTGAGTTTTCTCAATACTTATACTTTTCTCAAATGGACGGGCGGATGGGCAGATGGATGGACGGAGGGACGTAGGGATGGACGGATGGATGGACGGATGGGCGGATGGACGGACGGTAGGACAGAGGAACGGACGGAGGGACGGACGGACGGATGGACGGAGGGACGGATGGACGGACGGATGGATGGACGGATGGGGGGATGGACGGACGGAAGGACATATGGACGGACGGAGGGACCCACGGATGGACGGACGGATGGCCGGACGGAGGGGCGGAGGGATGGACGGAGGGACGGATGGACGGACGGACGGATGGGCGGATGGACGGACGGAGGGACGGAGGGATGGGCGGATGGACGGACGGATGGACGGACGGAGGGACGGACAGAGGGACGGATGGACGGACGGAGGGACGGAGGGATGGACGGATGGGCGGATGGACGGCGGAGGGACGGACGGATGTACGGATGGACGGAGGGACGGATGGACGGACGGGTGGACGGATGGACGGAGGGACGGACGGAGGAATGGAGGGACGGAGCGATGGGCGGATGGGCGAATGGACGGACGGAGGGACGAACAGAGGGACGGATGGACGGACGGATGGACGGACGGATGGACGGACGGAGGGACGGAGGGATGGACGGATGGGCGGATGGACGGACGGTGGGATGGGCGGATGGACGGACGGAGGGATGGACGGATAGACGGACGGAGGGATGGGCGGATGGACGGACAGAGTGACGGACGGAGGGACGGATGGACGGACGGAGGGACGGACGGATGGGCAGATGGATGGACGGAGGGATGGACGGACGGAGGGATGGGCGGATGGGCGGATAGACGGACGGGGGATGTGCGCATGAACGGACGGAGGGACGGAGGGATGGGAGGATGGACGGACAGAGGGACGGAGGGATGGGCGGACGGGCGGATGGACGGACGGAGGGATGGGGGGATGGACGGACAGAGGGATGGAGGGATGGGCGGATGGACGGACGGAGGGACGGAGGGATGGGCGGATGGACGGACGGAGGGACGGAGGGATGGGCGGATGGACGGATGGGCGGATAGACGGACGGGGGGATGTGCGGGTGGACGGACGGAGGGATGGGCGGATGGACGGACAGAGGGACGAAGGGATGGGTGGACGGGCGGATGGACAGACGGAGGGACGGAGGGATGGGCGGATGGACGGACGGAGGGACGGAGGGATGGGCGGATGGACGGACGGAGGGACGGAGGGATGGACGGACAGAGGGACGGAGGGATGGGCGGATGGACGGACAGAGGAACGGAGGGATGGCCGGATGGACGGACGGAGGGGCTGACGGGCGGATGGACGGACGAAGGGATGGGCGGACGGAATGGTGGATGGGCGGACGGAGGGACGGAGGGATGGGCGGATGGACGGACAGAGGGACGGAGGGACGGAGGGATGGGTGGATGGACGGACGGACGGAGGGATGGGCGGACGGAATGGTGGATGGGCGGACGGACGGAGGGACGGACGGAGGGACGGACGGATGGACGGATGGACGGAAGGGTGGATGGACGGACGGAGGGATGGACGGACGGAGGGACGGACGGACGGACGGATGGACGGGGACGGATGGACGGACGGACTGATGGATGGATGGTCCGCCCGCTCGCATACGTACCTACGTAAATAAGTAAAAAATAATAAACAAATAATTCTAAAAAGGTTAACTGTCCTATTTCCAAATTTTGCAATAATTTTGTACATTATTGCACCTTATCTATCAAATATTTCTACATTATACGATTTTTATCCATCATTCATATTTAGGGGCCCAAATGACCTAGCTGTCGACGGGCCCTTAAACACTACGCACTTACTCACTCATTCATATTTAAAATTGTCTTTTTCTACAAATCTATTAGTGGGCGTGTCTTTATTACAATCCTAAAATAGGACAGCTATCCAACTGCTGGATTTTCTCTATTTCCTTGCACCTACAAGAATACTAGCAATAATTTCTGGAAACGTTTATCTCAACTTACATGAAGAAGATAGAGGAATAAGTGTTTGTAGGAGTAGTTAGTACAAGAGTTAATACAATCATATCAGTGTAACACATCACATTTTTTGGCAGTGTTAAACGCTCGGTTTTAACTACATGTGACACCGCAGGCAGTGTCACATGACACTGTCTGATGATGCATGGAATGAAGAAGTACTGGTAGAAGAAGATGGCGGGGAAATCCCCCTCTGCGCCACTTTTCCCACCACCAATCCCCACATGTGGTCGGCTGGGATCAAACTCGAGCCACCTTGGTCAGAGGCAAATGGTGTAACCACTCGGCCATGGCGCGGCCAAAGACAGCACATTACACGGTTTCGATATAAAGGAGCTCCTCAAAAAGATCCATTTGACACCGATATATCAACTCTTGCCTCTTTGATTCGATCCGGAATGAGTCTATCTTCGAAAATGACGCCCATGTGTGCGTGTAATATCGATACATCATCTCGTCCCGAATATGTGAGCTTAGACTTTCACGACCGGCGTCTATAGGGTAAAATGTTTCCGGGGTTATCGGCCGTGGTCCACTTGATGCGTGAACACTTGACGTTTCGCCCGCCATTTGACAGCATCCTCAGAGGGATAATGACTACTAACTAGTTGTGAAGTGGCGCTCGTTTTTTTTTTTTTTTTTTTTTTGTCCTTTTCTTGGTGGGGCGACCCCACACCCGCCGCCCCCGATGACGATCGTCCTCAGTGGCTATATCGTCTCCTCATGCACACCCATACACATGCTGTTAGTACACTAAACATGCAAGACAAATAAAGACAGAGTGCTTGTTAGTGAGTCGTTACATGCAGTTAGGACGGGTACTGCGATAGCTCCTCCTGTTAGTACCTAGTGCGTGCAGTGCATGCGAGCGCGTGCCTTGGGTCCTTGGAGTCAACACAGTCAGTGCAGTCTCAAGGGGATAAGAGTGTATGTCGGGGTTATAAGGTGTTATTGATGAGTGAGTGATACTTGCTTAAGGGGTTAGTGGCGTGCATTTATATTCTAGCGATATTTACTATTTACATGTGATGGAATGCAGTGGTGGGTGCAGCTTTCGTGGGGGCAGTAAAGTACATGTTATCACGTAGTCCTTTCATCGTGTCTGCTAGTGCTTGCGTGGTATCATCGTGATGACGGGGTGGTCTCGGTAATTTGATCAGTATCTGTGGGCAGAGTCATTGGTGGTTAATTGTGGTTCATAATGTTATACAAGTGGATTTTGGCGTCTAAAACTGGACTGTTGTCGAGGGAGCGTTCGAAGAGGTAGGGCGGAGTCTTGTGTTTGGTCACGTCGAGGTGATAAGTGCCGCGGTTGGCGAGGTCGGAGGCAATCTTTTCTGTTGAAGTTATTTCTATGTTTAAAAATTTCTATGGCAGCTCGGTACATCCTAATATGGAAATGTGCTGTGGTGCCGAGGGTTGTGGTTTCATTGAACCTGATGTGAATAAAGCGTGTTCGGCTACTGAAGATTTTTCCGTATGTCCCAAGCGGCAGTTACTCTTGTGTTTATGCTCCTCTTGGTGGTACCAATGTAGATTTGACCACAGCTGTATGGTATACGGTAGACTGCTTGTGACGATAGCGGGTCCCGTTTGTCCTTTGCCAATTTAAGGTTTTGTTTTATTTTGATGGTCGATTTGAAAATAGTTCTAATATTGACCTTTTCTAGTAGTTTTCCAATGTGATCTGTAACCTTCTCTATATATGGTAGAAATGTTTTATGCTCTTATTTCGTTCTCTCTTTGGGGTATTGTCTCTTTGGATGTGTTGGCCTGATTATTTCTTTCTGACTATATCCATTTTCTGCTGGGTTCGGTGTATGTGTACGAGTTCTTGTTTTAGCGCGGCCGGTTCACAGAACCGTCTTGCTCGTTCGGTTAAGGTCTTGATTATACTATTCTTTTGTTGAGCATTTAAGACCTTCTCGAGCGATAACATTGGCACTGAGGCGCTCCAGACTCAACCCTGCCTGCACCTCTCCTCAGAGGAGAAAGTCGAGGTGTTTGCTGATTGTCTCACGGAGAGGTTCTCCGACAATCCCACCACCAACCTTGTTCAAGAATATATTAAATACTAGGTACAGGCCTGGGTAGCGCAGAAGAACGAGCAATTACTGGCCCTGATTACTGAGGAAATGTTCAAACATATTAGAAAATTACTAAACGGTAAAGCCGCAGGCCTGGTCAAGATAACTAATGAGGAGCTCAAACACATCCCGAGAAAATCTCTGGTGTAATTAACAAAACTTTTTAATGCTTGCCTTAGATGAAATTACTGTCGCGCACTTGGAAACAAGTCAAGGTTATAATGTTACCAAAACCAGGGAAGAGCACCAGGCACCCTAAAAATTACCGACCCATTATTCTCCTGTCCAACATTGGCAAACTATTCGAAAGACTTATACTTTTTCGGTTGAAAAAACAAATTTCGGAAATGGAGGAAATATCCAACGTAAAATTTAGCTTTAGGAAAGGTAATTCTACTGAACTACAGCTACTAAGACTTGTTGATGACGTCACTGAACAGTTTAACAATGGGGCTTCCACATTGGCACTATTTTTAGATGTAGAAGCTGCATTTGGTGAGTGCTGGTACAATGGCCTAATATACAAACGGCACCAAAATTCTCCCGGCCTTCGAAATTATTGATTTTTAAACCATAGCTTTTTAGAAAACAGGCACTTCTACATTCAAGTGTGTCGTCCCTCCTCACATGAGCGAATACTGCAAGAAAGCGCACCACAAGGGGCAGTCATGTCCCCATATTTGTATATTCTGTTTACAAATGACTTTCCCGTGGACGGCAGATGCAAAGTTGCCATGCTCGCTCATGACACTGCAATCTACAACCACCATAGAAATCCGCGTTTCAACCTCCTCGAAACGCAGTGGTATACTGATCGCTTCCATTCATGGCTACATGACTGGAAAACAGAAATTATGCAAATAAATACCAGCTCATCTGTTTCACAAGAAAGTTACAATTTCCAGCAATGGATCTCACGGTCAGTGGTCAAGGATTGCACTCTCGTCAGTAAGTGAAATACTTGGGAGTCACCTTTGTCCAGCGACTCTCTTAAAATGCCCACCTTACAAATGCTACCAACAAAGGGCACCAACGTTTAAAGATATGCGCCCCCGTCTTCAACAACAAGGAATTACCGACCCGCTCCAAAAATTATACTATACAGATCTTTTAAACTGTCCACCCTACGTTAGGCGTGCGTGGCCTGGGCAAATGCCTCAAAAACAGTGCTCAACAAGTTATAAATTGTTCAAAATTTATCTCTCAGAAAACTATTACGTTAACCCATACACACCCGCAACCAAACCACCCGTCACATTAACACACCCTACATAACAGATGCAATACGCAACCCAGCCACAAGAACGTGGGCACCCATCAGACAACACAAGAACCAGCTCATAACCAACATCGGTATCGCGAGCCAAAACACCGAAAACCCAGACGTGTAAAAATATTCTAGACAGCTCCCCCACTCGCAATACTGAGCGCCCACAGCATCGGCCCACAGCCACGTAGTGCTATGAGAGGGGGCCGCCCGAGTTACTGCTGTAACAGGGACCGCCGCTGCATACATAAGTCCGAAACAATGCTGTCCACACAGCAAAATAGTGGAAATGTACAGTGTGTCGTAAATATTGAGGATGAGTGGTGTGTATGTGTTTGTACGCGTGCGCGCGTGTGTAGGTTTTCGTGGTGGAATATATGGGTATAAATTGTAAATATGTATATAAATATTGTATGTATATGAAAACAAAAAAATCATCATTAAAACAGTGAAATAAGACAGAATACTTAATCTGCCCAACCGAGCTGTTCTCGGTAACCCAAAGCAGGCTACTGTATGGGTTCGGGACAAACTAGAAGAACAAAAACCATTGTAAATAAGATAATCTATATGGACATGTTAAATTGAAATCTGAAAGCTGTGTGTATATATGTACAGGCCGTGTGTATATATTAATAACTTGTAACTTGTAGCGCCACTTAGCAACTAATTAGTAGTCATCATCCCTCTGAGAATGCTCGTCGGAACGGTGGACGAAACGTCAGGTGTTCACGCATCAACCGCACCATGGCCAAGAAGCCCGGAAACAACATTTTAGTGGATCCCATCCCCATTTCGAATTCTGCCGGCAGTTGCTGCGTTTGTGGCGTAAGAGCCAGTTCCGAACCAGGGACAGCACGAAGGGAGGGGTAGAGGTACAGACCATAAACGCGAAATGGCACGTATACGGTAGTTCCATAGTAACAGTGGGCCGTAAGAATGTTTACCGACATTAATGTATTGATTATGACGTAGATACAGGAATGTAGAAGTGAAAGATCTTCAACTCACATATTTTTCAAAGTTGTTTGCAGTATGACACACAATTAGCGATAAGGATATGTACAAATATTAGAAGAACTAGAGAGTTGGTATCAGATTTCAAGATACTGTAAATCTCCAGATATATACGCAATACCATTTTAATGGATATTGACCGTTGTCGTCATTGTAATTAGAAATAATTTACTTACAAAATATTGGCTTAAAGTTCGGCTTTCAAAACAAAAGCATTATTAGTGTTCTTTTTATAGAAATTTCCCTCTAACAACGTTATCTCGGTTGAACAAGTTTGCTAACAGGATCTCGAGCACATTCTGATCTTCTTATGTGAATAGATCTGCAAACCACAACATAGACACTAACTCCCTTACCAGAACTTGAGAAACATTCTTCGCTTGTGTGTTCTACTATTGCTCCAAATATTACAAAACCAGTGAGGGAGAGAAGGGGGAAATATCTTGAGAAAGTATAGAGTAAATAATTAGTTCGTTAGTTATACCTGTAAGGCACGGAAATGATCCAATTTTGACTTGCGAAAACTAAAGGAAAGGAAACAGGAAAGAACAAATACATGCAGTGAATCTGTGGCCCCCATTCGGGAGGTCGCTCGTTCTATGACCGTGGCCGACCTTCCTGACCCATGGGTATTTTCGAAGGTTTCTCCGGGACACCATGCGAATGCTGGGAAGGATTTATATATTCTACAAATTTCCTGTTACTTCATTTCGTTACATTAATCATTTCATTTCACCTTTCATCCCCTTTGGTTTCTTCCAGGGTTGGAAGCTTCGGCGAATGTTGCAGCAACAGCACGGCAGGACGAAAAAGTGAGCTCTGGAAATCTCATTCCCCAGATTGGACAGCGAACCAGTGGTTTCCGGGCCCCCCGTAGTATAGTACAATCCTGAGGGGGGAGCTAAGCCATTGTACATACATGAGTACCATTAATCAGTCTTCCATTGTTTTGCATGTTTTAAGTACGATACGAGAATATGGAATGTTGCATTCACTCTCAGGAAACACAGTCAAGGTATACCAAGAAATATAGTTCAGTAACCATTTGGAGACACATGCTAGGCAATAACGACTATTTTCATTCCTTATCTAGCATAAAGTTAAGAGCAACAACTTTCAATAGTGCAAAACTTAAAAATTTAAAAATATCGAAAGTGTAATGGTTTCTAGCACTTCTTTTTCATACTATTAGCCTACCCAAAGTCTAGTTTTCGTACTGAACCTAAAATGCCTTTGTAAAATCTGCAAGTTTCTACCAAAGGACGTGAATCTGGGAAGAAGTAAAGGTAATATGATTGGGATTTGAGGTAAACTTTACTAAAGAATTCAGAGCAGAGAATTATTAATTTCCATAATAACAGTCGCAATCACTGAATAAATTATGTACTTATTCAAAGAATGCAAAATCTGGCGAGGCGTAAATGAGCGCCTTGAAAAACTGTAGTTACACTTTTAAAAGTTTTAATTTGAAAACTGTAGTTACAATAAGAATGATTTCAGATTCAGCTACATAGGATAAGCTTTCTGTCTAAGTATAAAGTTGCCACGAGAATTATGTGAAAGTCACATACTTTCAAATACTGTACCCAAGCCTAATGAACCTTCTCGTGAAATGACAATTAAAGCTTTCTTGCCACTACAAATATATTTCGTATTTAACTCATCAAAGAAAATATATTATTCGTTAAAAAAGTTAATTAAAATTTTATGAAACAATCGCCGTACCAACGCTCCATAGATCAGAAACATGGCCTTTAACAAAAATGGAGGAGGGAAAAATAGAAACAGCCGAAATGCGGTTTCTCAGAAGAGTCGTAGGAGTAACGTTAACAGACCAAAAGAGGAGTGAAGATATCAGGAACGAATTAAAAATTTTCATATTAAATGACAAGATAAAGGCAAGTAACTACTATTGGTTTTGACATGTAACAAGGATGGACGTGGACAGATTTCCTAAAAAGATGGTAAATTATAAATCTTTATGCCATAGACATATTGGAAGACCGAAACAACCCTGGAGGGATCATCTGCCATAAATTTCCACTGGGGATCGGAATGGGTCAACAGGCCTAAGCCATTGATGATGATGATGATGATGATGAAGAAGAAGAAGAAGAAGAAGAAGAAGAAGAAGAAGAAGAAGAAGAAAAAGAAAATTATGTTATTTAGAATGAGGCGAAAATGTGCCGAGAACTGCCGCTTACATAACCCGGTCCTACGTGATGATAGCCTGAAGAAAAGTCATGTCCTCACTGATATCTCATGTGTATTTCTTGTCTTACTCGACCGAGAGGTCGACCTGTGCACCGCTCACTCCAGTAGCGCTAGTAGACTTCCACTTCTAATAAAAATTGCAACGGTTCCGTTCTATTGATGATTACCGTTAATGCCCTTCTCCAACCAAGCCGCCAATCCGGAGTCTTGAAGCAGTGATGATAATGCTGGCATGGAGAACTCTCGTGACGTCTTAATGATGACGTATTGTTTCCTTCCTTATGCCGCAATACCAGGTCGGGTAGTGCGTTCTTGCTGATGATAAACGAAGGGGTATCGAACTGGTACAAAGGTTTACCTCAAACCATTACATATATTCGATACCCTAAGTATGGGGGTAGCGACGGTATGGATGTTCCATCCCTTCATGAATATGATCCTTGCTAGTGTTGTTAAAGTAATGCTTTGTTTCCGTTTCAGGATGTGAAGGAGATGGCTGCGCGCCTGTGGCTACGCTGCATATGACAGTGACTTGTGAATCTCAGTCGGGCAATAGAAAAGGCTGGATTTCGTGTGATGAACGTGTCCCTGTTGGAACTGTTGCCCGATATGAATGCCAAATGTACTATATTCCCGATAACCTACTCGACCAAAACAACACTCAGAGTGAATGTCAAGAGAATGGCACATGGAGCAGACCTATACCTCGCTGTGTTCCTGGCAAGTCAGAATTCATCATTCTGTGTTGTATTTATTTTATCTATATTGCAGGCTAGGAATAATCGAAGTGTATATTCCCCTCCGATCATAGAAAATTATGCAAGTACTTTCTATGTGTATTTCATACTTTATCGTTCACAAATGTGAATAATCAGTTCTCAATATTTTGGGTTTTTATTTGTTGCATCACAAAACAATATACTGCCGTGTGTATGTTGCAGCATGTTTTCAAGTTATTTTGAAGATTTAAGCATGCGATTTCATTCCGTGCGACAAAGAGGCAAAGAGGTTGTTGCGCGGCAGAATATTAAACCCTAACTTCCCACTGGGTCCAAATGGACGTACGCGTTAACTAATTTTTGTTGGGTTGGTAATGCTGAAATATATACTTTGCTTTTTTCGGTTTACCATCATACGTTATTCTTGACAAAGGTTTTGGCATTTTTCGACAATTTTGATTTTCACGAAAATGGCTCTAGCGATTTTGATTAAAATTTTTTAGGTATTTTTATGACAAATGAAATGTATATTTTGAATTTTTTGGCTATAGTCTCTGTAGTCGTATTTACTCTGGACGACTTTTGCATAACTGGCAAACCATTAGAGATAGACCGGATTATACTGTACAAAAATGTAGATCTTACTAAAATACACAATTAATGTCCAAATAAATTTTCTTGTAGGGTGAACCATTTCGGAGATATTTCTCGTTATGAGCGTGAGTTTCGGAAAACTTAAAATGTTCGTGAAATGGAACATCGTTGTTCATTTTTTTATATGCTAAGTGTGCAAACAGAATTTGTGACTGGACACCAACGTCTTGTGACGTTGAGTGCAAACAGAACAGAATCTCAAAGCTTTAAAAGATTTGACTATCGCACTAAGCCTACTGTATTCTAATACTCCCCTTGCACCTACAAGAAAATAAGCAATAAGATAATTTGTACAAATGTTTATCTTAATACGAAGAAGATATAGGATTAAGAGTTTGTAAGAGTGGTTAGTACAACAGTAGAGAAAGTCATGTGAGTGCAACACATCAGATTTTTTCTAGCACTTTGCACATTGTGCAAGTGAGCGCAATTGGTCTGTAGTTAGTTGGGAATCGTGCATCCTTGTTTGGTTTAACAATTGGGTCTATGATGGCTTTACGCCAGTGGTTGGGGAATACATTTTTGTCCCAGATGAGATTAAAAACTTCAAGTAAGTAGGCCATACCTTCTGTGGGCAGTTGTTTTAAGAACTCGTAGGGGCTGTTGTCAGGTCCCGGGCTACTCGTACTGCTACCAATTATTGCCGGTTTGAGTTCGTCTATAGTTAGCTTTTCGTTGAAGCATTCAACATTTTGGTTGGTAGCATCACTTGTATCTATGGCAGCGGGGCTTTTAAGTTTCAGAAAATCTTCTTCATAACTGGAATCACTTGAAATCTCCGAAAAACTTTCAGCGAGATAGTTAGCAATATCTTGTGGATTTTCCACCTAAGAGTTGGTGTCAGTTTTTAAGAGTGAAGATATGGAAGATGTCGGTTTGGGCACACATTGGAAAGGATAATAATCGTATTTTTGTCAGTAAAGGTCTAAGGTACAATGATTCATTGTGTATTACTGTGTATTGATGCTTAGTCGTGAGCTCCTCAACTATTTTCTTGTTCACTAAATAAAGGCAAACTCGTCAATTTGATATTCTTGATACAAATCTTATGATTGCTGGGTCCGTTAGTTTTCCTACTGCTATCTTTGATTGAAATGCTCTCTCTTGATTCAATAACAATTGCTTGCTCTCTGTTGGGTGGCGTTTGTAGTGCCTTAAAGTATGTTACTTGCTGAGGTGTAGTATCTTTGTGGTTTGTTGTCATTTCTGTACTGGTGTCTCCATGGACGTCGCGAACGGGGGGCAAGGGGGGCCGCAACCCCCCCCCCCTTGGTAGTTGGTGAACTTAATGTACAATCAATTACCGACTATTAATCTATTATTTTATTTAATACCTATTGTTATTTAACACAAATCAATACGGTCATCTGCAACAAATATACATTTTGACAGTAAAATACTGAATTAATAATTACTGATTGCAAACTTCCAACAGTCGTTCTAGCGTGTCTTTATGGTTAAAATTCTTTAGGTGGCGTTGTTAGCTGCTGTTAGCAGCCATTTGTTTATTTTAACCTATTCTATCCCAAGGTTAATGTGATCTTATAAACGTGTAATACTTAATTCATTACTTGAAAACTCACCAAGTGTTATTATTGTAGTTGGAGTGTACTTCTTTCTTGTTGAGTTCTTGCTATATTTAGCGGCCTTTGTTTGCTATTTAACAAATTATAGCGTCACAGAACACTTAGTAGTTATAGCGTAAACTCAAAGAACATTAAACTTAAACTGTTTGGTTTAAGCGATCTCAGCGCCACCCCCAAATGTACCTTTATGTTTATAAGTCAGAGTGATGGTTTGGTTTATTAAATTATATCAATATCAGCTACGAAACGATTTAAGTTTGATGTTGAAGGAAATGATAAACAATATCCTTAGATTGTGAGTTTAGGTTACAGTGTGCGTTACTGGAGAATTCAGATGTACTTATTTAATACGACGGAGCAGACACGGCATGGTATGTCTTTATGTATACACTCACGAGCCGCGCGGCTCCGTGACGCGTGTTTGTTTATGTACTGACCTAGTGAAAGTAAACCCTGCCGTGTTGCCAGCTTGTTTTCGATAAAACTAAAATATCTCCGTAGGAAATGGTTAGAGACAAAAACGTAAGATGCAAAATGTGTTCTAAATACCGAGATCTATCACTTGTTTAAATTAATGTAGTGACTTCCCTTCCATTCTGTATATATATAGGAAGCACATCCGAACCAATTTGCAGTCTGGCATCCAAGATGCACTTAAAATCAACAAAAATACGTTATTAATAGCACCCTCTTATCTGAAACTGCAGCAGATTTACTGGTGTTATCATCACATAAATTAATACCACTTACTATATAATCTAGGAACACTTACACCGGGACTCAAGTGAGGTTAGTGCATGAGGGATCCAGATAGGGTTCCTAACACTGAATGCTGACTGCTTAATGAGATTGGTGGGTTTTTATTTCAACTAGGCTGTGCCCCCACTTTAGAGCATTCTTTTAATACTGACGAGTTCTTGTTTCCTCTCATTCCCCAACTGTAATAGTCAGCGTATTCTCGAAAACCCAATTCTATTTGCTTCCACTTAGAATCTAGCTGCTCATTTGTCAGCAAAGACACATTTAGAACTGCGAAAGTCGGAATATACAGAACAAAGTTCTCTCGGACGTAATGTGCCCAAGATGGCATCAGTATTAGGACTCGATGGAACAAAACAGAAGATATGATTTCAAGTGAGAACAGTAACTTCATTACAAACGTCGACAAAGTCTCCAGGACAAAGTTCTTGAGAGCTACTCCGAAATTTTCGACCCTACAGCTTTCATCTGCCTATTTCTCTGCAATCTAAACTGTTGTTAAAAGAAAGTTGCAAGAAAACGTGAGATAAGGTGAAGAAATGGAAGAGGGTATGAAAAGAAACTTTGAAAGATGGCAAGATACAATAAAGATTTCTAGACAAATAGCACCAAGCAATATACAAGATTCTTGAAGGTTACACTCGTTTTATGATGCCAGTCAATCAGCTTATCCGCTGTAGTTCTTCGTTCAGAAGAGGGTCAGAAAACACACATGACACTTCAAGCTTAGCCCTAGAAGGCATCTCTCAAGAACACAACAGAACTATCCCACGGCTGGAATACCTCGCTTGTGTGATAGGAGCTTGTCTTGCTCAATAAGTAAAGGAGAATTTAGAAGTTGAGAATTTACAGTAATTTTATTTTTCCTATTACATGACTGCGCTCTATTGCATCAAAGTAAAATTGTATTTGGGGAACAATCGTGCAAAAATAGAGTGAAAGAAATTAAGCAGATATCGGAACCCCACTTTTGAAACCATGTACCAGGATTGAATAATCCAGCTGACTTACCTCCTAGAGAATGTTCCGTAACTAAATTCCTTCATCAAAATGGCGGGAGAGACCATCATGCCTGAGAGTCCAAGAAACTGATTGTCCTAGAAAGAGGCCTGAATTTGATGAAAAGAAATAACTCGAAAGCGAAAGCAAGCGAATATCATTATCAAAACATGAACAATGATACCCAAGATATTTTTCAAAGTGCACCAGAATTCTCAGATCGATTGCCTGGATTCTGACATTCTCGCGCAATGCTAAAATGAAGGAGAGAAAACTGACGCAAATGAACTAAATACTGAAGAACTCCAAAAGCTTAAATAACCTATCCAAACATTGTTAAGAAAGATAAGTTAGATGGCAGATAACATGTATTTAAGTGTATCAATGCCTTTGAAGATAGAAGTGGATTGCTTCGAGTCCAGACCAGAATAATACGAAGAAGGGATGAATGAGAGTTCCCCACAGCGATTCTGGTGCCCTCTGATCATCAGCTAGTTTACATAATTATGAAGAAACAAGTAGAATCTTCACATGCTGGAGTACAGATCCTACTTTCCACAATAAGGGGACAATTTTGGTTATAAATAAAAGAGAAATCAAGAGCAAGGTTGTTTCTGGATGCATCAGGACCGAAGATATCACGCAAAAGGAATCAACATAAAAAGTTGCACGTTTATCAGAAGACAAAGTGAATAATCCTTCAGTGTTTGAAATGTCTTGGATCTGATTGGCCCATTGCATCTGAATGGAGGGAAAGAGGCATATGTTGCAAAGTACAAGTGTGCAGTTTTCAAAGCTATGCACTTTGAGATGGTCAACGCATTGACAATTTCAGTTTCTTCAAGCATTGAGGTTTATCACTCTAAGAGGAAGCAGTTTACGTTAACAATGACATCAATTTTATAGGGACAGACAATTTATTTGGTCAGCTGATTGACTAACATTGAACATGGAACAGGATTGCCAGTATTTAAAAATAAAATTATCGTACCGGCCACTCAAAATTATAGATTTGGATTCAAAATTATCGTACATCGTAAACCAAATGCTACAACAATGGATGTATTAGCATAACACTTATGAAAATGTAATATTGATGTTTATGGTATCCACTTACAAGTTTAATGACCTCAACCAGTATTACAACTTTAGCACATATGTTTCTCGTACTATTCATCTCATAGTTCATCTTCCTCAACGGTTGCAGCATTATACAAATTTGTTTTTGAGATAATCTTTAACATCTTCTCGGTGACTTGCAGATTTCCGGACCCATCACATTGTTTCATAAGCTGAGACGACAGAATAAGTCCATCTACCGTATCTAGTGTCATCTGTTTCTAATTTTGGTTTTCATTAAACCCAGTTTAGAAAAATCTTTCACAAGAAGTGTGGGGCAACGAAATCGCTGATAATGCAAACTCCGCTAGTTATTTGATATCAGTGTTTCCACCAAGGCGACATGTGTTTAACAGCACTCCAGAAACTGTCAGGTTCAGGTATGTGCTTTATTTCACACGGAATATCACGTATTACGAGTTTTCTCCATTGATCATCAATTTTCTGAACAGTGCCTTCTTCATTGAGATCACCAGATCTGGGCACACTGGCAACAAGAGGGTTAAGGGTAGAAGGACTAGTAGGATATGAAATGGTTGCCTTAGAGGGATGGAGACAGGCCACGAGGACAAAAGTGGTGTCGCTATTTGTAATTAATTTCATTTCGCTGGTGTGACAAACCAGTGAAAATGATGTTTCGCCGGTATCAAACTATGATACATTCAAATTATCGTATACTCCATAATTATCGTATGGGTTTGCAACCATGAGTACAAACATTCAAATTATCGTATGCCCTCATAATTATCGTACGGGTTGGCAACCCTGACATGGAAGCAAGTAACAAAAGTTACGTGGAAATTAAATCCTCCTACAGCGGCCTGGTGGAAACGATTTTATGAATGTGTAGTCCAAATGTTGAAGAAGGTATTGAGACGAGTACTTGGACATACATCCTTATATTACGAAGAGATGTTGCCAGTATTGGTAAACACACGTCCATTGGCTTACCTGTCAGAAGTTCCTGAAGACATGTTAGCATTGACACCTGCTATGTTCTCGCAGGATATCCCAAGGATGGGAGTGCCTGTTATTGATTTCAGAAATAAGTCAATATTAGAGAAATCATTCCGGCACGTACAACTTCTTAGAGAACAGCCACACAAACTATTCACATCAGTGTATTTCTGGGATACTTAGAGCTGAAAAAAATTAGAATGCCATGTGAATTGAAGATTGGAGATATTGTTCTGTATGAAGCACAACATTCGAGGGACTGAGTGGCATTTTGGAAAAATAATGGAAGTGTCCCGGAAAGGACACCATTCCAGTCGTCCAAGTGAAGAAGACTTACGAGGAATTGAAGCGAGTATTTGAAAACATGCCCTTTAGAGGCAGACCCTATTCTGGAATAACAGCAGAAATGGTGGATACTGCGCCTGATCTAGTTCCACGAATGCTTACCACCAAATCTGGAGGGAAGATTAGACCCCCTCCGCCTCAGTTTATAAGTGAAATAATTTATAATTGTTTCAATTATAAATAAAATTCCTTATCCTCCGCAGAGATGGAAGTATGAATGAGAGAATGTGTGTGCGCATGCGTGTGTGTGTGCCTGTGTGCACGTACGTGCAATATGTTCCAAAGTTAAGAGGCTGCCGATGTGAAAGATACTCGTAGATATATAAATTGACCATTTAAAAAGTCACTTTTATTTGCAATGTATTCTTCCCAAACACCTCTGTCTGCCTGTCTGACTGCCCCCCCCCCCTCTCTCTCTAACCTCAAAATATTCTTAAAATTGACAAAACAACAAACCAACATTTGTTGGTGTAGAGCAAATGTATTTATTGTAGATATTTCCGTTCTCGTAAATTCCGGAGCATATCAGATTTTTATGCAGAAAGAATGCTTGCTATTAAAAAAGGAGAAAAGACCAAAATAGATAATTATCGACCAGTATCTCTACTACCCACATTCTCAAACATTTTTGAACGAATTATGTATAACCGGCTATACCAGTACCTAGAATCAAATAATTTTCTAGTCCCTGAACAATTCGGATTTAGAAAGGAAATATCAGTTGATAATGCTATCTATAAATTCACTAATGGGTTATTAGAATCATTAAATCAAAGAAAACATGTAAACGGGGTATACTGCGATTTATCTAAGGCTTTCGATTGTGTAGACCACCAAATCCTGCTAGACAAATTAAAATATTATGGCATTCAGAGAACTCCATTAACATGGTTTCACTCATACTTAACAAACAGGGTACAAAAAGTGAAAATATCGAAACCTAATTCAAATATACCTGATTATTCAAGGAGTAAAGTTATAAAACAAGGAGTTCCCCAAGGTTCTATTTTAGGACCATTACTTTTCTTAGTTTTTATAAATGATCTTGCACCAAGCTTAAACAAGTTGGCACAAGTATTTCTATTTGCTGATGATACAACACTATTAATTTCGCATAAAAGTTTAGATGGACTTAAAGAAACCTCGCATCACATAACAACATTAATGCAATCTTGGTTCAATGCAAATGGTTTGCAACTAAATGTTAATAAAACAAATATTGTAAAATTTACTACCATTAATGCCGCACAGCATAACTTTGCAATAGACATACATGGTAACTCTGTTCAAGATTCAAATGCTTCTAAATTTTTAGGTATACAAATTGATAAGCACCTAAATTGGAAAACCCACATAGATGGAATTGCCCCTAAACTGAGCTCCGCATGCTATGCATTACGACTTCTGTCCTCCTTCAGTGATGCTCATACATTAAAATTTGCTTACTTTGCGTACTTCCACTCGGTAATCAAATATGGTATACTCTTTTGGGGAGGTTCAACAAATTCAAAGAGAACTTTCATCTTACAAAAAAAGGCCATCAGAATTATATCGCACTCTCATCCAAGAACATCGTGTAGAAGCATTTTCAAAAACCTAGAAATATTAACCCTTACCGGAGAATACATATATTCACTGATGAACTTCTACATAAAAAATAAAAACTACTTCACTACTAATTCTGACATCCACAATATCAATACAAGATCTAGATCTGAACTTCATATACCATCAACTAACCTCACATGTGTCCAAAAAGGAGTGCATTACCAATGTATAAAACTATTTAATATGCTACCTAATGAGTTAAGGACCTGTATTCAAAATTAAGCTAAAGGAATATCTTCTTAAGCATTCATGCTATACCATAAATGAATTTAACAACATTTAATGTAACCATTAGATCATTTTATGTTTATAATATTAATCCTGTTTATTGTAAATATTGTATAACATATTGACATGTTCCACATCCTGTTGCCAAGGCAAATTGTAGGATCTATGGAATGCAAATAAATGTATGTGTGTGTATGTGTGCATGCGTGCGTGCGTGCGTGCGTGTGTGTGTATGTATGTTTTTTTTTTTTTTTTTTTAAGATTCTTTATTGTTCTACATGTTCCATTACAATATGTAATACTACATGTTGGGTTTGCTTACAAAGTAAACTGATAATCATATATTAATTTAACATGAATAATATATAGATTTATACAGTTCAATTATTTTTTGTCAGATCAATTGCATTGGCATACTGAACATATTCTTTAAAATAACTTTTAGCAATTTCGACTTTAGTTGGTGGCCATTTTCCTCTTCTTTGAATTATTTTGCTTCTGAATGTTCTTCTTTTTTCTTCTAGATTTCTGCAGTCATAAATTATATGGTCTGTTGTTTGCTCTCCTCCATTACATGAACAACTTGGGTCATCTGTGATGTGGAACCTATAGTAGTATGCTTTAAGTCTTCCGTGTCCTGTCAGTAGTGTTGTAAGGTTTGCCGTTAGATTTATCCTTAACTTCAGTCTGTCTGCTACAGTAGGAAAGTATTGCTTTGTTTCCTGACCTTTGGTTGTTTCTTGCCATTGACTTTCCCAATGTTTTAGACTTTCTTGTCTTAGCGTTCTTCTAACAAAACTCTTTGGAAGTCTATTATAGCTGCATTCCTCTTCGTTTGTAATTGCTCTCTTTGCTAGTCGGTCTGCAATTTCATTGCCTTGTATCCCTATGTGTGCTTTGACCCACCCAATTTCTATATTTCAGTTTTGTTTTTCTAAAATGTTTAACACTGTTCTAATTGCTTGTGTTAGGTAACTGTGAATTTTGTAGTTATGCAATGATTGTAATGTGACTCTACTGTCCGTGTATATCGCTGCAGTTTTGTTATCTTCTTCAGTTAAGTAAATATTTTCAACAGTTTCTAATGCTTTCAACACTGCAAATTGTTCAGCTTGGTTATTGGAGCACTGTTTATCTAACTTATATTGTAGCTGATATTTCAGTTTGTTCTGATGATAAATTGCTACTCCAGAACCAACTCCTTCTTCTGTTTTACTGCCATCTGTATAAATTTCCAGTGCATACGTTTTATTCTGATTTATTTCTTTTATTATTGGTATGTCGGCTGGAATGTATGTATGTGTGTATGTGTGTATGTGTGTGTATGTGTGTGTATGTGTGTGTATGTGTGTGTGTATGTGTGTGTATGTGTGTATGTGTGTGTATGTGTGTATGTGTGTATGTGTGTGTGTATGTGTGTGTATGTGTGTGTGTATGTGTGTATGTGTGTGTATGTGTGTGTATGTGTGCGTGTATGTGTGTGTGTATGTGTGTGTGTATGTTTTACAGGTTCGCCAAGATACACCAAGTCGACCAATTGAATTATTTATTTTCGAACGATCCAAATAATTGAGCTCCATGCATATGGTCTTTAACATAAAAACTCGGATCATATTCAGTATATAACTGGAGTCAAATCGAGTTCAATTCCCGATGTATACGTAGCAATTATATATTGTGCATCAATGGAAATAGCCGCGCAATTGTGTTTGACAGTAATGAAAATACATATTTTAAATGGAATATGGTTTATTCTAGCATGTCCCACACATTCTCAGTCCCCCCCCCCCCCCATTATTCTTGTGGCACAGTCGGTTTATTAACATCCATAATTTCTCAGAATGTGGGAGAATAACCGAAGAAGCAACACCTCTAGTGGTTAACGGTTCAGCCGCAAGATACGGAGAATGGCCTTGGCAAGCAGCGTTATACAACCTCCAAGGTGGCATATGGACCTTTTGGTGTGGAGGAACATTGGTGAATGAATATGCTGTGATAACCGGTGAGTATAGACCAATTTCATATTAATATATATTGTATTTTGCTTCGGCCCTATGCAGTGGCGATTCGTGGAAAATTTTGCCAATGTGCTACAATATTACAAAAATAAACGTAAATAAAATTCACATCAAATAATAAGTAATACACAGTGACAAAAAATGAAGTCAATACGTCACTTTGCTGTTGCAATATTTATCTACAACTTCTTGGTTGAAACCTTCAAGTTGGTTACCATAGCCTTCTCAATGGAGAGCACTATAATCTTCGCAAAAGTTAAAGGCATATAGAGGCGGGTGTAAAGCAGACTCCAGCGAATCCTAAGCTTGCCCCTCCTACCAGCGCTGCCGAATGTGTTACATGCATCTCATGCGCTCTTATGTACAGAACCTCTGACGGTATACGCCCTACGCTTGGCAACAGCGCTCCGCTTGGCCATTGGCCAGCGTTCACATGCCTTTAACTTTTGCGAGCGGTCTAAAGAGCACTCAGCCGTTTCTCTGATATGGTATTCCGAAGAAAGGTCTTGGTCCACTTCAGAGATGAGAAACATCTTTCAGGTTCAGCCGTTTTGGGTGGGGGATCTTCTTGAAAATATGTTCCTGTCTTTGGAAGATAATGATAATGAAAGAAAATGAACACCAACTTTGGTATTTACCGGATTTTTTTTTCTTTTGGTTATTGTATTCACACACCGATTTTTTTTTTTCTAAAAATGCTTTTCGTGTTCAGAGGACCTGAAAAGATATTTTCCGTGAAATCTCATATCAAATTTTTGCTTCTCAACTGCCTAGCTGTTGCAAACATTCAAGAGTGCGGTACTGGTTTAATAATAATAATAATTAATAATAATAATAATAATAAATAATAATTAATAATAATAATAATAATAATAATAATAATAATAATAATAATAATAATAATAATAATAATAATAATAATAATAATAATAATAATAATAATAATAATAATAATAATAATGGTAATATAACAATAACAACAAGAACGGCAACAATAACAATAATATCAATAACAACAGTAACAACAGCAACAGTAACAATGATGATGATTATGATGATGTTCTTACCGGTTCCAGACTCTGTGAATGTTAAACTTGTTAGCCTGGAACTGAATTATATTCAAATTCATTAGTTTCACTCCTATTTCGTTTTACACTGATGATAGGAATATTATGTGTAAACTTCCTTTTTTGTAATAATTGTGGGACCAAAGAGTGAATAATAAGGTTAAATTTTTTATTTAATATGATTATCTATACTCGGCGCCAAATACGAAGGTGACTGACAGTTTCTTATCACGTGATGGTGATAAGCAACTAAATGAACAGGAGGGAATGGATGCGTCATTGTGATCGTCATGACAACGAAAAGAAGAACCAGTTAAAGCTAAAATACGTTCCATAGCATTAATACGTTCCATAGCAACGGTACACGTGAAACCAGTGTTGTCGGTATTTAACATGTGCCTGATCCGTATTCCAACAGTAACATAAACTGTACGTCTTTATCTTCTTTTTTCACTGCAATATATGCAATGCCTTCCTGTAGCAGCAGCTTGCAATTAGTTAGAGATTGCCTATGTGCTGACAAGTTCCTTTGCATCACTATTTATGTGGTTATTCACATGTGTCTGTGTCTGTGTATCTGTGCGTACGTTGTGAGCATTTGTAATTGTCTTACTCTTTTAATGAATTTTAACTATGTCCAAAAATATTCGCAAACGTAGCGCAACCAACTTAGTGTACTCGGGAAGCGAATAAAATTGTGTTTGTTAAGATACGTTGTATCCCAATTAAAGAGTTGCGCAGTCAATGGCATTGCTGCAGAACATGGTCGTAAAATAGTTTGGCTTCCCCCTTTCCTAGTGTAATCCGATTTAATTAATTTGGGCAGAAGTAAAGGGTTACGTTGGGCTAAACAACAAATATTTCACTGTGTCGTCTGTAATAAATAGGGCTCGGAAGTTCAGGCCCTAAAAGTCACTGAAATATGCATGCAAATATGCTCTTAAAAGTTGAAAATACTCCAAGAAATATACACTGTTTAATTAAAACAATTAATGTCTCTTTGCAGTAGACAAGACGAGTTAGTAAAAATAATAAATAAACTTACCTTAGCAGAAGTGATCCCGCTGCTAGTATTAACTGCTAAATTGCAGTTCACAACCAACACTTTGCACAAATTTTCAACTGTAAAACATTATCTGTTGTCTTGCAAAACACTTTTGTAATGTGAAAAACTTCACTCCACGTCACAAGATGTTATCGGGGCATATTTAAATGACGTTAACTGCTTCACAGAGTGTGACAGATGGTTTTCTATCGAGGATGTCGCGAATATCGCACATCTGTTTATAACCACAATTTTTTGAAATTACATAATTCACTTTCTCTTTCACTTTTTGTCCTATGCTACCAGGAACCGAACTTAGATCACACATTGCTTTTCCAAAGACAGTAAGTGATTCATGCAAAGGATATCCTACAGCTTCCAATGCCGTTATGGCTGTTGGTAAGAAAGAAAAATGGGCCGATATGAAACTAAGGTCCTCTTTTAACCCAGTGCCTGACAGCATATATTGCACAGTTTCTATTGATGAAGCATCTTTCGAGTCCAATGAATTAACAACCTCTTCGACTATTTCTATGTGTTCAGCATAATATAAAACTGCATGGACCCATGCTCCCCATCGAGTTAACACCGGTGCAGGAGGAAGTCGGATATTAGGTGCTGTTGATCTAAACAACTTAACTCTTTTAGGAGATTTAACAAAAATTCTCTTTGTACTGGACACAAATCTCTCTACCAATGGGAAAGAATCACGTATTGTCTCAGAAATGCGATGAAGAGCGTGTGCCAAACAAGTTATATGAATGAAGTTAGGAAAAATACGTTTCAGAATTTGTCTTGATTTTACCATAGAAGGGCCTGCATCAGTAACAAATAAAAGTAACCGGTCGTATTTGATTCCACATGGCAATAGTAATTTCAAAGAGTCAATCACAAACTGGGTTACAGTTACATTGTCAGTGGCCGACAATTCGCACACATTAAGAAGATAAGGCGTAATTATTATTTATTTATGCCAACAAGCTTACTGTTGGTGTTTTTAAACACACAAGCCGTGTGTGGGCAAGGTTTTAAGAGGTTGAATCAGAAACTGAAAAATTCAATGCTATAGCCGGGATTTGAACCACGGATCTTCCGCTTATCGAGCGGCTGCTCTAACCATTAAGCTACCATGACCAACTTGCCGGGAAAAAGTACGAATCAGCTGGGGAATTTAATGTCGTACTGGCAACTTGGCCATGGTAGCTTAATGGTTAGAGCAGCCGCTCGATAAGCGGAAGATCCGTGGTTCAAATCCCGGCTATGGCATTGAATTTTTCAGTTTCTGATTCAACCGCTTTTGAAGCACCCACGATTATATTAGCAATAGAACGGCGCTCAGAATCAAGGGTTTCATCAACAGACAACCACACAAACTGATCCGCTAATTAATTTTGTATATTTGACAATACGTTATTGTAATAATGTCCTACATAAGTCTTATGCAGTGTACCTTCTTCAGGCACATGTTGTTGAGTGTACTTGGCAAGAAAGTTTTTAAATGTCGGATTATTAATTTTGAACAAGGGAATATCAGCAGCTAAAATGCTTGGCACAAGTCATAGGAAAATTCAGTAACCCTACTTCCTAAACACTCTACTAGCTGTTTTTGAACAGGTTCTTTGTTTGCGAGTTTTCTGATTAAATCCTCCTTATGTTTTGCTGTGTTTATGTGCTGAACTATTTGAAATCTTTTCTCACTCCCTACATTTTTCTCACACACTCCACAAAACAGTACCCTATTATCTATAGATATTAAATCACCTGAAAAATCTTTCTGTAAATTAATTAATCTAGCACTCGAAGTTGGTTTTATTTCCGGCATTTGAAGAGCTTTTTAACATTTTATACGCCTAATTTAATTTGGTGGTAACCAATTTACAACACTTACGTTTTCTCACCAAAGCGGCCCGGGTTCGATCCCAGGCAATCGCATGTGGGATTCGTAGTGGACGAAGCGGCGCTGGGGTGGGTTTCCTCCGGGTTCTCCGGTTTCCCCAGCCATTTCATTCCACCGGTGCTCCATCTTCATTCCATGTATCATCAGTGTCACCGCCTGCGGTGCCGCAGTAGTAAAAGCGGACGTTAAACACTACAAAAAAAACCCATTTACGTTTGAAGACCATGGCACAACAACTGGTGGACAGGCAAGCGTTGCTATAATCGTGCTGCTCAAAACTTGACCTGCACTTTATCTTTGTTAATATAAACCTCTCAAATAACGCACTGATTATTCTCTACGCACATACATATAATGAAAGGATGGAAACAGGGGATTCACTGCATGACAACATGACTCACCTCGCGAGTTGCATCATCATGTGCAATACTACCAATATGAAAAATATTATACAGATGGAGAAAATAATAAAAAAAGACCATAAAAATCATTAAAATATGCAATATAGGGGCTATAATATTGAAAACTTCAGTTGCATCATCATATGCAATACTACCAATATGAAACATATTATCCAGATGGAAAAAATCATAAAAATCATAAAAATCATTAAAATGTGCAATATATGGGGCTATAATATTGAAACATTATGCATTTATCAAAATCAAGAAAATATGCAGTTATATGCACCATAAAATCATGTCCAAATAACTGAAAATTCCATAATTCGTGCACGTAATATAAAAGCATATATTTTTAACCCCTATGAAAAAAACATGCAAATGCACGAACTTCCTAGCCCTAGTAATAAAGCTACAGAAGAGGCTCTAACAGCAGTAAAAGCTGAAAGCTGTGAAGAAGTGGTTACTCATGCAAAGTGTGTAATAAGTGCAGTATTGGAAAATGAGTTTTAGAAGAAAGGCTGGAACAGCTTGTCATTTCCGCGGGTAATTCCAGCAATTATGCAAGCTATTCGGATATCGGCGACATTAGAATAAGCATCAATATTTCACAGGCGTCTCTTTTGTTAACGTAAACCTGTACGTTAATATATACTTGCATGTTACATCCTTTGCATGTAGATTCACTATTTTACTTCTGCCTTCAAATATGAATATAAATAATATCCGCTGCACATTCCAGCTGTATTCGTGCACATAATCGTAACACCCTCTCCACATGGTCGCGATAAGTGGCAACGTCGCCTCTACCTCACCGCGAGCTAACAATCCCTTTCTTCATTAGCGCCGATTATAAAAACCTATTTTATTGCTTAACTATTTCACAGTCAAAAGATATTTAACAGCTGTAAAAGATTTTTCAAGCTGAAAAACTGTAGGAAGGGGCCGGAGATCAATAAGGGAAACCATAATGCAACATCCAATAAGATCTCTACGTATTCTCGTGAATATTAGGGGAGTTTTCATTTGTTATTAAACATTTTGCTGGGCTGTACAAGGTTACATCTATAAAGAGTATAGGGGGAATGTTACACCATAAGAATCCCTTAGATAGATTACCAGCCAATGATTTTGTAAAGAATACGAGGAGAAAAAATAACGAATTTAATCAAATCGTCCTTCGGGATTTAAAATGCCACCCTTGCAATGATGGGTAAATAAGGATAAATATTCGCAGACAGCATAATACAATTATGTATTATGATTGTGAGAAGCAATACCCAAAGTGCTGTGAAGTTCATTGCAACACCTATTGTGTCGACACTATAATACCTAAACACGTCCACCAGTGCACTGGGAGGAAGATGTTATTAGTCCTCGGCAATCTACTCCCATTGCTCTAAACATACTAATGCACAAGATAAGAACATCACTTTCACCATGGAAATAGAAAAAGATCGCATGTTAACTTTTCTGCGTTTAAGCATAACAAGAAGTTCTGTCCTGGGGCATATTTGTTTTCACTGTTATCGGCAACCTTTTGTGCTTGATTTAGAAGCTCTGCTTTCACATCTGATTCACAAAAGGGCAAATTATGTGACGTCAACCAATCGGCAATTTCTTGTTTTCGCCACGAACAGTTGGGACGACGTTCCAGTCTGACACTGTGATAAGGTGCATTATCCATTACGATAACACAACCGGGTTCAAGTTTCGGAAGCACACTTTCAAACCACTCCTTAAAAACATCGCCATTCATATCCTCGTGGTAATCACCTGTACGTTTTGACTCGAAGATTAGAACACCGTCTTCCACAAAACCGGAATCACTGCCGATGTGCGCAATAATAAGGCGTTTTCCTTTCCCTGTAGGATTTTTGAGCCCTGTTGACGTTCCACAAAGAAATGCATCCTTTTTTGAGCTCGCCATAATGTCAGTCCATGCACGGGATGTAGTATGCCCTTCATTAACCCACGTTTCATCAAGGTAATAGATTTTCTTACCTTCTGCTCTGTATGGGCGCATATTCCGCAAGTAACGCCGCCTCCATAGCACGATATCTTCTCTGTCGATTATGACATTCACTTTATTTCTCTTCATAAAACTAAATCCAATTTCTAGTAATAATTTATGAAACGTGGATCGCTTAAATGAAGGTAATGCTGGATCATTGTTAACACTACTTAAGACTTTTTCTAATGTTGGCGGTTCATTCTTGAAGAAAAAGTGGTGCACTTTTCTACGAACAGCACATTTAGTAAAGTCATCTGCTTTTTCTAATTCTGGCTTCCGTTTTTTTCTGTTCTTCCTTGGTGTCCGCAATGTTCCTGTTTGCTTAAGTTCCTTACGGGCACATTTAACACTCCACTCGGAAATACCGGTGTAATCTGCAGTTAACTTCACAATGTTATTCACAGTGACAGAAGGGTACTCTTGCATTAGTTTGTTAAAAACATTCAAGACTATTTGTTTCTCACCACTTTTTAAGGGCTTACCTTTAGAGTGCTTCACTATTTCACCTTTATTTTCACTAAGCAGGCTAGCAGCACTTGTAGAAGCATCCATGTTTATTACCTTACTGATTACACACCATTGTCATGTGGATGCGTGAGAGGGGATTAACTGGACACAATTAAACGGAAGCTATAATCTCCTTTACTCTTATTAATATTATTTATTATTTTATATTAATCAAAAGTTTCAAATTATATTTGAGCGTCATACATCATGAAAAGTATAATTTTATTATTGGCAATTTCAAACAAATAGTAAAGAATATTCGAAACTGATTCATTCAAAAGAAAAAAGTATTTGATATAAATTGCTTGTTTTAACGAGATCCACATTTTTTATTCAGTAAGCTTTTGTCTGTCTCTTACTGTTTACCATTTTGCAAAAATCATCCAGAATGAAGAGGTCTTCTGAGGACATTCCCAGGAAATTGAAAGTATGACTTAGTAACTGCCTTGGAATCGCCTGTTTGTGTCCGTCAATGGATACTGACTGTCTGGTTGTGAGTCTACATGTCACAGGCACATATTCACCCTCCCACTGAAGGAGGGGCCTGGAGAATAGGGTTCATTACGCGAGCGTCTCAAAAGAGACAATGGAGGTTCACCAGACTCAACATAAAGACACTCGACTCGACTAGACTAGTTCTGAGTGGCAAGACGGATACCAGTATGATGAGCAGTATCTAAAGCGCGAAGTTTAGAGGCGGAGGCCGTGCCATAATCAAGTTTGGACCGGACCAAGGAGCGTTACGGCCTCAACATTACCGTGCGATCACCGCCCCAAGATGCCCCTGATAGAATCCCCTGAAGCGCACGATCGCGTTGTCGAGATTTGTGGTGCTGCGTTGTGTTGCCGCGGACGCATCGTGCAGCAAGTTTGCCCGGTGTAGTGGTCATGCCTCCAGCAAGAAGCGCAGAAGCGGCGATGTCGTGTGCGGTCATGCTGAAGGCAATTGGTGGTGTCGTTGGGTTATTTATTTATTTTGTTGTTTAACGACGCTGTCAATCGCTAGGATCACATCAGCGTCGCCGGTGTGCCGAAAGTTTGTTTCGCAGGAGTTCTTTTACATGCCAGTACATCTACTGACGTGGAGCTATCGTTTTTAAGCACACTTAAAAACTATCGGTCTGGGGCGGATTTGAACCCGCGACCTGGGGGCACCACAGTAGTGGCACCTCGGCGTTGCGGTGCAGCTTACTGCCGTTGGCCGTAGAGGCAGCAACGTCGGCACGGTGGAGTCCAGTCATTCCGGCTCGGCTCTATCCGAAGGGATTCGCCGAGGCGCTCCAGACCGCTGGAGAGGGCAGCGTTGTAGTAGCCCCTGTCGCACAAGCGTTGTAGGTCCCCTCCTGGACTGTATCGTGTAGCCTTCGAGACTGAAGGCCACAGTTTGGTGACGTAGCCCAGGAGAAGTTGCGTCGTGAGGTGTCGAGGGATGCCAACAGCCACGGCACTAAAAGTTCCGAGGACTATAGTTGCTTCCGCCACAGGCGATGGAGGTGCTCTCTCCTCGGAGCGCGCCGGGCTGAGCAAGCCAGCTGAGGTGGTGTCGGTGGTGTTATTCTCGGCTTCTTGGCTACAGTTGTAGCAGGAGTTGCCGGTGTAGTCCTCTTCTTTGCGCTATTCTTTCCCATGTTGATGTTGACAGCTCTACGTGCCGAGATGAAGTGACTAGCAGCAGCAATTGTTGGCAGGCTGAGAACAACCCGAGGTGTGTCAATCGCGTATCTGCCCGTTTAGGGCTTAACCACTTTCTGACGGGATGTGGGGTTTTGCAGGGTAATGGGTGATAAGGTTGAGGGAGTTCAGCATTCCAGCATTCGAGAACAGGTCGTACAGGTTTCCGGTACGGTATGTTTATCTGCACAGCACCTAGCCGCTCAATGGGACTTTATCTGTGCAGTATAGAAGGCGTTCAAATATTTTCAAGCTTTTGTGTCTGTGGGCATGGTTTCTTCCTGTATATGTAAGTTTGGATGCAGGAAGGGGGCAGGAATAGGCGTTGGGGTGAGTAAGTATTAGAAGATGGGAGAGGCATTACTGTTACCCAAGGTCGTCCTTAGGCAGGCGGCAACTTTCCCTTATACGGGGTGCTCTGTGGTCGTATTGACCTAGTGCGCGTACCAGTTGGTCGGTGTGGGAACTCAGTTTGGTGTGCATGGTTCGGGATCGCTCCCTCACCAAGTCCATGATGTCCGGAGTGGTTGTGGAGGATGTAAGACGGGAATCTACGCCCGGTATCATATATTGTTCTTAACGCCCTGTTCTGCACAATCTGCAGTTTGCGTATGGTGGAGGGTGCCGCCAATCCCCAGGCTTCGCAGACATAGGTCAGTGGCGAGATGATTGCCCGGTAAATGCGTAGTTTTAGGTAAGTGGGCATGGTGGAACGGAGGATAGGGTAGAGCTGTCTGAGTGCAGCATGGCCGAGTGCGGCCTTTCCGCGGACGTGTGGAGCGTATGTTAGTCCGCGGTCGAGGATAACGCCTAAGTATTTGGCGGAGATTACCCATGGGATATTTCTCCGCCTGAGCTGAAGTGACCGTTCCGGTCGCCATTGGTGAACCTTACCAAGGAGGAGTGCGGAGCTTTTCCCCGGACTAATAGCCATTCTCCACTTCTCACTCCAGCGGCCAACGGCATTGAGTTATCGTTGAAGGGGTGGGAGGCAGTATCGCACATTCTTGTTCTGTGCCATGATGAGGACGTCGTTCGCATGTTGGCATGCCACAGTGTGATGTTCCGTGGGGAAGTCGGACATGTATGCTGCGAAGAGTAGCGGGGAGAGTACACTGCCCTCAGGGACTCCTGCCGCTATACTTCTTAGTGTTGACAGTCTTCCTTCCACTCTCACTCTGAAAGTGCGGTCCTGAAGAAAGCTGCTAATCAGTGCGAGATATGGGGGAGGGATGTTTGGCTGCTTTAGTTTGTACAGTAGGCCTTGGTGCCAGCTTGTGGCGAAGGCCTTTTCCACGTCCAACAAAACCGCTATGGTCTTAAAGTTTTCCTGGAACCCCAGGAGAAACCTTCTCGGTCACGTCTGATTTTTATTGGTCTGCCTGTCTGTCCAACATATGCTGCTCCGCAGTCAATCTTGTAAACACCAGAGCTGTTCAAAGGGGTCTTGTTTATCTTTAACTGAGCGTAAAAAATTACTTTAGTTTCTTAGTGGATTTGTACCTTAGTTTTGATGTGTTTTCGTAGTACTTTTGCTATTTTGTTAGTCGTTCCTTTTACGTAAGACACCCATGCTATGGTTTTGTCCTTGTCCAATATTTTGTTGCACCGTTTGATTCTATGAGTCTCTTGTTGCCCTGCGTTGATGTCAAGAAGAGAAATAGCCCTGTAGAAGCCCTACATAGTAGGGCGAAACGTTGGCCACAACAGCAGCAACTAAGAACGCGGCCTTCCCCGGAAGATCTAGTTAATATGGACATCGACCGCCGAAGCCTACGTAGTGAGTTTATTCTTTATTTTAACCTACATCATATAAATATAAGTATTTATAATATAAAAAGTAAAAAAATATCTATATTTTGCATTCTGGCAACTAGGTATTTTTAAAGTCCTGGAATATAAATGTCAATTACTGCGAGATTTATATTACATTTCAGTGCAGCATTCCCTGATTATCATTATTTGGTTAATCTTTGTTAACTGTTCGCAGCTGCACATTGTATTTGGAACCAGAGACCTGAAAATCTTAAAATTGCTGTTGGAAAATTTAGGAGAGATTTTGATGAAAACGAAGAAATGACACAGACATTACAGGTAAGAAATATTTATATTTAAAACGCACAATTTTCTTTCAAGTCTAAGTTAATATACGTATATTAACTATATATGTAGATATTAGTTTTGAAGCATCCAGGAAGTCTGAGGATACTAATAAGTAAATTAGATACTTATTAGTAGAATTGTGAATACACTATAGGTGTTATAATAGGCATGAAGCAAAGTACTTGTAAGAGATATGACCAGGTTCGGAGGGGAGACTTAGCACCTAGACCTGTCTATAAGATATTCTGTTCCTATGAGTCTAAAGGGTCGCCTCCGAGAGAGAGGGGTGAGGTGAGAGGAGACAGAGGATGTCCGAAACAAGAAGACACGACAGCAGAGGACAGGGTCCCTACAGCTTTCAGATTTAGACTCCTCGGTGGCAGCTCGTACAACCGGCTCCACTTCCCATGCAGGTTACGCATTGGGCCCAGGACTCGGAGATTGCCCCAGTCCCGGAAGATGAAGATTTACAGAAAGCATGAGTTTTCTCTGCCGTGCAGCGCCGAGACTCCTGCTTACTCTTACAACATTAAAACAGCCAAACAGGATGAAGGTGGCGTGAAATGAGAAGTGAAGTGAAGTGAAGTGAAGTGAAGTGAAGTGAAGTGAAGTGAAGTGAAGTGAAGTGAAGTGAAGTGAAGTGAAGTGAAGTGAAGTGAAGTGAAGTGAAGTGAAGTGAAGTGAAGTGAAGTGAAGTGAAGTGAAGTGAAGTGAAGTGAAGTGAAGTGAAGTGAAGTGAAGTGAAGTGAAGTGAAGTGAAGTGAAGTGAAGTGAAGTGAAGTGAAGTGAAGTGAAGTGAAGTGAAGTGAAGTGAAGTGAAGTGAAGTGAAGTGAAGTGAAGTGAAGTGAAGTGAAGTGAAGTGAAGTGAAGTGAAGTGAAGTGAAGTGAAGTGAAGTGAAGTGAAGTGAAGTGAAGTGAAGTGAAGTGAAGTGAAGTGAAGTGAAGTGAAGTGAAGTGAAGTGAAGTGAAGTGAAGTGAAGTGAAGTGAAGTGAAGTGAAGTGAAGTGAAGTGAAGTGAAGTGAAGTGAAGTGAAGTGAAGTGAAGTGAAGTGAAGTGAAGTGAAGTGAAGTGAAGTGAAGTGAAGTGAAGTGAAGTGAAGTGAAGTGAAGTGAAGTGAAGTGAAGTGAAGTGAAGTGAAGTGAAGTGAAGTGAAGTGAAGTGAAGTGAAGTGAAGTGAAGTGAAGTGAAGTGAAGTGAAGTGAAGTGAAGTGAAGTGAAGTGAAGTGAAGTGAAGTGAAGTGAAGTGAAGTGAAGTGAAGTGAAGTGAAGTGAAGTGAAGTGAAGTGAAGTGAAGTGAAGTGAAGTGAAGTGAAGTGAAGTGAAGTGAAGTGAAGTGAAGTGAAGTGAAGTGAAGTGAAGTGAAGTGAAGTGAAGTGAAGTGAAGTGAAGTGAAGTGAAGTGAAGTGAAGTGAAGTGAAGTGAAGTGAAGTGAAGTGAAGTGAAGTGAAGTGAAGTGAAGTGAAGTGAAGTGAAGTGAAGTGAAGTGAAGTGAAGTGAAGTGAAGTGAAGTGAAGTGAAGTGAAGTGAAGTGAAGTGAAGTGAAGTGAAGTGAAGTGAAGTGAAGTGAAGTGAAGTGAAGTGAAGTGAAGTGAAGTGAAGTGAAGTGAAGTGAAGTGAAGTGAAGTGAAGTGAAGTGAAGTGAAGTGAAGTGAAGTGAAGTGAAGTGAAGTGAAGTGAAGTGAAGTGAAGTGAAGTGAAGTGAAGGGACAGAAATGCGGGGGAAGTCATTCAACGATCCAGCACTAGCCTAGCGACGCGGGGAAACCCCGAAATGACCCATGGTCTTGGAAGGTCGATGCGGGAATAAAACGTACGACTTCCCAAATGCGAATCATATACCTACTGTTTACACCATCTCGCTCGGTAAAGTAGGTAATTGTAAGATTGACATATTGTACAGGTATTTGAAATCGACAGATGCAAAATAAATACATAATCAATAAGTAATTTAAACTTATAGTAATCATCCAAGGCACAAGAGCCCTTCACGGGGGCTAAGACTTACCGCCCAGTCGCTGCGTCCCCCATCTCTGCCCACCACAGGCGTCACGACTGGAGTACAGTATTGGAGGTGGTACGTGGAGAACACTCCGATTCGTCCCAGTCGGTTAAGCGGCCTTCGCGACCAGATACGCTACTTTTCAATCAAATAGCTCCCAAATTGGCCCTCAGGAACCTAACGAGGCTGAGTGCAAACGGACTAGATCTCCCAGCGGAAATTGAACCTGGGTCTCCCTCTCAGTAAGAAGCGGTGCTGCCACCGTACTAAGGAGACGACCATTTAAGCGTATGCCAAGCTCAATACCTTATAGTTTATGCCTTAACTTAAATCTAACTAAGAATAGTGAAACAGACTTATTCCCTTAAGAGTAATTTAGCTATTAATTACACAGTTTCCCGGTTCTGATAAACATTGTCTTTTACGGAAAAGAACGCGTTGATTTCCATAAGGTGTACCTTTTTATGCAATCCGATATTTTATGAATTACACTGGACATTATAATTATAATTGTAGTCATAAATATTAAGGATGTGACCTCGATGTTGTTGATTCCTTGATACTCGGTCGTATTCAAGTATGTCTAATACTTTGAGACAAACCTTCGATACTACTAAATATTTATATGTTTCATTATTGAAAGGTGTCGCGTTCAACTTTATGCAGGATAAGAAATGAAAGGAGTCGAGGCTTGTACGTGTTCCCAAAGAGCTGCTGCACTATAGTTCTTGATACACCTTGACTACGCTTCCTGTGAGTGAATGAATGCTACATTCCAAAACATGAATGAAAACATGCAAAACAATGGGGGAATGAGTGCAAGTAGTCACGTAACATGTAGCATTAACTGTATTTTGAGTGAAGCTGACTTCGCTGATGAACTAAATCACGTTCTGGCTCAGTGACTCAATCTTGGCCATTACATCTAACTACTCCGGTGATCAAAACTGAATCTAACAGAAACAAATCAGAACTCTAGACGCTATATAATATAGTCCATAGAAATGTTTGTCTGCTCCTTGTATCTGTTAATTTGTGTTTCACAAGTCTGAGTCACGAACCGTACGACTAACCTTTGGTAAATTTTTTTTGTTTTACCAAAGTACAAGAGTGATGTCGACTAAAACATGAGTGAAATGTGAACCTACTTTGAAGTAGACAGTAGTAATCATAGCACAGCAGTAAAATGGGGATAAAATCGCATGGCGGTAAGTCATAAACACAATAAATTCACCGAATGAAGTTTACACAACCTCTATTGAAAAAGCAATGTATGAGTTTCCCGTCACTGCCAGAACATGATATCGCGACATCTAAAATGAGTAAAAGCAAGTTAGGTTACTTGTGTTTATAAACAGAAAACTATAAATAATGTAATTCCCGGAACCAGCTATCGTCTTTACAGCTTTTGATAGAGTATAGAATATCGGTGCATAAAACTCACCATCAGGGTATTGAGTATCGAGAAATAGTGGTACTGTCCCATTGCTAAAAATGTATATTTTACAGCAATGATGATAATAATCATAATAATAAATAATAATAGTAACAGTAATAACAATAACAGTAATAACAATAATAATAATGATCATCATCATAATAAATTTATCACACATTATGCAACTTTATAGCATAGGTATATACAGGATGGAAGGGAAGTCATTACATTCCTTCTAATATGTGCTTCATAGAAGCATTACAAACAAAAAGGTCTTATGGCATTTTGTTCTTTGATCAGCTGATTTCGAAAAAATAAATGGTTTTGTTCCAAATTGGATGCGTAACTCCACAATAATGTACGAAGATAACAGTTTGTTACTTGTAAGATGCATAGAATAACTTATTTCTGACATTTCTTCGGTTTCGAAATGCTTAGAAGACGTGGAGAAATTCTCCGTTCGCCTTTTTCAAACGCGAGGTAAGTCGGCAACGTTGCGTTTAGGTTGGTCAGGGAATTGACCGAGTTTCCGGATGAAAACACTTTCTCTTTCGTCTGATGTTTTGGCAGGTAACGGTAGTGATTGGCCTACACATGGAAGGAGAACTTCACGAGACGCTTGGTAGTGACGCCTGTTTGTTTACGTACAGAACCAGTGAAAGTGACACAATCTGTAGTGTCGGCAGCTTGTTTTCGACAAAACGATCTTCGTGGAAAATGGCCAGAGACAAAAACGTAAGATACAAAATGTGCTCCAAATACCGACCACTACCACTGGTTTAAATTAATGTGATGACTTCCCTTCCAACGGTATGAGTCCTCTGGATCTTTTTTTTTTTTTTTTTTTTTTTTTTTTTTTTTTTTTTTTTTTTTTTCCCTGGGGAGACGTGAAAAGCAGGATCTACCAAACAGCAACTACTGCCCTCGAATCTTTGAGAGAATGCATTTATCTGGCTGCGGAAGAAATACACAATGAGGGTGTTTTTGTTAGAGTGCGACGTAATTGGTTAAAAAGGTGCGAGGCTTGCAGGTGCGCAAATGGTGGACATTTTGAACAACACCTGTGAAGTTGGTGAACCATTTGGTTCATTGCTTATTCTTTTGCTGTCACCTTAAAAATATCATTTGGTACACTTTGTAAGAGCCTACAAATGTACCTTTGTGTTTATAAGTCAGAGAGATGGTTTGCTTTATTAAATTATAGCAGTATCAGCTATGGAACGATTTAAGTTTGATGTTGAAGGAAATTATAATATCCTTAGATTGTGAGTTTAGGCTACAGTATGCGTTACTGGAGAATTCAGATGTACTTCTTTATTACGACGTAGCAGACACGGCATGGTATGCCTTTATGTTTACACTCACGAACCGCGCGGCTCCGGAAGTACGAGGCTCGCGTGAATCTCTGGCTATGGCCCGGGCCGATCAGCTGATAGTCGAGAACCTGGCATTCTAACAAACATGGCTACCAGTGTGGAATTTTATGGGGAAACACGTGTTAGTTTTGTTTAATTGAAAGTGCATTAGTGGCAGTGTATGCTGTTTCAGTGATTGTGTTTATTTGTAAATATTGTAAATTAATCAAAATTTTCCTTTAATAGAATTTACAATATTAATAATAATATTTAGAACTTGACTGTATTCTTGTAGCAAGGTTTTGGCTGCAAGAGCTTGGTGATGGAGAAAGCAATGCATCCCACAAGCATTTGGCATCCACTCTTAGCACCAGTCATGGCTTATGCTCCGTCACTACAAATAGCAATACATTTTTGTGCCCAATCGACATTAATATCTTGCGTAGCTTCAAGGAACATGTCATGCAAGCACTGACCTATAGTATTCATGGGAAGTGCCTTGCAAAATAGTATTTCTTCCATTAATGTTTCATTGGATTCAAAAGCTACAAACTACGCACAACCCGCAATATCCGTTGATTCATCAAATTGCAAGGACACAAAAACGTCAGTCACCATATTGCTCATTCCGCGTTGGATGGTATTGTCAGAGAGAGGTATACTTTTGAGCTTTTCGACCTCTTGCTTGCCAAACATAATCTCTGCTATATCTAAAGCCGCTGGTAAAATACAATTTTCGGCAATACTGTGAGGTTTTCTTGCTTTAGCCACACGAAAAGCTTCTCGATAGCTAGCGAGCAACGCTTTCTCATTTAGGTTGGACATTTGTCCTATAGCAGCTTTTTGATGTTCAAGAGCTCTTAATTTTCGCTTAAAAATTCCGCGGGTTTATTATTTTCATTAGGATGTTTTGTGTTTAGATGGCGTACCGACTTCGATAGCTTCATGCTTGCTCTTGACAAAATTTCCAAGCGAACTACACTGCGGTTTATTCTCAATCTCAGTAAACCCAAATTTCAAATATGTGTCGCCATAACGATGTTGTTTCTTTATTCCACCACTCCCGCTAGACGTTGATGGTTCTGATGATCTTTTCAGGAATTTATTTATTTTCAACTATAACAAACAACCCAATCGCGCGTGCCTCAAGCTCACAAATCACTTTACAATTACTCCAACTCAAGGCACCTTACACACAGTCCGTATAACACCGTAGTTTCACTTCCGAATCGTTTCCACTTATCGTGGTCTTGCTTCCGAATCCACTTGCTTCGCGGTCTTGCACTCAACTGCCGTGGCCGTATCTTTTTTTGGGTGTGGCCCCGCCTCCGCCACACCTACCATGCACTAGCTACGCTACGATGGGGAAGGGAGGAGTGGGTGATTACTAAAAAGAGCGCCTGCCTACAAGAGAGTAGACAGACAGAGAGTGGGGTTAGGTACTGATCTTGACGCAGAGCGCCCAAACCAGTACCTAAGTGTCAGTAGTATACATGCATAAGGCAGGATTCGGGGTGAGGTACATGCTTAAAAATGGATCAAGGTGATACTATACCGTGTCCTGTAGCTTCAGCTGGAGAGGGTGCTGATTGGGTTATCCGCAGCAGTGCTGCTGGTCCTAAAATCATAATAAAAAGGGTTGATTAGGTTATTTGCAGGGATGTATGTGGAGTAGCGAGGTACTCAAATCCGTTGTAGATGGGAGATGTATATTTATCTTTTTTATATTGAGTTTAGCCTAATTTAGGGTTCCAATGTCCTAAGGATGGCTGGGTCATCATATATTTATCTGGGGGGGGGGGGCCCGAGCCTGTTAATTGTATTGGAGGTGTTGTCTATAGTGGGACTAGGCTTTGTAAGTGTTGTTGTATTTCATGGTTGGTGACTGTGTCGTGTTTATTAACTGGCATAGAGCGGTCGAATAGGGAGAGAGGGCGCTTGTGCTTATCGTTGTTGGTTTTGTAGTTTCCAAGTTGTTGTACGAGAGGGTTGTGGTGGTTTTCAGTTGCTTTGTACATATTGTAGGCTAAAGGTTTGATAAACTCGTGTACTGTGTCCATGCGCAGATCTTTGTGCAACAAGTCCAATGGGACTGTCCTGGGAGACTTTGTGATAATTCTGAGCTCCTTGTTTTGGAGCAGTTGTAGTTTTTGAAGGTGCGTTTTTGCGCAGTGTCCCCATGCTGGGGCTGCGTATGTGAAGATGGGTCGAATTAGTGACTTGTATAAGGTTAAGCCCATCGGCATGCTAAGGGCCGATCTTCGATTTAACAAAGGGTAAAGGCGGCCCAATTGGGCATTTGCTCTTTGCCTTACTGTGGCTACATGTTCAGCGAAGGTGAGCTTGGAGTCCAGTGTCACCTCGAGGTATTTGGCGCTATCAGACCAGGTTATGTCTGTTCCGAATAGTTTGAGAGGGGCGGCCCGATTGGTGTGCTTTGTTCGTCTGGTGAAGAGCACTGCTTTGGATTTCAGAGGATTAACTTTTATGCGCCATTTTGTTAGCAACGGCTCTAGGGTTGATAGGGCTGTCTGTAGCCTCTGGGCTATTAGCTCGGGCTTCCACGACTGTGCTGCTATAGCCGTATCGTCAGCATAGATTGACAAGTGTGTATTATCACATTTGGGAATATCATTGATGTATAAGTTAAAGAGTACCGGGCCCAGTAAACTACCTTGGGGTACACCGGCTCTTATTATTCGTCTGGGGGAGGTTGTGTCCCTAATGGATACGGTGAACGTTCTGTTTGTTAGGTAATGGGCCACTAGCCGGACCATTGAGTCATTGAACCTCATTTCCTTAAGTTTTCTGATGAGTGCGGGGTGGTAGACTGTATCAAACGCCCGCTGGACATCAAGAAAGATGACGCCTGTTGATCGATTTTGGTTGAAGCCCCGTGTTATGTGTTCTACGGTCCGCGTCACCTGAAGGGTGCTCGAATGTTGAGCTCTAAAGCCGAATTGCTCGTCAATAAATATGTTGTTTTTTACTATGTGGGTGGTTATGCGTTTCAGGATTACTTTCTCTGCGACCTTGCTAATTGTTTTTAAGAGGCTAATGGGCCTGTAGTTGTTGGGGTCTGACCGCTCTTTCCCGGGTTTTGGGAACATGAGTACATTGGCGCTCTTCCAGCAGTTAGGGAAGTAGCCATGCTGCAAGCAGTAGTTGCAAATTTCGGTAAGGCAGCGTAGGGCTTTATCCGTAAGGTGTTTGAGTGCCAAATTTGGTATTTGATCTGGTCCTGGTGCTTTCCGCTATGATAGGTGCTTAATTATCCAGCGCAGTTCTCCTGGGTTGGTTTGCTTGTTCTTATTGTGTGTTGGACCTTCCAGAATTTCGCTCATTTCTCTTTCCATCTCGAGGCATTTGGTTTGGTCAATTGGGCCGTTATTAGGGGTACATATCTGCTCTAGAGCTTCGGCTAGTGTATTAGCTTCGTCTGCCTCGCTTTCTGCGTGCGTGTTATTTGGCTTACGCAGGGGCGGAATAGTCAATGGCTCTTTGAGCAAGTTGCGTGTTAACTGCCATACTGTTTGGCCACCTGGTTGTAACTGGGATAGTTTATCTTCCCATTGACGCCGTGCCAGTTGCCCTATGCGTGTTTTTATGTCACTATTTAGTGTTGCCATGTTAACGGTGTACGATATTTCTCGTGCGCTGCCATTTGCGTCTTTCGTGGTCGTGTTCATGGATGAGTTGAAGAACATCCGGAGGGAAGGTTATTTCGTGTTTAGGCGGTTGCTTGCATGGTACTGCAGCTTCAAGAGCGGTTTGAATTGCTCTTTCTAGTTGTGTCGCCATTTGGTCCACTTCCTGCTGATTTTTCAGGTGCATGGTGGGCTGGAGCTCTTCGTCAAGGGTACGCGCGAATATGTGCCAGTGGGTTGCGTTATAATCCCTGCGCGGTGGTTGTGGTTGGCATTTAGGGGTGGCGTCTATATCAATTTGTACCGCGATATGGTCTGATGCTAGAGCGGGGATTACCCTGATGGAGTGTTTAAAGGTGGTGTTCTTTAGTAGGGCTATGTCTAATGTATGGGGTGTGTGATGTGCTCGTTGGGGCATGTATGTTGGCTCATCGGGATAGGTAATGATATAATCATTGTGTGTCATATGGTTATATAGGGCATTCCCCTCTGGGTTAGATGTCGCATTTCCCCAGGATTGGTGGTTGCATTAAAATCTCCTGCTGCAATTTCTTTATCATGAAGTTCTATAGTGTTTCAATGTCTTTGATGCTTAGTTGTGACGGAGGGCTGTATGCACTGGCAATGGTAACCTGTTGGTTATTAATAGGTATGGTGACTGCTGTAGCCTCCATGTTGGCAAGTGTACTAATGTGTTTTTGTTTGTGTTCAGCGGTCTCAAGGACGTCAATGGCGGTTCCACCTCTCGCTCTAGCACCCGGCCTATCGGTACGATACACTCGGTAGCCTGGGATAGAAAAGCGTGCTTTGCGGTTTAAGAAGGTTTCTGTGAGGAGCGCAATGGTTATGTTATTGTTATATAAGTAGTGCTTAAGTTCCTGTATTTTACTACGAGCGCCTCTGGTATTCCAGAGGAGAATTTTAATGTAGGTTTGGTTGTTTGCCATTGTGTCTATGTGTTGGCTCGGGAGAGGGAGTGTTTGGCCTAATGAGACATTGCCGCATTACGTTGTTGTGCTAAGTGTGCGACCATCTCAATAAAAGCTGCGTTACTATCGGCTGGATTGCCACTCAGCTTTAGTCCATAAAAGAGGACAGCATATACGTCCAGCAGTTCCTGATACCCAGCATTCAGGTTTCCTTGGCCTCTGGTAAGGAGGAACCACTTAACATTTTCATTAAAGTTAAACCTGAGCCTGCTCTGAGTATCGGGAGTAAAATGCTCGGGATAGCTCCTTGTTTGGGCTTTCGTCCGATATGACACAATGTTGGAGGACGTTAATTCAAAAAAAAAAAAAAAAAAAAAAAAAAAAAAAAAAACTTGTTTGGGCAGACTGAACTGGGCTCATTGCCTGAGTGGGTTGTGTTGGACGTGATATGGGTGAGGTGGTCGTTTCTGGGAGGGAGGGTGGAGCAGCTGGCCTCCTTGGGTCCAGGTTGGAGCGTGGGCGGGTGGGTGGTTGTTGCACCGCTTGCGTGTGGTAGTGGTTGTTGGGGGTCGTGTTGCGGTGCCCGCGCTCCTGGGGGTGGGCCCTCAGACTCGGCGCCATTGCGGCATGTGCTTGGTAGCCGTTGGCTACATGCGCATAGGTTCCTCTCCAAGGGTTGATCACCTGCCAGTGTCTGGGGTTACCTTGTGATTGCGTTTGGGCAATTTTGTTTGGGTAGGCAATTCGCTGGAACATGCGACAACCACGCCATCTGGCGCCGTGTTCGGTTGAGTTGCATAGTGCGCACTGCCAGTGGTAGCTTTGGCAGATGCGTACGTGGTGGTGCCCCGCACATCTGCTGCAGACTTGTTCTGCCTCGCAATTTCGCGTCAGATGCCCATACCTCAGGCATCTTCCGCATTGTGGGGGGCCATTAGGAGGGTGATAATCTTCCACTTTAATTTTGCAATGAGCAATGTCCCTCAACTGTTTAATTGCAGTTGAGTCCACCTCGTTGGGCATATGCACTATGAAAATCGGGATGTGGGCTCTTGTGCGCCTTGAAAAAAGCTTATTCACTTTCAAGATCTCCAGGCCGAGTTCCTGGAGAGCTTGCTGGACTTCTAACTCGGTCATGTTCGAGTAAAGCTCCTTAATCACGACCTTATAGGTTCGTTCCTCAACCTGTTGGGTGATGTGGAAGGGGAGTTTTTCCCTTCGGCAGTAGTGTATGAAGTTTTTATGGTCTTCAAGTGTGGTGAACTGAAACCCGTGATATCTGTTTCTATATGTCGCCGTGTACGCTTTTGGGCGATACACGCGATCAAACTCAGTCGTGATCGCGTGCAGGCTTTTTGTGCAGTAGCCTGCCACGTACACTTTAGCTAGGTTTTGGCGTGTTCTGTTCAGGTACTCTGGTGCTATGGCAGGGGGATTTTCTGGCTCTCTCTCTCGGGGTCAGCGCTCGGCGCAGCAGAGCTTTCCCCTACTGTGGTTGCAGCGTCATCAACGCTGTCGTTGCTGACCTCGAGATCAACTAAGAGTTGCCCCGTAAGTGAGAGGTGTGACCCTTCACTCGTGGATGGCTCTTCCTGGGGGAGTGGCACAACTTTGCTTTTGGGGGTTTTTTCCCGTATTTTTCTTTGGAATGGGTTCCTCTGAAGGAGGGGGTTCACTGGGAGCGGCGGTTTGGCGCGTACGCCCAACCATGCTAGTTTCTATGTTTGACCCTTTGATTAACTATAAAAACGTAATTACTAACCTAAACTTAAGGGCCACCAACAATCCACTTGTTTTTTAGGATGTAACACCTTAGCTCTCAGAATATGGTCTGTGTGGTGGCACCTTTCTTTAAACCTATCCTAACAGGGGGCTTATAAACTAGATAGATATAGAGGAAAGAAGAGAGATAGTGTAAGAGAAAGAATAGCTACCGGGCGTCAAGAGACGCAGGCAACAGAGGACCGAACCCTTTCAGGCGCCTAGATTCCAGCTAAGGATAGCTGTTGGCTGTGGTCGTGTTGCCTTACCCGTGCAGTCTACTGGTTGTCCGCTGAGCGGAGAGTGCTCCTGCCGGTCTGGCTTCCGCCGCTGCTGCCACTCGACTGACGGCTGGCACGCTGGCTGGCTCTCGGCACGTCTGCTCGCTGTAGCTGCTAGCGTGCTGCTAGCTGAAGACCATGCCGTGGCCGCGGTCGACCGCTCTGTTTATAGGCCAGCGTATTCTAGCGAGAATCATGTCGAAGCGTAACGAAACGTCTCGAAACTTGTGGACCTTTCGCGGAACCCAGGACCTTCTAGATACCGGACCTGACACTGGGATTCAAGATGGCGGCGTATGTGGTGGGAACTACTTATAAACAACTCGTCTACAGGCTACGATTTCAACGCAGTAAAATAAAAATGTCGTGTAATAACACGCCTATTTTGTGAATATGGGCTGTGTTAAACACAACAACACTGTCTTAAACATAACCTCAAGTAAACAAAAATGAATGATATTTAATATTAAACGATAACCCATGGGCAATGAAATATATAACCTTAAATAACATTCATGCAATCTACAGTTTTACATGCCATTATGTAACCGCATTACACACTCAAATTACAAAGAAGATTGACAAAACTACAAGCAGCATGTTACTTAAATAAAACAGAACTGTTGACATTGAGTTGACTCAGAATTATTAATCATTGTTTACTCTATTTTTCACACTTGTACCATGTACATAATGTTATATACCTACACAAAACATACTGGATGGCTGATATACAAATGCTGCTATTTAGAATAACTAGTTACCTACTGAATTCAAAAGCTCTAGGGTGAAATTTTGCTTTTACTTTTACTGAAAACTTATGATTATTCAGTTTACAACAGTATATTACTCAGCACTTCATGACACTTTATTTTACAGGGGGAATCCACAAAAGCAGATGAAATATTAAAAATAGTAACCCTAAAACACCACTGTAAAACAACTTTGATACAGTCTACAGTTTTACATGCAGCAACATAACACATTACTTCTAAACTGCAGCTACACATTTAAATTACAAAGACAAAAGATAATGTATAAATACAAGCAGCATACTACTTACATGAAACAAACTGTTGGTGTTGCAGCTGTCACTAATTAAGTTTGCTCGAAATTATTGTCTTTCACTATTTACACTATTCACAATGTTATATATACACCGGCAACTAACACATATAACGCTGCAATTTATAGTAATTAAATACTGTATTTACAAGCTTTATGTTGTAATTTACCTTTTGTTTTAACTGAAAGTTTCTCATTTTTAATTTGCATCCGGAAACGCAACAGTTACGGGACATTGTGATGTTTGAGGTTAGGTCTACAGCAATAGTAACATACACTATTGGAACAATTTTTCTTCAACAACCTCTAAACAACAACCACTGAAATTGTGACACAAATTATACTTGCAAACAGACAAATTAACCACACTATATGCCTAATGTAGCCATAGTCTTAGATGGAATACAATAAACAAACACATGGAAAGCACACTGCACAGTCAACACGTTATTAGATTTATTCCCGTTCCCTATACTGCCCAAATAAAAGTTTTTAAAAACTTGCTTTAATAATATGAAGGCAAACTTACATAGGAATTATTATAACAAACAATAACTCAAAAGCATAGAAAAGGATAGCGTGTGGAAACATCTCAGAAATCACCACCAACTGCCGGCGCCATTTTTGTACAACTGGGATGCTAGTGTCAGGTCCATTATCCAGAGGGTCCTGGCAGAACCTGTACTAGTTCCGAGTGTTACCAACAGATGGCGCTGGGAGTCTTGGCCCTAACAATATGTTTGTATTTGTTTGTTAGTTATCAATTGGCCATGTATTCGATTTAAAATTATATGTTTTACATACTTCATTATATATTTATATCCCAATCCTAATAATGCAAAAGCCTAACATTTTTGTATGGCTTATATATTTTTAACATACATGAAAAAAAGGGCAGGGAATTCGCGAAATATTTTTTGATACTAGGGGGTGGTGTCATGAAAAAGGTTGAAAAACAATATAACTTATTTGGACGTAAATTGTGTGTTTTAGCAAGATGGTCTATCTCTTACAGTTTACCAGTTATGCAAAAGTCAGCCCGAGTAAAGACAGGGGCCATGGCCAGAAAATTCAAGATATACATTTTACTTGTCATAAAAATATCTCAAATATATGGCATTTTAATCAAAATCGTTAGAGCCATTTTCAAGAAAATAAAAATTTACGAAAACTTTTCCATGTAAAGGTGATATAGGGTTAAACAATTTGCTTCAAAACCTTCGTGTCGCATCCTTGGAAGACATTAAACTTAAATACAAACTTTGGTGTCTAACCGACTTTTCGTTTTTCAGTTATGCTGTACATACACACACACACACACACACACACACACACACACACAGACACACATACACACACAGACCTTTTTCTAATTGCTTATTTAATCAGTGGGCCTCAAAACCTATATTTCAGCTGAACTCTCGACATCGAATGTTTGGGTGGAATACAATACTGCCTCTACATTACTATATGTAGTAGAGAAAGTTTAAAAAAAATATCCGATGTGGACAAAGTAAAAAAATATCTGATGCACTTGCATGACTTTCTTTACTCTTGTAATAACCACTCTTACAAAGTCTTATTGCTATATCTTCTTCAATGTTATTTGAGATAAATAAATGCAGAAATTATCTTATTGCTTATTTCATTGTAAGTGCAAGGGAAATATGAGAATACAGTAGGCTTTGAGCGATACTGAAATCTTTTAAAGCTCTGAGATTCCGTTCTCTTTGCATGGTTGACCTAAACAAATGAACAGTAATGTTGGATTTGACAAAAGTTTAGTTTTCCAAAACTGACAAAAATAACAAGAAATATCTCTGAAATGGTTTGCTCTACAAAAACAAAAGTATGGACACAGATTGTGTGTTTTAGTGAGATCTACATCTTTTGTATACTAAGATTTGGTCTGTCTCTTATGGTTTAGAAGTTATTCAAAAGTCATCCAGAGTAAACAGGACTATGTAGGCTATAGCCCAAAAGCTCAAAATATACATTTTATTTGTCATAAAAATATCTTAATCATATGTCATTTTAATCAAGATCATTTTCCTGCAGGCGGGCGGGCGGGCGGGTGGGCAGGCAACGACTCACAGACACACACACAGGATTTTTTCTAAAACTGTCTTTTTGGATTTAGGGGGCCTCGAAACATATTTCCGGTGAAATCTCGACATCGAATTTTTGGGTGGAATACAATACTTTCTCTTACTCTGCTTACTAGTGAAAAAGTAATAAATCACTACAATGGCTGTTATCTCTGCATGTGTAAACTTTCAGGGTACAATATAGCAAATGAAACAATAATTCCTTTTATTCTTTATATTAATTACTGAGAGTTTGCACTATGTATTCATTTTGTGATGCACCTTTTTTACATCAACAACACTATTCTTTTATATTATCTTGTGGTTTGTAGGAAAAAAACCTTACATTATGGAGAGGAATGGAAATCACCATTCAGTTTAGCACTTCAAAATTAGTTAATATCAACTTTCAGATCTCAAACTGGGGATGTATTATTATTTTAATTAATTTATGAATTACTCTAATACAATTTTACCACGGTGAAATTACAGGTTGACTTTATATTTTATGTTCCTCACAATGGAAGCTCCTCTAAACAAACTAACTGTTCACGCAGGTACAAGAAGTTGTTATACAGCCCATTTACCAGGATAGGGAAGGAAACTATGGTTCAGATATTGCAGTTTTGCTGTTAGCTTCCATGGTCAACTTTTCACCTGTGGTGCGACCGGTGTGCATTGATTGGAACCTTAATTCTATGGATATTGATTTAGCAGACGGAAACCTGGGCACAGTAAGTCAAACATGGATTCTTCCTCTCTTTTGTTTTATACATGGCGTAAGTGAAAAACTATGAGTTCTCTAAATGATAGCATGTCCTTCAGCTCGACAAGTTATAGCATAAGTACAAACCTAATTTTCAGTTACATTGTGGTAGTAAAAAGGATAATGCTACAGTCCACCTCTGTGGTATAGTGGTAGCATGTCTGCCTCACTCCAAATTCCGAGTCCAAATTTCAGTTTGGGTGAATTATCCGGATAACGTTTTTACGAGGTTTTCCCTTATCATGAGAAGACAAATGACAGGTAACTTTAAGCTACATGGACCTTGTGCTCACTTGAGCGTCAAATTACCCATTCATCGATTCTAATCAATTCTAATCAAAATGATTAGAGCCATTTTGATGAATTTGCAAAACATAATTCTATTTTACTTAAATTTTCATTTTTAAACTAGTTGTTCACACACACACGTGTGTGTGACTCTCATTTGTACAACCTTTAATTTTATTCAGGGACTTTAAGATTTATATTTTTGGAACTTTTCAAATATTCATGATCCAGCGTAACAATTATACCTTAAATAGAAGGGTCAGAAAATTAATATAATAAAAGAAATAAAATTAAATCAAAGTGGTATGTTCTCTACACAAAACTCTGTCTAAAATCCTCAAAATACATTACATTGCCTCATTATGTATTTTCACTAAATATGTAAGTGTATTTCTGACAAAATGTTGACAGTGCAAGATACCTTGCTTTTAATAGAAATACTATGTTAATTCATCAAGCCATAATGTAACAATGATGTAATAAACTATATTTGCACAGGTAGCCGGCTGGGGTATCACTGAAAATGACTCATTTAGTGACTCCCTGCGCATAATTCAAATGCCAGTAATATCTTATGAACACTGCATCAAACAGCAACCAAAGGACTTCAGGAAGTACATTACATATACAACATTTTGTGCTGGATTCCAAAATGGTAAGTTATAAGTCAAAACTACCATAATGTAGGATATAATACTGGCTGCAGCTAAACTAATGAATCAAATATGAGACGTAGAATAGAGAGAAAACAAAAGATAAAATAAATGCTAGTGACAAACGTTCAAACATATGATGCCAGAAATGTTTCTAAGTCCAAAAGTTTACTAATGCACATGCACAAGCAGGCCAGAACGACAGGTGTCAGTTAGCCCTATTGCTTCTCATATTGCATCCAACATGCACAAATTTGAAACAACTGTTGGTAACTTCTAGAAAAATATCCAGACATATGCATATGAACTGTGTAGTACCTAACATCTGGAGTCAATTAGCAGTCGGTAATTTTTGGAAAGTCCTGACCATGCTTGCCTCTGCATGCACAAGGGGTTGATTTGATGTATATTTAAGGGCATTCAACTACAAGGTCATCAGCGCCCTTATGAAATGAATCATTGCAATTGCCAGAGATAAAGACTAATAAAAAATAAAACTGCCAGTGATTATAATAGATAAATACACAGAACCAATCATGACAAAAGCTAAAATTAGAAGAAAATTACAAAAATAGTCCAAAAGGTTTGAAAAATCCATCTCTATAATACCAAACTCGTAGTTGGCAGTTTACCATTTATAAAAAAACTTTCGACTTTTTGGCAATCATCTGCCAGGGCCTCTGAAAGACTGAGTTGCAGAGAGTGCCGAAGGTGCACCGGGAAAACACTCTAGCAACACATGATGGAACAAAACATAAGTTTGCCAGACAGCAGACGAAGAGGAGAAAGGTCCCCCTCCCCCTTTAAAAGGTGGTCGTGCATAAAATTGTAGTGACGAATACGCAGCTGAGTTCAGATTATCTCCTTGTGATGAGATGCACGAGAGAAGGTTACCCAATTTATCGAAAATTCCTTCATCATTCTAAGCTTATTTCTGCAAAGAGCTGACCACTCTTCGCGCTGGCACGACTGCACCACTCTCTACCTAAGGTCTTCCGAAGGTACACAGGATATTGGAATACTGGGTTTTGTGGTTCCCGCCTTTGCTGCCAATTCTGCCATTTCATTTCCCGGCAAGCAAAGGTGATCTGGAATCCATGCACGCTGAGACACACTGAGGGAACCATTCAAAATGAAAGTCACCCAATTTTTGAAGGCGCACATATAAAATAGTTGGGTATTTAGTTTGCACTATAAATGGAAATGGTACTATGAAAACCGAATGTATGCAGTTCAGTTCCATAAACATAAGTTGATATTGCAGAGAAGGTTCTACTGATTCGGCATAAAGGTTCACAACTGAGCTATTTCGAAAAGTTCCAATTGCCACACGAATGGTTCAGTTATGGGCTGGTCTGGTCTTCTCAGCACAGATACCCGTGTTGAAGAATAAATGATGTGCCCATAATCTAGTTTAGGTTGGACCAGTGTGCGCTAGAGTCTGATCCCCTCTTAATGATTTGCCATTTGGTATCCACACAATATGCAGAGAACCGTCACAGCGTGCTATGTAAGTGCATGAGATGACCAGCAAAGTTTCCTATCAAAGGCCAAGCCAAGGAAATACGTCTAATTTGTGGATGGAAGTACATTTGGACTGAATCAAAGTGAAGGTGGTAATTGTCTCCTACGATGCCAGAAGTTAACGCAGATTGATGTCTCAATTGAGAAACGAAAGCCATCATTTTGAACAGAGTAACCACATCACCATCACTACTATTGTTCTCGTCAATATATCATTTCAGAATATAGTATATAAGATTGTCTTGAATCTTGTATTGACAATATCCATCGATATCATCTTCAATAACTTGAGAAGTATTCATTTCAATATATTATAATATGAGGGTCATGTTGAAAGTCGTGAGTAACCCATTGTTAAAATTAAAATTCCAACACTATGACAAAAATCGCTGCAGAATTGTAAGCTACAATTATACACCATATGTTATCATATTGTGACTCCATTAGCTTCTATAAGTGACTGCAGGTAGTATTTCCAAATGGCGGACATCAATGTTCATTTTGACTGTGTGCTGTCATTGAATCCCTTGTTAAAGAGGAACACTCTGCAGTTGAAATTCACCTCAGACTTCAATGTGCCTATGGAGATATCTGCACAGGTACCAGCAGCACTAGGAGATGGATGAAACATTTCAAAGATGGGAACGTGAGTATCCCAGATAAGCTTTGTAGTGATTGCCCTAGAACTGCCTTCAAGGAATGCAAGAAGGAAGGAGTTGATGAGCTCATTACAGAAGAGAGGCATGCCACTGTGGATGAAATTGCTACCAAGACTTTCAGTAGGACATAGCACAGTGCGAAATGATTGGATGATTAGACCATTGAAAAGTTTGTGCCCTTTAGGTCCCATGTTTATTGCCCAAAGAAAAAAAACTTCAGAGAAGAACCAGAGATTTAAAAACAAAGCTGGTAATTTTATACAAGTATTGTGGAGGGCCATGAAAGCTGGTGCCATTCATTACGAGTATGAAACAAAACGCAAGAGCATGGAATGGCACCACTTGGATTCACCATCTGCTGCTGGGAAAGCGATGAGTAGTATCTTCTGGGAAGCACATGGTTAAATTCCGGTTGTTTTTCTTGAACTTGGACAGACCAAATTTTGAAATTCTGTTGCACATTGCGTGATAAACATCCTAACATTTTCCTGCAACAGGATAACATGTGTCCTCTCACTGATTGTCACTGTGGAGAAGATCGGAACATCTGCAGTTCTGACTTGGCACCCTCCAAGGCCTTTCGGTCCTGAGAAGAGACACAAGGCCTATGCTATGAGACCGGTGGAGGATACGGAAGGTTGTGTGTCAGTGTCTTCAGACAGCTTGAGCAGAATTCTATCATACGGATATTTTCAAATTTGCAGAACTACTGAAAAATTTGATCTATTGCACTCACATAACTTTCTCTGCTCTTGTACTAACTATTCTTAGAAACTCTTATACCTCTATCTTGTTAATCGAGGCCTTAAACACTACTCACTCACTAACTCACTCACTCACTCACTCACTCACTCACTCACTCACTCAATCTTCTTATATCAGTCGAGATAAACATTTGCAGAAATGACGTAATTTTCTTGTAGATGCAAGGGGAATATGGGAATACAGTAGGCTTTGAGTGCTAGTCAAATCTTTTAAAGCTGGTCGCTATATTAAGGTTTTGAGATTCCGTTCTCTTTGTATGGCGAACAGCTAAAAAACTGAATAATGAAAATAATGGGAAAAGTGTAAGTATTGCTAAACTCACACAAATAACAAGGTGCATCTCTGAAATGGTTCACTCCACAAAAAAACTTGTTTGGACATAAATTGAGTGTTTTAATGAGATCTACATTTCTGTATGGTAAGATTTGGTCTATCTCTTACGGTTTAACAATTATGCAAAAGTCATAAAAATTACCTGGGCTATAGCCAAAAATTCAAAATGCACATTACATTTGCTATAAAAATATCTTAAACACACGGCATTTTAATCAAAATCATTAAGAGCCATTTTTGAGGAAATAAAAATTTGAGAAATTTTCCATGTAAAGAGTAGTTTAGGGTGGAGGAATTTTCTTCAAAATGTTTGTGTTGCATCCTTGAAAGATATTAAACTTAAATGCCAACTTTAGTTTTTAATTGACTTTTCATTTTTGAGTGTTTGTTCACAGACAGGCAGACAGACAGACAAACAGACATCAGGCAGGTAGGTAGGCACGCACACATGCATGCACGCACGCACACAGGGACCTTTTTCTAAAAATGCTTTCTTTTATTCAGGTAGTCTCAAAACATACATTTCTGGTGAAATCTCACCATTGAATTTTTGGGCCGAATACAATACTTCCCCTATTTACTATTTGTAATAAACAAAGAAAAAATGTGTGCAAAGAAATGGAGACTAAAGTTGAAAAGTGATAGAAAAATCTAGATTTAGATTATGTACTTTGTCTAAAAATAAAAATTAAGGGTTTAAAAAATTGTTGTCAGGACTTTCAATATGGCCCTCATAGCATAAGGAAATTGATCCTGCAGTTTTAGCAAAACGTTATGCACTAAGTGAAATGTGTATGCATGTTCCTCCCTTATACGTTATTATATTACTGCTGTATCCTAAAGTTATTGTTTTACTATTTTTTTAGGTATGTAATTAATGTTGAACGTTTTTCAAAGGGTCAGGAGTGTGCAACGGAGACAGTGGAGGAGGTCTTATATTTTCACATAATAACGGGCCGTGGATGCTTCATGGTGTGGTCAGTGTAAGCCCAAGGAGACGAGGCACTGCCTTTTGTGATCCTACAAAATTCACCATTTTCACTAAGGTAATCCATGAACACAATATGCAGCAGGATGTAACATATTGCAATACGTCAGCATTACCTGTCACAATGTTGATCTGGTTAAAACATATAATTTATGTCAAGTACTTCGTTTTTCTTTTGAGTGAAGTACTTCCAGGATATTCTTTCTTATTTGTCTGAATTTACCAATACTTATACTTTTTTTCAAATAGGAAAGTTATCTCTTGGCCTTGCAAAGAGAACGGAATTTCAAAGGCATAGGAGAACAAGCAGCTCTTAAAAACATTTTACTATCATTTAAAGCCTACTCTATTCCCACATTCCCCTTGCACCTACAAGAAAATTAACAATAACATACTTTCTGAAAATGCTTATATCGATTAAAATGAAGTAGATAGAGAAATAAGCATTTGCAAGAATGACATGTATGTTGTTGTTGTTAGCTAATGCTGGATTTCTGACAATGAAGTAATTAATCCTCTTGCTCTCCAATATTTTTCACTGATGGGGCACTAGAAGTGGCTGGGCATATTTGAGGTGGTCTCGATCCATTTCCTCTTGCAGATCACATAGAGGACAGAGTGGTGAAGAATATATCCCAATTCTTTTTAAATGTTTTGCCAGACAACCATGTCCTGTAATCAACCTGAAGTTTGCAACTGCTGTTTTTTGAGGATACTCAGGAATTACTGTTTGAATGTTTGGTAGTTCCCATCGTTTATTCTTTAATTTTTCATAGTAATATGAAATAATCTTTTTGTATTCAGAGTTGACTAATATTTTAGCTGCATAAAATGGTAGATTAACTATAGATTTCTGTACACTACTGGTACCCTTTTTTGCAAGAAAAATGCCATGTATAACACTAAGTATAGCTCTACATATACAGGATATCCCAATCAAGAACTTGCAACAAAACATTTGCGAGCATTCAAGAGGTTTATACAATGCTTGTCATTGTAAACATCCCATTAATGTAATCCAAATTATTATTGTAATTTTGAAATTCAGTAATTCCTCATAATTTTAAAATCCGTAAAAGAAGCATATAATATTACACGTTGTGTAATATTACGGCTGCAAATGTTTTCTGATGGATGAGAGGGTGATGGGGAAACAGACAAAAAGTTTTCTTATGAATTACTTGCGCCTGGTCCGCCCGGCTCAATGGTGTCTTCACCAGAGGTATTTACTTTTCTATGTGTTCCACTAATGTGTGGTAAGTGGAGAGCCAACAAGGAGCTGAATAATCAATTTTATTCTAGCAAAAAAAAATCAGTACATTCTTTTCTGTATGCATTTAAACAAGTAACATGACTTTTTTGTGGTAGCATTGACAGCATTTAAGAAATGTTTAATCAATTACTTAAACAAAGACAATCCATATGATGTATTCAATAAATAATAATAATGATGATGATGATGATGATAATAACAATAGCAACAACAATAATAATAAAAGTAGTAGTAGTAGTAGTAGTAGTAATAATAATAATGATAATGATAGTGATAGTGACAGTGATAGTATTGAGACAAGATATTGTAAGATCCCAAAAGAAAATCATTTATGTGAATATTTGTTGAGAGTGTAATTTGTTTTTGGTGTTGGTACGAGTTGGTTGAGTGACGAAAACGTGTTGCTATTGTTCATTGATACAAAAAATTAAGTTTGTTTAAAGACCTCATAAATATTTCCATATTTAAATTTAATATATGTATAAATAAAAGAATTATATGTGTTCAATATTGAAAGCGAAGGGAGAATAGCTAAATATCGCCTCCCTAACAATACGGGAACTATTTGATGAACGCATATGCGGATGTACACTAAAGGAAGGTAGCATCATGTGAAGTGGCGCTAGAATCATTAATAGCGTCTGTGTGCTTGATATGAGAAGACATGTTTTTATAGTACTCCTGGATGTGAGTAGAAAATTGACTCAACTTTCATGAAGCTTTTGTTCTAAAGTTGTTAAAAAACTGGAAAGACTATCAATATAATATAAATTGGTGCGACGAAAGTGTAAAGATGAGAAAAAGTGTTAATAAAGTAATATATCATAGCGAAATAAACATCGAGTGTTTGTTCATTCCATCTAGTACCACGACCTGGGGTAGAAAAAGAATCTCACAGCTCAGCGCATACAAAGCAACTTATTATAAAAACAGCACCAAATGGCTTCCCCAAACGTGGAGCACGAATTTCGGGTGGAATGAAAATCTACGGGAAATTAACTTACGCGAAATGCCAAGTGACGCCAAATCTTCACGCCAAAAAGGAAGAAGACGCCATTAGACAATCCTTTGAAATTTACAACTTCGGAGACGTCATCAAGTTGGAAATCAACGTGGAAAACATCAGAGATCGTCTAGCGAAGCCAACCGCCCAGGGGATGCACGTAACGAGACAAATCAACGAGAAAAAAGTAGGACCAAAAATTTTTATTTTAAATTAATTTTATTTTTATGTTACTGCGAAGTGGCAAAATAGTAGGACTTTTAAGCCAAAGTGAACTGAATCAAAAAACGAGAATGTCGCGAAAAGAGAGAGTGGTAGGGACAGGAATAGGGGAAGGGGCAAATAAGCCTAGTTATCAGATAGAAACAGAAAGTGAGGAAGAGATAGTAATAGGAAAAGACCAAAGGTTACTAATGATCATGTTTGAGAAATTAGAACAAAATTTGGGTCAGAAAATGGAGGAAGTGAGACAGGACTTGAAACATAATAAAAAAGAAATAGGTCAGAAACTAGACCAGAATAATGAAGAGATAGGTCAGAAAATGGAGGAAGTGAGACAGGACTTAGAGCAGAAAATAGAACTTAATAGGAAAGAATTAGAGCTAGATTTGGGAAAGAGAATAGAATTAGGAAGACAGGAGTGTAAAGAAAATATGAAAGTAATGGAAACTAATTTGAAATTAGTACATAAAAACATAAATGAGACAAAGGAAGCTTTAGAAGTTAGGATAGAAATCATAGGAGATAGGATGGGAAAAATAGAATTGGAAATGAGAGAAAATAAGATTTATTAGAAGGAGAAATTGGTAGATGTAGAGATGAAATAACAGAATGTAATGCAAGTGTAGACTGTAAGATTACAAATGTAAAAGTAGAAATAACTGAGGAATTAAGGAAAGGAATTATTAATGAAACTGTAGAACAAATTGTAATTCCTAGAATTAAAACTATGGCTGATGTAGTACAATCACAACAAGATGCTATGAATGATATGAAACAAAGTCACTTAGAAATAAAGAATGATTTAAAATCAATTTGTGAAGAAATGAGAAAAGGAAAAGAAAGTTTGGCTAATGTAAGTGATGTTCAAGATGAAAGTTAGTTGAATAATGTACAAAATGTTGACTCACCATATAGAGAAAGAGGTTCACAATTAAACAATGACACAACACACAACACATGCCACACCAACAGCATACTACATGAAATCACACAACCTACATTTGATGAGGATTAATTACAGGTGCTATCAAAGCCACACCAATAGCAGCTATGGAAATACTAACCAACCAATACCCCATTGAATATGAAATAGAAAAAGCGGCTCTTATTCAACACGAAAAGTTGATCAGACTCCCATTCAATACATGGCACAAGAGAAATTTTACACATACACTAAAGACTCAGGAGAGCTTTCTTTCCAAAATTCAAGACATCAAGAAGGATGTACACCTTCCTAATTCAAAGGAAAACTTCATATCTAAAGTCAATCCAACACATACATTAGACATCACATATTATTTACACCTGACAGAAGAAGTTAAAAAAAGTAATACTCCAACTAGTGTTCTAAAATTATTGGCATTAGAGACAATCCATACTAGATATCCAGAACATGAGTGGCTCCATATTTATACTGATTGATCATTGATATCAAACCAAGATGGAGCAGGTGCTGGAGTCACATGTCACCTCTTTTCCTATTACAAATCTTTAAGCTATGGAACTACAAACTTTGATGGAGAAATTGAAGCAATTCGAATGGCCCTACAAAATCTTTTGTACAGAATTTCACATTTTCAGCAAGCAGTTATTCTCTCAGATTCCAGGGCAGCAATTATAGCAATTACTTCCAAGTTGTCACCAAAAAACCAAACTATTATAGAATGTTGGAAGATGCTTAGCCATCTAACAGCACTTCAAAAACACCTAGTCTTCCAATGGATACCGGCTCACTGTGGACTGAGTGGTAATGAGAAAGCTGATTTTCTTGCAAAAAAGGGTACCAGCGGTGTACAAAAATCTATAGTTAATCTACCATTTTATGCAGCTAAAAGATTAGTCAACTCTGAATTCAAAAAAATTATTGCAAAATATTACTATGAAAAATCAAAGAATAAAAGATGGGAACTACCAAACATTCAAACAGTGATTCCTGAGTATCCTCGAAAAACAGCAGCTGCAACCTTCAGGTTGATTACAGGACATGATTGTCTGGCAAAACATTTAAACAGAATTGGCATATATTCTTCACCACTCTGTCCTCTATGTGATCTGCAAGAGGAAATGGATCAAGACCACCTTCAAATATGCCCGGCCACTTCTAGTGCCCCATCCATCAGTGAAAAATATTGGAGAGCAAGAGGATTAATGACTTCATTGTCAGAAATCCAGCATTAGCTAACAACAACATTTGATGAGGAGAAGGGAGACGATCCAAAACTCTTTGTTAAAGAAATGGAAGAGTATTTTAAAGTGAAAAGGATACCAAATGAGCATAGGATGATGATAGTCAAGAAAAGCTTAAAAAACAAAGCATTAGAATGGCTAAGGTTAACACTAGCTGGTCATGAATCGTATAGCTCATTCAGAAATCTATTCCTATCAAGGTATTGGGGCCCAGCTAAGCAGAACCAGACAAGGGTAGAGTTATCGACAGGAACATATGATCCGACCAAAGGGTTATCGCTAGTCGATTATTTTATGAAAGTAGCCAACAAAGGGAAGCTATTAGACCCTAACCTGTCGGAAGCAGAGTTAATTACCAGCATAACAAGACATTTCCCAGACACAGTGAGAACAGGGTTAATTGTTGCAAGGCCAGTAGATTTTGCAGACATGATAGAATTGCTAACAACCTTCGAAATGCAAAATGGTCGGCCTAATGAGCATAGACATAGAAACGGTCACCCAAACTCACTTATCTTAAACAGAAATATGACTACAAACAACCAGAATGAGAGAGAAGATAGAAATACTAGGAGCACCCATGACAGGGGGAGAGGGGCACACCATTTTCCACAAGCACACAATCATGGCGAAAGGATGGAGAACATGAGACAGCGGTACCATGACACAATACCAAGGGGAAATCGATATACCGAACACATAGCTATGATTGTGGGAGACCAGGAGACCGTACCCATCAAGTGAATCACATACGATTCTGTAGGGAATACTTAAACAGCCAAAGGTCGTCATACAATAGGGGTTCACACCAAAGGGGCAGAAACCAATGAAACACCGGCAACATAAGATAACAGGAACAGGATGAAAATGTACCGAATAGGGCCGATGCTGCACAGAATACAGAAACAACAACCACCACTAACACCCAGGGAAATTACCACGACTAAGTTCGTCCCAATCGAATTGATGACCAACACAAAACCTAAGCGATTGACAATTGACATCGACACTACAATGGCTACTCAAAGGGAATTGACAGAAAAGGAAAAATGTCAATTGGCATTCAGGAGGTTACAGCAAAAAGTAGAAAAAGGGAGAAATAAAGTAAAAAGGTTCATCAGGAAATGGTCCCCACAAGTTGGAGGAAAGGTGCTCCTAAAGAAGGCACAAAGCATCAAAGGCATCTGAAAAAAGATCTGGGAAAATGGAACTACTGTACACTGGACCGCTGGTCATACCAAAACAGCTGGGCGACCATACATATGAGCTACAGAATACAAATGGCAAGTTGGTAGGAAGATACCATAAAAACAAATTAAAACCATACAAAGAAAGGACCAAATAGTCTTTGCCAACAAACATGTAAGGCAGGAACAGTAGAGATGATGAAAAATAATAATTTTTAATCGGTTTCTTATAGAAAATTATATACAGGTTTGAAAATACAACAAGAAAGAAAACCAACATAGTCATTGGCTATAATGACCACCAAGAGCATTGTCAACAAGGACAGATGAGAATACTGATTGTCATTAGAGAAGTGAATTATAATGACGAAAAAAATGTGTTTTTGACATGAGAATATCAGAGACAAAAATAAAAAGAAATCAATTGTGGTGACAAAGAGAAAATATCTTTGACACAAGGGTGTCGAGGGTGAATTAAGAAGAAAAATAATATAGTTGCAGAATAATTATAAATATAGAAGTTTTCTCTTATAGAGATAAGAGATAAAGAGGTGACAATTAGTGAAGTAAGAAAAACCATAGTCAGAAAAGCAATGCCCATGAATTAAGATGGGTATAGCCAATGTTGTTGTTGTTTTCTAGTGCCTTGCATCTGGCAATGAAGCCATTAGCATTTGTGCTTTCCAATACTTTTGAACTGTAGTTTCTTCTGATCTTAATGCTTCACAGATCTTCAAGTGGTCTTCGTTCATTTCTGCTGGTGCCCGTTAAGAAAACAGTTACATGAAAGCCATATACATGAATATGAGTCCTAAAGATAAACATTCCAGAGTTAAAACTGTCCCCCAATCGGATCTCCGGGTGGAGACATCTTTAGGCAAATTTCATCACAACAATTCCAATATAGCAAAATGTTAAGCTTGAAGAAATGTTGAACTAAACAATAATTAATAAGAACCCAATGTCATAATACAGTCGCCGCAATGGAAATCTTTACAAGGTAATAAAAACAACAAATACCGACTTTACATGGTTTTATTTTTAACTTCTGCGTACAATTAGTACTTGGTCATATTTCCCTTAACTTTTATCACTTTCAGGAGTCTCCTAGGCATTGAGTCTGCTGGATATTCAAAATACTGTTTGTCCATTTCCACCCACAACTTCTTCAACACTTCCTGTAGCTCCTTAATACTTGATGGTTTCAGCTCTTCTATTTTATTTTTCATTGGATTCCAAGCATTTTCTATCGGATTTAGGTCAGGAGAGTTACCAGGCCATTCAAGTACAGGTATATTATTATCTTTCAGGAACTTCTGAACCAGCTTTGTTCTATGTGCAGGGCACCATCATGCATGAAGTACTGACACTGGTGAATCGGCCAAAATGTGAACAAATGCTGTTGTAACACTTCTAAATAGTTACTTCCGTTCATTGTGATATTCTTTGGGAGAAAGTACAAGCCACCTCTACCACAATTACCACTAAAAGCACCCCATACCATCACACTTTCTGGATGTTTAACAGTTTTGACAGTAAACTTTGGATCATATCGTGACACATTTTTTGGCCTCCTCACCATTTTGGACTTTCCTCTGACCAGTTTGAAAGTGCTTTCATCAGAAAACATTACTTTGCGCCAGTCCTCTGATGTCCAATGCTGATATGTCTTGCAAAAATTTACCCTTTTCTTCTTCATAGCTTCAGTCAGAAGAGGCTTCTTGGCTGCACACCGACTTGGTAAACCTAAGTCTTTTTGAAGTCGATGTTGAATGGTCCTTATTGCAACATTGTTGAGAAGATCTGGGTGTTTCTTCTTTAACCCTGCCGCTGTAATCCATGGATCAGCCATCAGTTCACGTTTTAGCAGGTCATCAGTTCTTGTTGAAGTCTGTCTTTTACCACCTGAGCCCATGTTTCGTCTTGGTGTGGCACCAGGTGGAAAAGATGCTGCTGCTATGTTTAGGTCATAAATAGCTTGTCTTGAAACCTTTAGATCGGCAGCTACACGAATTACAGAGGTACCTACTTCCAATAGAGTTAAAGCACGAGTCTTCTCCTCAGAAGTGAGCTTCTTGCGTCCCATTATTTGTATTATAATGAGAAATACACAACTTTAAAAATGGCACTCAGGTTAAAAATTTAATAATGACAAACTGGAAACAGAACACTCTGTACAAATACCAGAGACTGACTGAGACCTGGCCTGCTAATACAAGCAAGCTGTTACTGTGAACTCAAGAATCACGTGATTTGCAGCTCCACCCTCTCCTTTGCATAGTGCTGGGAGAAGAACAAACTGAGGACATTGCCTACGTAAAGATTTTCCTTGCACTAACGATGTAAAGATTTCAATTGTGGCGACTGTAGTATCATTAGTAACATCAGAGTTTAAGAATTGACTCAACAACCTACCTATACATAATAAGCTTGCAAGACAAAGAAGACAAAGAACTGAATAAAATTGCCATAAATATGATCATAATCATTAGCTCAAGATTTGTATCCTGTTTTTCTCTCCTCATAACAAAGAACATAAGTCAAAAGGCACACAATAAACCATGATACACTTAAATAATATTTGTGTCAATGTCAACTGTAAAAACTTAGGAATATTCTTGGTGTTGTGTTGTGTAGTAACTGAATATGTAAAATTATAAAGACAGGCTGTGTCATGCCAAAACAAAAGACAAAAACATACAGCAAAGAAGACTGTAAGGAAAAAAGGGTATTGTACAAAGTATTAAGTATTAGAGGAATAGGGAGAAGTGTTGTATTGTGTTTCAAGATTGTAAATGTAGGTGACAACTTGAAAAACAAAACAAGGGGCATGTGAGACAGGATATTGTAAGACCCCAAAAGAAAATCATTTATGTGAATATTTGTTGAGAGTGTAATTTGTTTTTGGTGTTGGTACGAGTTGGTTGAGTAACGAAAACGTGTTGCTATTGTTCTTGTTACAAAAAATTAAGTTTGTTTAAGGACGTCATAAATATTTCCATATTTAAATTTAATATATATGTATAAATAAAAGAATTATATGTGTTCAATATTGAAAGCGAAGGGAGAATGGCTAAAGATCGCTTCCCTAACAATACGGAAACTATTTGATGAACGCATATGCGGATGTATACTAAAGGAAGGTAGCATCATGTGAAGTGGCGCTAGAATCATTAATAGCGTCTGTGTGCTTGATAGGAGAAGACATATGGTTTTATAGTACTCTTGGATGTGAGTAGAAAATTGACTAAACTTTCATGAAGCTGGTGCTGTTTTTATAATATTTGCTTTGTATGCGCTGAGCTATGAGATTCTTTTTCTACTCCAGGTCGTGGTACTAGATGGAACGAACAGACACTTGATGTTACTTCACTACGATATATTACTTTATTAACACTTTTTCTCGTCTTTACACTTTCGTCGCACCAATTTATATTATATTGATAGTCTTTCCAGTTTTTTAACAACTTTAGAACAAAAGACACGGACGCTATTAACGATTCTAGCGCCACATCACATGATGCTACCTTCCTTTAGTGTACATCCGCATATGCGTTCATCAAATAGTTCCCGTATTGTTAGGGAGGCGATCTTTAGCTATTCTCCCTTCGCTTTCAATATTGAACACATATAATTCTTTTATTTATACATATATATTAAATTTAAATATGGAAATATTTATGACGTCTTTAAACAAACTTAATTTTTTGTAACAATGAACAATAGCAACACGTTTTCGTCACTCAACCAACTCGTACCAACACCAAAAACAAATTACACTCTCAACAAATATTCACATAAATGATTTTCTTTTGGGGTCTTACAATATCCTGTCTCACATGCCCCTTGTTTTGTTTTTCAAGTTGTCACCTACATTTACAATCTTGAAACACAATACAGCACTCCTCCCTATTCCTCTAATACTTAATACTTTGTACAATACCCTTTTTTCTTTACAGTCTTCTTTGCTGTATGTTTTTGTCTTTTTTTTTTTTGGCATGACACAGCATGTCTTTACAATTTTAATATATTCAGTTATTACACAACACAACACCAAGAATATTCCTAAGTTTTTAAATTTGACATTTACACTAATATTATTTAAGTGTATCATGGTTTATTGTGTGCCTTTGATGTTCTTTGTTATGAGGAGAGAAAAACAGGATAAAAATCTTGAGCTAGTGATTATCATCATATTGTGACTTTTTGGTGGGTTGAAAAGTAAAGACGACAGATGTAGTCTAGATAAAGAAACACTTTTATTTCCGTAAACAGTAACTTTTTACACTCGTTGCAACAGCAAGAAAAGTCTTTTACCGATTCACCAACAGCACGGCTCCAAATTCGTAACACAAAGAACTGTCCCTTCTCCGTCGGCACGACTCCTCAACGCTTCGCATACGTCTCTTCTTTCCGTCGGCACGACTACTCAACGCTTCACATACGTCTGTCCGTCCCGTCGGCACGACTACTCAACGCTTCACATACGTCTGACTCTTCCGTCGGCACGACTACTCAACGCTTCACATACGTCTGACTGACTCTTCTGTCGTACTTTACCGCTATTTATATCTCCCAGGCACTATTCTGGAAAGTTCAGTTATTGCGGTGAAATACAAAGCGGAAGATTCTCTAAGTCTCTATCCTTTTCTCTCTTTCGGCAAGCGCCCCAACAATGCGGCCATGCTCTGTCTCTTTCCTTCGGCTCCTTTGCGGTAGTGCCGACAATAATGCGATGGGTGACACTGCTGTTGTCGGCAATTAGATGCGGCGGGCGCGGTGACACTGCTCCCTCCTCAGAGTTGGTCGTCCCGACCAGCACTATCACTGTGGCATCTCCCTTGCGCCCCGGTGGACTAACCCATCGAACCTCTTCTCCAGGAGGCACGATCCTAGGTATCGCTGTTGGATAGTGTCCCTTGGTCCGGGTAGGACGATGTATGCCATCCTGCTTCGAAATTCTGCAACAGTACCGTCGGTCTTGACGGTCTCTCGTCCAGTTGCCCTTCTTCCTGGTGTGTTGACGGGCCATCCTGCGCACTTGGAAACGGCTCACTGGGTACCATGTCCGCCGACCTCTGTGGCGCACTTTCGCAGCCACCTTGCTTCCGATGGGTCCGGCAACAAACACCGCCACATCCGCGCGAGTCGCGTCCACCGCTGCACTCGTGTTCACTCGTGCTCGGCACGGCCTCTCCTGTATCCTGCCGTCCAAGATGATGTCCACCATTCTTCCGTTCACGGCACTATGCGTCAGGTGATTGGATGGCTCCGACGGTCCCCCATGTCACACGCCAAGTCGATTCTCGCGTGTTGCTCGTTTGCTTGTGCGCTTCCCTGCTGATCGTCCTCCACGTCATATCCTGGTTGGTTACGTACCCGACACACTCCTCCAGAGGATCCTCGACGACGTCCCTGAACTGCCCCTTTGTCTTCCCCGAGATGTACACTTTCGTTATCTGAAACGGGCGCAACTGTCGCCTCGGCCACTAGGTGCTCCCTCCCCCGGTCCGCGCTATTCCGTCTGCCCCTGGCATCCAGTACTTTGACGCTCTCGTCAACTCTTACTACCAGGGAGCCAAGACGTTCCCCGTCGTCCTCCACGACGTCCACATGCTGGCAGAGGTCTTCCACCTTTTCGCCGAGTTCTTCCACGTCTTCCGTCACGCCAATCAGTTCGCCGTGTTGTTCCACGTCTTCCGTCATGCCAATCAGTTCGCCGAGTTGTTCCACGTCTTCCGTCACGCCAATCAGTTCGCCGAGTTGTTCCACGTCTTCCGTCACGCCAATCAGTTCGCCGAGTTGTTCCACGTCTTCCCTCACGCCAATCAGTTCGCCGAGTTGTTCCACGTCTTCCCTCATATCATCCGAAACGGGCGCAACTGTCGCCTCGGCCACTAGGTGCTCCCTCCCCGGCTCCGCGCTATTCCGTCTGCCCCTGGCATCCAGTACTTTGACGCTCTCGTCAACTCTTACTACCAGGGCGCCAAGACGTTCCCCGTCGTCCTCCACGACGTCCACGTGCTGGCAGAGGTCTTCCACCTTTTCGCCGAGTTCTTCCACGTCTTCCGTCACGCCAATCAGTTCGCCGTCAATTTTCGCCGATAGCTCCGTCTTCATCTCTTTCAGCTCGGCAGCGAGGTTGTCGTTTCTCGTCTTCATTTTGGCAACGAGGTTGTCGTTTGTCGTCTTCGTGTCTTTCAGTTCAGCAGCGAGGTTGTCGTTTGCCGTCTTCATTTCTTCTTTCAGCTCGGCAACGAGGTTGACGTTTCTCGTTTCCATTTTGGCGAATAATTCTTTCATCATTGCCATCATCCTGGTTTCCGAATCTCCCTCCATCTTGGTTCTAAGGTTGCAACTTCTAACGACGATGTAACGAAACTAGAAGCAATTCGGCGGATCCCACTTCTGACACCAGTGTGACTTTTGGTGGTGGGTGTGAAGTAAAGACGACAGATGTAGTCTAGATAAAGAAACACTTTTATTTGCGTAAACAGTAACTTTTTACACTCGTTGCAACAGCAAGAAAAGTCTTTTACCGATTCACCAACAGCACGGCTCCAAATTCGTAACACAAAGAACTGTCCCTTCTCCGTCGGCACGACTCCTCAACGCTTCGCATACATCTCTTCTTTCCGTCGGCACGACTACTCAACGCTTCACATACGTCTGTCCGTCCCGTCGGCACGACTACTCAACGCTTCACATACGTCTGACTGACTCTTCTGTCGCACTTTACCGCTATTTATATCTCCCAGGCACTATTCTGGAAAGTTCAGTTATTGCGGTGAAATACAAAGCGGAAGATTCTCTAAGTCTCTATCCTTTTCTCTCTTTCGGCAAGCGCCCCAACAATGCGGCCATGCTCTGTCTCTTTCCTTCGGCTCCTTTGCGGTAGTGCCGACAATAATGCGATGGGTGACACTGCTGTTGTCGGCAATTAGATGCGGCGGGCGCGGTGACAATATTTATGGCAATTTTATTCAGTTCTTTGTCTTCCTTGTCTTGCAAGCTTATTATGTATGCGCAGGTTGTTGAGTCAATTCTTAAACTCTGATGTTGCTAATGATACTATTATGACATTGGGTTCTTATTCACTATTGTTTAGTTCGACATTTCTTCAAGCTTAACATTGGCTATATCCATCTTAATTCATGGGCATTGCTTTTCTGACTATGGTTTTTGTTACTTCACTAATTGTCACCTCTTTATCTCTTATCTCTATAAGAGAAAACGTCTATATTTATAGTTATTCTGCATCTATATTGTTTTTCTTCTTAATTCACCCTCGACACCCTTGTGTCAAAAATATTTTCTCTTTGTCACCACAATTGATTCCTTTTTATTCTTGTCCCTGATATCTTCATGTCAAAAACACATTTTTTTCGTCGTTATAATTCACTTCTCTAATGACAATCAGTATTCTCATCTGTCCTTGTTGACAATGCTCTTGGTGGTCATTATAGCCAATGACTATGTTGATTTCCTTTCTTGTTGTATTTTCAAACCTGTATATAATTTCCTATAAGAAACCCATTAAACATTATTATTTATCATCATCTCTACTGTTCCTGCCTTACATGTTTGTTGGCAAAGACTATTTGGTCCTTTCTTTGTATGGTTTTAATTTGTTTTTATGGTATCTTCCAACCAACTTGCCATTTGTATTCTGTAGCTCATATGTATGGTCGCCCAGCTGTTTTGTTATGACCAGCGGTACAGTATACAGTAGTTCCATTTTCCCTTTGTGTGTTTGTGTTTTAGTGTTTAACGCCCGCTTTTACTACTACGGCACCACACGCGGTGACACTGATGACACATGGAATGAAGATGGAGCACCGGTGGAATGAGATGGGGGGAAACCGGAGAACCCGGAGTAAACCCACCCTGATGCCGCTTCGTCCACCACGAATACCACATGCGGGTCCCTGGGATCGAACCCGGGCTGCCTATGTGGTAGGCAAGCACGCTAACCGCTCGGCCACGGCGCCGCCTAATTCCCTTTGTGTGGCCATCATGGTGCGGTGTCGATGTTAATTGTCGATCGCTTAGGTTCTGTGTTGGTCATCAATTTTATTGGGGCGAACTTAGTCGTGGTAATTTCCCTGGGTGTTGGTGGTGGTTGTTGTTTCTGTATTCTGTGCAACATCCGCGCTATCTGGCACGTTTCCATCTACTTCCCGCTGCCTTATGTTGCCAGTGTTCCATTGGTTTCCGCCCCTTTGGTTAGGACCCCTGTTGCATGACGACCTTTGGCTGTTTAAGTATTCTCTACAGAATCGTATGTGATTCACTTGATGGGTACGGTCTCCTGGTCTCCCACAATCATACCTATGTGTTCGGTATCTCGATTCACCCCTTGGTATCGTGTCGTGGTACCGATGTGTCGTGTTCTCCATCCTATCGCCATAATTGTGTGGTTGTGGGAAATGGTGTGAACGTCTCCCCCTGTCATGGGTGCTCCTAGTATTTCTATCTGCTCTCTCATTCTGGTTGTTTGTAGTCGTGTTTCTGTTTAAGATAGGTGAGTTTGGGTGACCGTTTCTATGTCTATGCTCATTAGGCCGACCATTTTGCGTTTCGAAGGCTGTTAGTAATTCTATCATGTCTGTAAAATCTACTGGCCTCGCAACAATTAACCCTGTTCTCACTGTGTCTGGGAAATGTCTTGTTATGCTGGTAATTAACTCTGCTTCCGACAGGATAGGGTCTAATAGCTTCCCTTTGTTGGCTACTTTCATAAAATAATCGACTAGCGATAACCCTTTGGCCGGATCATATCTTCCTGTCGCTAACTCTACCCTTGTCTGGTTCTGCTTAGCTGGGCCCCAATACCTTGATAGGAATAGATTTATGAATGAGCTATATGATTCAAGACCGGCTAGTGTTAACCTTAGCCATTCTAATGCTTTGTTTTTTAAGCTTTTCTTGGCTATCATCATCCTAAGCTCATTTGGTATCCTTTTCACTTTAAAATACTCTTCCATCTCCTTAACAAAGAGTTTTGGATCGTCTTCCTTCTCCTCGTCAAATGTAGGTGGTGTGATTTCATGTAGTATGCTGTTGGTGTAGCATGTGTTGTGTGTTGTGTCATTGTTTAGTTGTGAACCTCTTTCTCTATATGGTGAGTCAACATTTTGTACATTATTCAAATAACTTTCATCTTGTACATCATTTACATCTAAATCATCATTTTGCCTTTGTAGTGCATTCACAACATCATTTACATTAGCCAAACTTTCTTTTCCTTTTCTCATTTCTTCACAAATTGATTTTAAATCATTCTTTATTTCTAAGTGACTTTGTTTCATATCATTCATAGCATCTTGTTGTGATTGTACTACATCAGCCATAGTTTTAATTCTAGGAATTACAATTTGTTCTACAGTTTCATTAATAATTCCTTTCCTTACTACCTCAATTTCTTTCCTTAATTCCTCAGCTATTTCTACTTTTACATTTGTAATCTTACAGTCTACACTTGCATTACACTCAGTTATTTCATCTCTACATCTACCAATTTCTCCTTCTAATACAATCTTATTTTCTTTCATTTCCGATTCTATTTTTCCCACCCTATCTCCTATGATTTCTATCCTAGCTTCTAAAGCTTCCTTTGTCTCATTTATGCTTTTATGTACTAATTTCAAATTAGTTTCCATCACTTTCATATTTTCTTTACACTCCTGTCTTCCTAATTCTATTTTCTGTTCTAAGTTCTGTCTTCCTAATTCTATCTTCTGTTCTAAGTTCTGTCTTCCTAATTCTATTTTCTGTTCTAAGTCCTGTCTTCCTAATTCTATTTTCTGTTCTAAGTCCTGTCTCACTTCCTCTGGTTCCTGACCTATCCCTTTTTATTATGTTGTAAGTCCTGTCTTACTTCCTCCATTTTCTGACCTCTCTTTTTTATTCTGTTCCATTTTCAGACCTAAACTTTGTTCTATGTCCTGTCTTAATTCTACCTTATTTTGTTCCATTTTCCGTTCTAGTCTTTCAAACATGATCATTAGTAACCTTTGATCTTTTCCTATTACTATCTCTTCCTCACTTTCTGCTTCTATCTGATAACTATACTCCATCCAGCCTTAGATCCGCCCCTTGTACATATCACTACGCGATAACCTGCGACTAATACAAAACAAAACAAACACCACGTGGACTCATGCCTCATGTTTATGTTGCAACAGAACGATATTTACTCAGGAGTTATAGGAATATTGCTGCTACCGCGTTACATTCAAGTAGTCTTTACGAGGTTATCATACATCTTGAAAACTCACAGATAATCGCCGATATTTGGGGTACTACATTTTATGGTGTGCTTTGGTTTCGGCGTATCACGGGTTAGTTGTTGACGGCTTGTGTTTCCACCAAGTGCGGATCTAAGGCTGGAGCAATTATAGGCCTATCTGCCCCTTCCCCTATTCCTGTTCCTACCGCTCTCTCTTTTCGCGACATTCTCCTTTTTTGATTCAGTTCACTTGGGCTTAAAAGTCCTACTATTCTGCCGCTTCGCAGTAACATAAAAATAAAATGAATGTAAAAATAAAAATTTTTGGTCCTACTTTTTCTCGTTGATTTATCTCGTTACGTGCATCCCCTGGGCGGTTGACTTCGCTAGACGATCTCTGATGTTTCCCACGTCGATGGTTGTCCGTTCATCGGCATTTTTAGTCACTTCCCTCGTTGATTTTCAACTTGGCGACGTCTCCGAAGTCGTAAATCTCAAAGGATTGTCTAATGGCGTCTTCTTCCTTTTTGGCGCGAAGATTTGGCGTCACTTGGTATTTCGCGTAAGTTCATTTCCCGTAGATTTTATTTCCACCCGAAATTATTATTCGTGCCCCATGTTTGGGTAAGCCATTTAGTGCTGTTTTTATAATAATATGTTGCCTTGTATGCGCTGAGCTGTGAGATTCTTTTTCTACTCCAGGTCGTGGTACTAGATGGAACGAACAGACACTTGATGTTACTTCACTATGATATATTACTTTATTAACACTTTTTCTCGTCTTTTACACTTTCGTCGCACCAATTTATATTGTATTGATAGTCTTTCCAGTTTTTTTTAACAACTTTAGAACAAAAGCTTCTTGAAAGTTTAATCAATTTTCTACTCACATCCAAGAGTACTATAAAAACACGTCTTCTCATATCAAAGACACGGACGCTATTAACGATTCTAGCGCCACATCACATCTAGCGCCACATTACCTTCTTTTTGTGTACATGCGCGTATTCGTTCATCAAATAGTTTCCGTATTGTTAGGGAAGCGATCTTTAGCTATTCTCCCTTCGCTTTCAATATTGAACACATATAATTCTTTTATTTATACATATATATTAAATTTAAATATGAAAATATTTATGACGTCTTTAAACAAACTTAATTTTTTGTAACAATGAACAATAGCAACACGTTTTCGTCACTCAACCAACTCGTACCAACACCAAAAACAAATTACACTCTCAACAAATATTCACATAAATGATTTTCTTTTGGGGTCTTACAATATCCTGTCTCAAAGCTTTTGTTCTAAAGTTGTTAAGAAACTGGAAAGACTATCAATACAATATAATTTGGTGCGACGAAAGTGTAAAGACGAGAAAAAGTGTTAATAAAGTAATATATTATAGTGAAATAAACATCGAGTGTTTGTTCATTCCATCTAGTACCACGACCTGGGGTAGAAAAAGAATCTCACAGCTCAGCGCATACAAAGAAACTTATTATAAAAACAGCACCAGTATTAATAATTAATAATAATAATAATAATAATAATAATAATAATAATAATAATAATAATAATAATAATAATAATAATAATAATAATAATAATAATAATAATAATAATAATAATAATAATAATAATAATAATAATAATAATAATAATAATAATAATAATAATAATAATAATAATAATAATAATAATAATAATAAAAGCGATAAGCATAATGATGATAATGATGATGATAATGATATTAATAATAATAATAATAATAATAATAATAATAATAATAATAATAATAATAATAATAATAATAATAATAATAATAATAATAATAATAATAATAATAATAATAATAATAATAATAATAATAATAATAATAATAATAATAATAATAATAATAATAATAATAATAATAATAATAATAATAATAACAACAACAGTAATAGCAGTGGTGATGATGATGAAGATGATGCTGATGATGATGGTGGTGATGATGATGATTTGTTGTTGTTGTTGTGTTTAACGCCCGCTTTTACTACTACGGCACCGCAGGCGGTGACACTGATGATACATGAAGATGGAGGACCGGTGGAATGAGATGGCGGGGGAAACCGGAGTACCCGGAGAAAACCCGCCCTGACGCCGCTTCGTCCACCACGAATACCACATGCGGGTCCCTGGGATCGAACCCGGGCCGCCTAGGTGGTAGGCGAGCGCGCTAACCGCTCGGCCACGGCGCCGCCGATGATGATGATGATGATGATGATGATGATGATGATTGTGATGATGCTGATGATGGTGATGATGATGATTGTGATTGTGATGGTGATGATAATAATAGATAAACCAGTTCAGACTTAAAGAGTGTAAGGCAAGAAAGATGAGGGGGAGAAGCTACGTTGTAACCTATAGTGGTTGATGCCTCATAGTTTTTACTTTCTCTACTGGTAAGTAGGGGAAGTATTGTATTCCACCCAAAAATAAGGTGTCAAGATTTTACCGGAAATATATGTTTTGAGACCCCCTAAATCCAAAAAAAGCATTTTTAGAAAAAGGTCCGTGTGTGTGTGTCTGTGGAAAGCATAACTCAAAAATGAAAAGTCGGTTAAAAACCAAAGCTGGTGGTATTTCAAGGATGCAACACAAAGACTTTGAAGAAAATAGCCCTACCCTAAACTACCCTTTACATAGAACATTTTTTGAAAATTTTGATTTTCTTGAAATGGCTCTAATGATTTTGATTAAAATGTTATATCATTGAGATATTTTGATGACAAATGAAATGTATATCTTGAATTTTCTGGCTATAGCCCCTGTAGTTGTATTTACTCTGGACGACTTTTGCATAACTGTTAAACCGTTAGAGGTAGACCAAATCATAATATACAAAGAAAGTAGATCTTGCTAAAATACACAATTCATGTCTCAATAAATTTTCTTGTATGCTGAACCATTTCGGAGATATTAACTTAAAAATTTTCGTGAAACGGAACATCATTGTTCATTTTTTTATATGTTAAGTGTGCAAAGAGAACAGAATCTCAAAGCTTTAAAAGATTTGACTACCGCACAAAGCCTACTGTATTCTAATATTCCCCTTGCACCTACAAGGAAATAAGCAATAAGATAATTTGTACAAATGTTTATCTCAACTAACAGGAAGATATAGGAATAGGTTTGTAAGAATGGTCAGTACAAGAGTAGAGAAAGTCATGTGAGTGCAACTCATCAGATTTTTTGATATAGATTTTGATATTGTGTTTGACTTTTTGATTTTGATCTTGACGCTGTGCAACTTGTCAAGTGATCAGAGGAGTCTAAGTTGATGCAAAGTAAGTCTAAAATCCCATTACATTCATAAATTTAGCTAATGTGCTTATGCTGATGATTCTGATCAGGACATTAAGACAATGTCATCATACTATTGTATTGTCATCAGTCCTTGACATGTGTGCAAATTTAAATGCCAGTCAGACAACTCAAGTTGGTGAAAATTACGTGAAGATATTCCGTCACATACAACCTATACTTACAGGTGTAGTTAATACAAGGTATGGTTATTTACAAACCTACTGCTGATGTTTTTAAACACAAAGGCCGTGTGTGGGCAATGTTTAAAGAATGGTTATTGTTTACTATTATGGTTATTGTTCTATATTGATTTTAATATTGTGATTTTTCGATTTTAATTTTCGATTTTGACTTGGATTCTGTTTTTGAAATTCTGTTTGACTTTGAATTCGCTATTGAAATTGATACTCATATCAATATTGATGTTGATTACGATGTTGAATACGAAGATGAACATGAAGCTCAACACAACTTTGAACGTGACACTGAACACGAAGTTAAACACGACGCTGGACACGAAGATGAACATGGAATTGAAAGCAAAGTTTAACACAGAATTGAAAACAAAATTGAACACAAGGCTGAGTATGACGCTGGACACAAAGTTCAACACAACATTGAGCACAGTTGAACACGAAGTTGAGCAGAAAGTTGAACACAAATTTGAACAAAAGGTTTAACAAAAAGTCGAGCACAAAGTTGAACACAATATTGAACACAGTTTTAGACAAACTTGAACGCGAATTTGCACACGATGTCTAACTCGAAGTTGAACATGATGTTGAACACGAAATCAAAGACGATGTTGAACACGAAGTTTAACACGATGTTGAACATGGTGTTGATAACGATGTTGGACATAATGTTAGGTACGATGTCGAACATGAAGCTGAATATGAAGTTGAAGACGATGCGGCACAGGAAGTGATACAACATGTGGCAGACAATGTGGCACAGGATGCAGCAAACCATGTGGCACAAGAAGTTCGAGGTCGTATGTTCAACATCGATTTTGACCTTTTGATATTGATTTATTTATATAGATGCTGATTTATTGATATTTATTTTTCATATATAAATAGATAACGATATTGATTTTTTATGGAGATGTAGATATTCATTATTACTTTCTCTACTGGTAAGTAGAGGAAGTATTGTATTTCACCCAAAAATTAGATGTCGAGATTTCACCGGAAATATATGTTTTGAGACCCCTGAATCCAAAATAAAAGCATTTTTATAAAAGGTTCATGTGTGTGTGTGTCAGTCTGTGTGTCTGTCAGTCTGTGGACAGCATAACTAAAAAACAAAGTCGGTTAAAAACCAAAGTTGGTATGTAAGTTTAATGTCTTTCAAGGATGCGACACTAAGATTTTGAAGAAAATAACCCCACCCTAAACAACTCCTTTACATGGAAAATTTTTTGAAAATGTTTATTTTCTTGAAAATGGCTCTAACAATTTTGATTAAAATGTCATATGTTTGAGACATTTTTATGACAAATGAAATGCATATCTTGAATTTTCTGGCTATAGCCCCTGTAGTCGTATTTACTCTGGATGACTTTTGCATAACCGGTAAACTGTTAGAGATAGACCAAATCTTACTGTACAAAAAATGTAGGTCTTGCTAAAATACACAATTTATGTCGGAATAAATTTTCTTGTACGGTGAACCATTTTGGAGATATTCCTTGTTATGTGTGTGAGTTTCACAAAACAAAACTTTCGTGAAATGGAACATCGCTGTTCATTTTTTTATATGTTAAGTGTGCAAAGGGAACGGAATCTCAAAGCTTTAAAACATTTGACTATCGCACAAAGTCTACTGTATTCTAATATTCTCCTTGCACCTACAAGGAAATAAACAGTAAAATAATTTGCACAAATGCTTATCTTAACTAACACGAAGAATATATAGGAATAAAAGTTTGTAAGAATAGTTAGTACAAGAGTAGAGAAAGTCATGTGAGTGCAACACATCAGATTTTTTTAAACATGGTCTTTGTGTTTTGCAGTAGTTCTATTACTTGTGTTACTCTAAGCTGTCATTTTCCTTTGAAGTTTTGTTTTCCTGCTATTTCTGACAAACAGCCATTCAATGTTTTAAACTTTTATGCGAAATTTCAGGTCAAATACACGATTTCATGTTTGCTGAATAAAATCAACTTGCAAATTATTATTTATTTATGCCAACAAACTTACTGTTGGTGTTTTTAAACACACAAGCCGTGTGTGGGCAAAGTTTAAGAGGTAGAACTGGAACTTAAAAATTCAATGCCACAACTGGGATTTGAACCACAGACCTTCCGCTTGCCGGGCGGACGCTCTAACCACTGAGCTATTGTGACAAACTGCCAGAATGGCATTAAATTCTCAAGCCAGTTCGTATTTCTCCTGGTAAACCACAAAGGCAGTCTCACGGAAGGTCTGTGGTTCAAATCCCAGTTGTGGCATTGAATTTTTAAGTTCCAGTTCTACCTCTTAAACTTTGCCCACACACGGCTTGTGTGTTTAAAAACACCAACAGTAAGTTTGTTGGCATAAATAAATAATAATTACCATGTGAAGGTTATTTAATCCTGGGATATAAAGTACTTGCAATAGTAAGTCACCATTGGGGTAATTGTCTCTGATGTGAGACTGCCTTTGTTGTTTACCAGGAGAAATACAAACTGGCTTGAGAATTTAATGCCATTCTGGCAGTTTGTCACAATAGCTCAGTGGTTAGAGCGTCCGCCCGGCAAGCGGAAGGTCTGTGGTTCAAATCCCAGTTGTGGCATTGAATTTTTAAGTTCCAGTTCTACCTCTTCAACTTGCAAAGTTTACAGCGCACATGTGTGTGTCCCCATGAATAGCTTAAAAGAAAACGTGGTACAGTAAAATCTTGATTTAACGAACTCCTATTTAACGGACTTGGGATTTAACGGGCTAAATTTTGCATTGTTTATAAAATAAATTTAAATGAAATTTAGGAGATCTGCAATGATTAAATGATGACATTCCACTACTTATCTGATCGAGAAGGCTAGTTCCGCCATCTTTAACTTTGTTGCAGCTTGGAAAGAGATGAAAACAACATTAGCTAACGGTGGACACCACTATTAAAAGGAATTGAAGTCAAATATGATTTCAGTGGTTTGAAAACATCCTTTTGTAATACACTGATGAAAGCAGGGAATAATTTAAGTGAACACTACTTAAGAAGAGTGGCTGGGCATGGATGAGGGTGACCAAGGTTACCAGATTCTGAGTCATGAAGAGACCGCTGCAAGTGTTCTACAAGAGAATGAAGATGATGACAACAGTGATGATGAATCTTTGAAGTGTTTACCTAAATTATCTGTAATAAGAAACCACATGAATGATGTGATTTCTTACGTGGAAAGATCTTCAGACTCACAAGTGCTAACCTATTATGAACATTTCAGACAGTTTCGCTCCTTAATCATAAGGAAGCAATATTCAGGTGGGAAGCAAATGGGTATTGACACTTTTTTCAAACCCACAACTTCACAGGGAACGACTTCTAACCAAGGATAAATCATGTAAAGTAAATGGAATGTACCAATAAAACAGTTTCAATTGTATTCGCTTCATTTTCATTCATTTTGCGATTTAACAGACTTTCAATTTTCCGGACAACTGCTGGCCCCTTTTAGGTCCGCTAAACCAAGAGTTTACTGTATATTAAAATTATTTAAATGTTTTAAATTCAATGCCATTATAGTGATATAGGCCTTTAATGCAGAATATTTAGTTTCCATCTTCGCTGCTAGTTTGTTCTGGATTTATAACATTAATTTTGTTTTCTTTACACTGAAATTACTTTCTTATAGACAAGTGTAAAAGAAATGTTGGAATGACACTCTCTTTTGACATACAAACACCTTACACCCCTCTCCTTGTAGACAGGTATGAGGTGGCAAGTCGATCATTGAGACCAGCTGGCATAAATAATAGATAAGGTTTCCCCCTGTGGCAAGGAGCATGGGAGTCAGAAAACATTTGAACCTGACCCTGTATGCATAGCATGATCTGTGGTCTTTGGAAATCTCATACTTGCACAAGTGCGGTCACTTTGTTTCCCCTCCCTATCTTTCTCACTAATGAATTCGAACTTCTTCAATAATTTCTTCCGGCTTAATCTTCCGTGGACATTTTTTCAAGTATGACTTGTAATGGTAAAATAAATAAATAAAATTTTCTGTGTCAAAGTTTCATCACTTAATGATTGTGCATCATTACTTTACTAAAAGAAATAAGTTAGTATGAATGACATATTCTTCACTCAATTAACAGTTAATTTGAGAGCAAGAATGTGTCTTAAATGTTTAATAATGCATTGATAAAGAAGCACATCACCCTCCCCCCTCCAAGTTAAAATGACGGAAGAGATTTGTTATACAAAACAACAATATGTAATTATACTCATGAATTTTAAACTATCATAAAACAAAAACTTGCGCAGTTGTTATTCTGAAATAAACACAGTAATGTTCAAAATTTTGTGATTATACATATTATAACACCTCATAGTAGTTTCCTAGAAAAGGTAACACAGATTAAATCCAAATTGAACATTCCTAACACCAGAGAAAATCTACTTATAAGAGAAAATCCATTGGAATTATTGGAACCTACCTTCAATTTGGAATTAATAGAGGAAATAAGTAAATCAGACACACCAAAAGAAATACAAAAACTTCTAGCTCTGGAAACAATCAATACTAGGTATTCCACAGAAGAATGGCTGCACATATATACTGATGGATCCTCCAAGGAAAACCTTACTGGAGCTGGAGTTACATGTTCACATTTTTCCTTTTACCATTCTGTTGGCAGAGACACAACAAATTATGATGGAGAAATAGAGGCTATATACATTGCTCTCCGACAGTTATTAAATCTTCCCTTAAATAAATTTAACAAGGCAGTAATTCTTTCAGATTCTAAAGCTGCAATTCAGGGAATATGTTCAAATACTACAAAGAAGTCAACAAAAATTAGAGAATGCTACAAAATGTTAACACAACTCCAAAAAGTTAATAAGACTGTTCATCTCCAATGGATTCCAGCACACTGTGGAGTCATGGGGAACGAAGCTGCAGACTCACTTGCAAAGAAAGGCACAACAATAAAACAAAAGTCTAAATTCAATTTCTCACATTCCTCAATAAAATGCTTGATCATTAAAAAATTTTCTCATTCATACCTTCAAGAAATAGAAACAAATGCCAAAGATAAAAAATGGATTACACTACTTTCCAACCCAGATATAATCCCCCAGAGACCAAGGAAAACAGCGGTTGCAGCCTTCCGACTATTGACAAATCACGACTGCTTAGCAAGTCATCTCTACAGAATAGGTATCTCAGCCTCACCAATATGTGTCCTGTGTAACGATCCAGCAGAAATGAACGAAGACCACTTGAAGACCTGTGAAGCATTAAGATCAGAAGAAACTACAGTTCAAAAGTATTGGAAAGCACGAATGCTAATGGCTTCATTGCCAGATGCAAGGCACTAGAAAACAACAACAACAACAACAACATATTATAACACTTTATATATAAGAGAATTGAGCTAAATGAGAACAGATTCCATTACAAAGCTGTGGAAACTCTTGCTCAGAATTCAGAGAAACCCTGCTCATGTACCCCTTGAATCACATCTTGTGGTAAACGATTCACTGCAAATATCACACAATATTATGTGAGGCATTTTGATTAACATACATGCCAATTAGCAATACAATTATATCATGGTAATCATCATACATGTACAGTTTTAAGCACGAACTTTTCCATGACAGCCAGTGAGTCAGCCAAAATTGCCGAAGCCTTCATACGTGCACAAAACAGAGTGCCTCAACAATCATAGGTAATGATATAATATTGTGCTACACAAACTATGAATTGCACTTCCTACTTTGCAGCCTCTCAGGCATCATCGTGCAGGCTAACTTACGGCATGTCTTTGATTCTCGGAGAGCCAACGGCATACATTATTTACAATGGAAGACACTTTTGCAAGTGGATCCAGTTTCACAATATGAAGAAAGCAAAGAAGGCAATGAGACAGAGTAAAGTGAAAACTGGTTTTTGATACTATGTATTTGCTTTGTATAGAACTATCGTTGCACTTAATAAGCATAGCTTATTTTATTGTTTACTTCACTATTCCAAGAAGTAAACATCCATGTGACATGCGTAGAAGATTTGCTTGAAGTAGGATGACACAGTGCTGCTTTTTGCAACACGGAATATCTTCGTCTTCCTACATGGCTTTCCTGCACTTTGTTAACCTTTTCAGTAGCACAACAATACAACATACCATCAAAAAGTAAAAATGCAGATAGCATAACTGAGCTTCCAGATCGCAGTGTATTATTTTTATCTTAAAATAATAGAACTTAAGTAGTGGTGAGGACAGTGAGTGCCTGCATTATGGACATAAGATTTTTTTGGTAAACTCAAACGAGAGGACCAGCAAAAAGACCAAGTTGTCTCCACACAGTCCACACCGATCAGAGACCAGTAGTGCAACAGAAAGCCAACTACTTATTATTTATCAGAAGAGGTGAGCCAAAAAAGCAAGTTTATCTAAAGGATTACCCTAAACAAAGCAATAGGCGTAGTTTCCACTCTGAATGGTATAAGCAGGTAATTGGTTGCAACATCCCGTCCTCAAAGATGCTGCGTTTTGTTACGCCCGCATGCAGTTTCAGGCTTATGGCACAAAGAAGACAAGTTATAGTGACAAAAGTTTCAGAAACTGGAAAAATGCCTTAGATGCCAACCGTGGGTTTCCTAAACATGAAAAGTCAGAAACTCATATCCACACTATGTCAATGTGGAAGGAACATGAAACTCGTATAGAAGCCTGTACTTAGGTGTCAACATTAGTCAATGAGACCACACTTGAGAAGCACTGTTACTATGTTAAATCAATAGTGAAAGTAATACAGTTTTGGTAGGTCAATGAGCTGGCTCTGTGTGGCAATTATAATATAAGACAAGGGGACCAAAACGGACCTATTTTTAAACCTTTTAGAATACACCTTAAAGAAAGATAAAAGAACTTTCAGAATAAGGAAATAATGAAGTGAAGCAACAAGAATCTAAAGTAAAAACAAATTAGAAACTAAAAGCTTCACTTATCTTACTAATATTCTAATTTGTTTTTACTTTAAACTTTCAGAATGTTTAATGCATATATCTAAGAATGCAACATATACTTCTCCTGACATGCAATCGTCTGGTGGCTCAGTTGGCTTGATGCTGGCCTACTGATCCCGAGGTTGCAGGTTAAAGCCCGGCCTAGATTGATGGTATTTTAAGTGTGCTTAAAAATGACAGTCTCATGTCAGTAGATTTACGGGCATGTAAAAGAACTCCTGCGGGACAAAATTCCGGCACCCCAGCAATGCTGATATGATCCTGGAAATTGACAGCGTCGTTGACAAACAAAATAATTGTTTTTTTCTCCTGACATACAAAATGACATCACTGAAATCATGAAAGAGAAAGTGAGAGAGAAGACAGCTAAAGGTACAATGAATGCAGATGTGCCTTGGCTTACCCTACTGGAAGATGGGACAAAGGTTAGGAACAATAGAGAAAATATTGCAATTTCAATTTGCTATGTTAAGGATGGTCATGTTAAAGAATCCCTATTGCATACAGTAAAGGTCTGCATAGACTCGGTCCAAGGCCCGGCCCAGGGGCCAGGTTCGAACCTAATTTGAAAAATGTTTGTCAGGCTCAGGCCAGGCCTAGGCTTGAAAATTAAGAGATACAAAATTATTTATTACACTTTTTGGTCACCAATGACAAAATTCTGAGAATAGCACAATCATCGCAGCATTTCTTTACTAGGAACTCTATATGATTATTCTGCTGAAATGTTTCAAACAATAACGATAATAATGATAATAATGATGATGGTGGTGGTGATGATGATGATGATGATGATGATGATGGTGATGGTGAGGGTGACGGTGGTTGTGGCGGTGGCGGTGGCTGCGGTGGCGGTGGCTGCGGTGGCGGTGGCGGCGATGAGGATGACGATGATGATAAAATTACACAATAGGGCCGGGCTGGGCTGGGGCCAGGCACTATAACCTCTTCTCAGGCTCGGGCTCAGTTGAGGCTGGGCTGAACCTAAGAATGTCAGCTGTGCAGGACTCTAGCATAGCCTGGTTTATGTGTATATCAAGGGGAAGAGGAAAGTTTACTGGTAACTCAGAATTGCTTAAAAATGAGACATTTATTCAAGATGTTCTCGGGCTTCTAGCCAGGTGTAGTGATGCAGAGCGATCGACATTTTGGGAGTGTACATCTCTCCCATCATCAGGATGATGAATCCTGATGATCATCCTGATGTTGGGAGAGATGTACACTCCCGAAACGTCGATCGCTCTGCATCACTACACCTGGCTAGAAGCCCGAGAACATCTTGAATATGTTCGTCGCCAGGAAAGCTTCAAATCATATTATAAACATGAGATTTTTGCATCATATTTTTTAAAAAAAAGCAATAGAGTGGATCTATATGTATAAAATTTTACAAATAACATATATTTACAAAGAAAACATTTGAACTTGGTCCTGCTTAAAAGAAATCAGTTAATTTAGCTTGTTTCACTTTTCTTGCATTAAGTGCACCTCATTTTGTTACTGTGACTATGGTATAGGTAATTTCTAAGTCTGAAACAATTTTGGTTTTGGTTTTGTGTGGATTAAGTTCCACTTCTTGTATGAATTTTATTTTCTGATCTACTGTAAAACATTTGCTTTTCTGTTCTTCATGTCTGATTAAAAGCAATTGAGAATTGAAAGAAAAAACTGCTGTTAATCAGTAAACACCAGATCCGAACATTTTTATCTTTACTTCTCGTTTGTTGCTACAACATTGTTGTGCCAAAAGCTGCCAGGTCTATGTTTCTGTGGCCGAAACCCGCCTGCTCAGCTTGCGTATTTGTCAACAGAGATGAGGAAAATATGTCTGGAATTTCTTTTAAGATAGCGTATGCTGTGTGCTCATGACAATTACATAAAACTCAGTTGTATTTCACTAAAATTTAATACATACAAGAGTGATTTACGTATAAAGGCATTACATATAAATAATGTTCTGTTAGCATGTTTCTAAATTACATTTTGCTGGGATCTACAAAAATTTACATATAAATGCCGATTACTTAGAACTGGGTTACATATAAAGCAGGTTCAACTGTAGTAACAACAAAAGATTTGGATGCTAAATCTTTCACAGATGTCACAATGAAAGTGCTGCAGGGGAATGGGATGGATATGTCTTGCCTTCTAAGTCAATGTTTTGATGGTGCTAGTGTAATCTACAGTAGAAAAGGAGCTGTAGCCACTTGCATTAGAGACACTGTGAGAATAAATGTCCCTTACATTCGCTGTTATAATGATGGACTACATTTAAGAGTTAGAACAATGTCTAAAATACCTGAAGAAAGACACTTTTTTGACCATGTGCTATGTTGCATGATTTTGTACAGGGAGACAAAATTGCATCCTTATATGAAGGCAGAACCATTGTGCGTCTTATAGAACAGCATTGGAGTGGGCATCTAGCAATTACTCAAGTGATTTTGTCTAGCTATGAAGAAGTACTTAAGAGTGCTAAATCCCACAGGAAGAAAACACTTCAATTTCGCTTTTTGTTAGTTTTTAACAAGAAAATATTTGGATTGCTGGAACCAGCTAATAATGCACTCCAATCTCATACTACAAGCTCAAGTGAAGCAATTTTTATAATCAAGTCTGTGAAACAAAAAATCAGTGAGTTTCAAAACAAAGAGAAGTTTCCTTTATTGTTGAAGTAAGTGAAAATCACCTGCCAGAAACTTTGTCTTTAGTTGCTGTACAAAAGAAAAGACCTAGGGAGACAACTGAAAACACTGACTACTTTCATTATGGTCTGTTGCCATCGCATTCCACAAAGAGTTCTGACCCACAACAGCTGAAGATCTTTCACAAGAGGGTGGATTTAGTGATAGTGTAGTTCGATGAACTGAGAATGAAGAACTTTAACTGGCTATTGAAAGACCACAACAACTCAACATTGAAAATCTTCAACCTCTTGAAAGTTTAGGTGTAATTGTGCCAAGCAAAGAAGAAGTGTCAGTGGTGCAGGCTTATTTGTCCTCAAAACCTAATGAAAATAAAATTGACCTTTTATACAAAAACTGCTGCATGTTCAAAAAGGCATGCATTATTTGCAACAGTAGTAATGTTTGGATGCAGTACAGTAACTTTTGAATCTACATTTTCTATATTAAATGCCATAAATCAACCAGGAATTATCCATGACTTAACGATTAGCAAGTCTGGCTTCTCTTGCCTTTGAAAAACAGCAGACACAAACCTTGGAGTTTCAAGAAGTTCTAATGAGATTTGCAAGCAAAGGAAACCTCAGTCTGGAATTATTCTAAACGAGCACTGAGTTTATAACTGTACTTGTTATTAACTGCTCCTTTAAGAGTGGCGTCTTTGACTAAAACATTTATTGCACTTGAATATTATGCTTCTTACAGAGTACAGATCCAACTTCTATAATTTTATAAGTTTTGGTCACAATAACTACTTGCGCTTTACAAATTTAAACTTTCATTTTACATTTTAATATGCCTAATTAATTTTTATATACCTTCTTTATGGCTGAGTTTTATTAAGTCTGCGATATTGATCCGGGAAAATCCATTTTGAGCAATTCAAGTAAAAATGCTACATTTTCTTTTGTAGTACAGGTCACATACAAACAATGTGAGTTCTGTAGTATCAGGGCTTCCACAAGTACTTACATAATCATCATCATCATTGTCATCGTCATCATCATCATCATCATCATCATCACTTTCACCAAGTTTCTTTAAGTAAAATGGAGTGTTAACAATCTTTAATATTATTTGCAAATCTGGTCTGTTAATATTCTGCTCTTTAAATCATGAAGTTCTTTCATTGCTTCCATATCATCCAGATGAACTGACGTATTCTTAATTTCAGTTGTGCATCATTTTATTTCTGACCACAGACTATTTGTCATTCCTGGAAGCATTAAAGCTCTATGAAAATAATAGACTGCATGATAATATGAAAAATAAGGTTTATATGTACATTAGTCTAGAAGTTAGAGATACATGTTTTTATTTTCTCTACTATGTAAAGTGGGGAAGTAATGTATTCCACCCAAAAATTCGATGTAGGGATTTCACCAGAAATATTTGTTTGGATACTTACTGATTCCAAAGAAAGCGGTTTTTAGAAAAAGGGTTGTGTGTGTTTGTCAGTGTGTGAACAGCACATACCAAAAAGAAACATCAGTAAAAAAAAAATCTGATGTGTTGCACTCACATGACTTTCTCTACTCTTGTACTAACCATTCTTACAAACCCTTATACCTGTATCTTCTTCATGTTAGTTGAAATAACATTTGTAAAATTATGTTATTACTGATTTTCTTGTAGGTACAAGGGGAATATTAGAATACAGTAGGCTTTGAGTGATAGTCAAATCTTTTAAAGCTTTGAGATCCAGTTCTCTTTGCACGCTTAACATATAAAAAAATATATATAACATAACATATATAACATAAAAAAAATGATATTCCAGAGGTAGAACTGGAACTTAAAACTTCAATGTCACATGTTTGAGGTTATTTTGAGTCACTTATTTACACTCACCTTCACTACTAAACTGCTTTTTTAAAGCAGAAACGTTTTCAGGACCATTCGATCCCATCATCAGCCGTTGGGTGACTTACGTTATCCTCTTGCTCCTTTTCTCTGCTGTCTCTATTCTGCTGCCATCTGGTGTTAGGGGTGCAGAGCTTTAACACTTCATTCAATGCTGGTATTTTGAAATTAATAACTTTATTACTGTTTTTGATGATGTATATTTTTTCCCAAATATTCAGTTCTTGATGTGCCACAGCAGACTTTTCAATTTGTTTTAATTTTATGTTTCTTTGGTGTTCCTTAAGTCTTATATCCAAATTTCTCTTTGTTTTCCCTATGTAGCTTTTGTCACAACTATTACAGTTGATCTGGTAAATCCCCGATTTTTTATTGTATGGGATGGTATTGTTAAGTGGCTTATTAAGCAGGTTTTTTAAACTGTATTGGTTTTGTGGTGCTAGTTTTATGTTTAGTTTCTTGAAGATTTTTTCAAATTTCCTGAAGGCCCAGGGATGATACGTGAATTTCCTAAATTTCCAGTTGTCTGTGAGTGGTGTTAATGTAGTGGTTTGCGAAATTATCTTGAGCTTTTCTGCATTTTTTGACATGTTCCTAACTGTGGCTGGGTTGAATCCATTTAATATTGCAATTTCTTCTATGTGTTGTTGTTCTTTCAGAAATTCCTCTTTACTTAACGGGACATTATATAAACGATGTATCAAGCTTCGAAATGCTGCCAGTTGGTGTGAAATTGGGTTGCAATTGTTTTTCTTGATGTAATTGTCTGCATGTGTGGGCTTTCTATGTATACCAAACTTTATACCATCTATATTTCTAGTAATTTTGAGGTCCAGGAAAGGTAATGTGTTGTTGTCTTCTATTTCAATTGTAAATTTTAAATGGCTGTCCTGTAGATTCAGTAATTTTCTTTTTTTTTTTAATATTCAATGCCACAGCTGGGATTTGAACCACAGACCCTCCACTTACTAGGTAGGTGCTCTAACCATTAAGCTACTGTGACAACCTGCCAGAATGACATTGAATTCTCAAACCAGTTCATATTTTTCCCACCAAACCACAAAGACAGTCTTACATCAGAGACAATCACCCCAATGGTGACTTACTATTGCAAGTACTTCATGTCCCAGAATTAAATAATTGTTAGAATGGGCAGGCTAACTTTAATTAAAGGAATATGGCTAAAAATATAGTAGTAATTATTATTTATTTATGCCAACAACTTACTGTTGGTGTTTTTAAACACACAAGTCGTGTGTGGGCAATGTTTGAGAGATTGAACTGGAACTTAAAAATTCAATGCCACAGCTGGGATTTGAACCACAGACCCTCGGCTTACTAGGGGAGGGGTGCTCTAACTATTAAGCTACTGTGACAACCTGCCAGAATGATATTGAATTCTCAAACCAGTTATCTGAAGGTTATTTAATTTCGAGACAAAGTGGACACAGCTATTGAAAGGAATTGAAGCCTAATATGTTTTCAGTGGCTTCAAAACATCTGATTTTTGTAATACACTGATGAGGGCAGGAAATAATTTAAGTGAATATGACTTAGAAGAGTGGCTGGACATGGATGAGGGTGACCCAGGTTAGCAGATTCTGAGTCATGAAGAGATTGCTGCAAGTGTGCTACAACAGGATGAAGATGAAGACAATGACAGTGATGATGAATCTTTGAAGTGTGTACTTAAATTATCTGTAATAAGAGACCACATGGATGGTGTGATTTCTTACATGGAAAGATCTTCAGACCCACAAGTGCTAACCTATTATGAACATTTCACAGTTTTGCTCCTTAATTATAAAGAAGCAATATTCAAGTGGGAAGCAAATGGGTATTGGCACTTTTTTCAAACCCACAACTTCAGAGGGAACGACTTCTAACCAAGAGTAAATCAGGCAAAGTAAATGGTATGTACCAATAAAACAGTTTCAATTATTTTTGCTTCATTTTCATTCACTTTGTGATTTAATAGACTTTCAATTTTCCGGACAACTCCTGGCCCCTTTAAGTCCACTAAACTGAGAGTTTACTGTATATGCTTTTTAAAGTATTTAAACGTTTTGTTATTTTTTTAAAAAATAGTGTAACTTGCTTTTGAGACACCCCTCATATTTTCTTTAGACATCATCAAAATAGGAATCAAAAAGGTTATACATTTGGCATATGGACTCTAAAATAAGTTCCAAATGAAATGCCTTTTCATTTGCAGAGCCACTTTCTGGTGAAGTGTACAGCTTTGCTGAGAAAGCAGTACAGAAAAACAATATGACATGAGTAAACAATGGTTTGTCAACTATTTTTATATATTACACTAGAGGACAAAAATACTTCAATATGCATGAATCATAAATTATCAAATTGTTCATGGTACCTATGTTCTTGCAGGTAGGAATGTACACAAGGTGGTTGAAGTCTGTGCTGGAAGCCACAGATCCAAAGAGTAAGGTGCTGAAAGAAGAGGTTGATGATGTTATATTATAAAGTGAAATTATGCTAGAAAAAAGGAATACAGAGTTATTTAGGATGGCCATGTTGGAAATATATCAAGAACCTGTGAATTCTCCAAGTCTTCCGAAAACGAGGGTATCTAAAGATGCACTTCAAAAAACTGCTCATCAAGCAGTGTTTTCAAATGCTGGATGAGCCTTTATAAAATGCTTTTAAACTCTTAACTGTTAAATAGATATTTAAATTGTACTATTACTGTGATGTGTCCTTTTGATTATGATTTAATTGTATTTTACTCTGTATGTTTTAAAATTATAAATGATTTGCCATAAAATGAGAACAAAATAAAACTTAGTTGTATAACTTGTGCTAATGATTTAACAATTCGGACATCTGCATCTCAAACTTTTCATCACAAAATAACATCATTATCTCACTGAAGCATTGGTGCAATGATAATCCCACAAATATTAACACCAATAAAAGCTGTTATAGATTATTTTCGGAAAGAATTATTATGTATATAACCGAGTTGCATCTCAAAATTAATGTCAAAACATTCAACATGATTGTTACATATCTAGGCATACAATTTGACAGAAAATTAACCTGAGCATGCCCATTTCAAAACCGCAACCAAAAAAGTAAATAGATGGATTATTCCAGAGAGAAAACCAAGAACAAAATGCGGACTCTCAAGATTTGGTATTTGGTATTGGAGTGGTACTATTATACAGCATGAAACTTTAGTCACTGCTAATGACAATGCCCTAAATAAACTAGAAACACTAAATTCTCTATAATGTATAAGGAGCAGTCAGATCTGCTTCATTAACAGCAATGCAGAACCGTGCTGTAAACGTGCTCTATTACAATATGAAAAATCTGATGTGTTGCACTCATATGACTTTCTCTACTCATACTAACCATTCTTACAAACTCTTATTCCTCTGTCTTCTTAGTGTTAGTTGAGATAAACATTTGTAGAAATTATCTTATTGCTTATTTCCTTGTAGGTACAAGGGGAAATGGCTTTAAGTGATAGTCAAATCTTTTAAAGCATTCAAATTCCATTCTCTTTGCATGGCAAACATAAAAAAATGAACAATGCTCCATTTGACAAAACTCACACAAATAACAATGAATATCTCTGAAATGTTTCACTCTACAAAAAATTTATTTGAGCATAAACAGTGTGTTTTAGCATGATCTACATTTTTTGTACACTAAGACTTGGTCTATCTCTTATGGTTTACGAGTTATTCAATAGTCATCCACAGTACACAGGATTACATAAGCTAGAGCCAGAAAATTCAAAATATACATTTCATTTGTCATAAAAATATATTATGACATATATTAAACATATGGCATTTTAATCAAAATCATTAGAGTCATTTTCAAGAAAATCTATATTTTCGAAAACTTACTGGTGTTTTGCTCCTCACTGTAACTTTTCTATCTGACCTCACCTTGGTCATCTCTTGTTCTCTTCCGACCCCGATGCTATTAGGGTTCCCAAGGGCTAGGGAGTCTTTATTTTTCCAATCTCTCCATTTCTCTAATTTCTCTATAAAATATTAACCCTTAACATGCTGACTTGTCATGGCATGTAATGCGTCCTCTGATTGGTAATCAGAGGATATGGTCGGTGAATTTATTTTGATAATTCTCCCGGTCAGGTTGGTGAGACCCGTAAACCAATGACAGGGTGGTCCTCCAGACATTCTGGGGGTTGTGAGAGAGCGATGTGACCGCCAAAACATAAAAATATGAATAAATAAATAAATATTTAATTGTCATTAAGCCGAGTACAGCAATAGACAATGTCAAACAGTATGTACCGGTTATATACAAAACAAGTAGTAGTCTTATATTTATATACAATTTTTCTAATATTACAACATACTTTCAAACATTTTAACTTAAATTCTGGAATCACTATACACATTAAAAGCTAATACAGCAATAATCAACACCCATGTGTCGATTTTATCAAATAACAACCTTTTATAATTTAGCCTAAGATGATGAAGTTGCTTTATTTATTGCTCTCAAAATATTCATATATTGAATACTATGGATTAGACACTAACCATTTGTATAATCTACTTTTAAATTTACAACCCAATAATTCTGTCAATGCAGTTGGCAAAGTATTATACAGTTTAATGCCCAAGACTTCAAAGCTGTTTGATGTTTTTGAAAGCCTGTGAGATGGTAAGTTAAGTTGGTAGTTATGTCTAGTATTATAGTCATGTATGTTTAGTCTGTAGACTTGGTCTGATATATTATTTTTACATAAGTGAGTGCTGTTAGGTTAATCACAGTCATTACTTTGAATTTTATGAATAGAGGTTTACAGTGTGCGGTTTTTTCTGAATCTGCAATAATACGAATTACCTTTTTCTGTAATAGTAGGATATAAGAGACATGACATGCTCTCTTAAAAGCGGTTACTATACTGCTATTGCCCTATGAGTGAAAAATACTGTAGAGCAAGAGGATTAATGACTTCATTGTCAGAAATCCAGCATTAGCTAACAACAACATATTTTCGAAAAAATTTTCATATAAAGGGTAGTGGAGGAATTTTCTTCAAAATCTTCATGTCACATCCTTAAAAGACATTAAACCTAAATACCAACTTTGGTTTCTAATCTACTTCTCGTTTTTGAGTTATGCTGCCCATAGACTGACAAACTGATAGATATACACAAACCTTTTTCTAAAATTACCTTTTTTGGATTCAGGGAGCCTCAAAATATAATTATATTTAAGGTGAAATCTCAACATTGAATTTTTGGGTGGAATATATAGGTACCCCTATTTACTATACGTAGTAGAGACAGTAAAAATTAATAAGATTACATGACAATTGCTGGTTAAATGATCAAAATAAGGGAACCTAACATGGTGTCATATAGACAGACTCTAAGAGAATGCATCCTAAATAAGAAACCAGAAAAGCTTTTCTTACCAGTATCTTCCCTGGATGAATAAATATCCTCTATTGAACAAATTTAAATGAACACCTGCAGAGCTATTAGAATCATAATGAACTGAAACAAAATGCATATTAAATGATTCACAACCTAACCCTGAATGACAATGGTGAAATATTTATAAAGATGAATTCACAAAGGAAATAGGAGGAGCTGGAATTTGCTCAAACTTCTATGTTGCAGAAGGAAGAAATTTCAATCACTTTCATGCAGAAATTCAAGCAGTCAGATAGCATCAACTCACCTTCACATTAAATTCAATGCACAATTTTTTAAGTGACTCATCTTCAGCTTGCAAACAATAGCCACAAACAATTCTCTAATCTCCAATAAAATGTCAAGAAATAAGAAAATCAATGAGATCATTTAATGAAACAAAATAAAGCAGTCTCGAATGGATATTCTTTCATTGCAGAACCTACAATAATGAGACTGCTGATTCTTTAGCAAACTAGGTAAACAAAGTTTTACAGTAAACAAAGCTAACTGTACCCTATCATTATGCAAAAATTGTGACAAAAGAAAATTTCCAGTACAAGACTGATGGAATATTTTGAAACTGTGTGGTTCTCAAGATATTACCTACAAGAACAATGCCTGGTCTTTACTGGGAAGCAAGAAGGCACATGGAGTATATCTAACCATTTGGACATGTATTAGCACTACTACACAATTTGATTTGAGAGTGACAAGAATCTACAAACAAGCAAAGTTATGCTTGAAAATTTGAATGTTTTGAAAACTTCAGTACTGGACTGTATTTGGCTTTCTGTACCAATGTTGTGTTACCATAGATACCCATATGCATATTAAACCTTCCCATCTGATTAAAGCAACTCAGTAGAACCTCCTTACGGATCTAAAAATATTTAAAATACCATACCTAGAGGTTACTTACAATGTTACAAGCTTTAAGTTTCTCACCTTTACATGTAGTTAACCAAGAAGCTTGATTTTAGATTTAACAATTGCTCTTTCATGCCAGTAGTGTTAGGACTAATTTGGAAAACAAATCAGCCTTGAAAAATGTAGTCATAAGAGATGCACATACAGGCATCTTGTCATGATAGCTCATTGATAAAGCATCAGCATAAAAAGCCAAATATCCATGGTTTGAATCCTAGCCTTTACATTGAATATTTAAAGCTTAATTCAACCTATGAATTTAGTGCTTACACATGGCTGGTCTGAAAGAAGTTATCCAACAGTTATGCTTCCTCTTTATGATGCATAAACATCAACTAATTTTCAGTAACTCACAATAAGCTTCCAGGACAAAACACTTAAGATTTCCTGAAGAAATACAATTTTCTGCTTTGTTAAATTACTGTTCAACATATTCAGCTTCACAGATAAGCATTAACTCCTTCCTTAATAAGAAAAATATTCTGGTAAGTATTGCCTGGATAAATCACATTACATAACTCTAAACATTAGATGTATTTTCTCTTATTTGGCACTTGACATACTGTCTCCATTGTTATATGAAAAGGTCCATTACTTCAGGGGGGCAACAAATTAATTAAAGTTGTTATCTACTCTGTGGTTTAATTTAACAAAAATCAACATCCTTTGATACAGAACCCTTCATATAACAAATTACTGTATTTTATAATGCACTGATTTTTTTAACAGCACATGTGTAGCAGTAGTAAGACTGAAGCCACTTCCTATGGAAAAGCATGTCCAGAAGGAGAAACTAATAGTGAAATGGATTCAGGTCTATCAAACTTGTTCTCCCTCCTCGGTATCCCTGATTCCCTGAATCCGGTACAAATTTACTTTGGTTAAACAAGAGTAAAGTGTATGTAGCAAGAACACAACAACCCCTAATGCTCATCTATATATTAGTTTAGGTTGATAACATTCTGTTTTGAGAAAACTGCTGAATTTTGAGCTTTCACACAGCCAGTAAATTACTTTTGAATAACATATGGCATTTTGCCCGGTCTCATTGCCTATCATATCTTGTTTACATTTTTTCTTTTGTTTTTATTTAAAATCTACTCACTACTATAGGTAACTACCATATTTTATCGCGTAATTCCCCCCTTTGGGAATTGGATACATACCACGGTTTCATTGGGCCTACAATGTATTGTTTCATTGTTTCTTTTCTCTGACTATTCTGCGGTCTCACTTTCTTCACTATCATCACTATTTTCATTTATATCTGGCTCAGATATCACATCTTCATGTTCACTATTCCACAACATGTCGTCAGAACCATTAATGGTACAAGAAATACCAATTTTTTTTTTTTTAACTCTTCTTAAAAATATGACGACTTGTAACAAACTGACTTAGAAACACATCTGCAGCTTCACATTTCAATTTTACGATACGTTGTGACAATGGCAATACAAGTATTTTTGTGGCAAGCACTGCATCTATTGTTGTCTGTGACAGGCACCGCTGCATCGATTGTTGTCCATTATTAAGTCTTTTGAAGGCCGTTCCAATAAGAACGAACCAGGAGAGGGAATTATGCGATGTTCAATAGGTAACTAATTTTTAGTGATGAAAAATCATAGGGGAGGGAAATATACGAGGGGGGCCTTATGTGATAAAATACAGTATTTGGTCTCCCAAATACAGTATTTGTGAAGAAGAAGACCTGTAGAACTGCAAGCTTTACCGCTGAGATTCTACAGGCTCCCGAAAATTCACAAGGAAAATGTACCGCTACGACCCATAGTGAGCAGCATAGGTTCACCTACCTACAATATCGCCAAGCATCTCTCCACTTTATTACAACCATATATCAACACCACCCACATGTCAAAAACTGTGCCCACTTCACAGAAAAACTCAGAGACATCCAACTGGAAGCTGAGGACCGCTTGGTGCACTTTGATGTTGTCCCTTTATCCACCATTGTAGCAATTGCAGAAGCTTTAAGTCATATCGAGGAACTATTTCCCAAGGACATCACAGAGCTTTTCCGCCATTGCCTTAACACCAATTACTTCCAATGGAACAACACTTTTTATGAACAGATCGAAGGTGTTGCTATGGGCAGTCTTTTGAGCCCAGTGATCGCCAACTTCTTTGTGGAAAAGTTTAGGCAATCAGCACTTACCAAGGCACCTCTTAAACCGAAGACCTGGTTGTGCTATGTCGATGATACTTTTATAGTATGGAGTCACAGACACGTTGGATCAGTTGGATCAGTTTCTGACACATCTAAACAGCCTAAATGACGATATCCAATTCACCATGGAGAAAGAGAATAACAATACTCTGGCCTTCTTAGACGCTGATTTTTCATAGTAATATTTTGCAATAACTTTTTTGAATTTAGAGCTGACCAATCTTTTAGCTGCATAAAATGGTAGATTAACTATAGATTTCTGTACACTGCTGGTATCCTCTTTTGCAAGAAAATAAGCTTTGTCATTACCACTTAGTCTACAGTGATCTGGTATCCATTGGAAGACTAGGTGTTTTTGAAGTGCTGTTAGATGGTAAGGATTTTCCAACATTCTATGATAGTTTGGTTTTTTGGTGACAACTGGGAAGTAATTGTTATAATTGCCACCCTGGAATCTGAGAGAATAACTGCTTGCTGAAAATGTGAGATTCTATACAAAAGATTTTGTAGGACCATTCGAATTGCTTCAATTTCTCTATTGAAGTTTGTAGTTCCTTGTAATAGGAAAAGAGGTGACATGTGACTCCAGTCCCTGCTCCATCTCGGTTTGATATCAGTGATCCATCAGTATAAATATGGAGCCATTCATATTCTGGAAATCTAGTATGGATTGTCTCTAATGCCTATAATTTTAGAACACTAGCTGAAATATCACTTTTCTTAACTTCTTCTGTCAGGTGTAAATAATATGTGGTGTCTAACGTTTGTGTGGGATTGACTTTGTACATGAAGTTTTCCTTTGAATTAGGAAGGTATACATTCGTCTTGATGTCTTGAATTTTGGAAAGAATGCTCTCCTGAGTCTTTAGTGCACGTGTAAAATTTCTCTTGTTCCATGTATTGAATGGGAGTCTGACCAACTTTTTGTGTTGAATAAGAGCTGTTTGTTCTATTTCATATTCAACAAGGTATTGGTTAGTATTTCCATAGGTGGTATTGGTGTGATTTTGATAGCACTTGTAATTAGTCTCAGACTTTGGTTTTGAAAGATTTGAATTTTGCTTACATTTGCTGTTATAAGAACTTTGCTGCAGTAAGTGAATAATGGCTTTATATATACACTGTATGTTAAGAGTTGCTCTGGAACATCCCCATTTCACACCTGTTAGACGTTTTAACAATGAAAGGCACCTTTCTGCTCTTTGTATTACCTTTTCTAATTTGTTTGGTCCATGCAAGTTTGGTATCAAATGTAATTCCTAAATACTTTGCTTCCTTTGTCTCTAGTAACTGTTGACTCCCAAACTTTAGTTTTGTTTTCAGTGGTGTTTTTCTTAGTGAAAAGATTTGGTAGTTTGATTTTGTTGTATTAACAGTCATTAAATTTTCTTTGGTCCACTTTTGTAGGTTGGTTAAGGATTGTTGCATGGTTTTTTCTAGTTCTGTACTTTTATTTTTTCTTTCTCTACTATGTATAGTAGGGTAGAGGAAGTACTGTATTCCACCCAAAAATTCGATGCCGAGATTTCACTGGGTATATATGTTTTGAGGCCCTCTGAATAAAAAAAAAAATATTTTTAGAAAAAGGTCCATCTGTGTGTCTGCCTGACTCAGTCTGTGGTCGACATAACTCAAAAACGAAAAGCCAGTTAAAAACCAAACTTGGTATTTAAATTTAATGTCTTTGAAAGATGTGATACGAAGATTTTGAAGAAAATTACTTCACCTTAAACTACCCTTTGCATGGAAAATTTTTCAAAAATTTTGATTTACTTGAAAATGGCTCTAATGATTTTGATTAAAATGCCATATGTTTTAGATATTTTTATGACAAATGAAATGCACATCTTGAATTTTCTGGCTATAGCCCAAGTAGTCGTATTTCCTCTGGATGACTTTTGCATAACTGGTAAACCGTAAAAGATAGACCAAATCTTACTATAGAAAAACATGTATAATTGCTAAAATACACAATTTATGCCTAAATAAATTTGTTTGTAGAGTGAACCATTTCACAGATATGTCTTGTTATTTGTGTAAATTTTGGAGAACTTATACGTCTGTCAAACATAAAATCGTTATTCATTTTTTTATGTTAACCGTGTAAAGAGAACGTAAACTCAAAGCTTTAAAATATTTGACTATCACTGAAAGCCTACTGTATTCTCATATTTCCCTTGCTCCTACAAGGAAATAAGCAAAGGAAGTAAGTAATAAGATAATTTCTGTAAATGTTTATCTCAACTAACATGAAGAAGATATATTAATAAGAGTTTGTAAGAATGGTTGGTACAAGAGCAGAGAAAGTCATGTGAGAGCAACACATAAGATTTTTTGGTTTTGAAGTCTACATTACTAAATCATTAGCAAATAGTGCACACTTCACGCCTGATTCTTATACTTCTTGTGGCAGATTGCTAATAAATATATTAAAAAGTGTGCTGAGCACTGCGCCTTGTGGTAAGCCATGGTGTACTTGTTTACATTTCAATATATTCCTTTCATATCTGGCAGCAATAAGGCATTGGGTTAGGAAATGACATAGCCATGAAAACAATGGGCCTTGTATCCCTATTTTTACTTTCTCTACTATTAAGTAAAGAAAGTGTTGTATTCCACCCAAAAATTCAATGTCGAGATTTCACCAGTGATATATGTTTTGAGGTTCACTGAATCTAAAAAAAGCATTTTTAGGAAAAGGTCTATGTGTGTCTGTCAGTCTGTGTGTCTGTCATCAGTGTGTGTGTCTGTCAGGCTCTGGGCAGCATAACTCAAAAATGAAAAGTCTTTTCAAAACCAAAGTTGGTATTTAAGTTTAATGTCTTTCAAGGATGCGACATGAAGATTTTGAAGAAAATTTCTCCACCCTAAACTACCCTTTACATGGAAAATTTGTCAAAAAGTTTGATTTTCCTGAAAGTGGCTATGATTTTGATTAAAATGTCATATGTTTGAGATATTTTTATGGCAAATGAAATGTATATTTTGAATTTTCTGGCTATAGCCTATGTAGTCGTGTTTACTTTGGATGACTTTTGAATAACTCGTAAACCCTAAGAGATAGACAAAAATCTTACTATACAAAAAATGTAGATCTCACTAAAACACACAATTTATGTCTGAATAATTTTTTTTGTAGAGTGAACCATTTCGGGGATATTCCTTGTTATTTGCATCAGTTTCAGAAAACTTAAAAAACTTTCGTGAAATGCAATATCGTTCATTTTTTTATATGTTAAGCATGCAAAAATAATGGTATCTCAAAGCTTTAAAAGGTGTGACTATTGCTCAGAGCCTACTGTATTCCTAAATTCCCCTTACACCTACAAGGAAATAAGCAATAAGATAATTTCTGAAAATGTTTATCCTAACACAAAGAAGATATAGGAATAAGAGTTTGTAAGAGTGGTTAATGCAAGGGTAGAGAAAGTCATGTGAGTGCAACACATCAGATTTTTTTACTTTCTTTGGAAGTTTTGTTCTGCATATAACAGGTGATCCAAAAGACTGTGAACCGGCTGTGCTGTGTTCTGTGCATACATCCTTGGCACTCATCGCCAACTGCCGCAGTCACAGAAGAGCAGGGATGAAACCATACAACATATTTAAAACCACTTTTAAAGGCTTTACTTACCAATGTTATTAACAGAGATGCTGAAACTGGCCACTGTCATTGTCCATATATTTTTGGCACCTCTTTAGGAAATTATCCATCACTCACCATAGTTCACATTGAGAAATGCTGACAATTTCCTGGCGGATATTTTGTTTTAATTCTACCAGATTGTGTGGGTATGTCTTGTACACTTTATGCTTCTCCAGAGATAGAAATCGCAGATCCCTTGGAAATCTCTCTGCAAATTGCACTTTCACCTGGCGAGTTGACTGAGTTAACACATACAAACCATAAATAAATACACGCTGTGCAGTAGAAAACAAATGCTGAGCCATAATACACTTTGTGACTAAGTACAGGACAAAATAATAAACCATGCTGTAATAATTCAACCACATGATAACACCGTCATGTGCGTGACCCTTTGTACATCAGCTGCTGTTATCGTGTTTCAGTTTGTGCAGTGGAAAAACACTACTTAGCGGTTCTCATGTTTTTGAGTCTCTCTGTAAAATCATATGTACTTTGGGAATCAATAAAAACTCATACATTATCTTCTTTGGACAGACGGACGGATGGGTGGGTGGAAGGGCGGACGGCTTCAAAAGTCAAACCACTGTCTACAACTCCGGTTTCACTTTCAATGTGAACTATGATGGGCCTTCTTCCTTTGCCTGTTGGTTCTTTTAGACCAGTGGAGAGACCAGAGTGAAATGCTTGTTTCTTATCTCTCACAGTTGTATCACACCAAGCTGCAGATGTTGTGTACCCCTTATTTAGCCCAGTTTCATCGAGAAAATACATTTTTCGGCCCTCACTACAAAAACTTTTGACTTGGTGCAGATATTTACGTCTCCACATTACAATGTCTTCTCTGTCCACTATAACTAATTTCCGCCCTCGCTTTTGAAATTTCAATCCAATATCTATCAGCAACTGGTGGGGAGTACTTCATGAAAAATTTGGCAAGTCTGTGTCAGAATTTACCACATGCAAAATTTTATTTACAGTTGGTGGATCATTTCTGAAAAAATAATCATGAACTTTACTGCATATAGCACTTTTCGTAAAATTGTCATATTTTTCCATGTGCTGCCTGCATTTAAGCAATTTTCTCGGTGTTCTTAGAGTTCCGGATGCTTGCTGTTCCATTCTAACACTATGTACACTACTTGTGGAAACACCAAGGAGATCACCAGTTTCTTTCTCAGTGTTTTTTTATAGACGATTCCGGGTTTCTTTCTCTAAGCACTGCGAAACAGTGCGCAATCATTTGCCTCTCACCACTTTTTAAAGGTTTACTTCAAATGTGTTTCATTTCGGCTGAAGAACCAGCCTGCTCCATGATGAAAAGCTTACTGATTTTAAATTGCATATACATAAGTGTCCTTGGGTATGCGAGGTACCCGAGACGTACAGGTAATACAGTGTTAAATATTAGAAGCAACTCCACACTATCAACAATAACATCTTAATCAGCATTCAACTCGATACAGACCTCGTGACGAGAGAGCTGCCTGGTATAGGAATGCAAAAATATTACATAATAGCAGGGTCCTTTAGTAATTGTTATGTAAAATGCAGCTTAATTTAACATAATAAGCTAATAGTGTGTATAATTTCACCTGCCTTCTGTCTAATCTGTATATAGTATACTATTATGTATATATTTGTTGTATATATTGCTTTCAGAACTCACGAGCCCAGAACACATCTATGTGGTATGTGAAGCAGAAAGATAAAATGTGGGCCTATTTATGTTTATAAGAATCGAAACAGTTGCATACTTTTCTCTTTCCAAAATTAGCTCACACAGAGCAGTGATCAGAAAACTACTTACAGTACTGTACTTAAAGGAGGGGTTTATCATACGTATGCAAATAAAAGAAAATGCTCATTAACTTCGCTAAACCAATCAATAGCTTAAGCGTTAAATAAGGAAAAATTGAAGCTATTAACAGTGAAGCAACAAGATTCTAAAGTAAGAACAAATTAGAAACTAAAAACTTCACTTATCTTAGTAATGCTGTTATTTGCTGCAAATAACAGCATTACTAAGATAAGTGAAGTTTTTAGTTTCTAATTTGTTCTTACTTTAGAAGCTTAAGCGTTTTCTGTCCTAATATCTTTGTCTCTGTCTCTCTTCCCTCCCAGATGTTTACAGCAGGATCAAACTAGGTTGAGACATATTACAATCATGTTTATCATAATGTTGCCAAACTTGGAATGCATATTCACACTTAATTAAAGCAAAGAAATCACTCAAAATGGCACAATTTAAATGTTATTTTTACTTAATGCAGTATATTTAGCTTATAAAGCGTAAACAGTGGTTTCAAATATTCCGTCTTTTTCTGTCTTTTCTATATTTCTCAAAAGCACTGCCAACCTGTTTTGGTCTTACGTGATATGTCCTCGAGCGTTATATCATACAATTCCTGTAAGAATAAGTCAGCTGTTGCATTTCTTTAAGCATTCATTTTACCTTGGCCCAAACTAGTTCTATGAGATTGAGATCACACATGTATGGGAGCAAGTAAACGACAGTGTGGCCCAATAAAACCAAAACAACCAATAACATTATAACAACTGAGGAAGAATTCAGTCTAACAACTTCTCATTCCCTCCTGCAGGATCAAAGAATGAAGTATTAAAATTTGGTCAATAGTATAGTAATTGTTCGTGCAAGTACAGATAATGAAATAGAAGAAAGGCAGTAGTACCTTTAAGAGCCTCTTTAGGTTTGTTTGATTCAATCATCCTATGAAGATCTGTTTTACGCACAGAACTACCATTCTGAACCCTTTGTTCTGCAACAACAATATCATAGCAGATTTTACAGTACTCCTAGATGGAGGATTATTTGCTTCTACATTACTTTTACCATTACTTCCGACCAAAACTAGTGACAAGTTTGGTTTTAGAACTGAAATTAAGAGAAACAAGCAGCAAGTAAACATATCGCGAATAATATTGGAGGTAAGTTGGCAACATGACCAGTATAGCAACGATTACGTGGATGTTTACAAAACTAAGGTTACATTGCTGGAATTTTTCTCCCCTGCCCCTCATTCCCCTTAGACCATGAGGTGGTGAACAGACAGTACAAAGATCTCCAAATTATGACCAAAAAAAGAACGTTTTTGATATATTGTAATGTTAATACTGTATTACAGCCGAAACACGTGGTTTTTCAAAATTATTACAATTCTTAAACACTATCAGGAACAAAATGATTGATATGCAGTAGTCATATTGTATTAAAATCAAATAATAAAAATAAACACACAGTTTATCAAAATAATTGTGATATTTACATGCTATAGACTGACCCCAATCATTGTGACCATTTATGTCAGAGGGGCTAGGATAGCTGGGTTAGGTAAATGGTGGGGGAAGTCTAGGAGAGATTATTTGCCCTTCAATGGCACCCCTGATATAAACTGATGCTAGAAAGAACATTAGAGAGGATTGATTATGGATAATAACTACAGATAGGACAAAAATCACATGGGAAAAGAACAGTAATACTCCCTAGGATAAAAAGGAACATAAAAAGAGTAATTGAAGATAACTGAAAACGAAGATTGGAAAATATTTTGGAAAAACAGGAAAGTAATATGTTAGAAAAAGCTATAAAAAGGGAAATAATTACTGAAGCTCAATCAAATAACAATATAACTAAAGAAAAATGGTAACACAGATACTCACTCAAAGGGAAATTAAGAAAATCCAGGTTGCCTATGAGGCTATACTTGTAGACAGCATAATTAAAGAAAGGATGTAGATAAGAATAAAAGAACAGAAAAAGAGGGTGATTTATATAATAAAAGTACACTAAAAATATATGGAAACAAGAGAGATAAAAATGCCTGGAAGAATGCCTTGGAGATAAAATCACCAACATGGCAGGAAATAATAACAGGTACTGCAAAACAAGCAATGTACATGACATTACAGAGGAAATGCTACAGCTAAGGTTGACATGAAATCCTATATACGAGCAAAAAGCAAATCAGCCAGATTTAAGGATGCAGTCAGTGGCGGTTCCTAGGGGATCGCATACTCGCAACTGCACACCCATTAATTTTTTTCCGCATGCAAATGTGTATAGACATGCATATGAGAAAGTCGAATGTCCAACTTTCTTGTACGTATATGAACTTGCTCGTTTAATTTTTCTGTGTGCTCTTTACCAAATGACAACTCATTCAGTCAAGCTGAGACGCATAAGCCCAATTTTGCGACTGACGAAGGTAGCTTTTAGGCGAGGGGTATGCGGGGAGCAGTGCAAAGCTTGCATTTAAGAGTACGGCGAGTTAAGGCACCATAATTGACAAGACCAACACAAGAGATTCTTACTGCACAATTGCACTACATTCTCATACAAGTCCCTCCGTTTTTCTTGCTACAAGCATTTCCGTCCCGTTTAGCAGAACCTACTAGGCAGCCAACGTGACAGTTCTAAATATAATGTAGCCATCTTCTATTATTATATTAATGTTATAAACACAATTACCCACATCTAGTCGTATTAAACGATTATAAATGCATATAATTACTCTTCATGTCGTAATTTACTAAGGGCAATACTTCAGTTTCGAATAGTTATTTTGTTATAATGTTTATTACTGTTTGTTATGTTTGTGTTCTGGCAGCAAGTTGCATGCAGTTGTGTCTGCAAATAGCGGGAAATTTGAATCTATGAAAGTGTGGAAATGAATAACATGGCAAAACTAAAGGAGATAAATCTTTTGGGTTTATTTTTATGAGAGAAGCTGTTTTCCGTTCTTATTGTCTGCGAGTGAGAGAAATGGTGTCTGGACAAATAATAGTTCTTATGATATTGGTCATTTAAAACAAAAAATAGCAAAACATAAGAGCTCAATTGCCCATATGAATTTAGAATTAGAATTGTGTGGTGTGTGTTAGGGAAAGAAAGGGAGTAAAGGTGGAGAGGATGTGATGTATTGCACACCCACTGCGACAAGTCACAAGCCGCCACTGGATGCAGTCCACAGAAATAACAATATCATGGTCATCTATAATGATTTTGAGCTGTTAGCCAACTTGAGGGAGGCAGAACTCTGCTCGTTACCTTGCAACAGTAATAAGGAAATTAGTATATGAAAATGGTGACAAAATGTTGCTTCCCCTGCCAGATGCCATACACAGAGTTGAACTAAGGTAAACAAATTTGTCTGCCAATCCCATTGAATTTATGGATTTACTTGTAAAAGCCTGAGAAAGGAGCGGAGATTACTTTAGAAACAATATACAAGATTTTGTAATATGTTATGATTGAGTTGTATTTGATCCTATTCAGAACTGGTCTCAAAGTATTAACAGGTTAGGTATGAGGGATTTAATTGAGCAAGAAAACCAAATTTAAAAAAGAAAAATATATTGTAATAATAAGCACCAACTATATTCCTCTTCAGCCAAAAGCAACGGTATATAAAACAAATATAAGCAACACAAATCTGGCACTCTGGATAATGTAGTAAACAGTGTAGTTAGACAATTAAGCTCCACAAAAATACCTGGAAACAGTGAAATAGAATAAATTACCAATGCAAAAATGCACTTCATTTAATAGAAATATGAATTCTGAGGTTAATGATAATAGAACTGATTTCTCCACACTGAGGAGCATTGCTTTTAGATCAAACTTTATAAAAAGATAACAAATGGCCAGATATATTAGAACTGCACAAATAAATGGACAAAGAATCTAGCTCGTTATGTACCAGTTATGGAAATTGTCTGAGGACCTGAATATTGATAGTATCTGCTTACCGGAACCCTATACAATAAATGGTCCTATTACATGTATGTCATTCTTTGCTACACAAATTCTTGTAGGTAGTGATGTAATGGCTGCCATAGTAGTCATTAATCCAAATTTACAAGTTGTGAATATATCACAATTTTTGGACACACATATAAACTGTTTAGAAATTACACACAAATGGGTCAATCCACGTCAAATCGAACACCCGTAAAACATGACTTTTTCGTAGGAGGTTAAATTTTTTTTTATGAAGAATAGGCATCAAATAAGGAGACCCGTATTTTTTTATTTCCATATTTTTAAATTACTTGCTTAGTTATGGCTATTAGAAATTAAGCAATTTCTGCGTGCACCGTAATATAAAATCTTTTGTTACTCTAAGGCCATATAGAGTTGAGAGTTGGGGTTTGGCGCACTGGAAGGGTTAAATACAACACTTTTAACAACTTTCAATCAATCATTATTACACACAAATTTTGGACTGTTTTTTTGATGGTATATTTTGTAAAACCAAAAATAGAATTTAAATTGATGTGTTAAAAATCTAAAAAAAATACACACGTATTCCCCGACATTTTATCTATAAAATAAGATGTTGAAAACTATGGAGCTTGCATTAGTGCATTTGCTACAATTTTTTTCTGGAGGCCTGCAAGCGCTCACGGACGACATGAAGTAGCGATCTATTGGAACAGCTGGATTCGCCTTGAAAGCGAGTAACAAGCCAGGTGACTGCAGACAGCATGCAAATTGCTGCGTCAGCTATGCTAGTCAGATAACTTCTTCTTACTAAGGCAGTACAGTCCATGCAGAAAAATGTCTCCACAATGCACCTTCTTTCTGATACTCCTGTAGCATCTGATACGTGCTTTAAAACTTTTGAATTTTTTTGAAAAAAATCTTCTGATGTAAGCACTTCTTTGCTTTTAGCTTCTTCCTTCATGTACATCCATACATTTGAAATAATTTCTCTACTCTGACTGTGTAATGGTTTGGTCCCTAATTTAGAATGTACAGGTGGCATAAGTGATTTACGCTATGAACAATGTCTCACAAATTCACTATATTCACTCTTTATCGCAAAGATTATGTCTTCAACTGCACGCTGCACTAAAAAGCACCTGTGAATTAGCAAGGACTGTCTCATTTCATGTAGACATCACTACCTTCCCCCTCCCTCTCCATGTGCATGGTTTCATTTGCAGAATTATACAATATGAGCTGATGAAAGAGGCAAAAGCTATGGATTCGCCAACAGGACTTCCAGTCAAGGTCAGGGACCAAGAACAATGGGTTCAGCTGTGCTTTAAAATTATACTCCTTCATTCCTTTGTCAAAAACTGAAGCTTTAGTGAAACAATTTTCTTTCGAAGAAGGAGGTAAAGCTGTGTGTTGTATGGAAACATTAGTTTAAAATGCATATTTTAAAAAGATTTTGAAGATGCTAATAGTGTACATATAATTGTGTCAGCTAGCAGTGTTCTCCTTACTGTACTGTTGTAACATTCATGGAACCTCAAGCAGTGGACAGTTGCCGTAATGGAAAGTGGCAATTGTGTGAGGTTACTGTAGCCGTCACCGCTGCCACGCGAATTTGCTGCACTGATTTGCAAAGTTAATTACAACTGAACTATTAGAGACTCCATTCTGATTTTTTCTAAGAATATTGAATAAATTTCATTGTCTTTTTAGTTATTTTTTCCAGATTTTTAAATGGTCGAGTTTATGTTATTGTCTAACTTTAAAATATAATATTAATAATAATTGATAAAATGTTCTAATAAATACCTCACAAAATACTGTGATTTATCTTTAATTTGAGCCAAAGATCAAATAATTTGCTTCATTACAATCGGAGGTATGATTGATCGAAGAGTGAGGACCACGCAATTTTTAGGACATTTCAAAAATTAATATCTGCCAAAATAAATTTTTTTTTATAAAACGAAGAAACACGGGTCAAATATGTTTTGTTCCAAAGCACTAAAAAAAAATTTCAAGAAAATCTGAGAGATCAAGGTCATTTTTTGCCATATTTTGTTCGATTTGCGTGGAATGACTCAAATATGGAACATTTATTTTGGCCAATTATTATTTCCAGTATAGCTTATTCATTGAACCATTTCTACCAAAATCAAAAGAAATTCACTTGAAATATAAAGATATGGATATAATACATTCGGCAGACAGCAACATAAAATCCAAATTTTGGTTTAGTAAGAATACAGATGCTGTGGTGCCTTGGTCGAGTGGTTAGACCACTACCTATCACCTAGGCAGGCCGGGTTTGAGCCCAGGAACCCGCATGTGGTATTTTGGTGGACGAAGGAGCATCTGGGCAGGTTTTCTCCAGGTTCCCTGGTTTCCCCCACCACTCATTCCACCAATTGCTCCACTATCACCTTTCCATTCATCCATTTTGCCTGCATTTCATATCGTCCTTTTCCTCACTCTCATACCTGGTGCTGGACTGACCACCCACTTCCAGGTCTTCACTTTGTCTGATTCATAGGTTCCTCTGCTCCCTGACGGGCATCTGACCCTAGGGACAGGTCTGTAAGTACTACATAAGGTAAGGGTAATTAGTAAAGAAGAAGAACATAGATGATAAAGGTGAAATGTTACAGGAATTGATAGCTGAATTAGGACTAATGAATAGTGGATTCTTCTGGGCTGATAAGTCATGGTCTGCTGGTAGTAGTAGTAGTAGTAGTAGTAGTAGTTTATTACTGTCAATTGACTCATACAGAGTGTCTGACATTGTCATACCTATTTACAGTATTTACAAAGTTTACACATATCAAAAATTATTTTATACAAAAGATTTATAATAATAATTATAGTAATAATAATAATAATAATAATAATAATAATAATAATAATAATAATAATAATAAATAATAAATAATAATAAATAATAATAAATAATAACAAATAATAACAAATAATAACAAATAATAAATAATAATAAATAATAAATAATAATAATAATAATAATAATAATAATAATAATAATAATAATAATAATAATAATAATAATAATAATAATAATAATAATAATAATAATAATAATAATATACTAATAATAATAATTGTATCACAGTATATACATAGTTTCTAACAATAAAAATTCATACATAGCTTATAACAATTCAAATTACAGTTCATCCACTTTATACAAACATTTATGAATAAGATACTGCTTTAGTTTATTTTTAAAATAATTTTTTGTACAGGATTTAATTTTAGCAGGTAGTTTATTATACAGTATACTGCCTATAATATATGGATCAGTATTTATTTTCTTTTTATTCACTGTTATTCTATGAAAGTCCATATTTTGCCTTGTGTTATGCGGATGTATTTCACTATTCATCTGGATACCATTTGTGCTATTTACAGTTAAAAGAATGGTTTTATATACATATAATGACACAATGGTTAGTATGTTTTCCTTAATAAACACATTTCTGCAAGTTTCTAGTTTATGAATATTGAACATAGTTCTTAAACACTTCTTCTGTAAAATTAAAATTCTATTAATACGTACCTGTGCAGCTCCTCCCCAAACTTCTATACAATAACTGAGATGTGGAAAAATAAGCCCATAGTACATAATTTTCATTGTAGTTTGATGTCCAGACATTTCAATCTTCTTGGTGAAGGTTTAGTCACAACTGACTGGCTAAACCTTTGCCAAGATTGAGACCATGCCACTGATGATGTGGACAAAGCATCTGGACATCAAAGTGGCAGCAGACCAGAGCTTATCAGCCCAGGATAACCCACTATTCATTAACTCTGGCTGTGAAAGCTTACAATTACTCAAGAATTAGGACTTGTTATACTGAACCAAAATAATAACCCCCCTTCTTACTTTTCGAAACAGAGCTACTGAAAATACAGATATTATTTCATGTTCAGTAATGACAAAGTATAAAATAATTAAATAACTGGAAAGTGGGTCAAGGTTGGACTACAAGTGATCATAATATTATATACTTCAATTATAATTGTAATTACAATATAATTAGAAGAAATATGAATATTGAAAGTAGAGGTGATTGGTTATTTAATTTTAAGCAAGCAAGTTGGTAACAAATGACAGAAAAGTTTAAAATATGAAATTTGAACTACTAAGGATTCTCAATCAATGAAGATGTAAAAACTTCAGCAGCGGCAGCAGCAGCAGCAATTGAAAGTATTATGAATAGAATGGTTCCAAAAATGAAACAAAAGAAGTTTTTGGAAGAAATTTGGATGGATAAATTACAAAAGTGAGATCATAACCAGAGAATTACACAGTATGTATCAGAAATCAATTAATTACCGAAAGGGAAAATAATTTGCAAAAATACCAGGAAGCTAAAGATAAAATTTAATTGAAGATAAAAGGACAAAACATTTGGAGATATTTGTAGAAGGTAAGTTAAATCAAGATGTTTGGGGCTTGGCATATTAAACTGTTAGAGAAAAAATAATATAGTTAATTCCACTGTGGATCGAGGAGATGGAAACATAACCAACAGTTGGCAGGAATTTTTGACCTAACAGAAGTTAAATTAATATTTGAAAAATTAAAAGCCAAAAAACAGCCAGGCCAGACCAAATTATAAATGAGGATTTTGTATAACTTAAAAGAGGAAACTATACCCTTTTTACAGCAGTTACATAACAAATACTCGTGGCAAGGTAAATTTCCTTATACAGGGAAAGAAACAAGAGTGGTAGTACTTAGGAAAGGAATGGATAAGGATCAAAAGCAATCTAAATCATATCGATCAATTTGTTTGTTAAACACAATCAACAACTTTTTAACAGTTAATCTATAAAAGAATTAAAGAATTTAGAAACATGACTGTTGTGAATAACAAACAATTTGACTTCAGGGAACAAGTACCTATCAATGGAGGAGTGGTGAATGAAATTTCGGCTACAACTAAAAGGTTGCAAGAAAAATTATATAATTGGAGTTTTTATAGATATTTCCAGAGTTTTTGAAAATTTATGGTGGTCACACATTTTTGGAAGGCTTAAGGAGAAAAATTACCCACAAACTATTTATAAAATCTTATATGATTGTTGTATAAATAGAAGGGTCTTTATAAAGGGGACAAACAAAATATCTGATTTCCCCTAGGCTCTGGCCTGGGGCCCCTTTTCGGGGACACTGTAATAGAAACCTTTATAGAAAAGACAGAGAACAGCTAGATATTGAATACAATTGCATATGAAGATGTCTGAATATCTTTGATAGAAGAGAAAAGTAGGAAAATTGAATATAAAGTGAGCAAGTTAATGAAAATAAACTGAATAATTGGTGTAAAATTTCAAAATTTAAACATCAGTCAGTAAATCTTGTTTTATACTGTTAGAAGGTATCTTAAAAACAGATCCAATAATAAAATTAGCAAACAATAATATTAGAAAGAAGAAAGAAACCAAATGCCTAGGGGTTTTGTTAGATAAAGAATTAGAAAACATGTTGTTTGCTAATGCTGGATTTCTGACAATGAAGTCATTAATCCTCTTGCTCTCCAATATTTTCACTGATGGATGGGGCGCTAGAAGTAGCCAGACATATTTGAAGGTGGTTTTGGTCTATTTCCTCTTGCAGATTACATAGAGGACAGAGATGTGAAGAATATATCCCATTTCTGTTCAAATGTTCTGCCAGATTATCATGTCCTGTAATCAACCTGAAAGTTGCAACTACCATTTTTCAAGGATACTCAGGAATTACTGTTTGAATAAATAATCATATTTATATTCTAATTCTCTCCAATATGAATTAGAAAACATACAGATTATTTTAAGAGTAAATTTTCAAGAAGTAATGATACAAAACTGCAACTGCAACTGCAATCAATGCTCCAGGAGCTTAACACACAAAGTAAGATGGCAGGACTCACAATGAAGAAATTTAAAATGCAAGTAATGACAAATGGATTAGAAACCCCAATATATCTTGAAGGAGCAGAACCACTGTATGCATCACAATACATATATGGCCAAACAATTTCCTTTAACAACAAAATGGAAAACATTAGAAATAAAACAAAGAGTTTCCTTAGCTTAGAAAGCTTTCTGGGCCTTAAAGTTCATATTGCTAGACAAAACCCTGAAAAGGAGGCTCAAAATGGAGGCATTCAAAAGCTGCACTTTTCCAGTGCTATTATATGGATGTCAGACATAGGCTCTCAAAGCCAAAAAGAGAAACACTCTACAGGTATGCCAAAGGAAAACGTAGAGAAAGAGCCTTGGTATCTCTCTGAAATATAGAATTATGAATACCTTGATACCCAAGATGTCGGCAACAATAGACATAGCATAACAGGCTACAAAGACCAAACGGAACTGGGGTGGCCACGTGGTGAGGCTGCAAGATGACAGATGGGCGGCATGAGCTACCACATGAGACTCCTACATCAGCAAGAGACTCCCAGGAAGACCAAGATGCAAATGGTCAGACTTACTTAGAAAACAAGCACGAAGACAATGGACCAGCATAGCCAGAAATAGAAAGAAGTGGAAAAAACTAGAACTACAACTAAGTGATCATGTGTAATTCAATGTGTAGAGTGCATTAAGTGCAGTACCCTCTTACGCGGACTAGCTAACCGCGTGAGTCTTTAAAAGCAGCTACCCCTACTTGGCCTTTGCCCCCAATGGGAGAACACAAGCTATTTTCATTCATTCATTCATTCGTTCATTCATTCATTCATTCATTCATTCATTCAATGATACAAATTGCAAGATTGACGCAACAAAATTTTAAAATATCGCCAAATACAATTAGCATCTATCACAATGTAATCTTTGCAGCTATTATTATGTACAGATCCAGTTTTTAGGCAACCAGGGTGGATAATGTTGAGATTAGGAGATTTTTAAGGAGAACATAAAAAGAATCTTAATTATATTTCCAGGAGCAGGAAATAAGAAATAGAGGGTCAGATATGTATTGAGACAGCAAAATATGAAGTGACAGAAACGTTTTGTTTATCCCACTTTCTCAAGGTATTGCCCCTGGTACTGTATGCAGTGTTCCATCCTCCAGATCCACTTTTGGACACTCAGTTTCTGGTCACGGGTTCAAATCCAGCCCAGACCAATGCTCCTAAGGTCACAGGTTCAAATCTAGCCCTGGTCACTTTTAAGTGTGCTTAAAAGTGACAGCTCCATATCAGTAGATTTACTGGCATGTAAAAGAACTCCTGTGGGACGAAATTCCGGCACATCAACAATGCTGATGTGATCCTAGCAACTGACAGCGTCGTTAAACAACAAAATATTTATTTACTCAGTTTCTGGCGCTGCGGGTAGCTCCTCTTTGTATGCAAACATGGCTTCTTTAGGACTAGAAAATTGATGACTTTGAAGTCGGTTCTTTATCATACAGAACAGGAAGAAATCACAGTGCCAGATTTGGACTATAGGGTGGATGAGTCAACAGTTTTACCTCAGTTCCTTGTAGAAACTTCATTGTTAATTAATGGTGTGTACTGATGCATTGTCATGATGCAACAGTGTGCCCCTTAGTCCTGTCTTTGGATGCTTTTCTTGGATTTTTTAAAACACCTTCGAAAGACAAACTTCTCTGTAACATTTTGCATAGTAATAAAATCTTCCGGGAAAGGCCGTGTCTTGTTGCCAACGTTTCACCCTACTATGTAGAGCTTCTTCAGGGCTAATGCTTTTCTTGACAGCACCGCAGGAACTGCTGGAAGATTTTATTACTGTCACAAACTGCCCTGAAGAAGCTCTACATAGTAGGGCAAAACGGCAACAACACAACCAAGACGCGGCCTTTCCCGGAAGATTTTATTACTATGGACACCGGCCGGCGAAGCCTACATAACATTTTCCAGTTAACAGTTTTCTGATTTTCGAACCCAACTGTTACCAAGAGACCACTTGTGGAGAAGAAAGAAGCAACATACTCTTTCCAGCAATCGTTGCTCTCTTGAACTTGTTGGGTGGTTGGTCATCTGCAAATACCCAAATGGAGGACTGGTGTTTTGTTTCAGGGTCAGACTGATAGATCCATATTTTGTCACCCATAACAATATCTGAAATATGGCGACACTCTCTACAGTTAAATCTTTTCAGTATTTCTCCTTACAATTCCAGCCTATGGAGCTTCTGGGCTTCAGATAAATTATGGGGCTCCCATCTCAAAGAAATTTTGTTTATGCGAAGATGTTCATAAAGGATGGTTGAAACACTCAGCAAACTAATCCCTAATGCCAGCTCAATGTCCTTTTAAGTTAGTCTAGGATCTTCCCTAATCATTGTTTTCACAGCAATGAAGCTTTCCTCAGTCACTACTATTGCTGGTCTGGTACTCTTCCCTTCATCTTTAAGAGATTGCTACCCCCTCTTAAATTTTGCAAACCAGTGGAACACAGTGGCACATGAAGCAGAATAGTCCTCAAAAGTCACCTCAAATGCTCAAGTGACTGTGTTTCATTTAAACCACATTGAAGTCATACAAAATTATTGTATGAAAATGCACTCTCTGAATCTACATGCACTTAAAAAAATGTTCATGCTTTCGAGACCTCAGCAGACACACCTATGGATTGGACAGAGTGAAGACCTGGGATTGGGTGGTCAGCCCAGCACCAGGTATGAATGAGGAAAAGGATAATATGAAATGCAGGTGAAATGGATGAATGGAAAGGTGATGATGGAGCAGTTGGTAGAATGAGTGGTGGGGGAAACCAAGAAGCCAAACAAACCACCCAGATGCCCCTTTGCCCACCACATATCTCACATGCAGGTCCCTGAGATTGAACCTGTGCCACCTTGGTGATAGGCAAATGGTCTAACCACTTGGCCATGGCGCCGCATCTGTGATTCAAATTCAAGGAGCAAAATTTTGGTTAAAGAAATTAAATGATATAATGGTGAAGAACAAATTGGGGAAAACTAAGACAGTAGCTCAAATTAAACAGGAATTAACATTTAGATGGCAGCAAGAGTGAGGCAACATGAACAAGGCAAGAAGAAGATATAATTCATTTAATAATATAAATGAAAGATTAAGATTAAATTATATACAACCAATCAAAGGTTTTATACATTGTATTGCTGGTCATGGACCTTACAAAACATACTGGAAAAAGATTAATAAAACAAATGAACATGTGAAATCTGTAATGTTCAAGATGCTCCTGATATACAGTTTAGGAATGTAATACACAGCCAAAACATAACCAAAGAAGAATGCAAAGCTCTAGGAGGACATACACTATACTCAATTCTTAGAAACCCTGAATTGACAGACTGTCTGCATCTTACAAATATTATAAGTAAATCAGCTTGGAAAATGGACTCTAGAGAGCAGTGGATAGAGTACTACAGTAGAACCTCTCTAATCTGAGTTAATTGGGGGCATGGTCTGTTCAGATTATATTAAAAAGAAAAATATCAGATGTGTTGAACTCACATGACTTTCTCCACTCTTGTACTAACCATTCTTACAAACTCTTATTCCCCTATCTTCCTCGTGTTAGTTGAGATAAACATTTGTACAAATTATCTTATTGCTTATTTCCTTGTAGGTGCAAGGGGAATATTAGAATACAGTAGGCTTTGTGCGATAGTCAAATCTTTTAAAGCTTTGAGATTCTACTCTCTTTGCACACTTAATACATAAAAAAAATGAATACCGATGTTCCATTTCACGAAAGTTTTAAGTTTTCTGAAACTCACACACATAACAAGGAATATCTCTGAAACGGTTCACCGTACAAGAAAATTTATTTGGACATAAATTGTATATTTTAGCAAGACTTGTATACTATGATTTGTCTATCTCCAACGGTTTACCAGTTATGCAAAAGTCATCTAGAGTAAATACAATTACAGGGGCTATAGCCAGAAAATTCAAGATACACATTTCATTTGCCATAAAAATATCTCAAACATACAATATTTTAATCAAAATCGTCAGAGACATTTTCAAGAAAATCAAAATTTTCGACAAATTTTCAATGTAAAGGGTAGTTTAGGGTGGTGCTATTTCCTTCAAAATCTTTGTGTTGCATCCTTGACAAACATTAAACTTAAATACCAACTTTAGTTTTTAACCGACTTTTTGTTTTTGAGTTATGCTTTCCACAGACACACAGACGTTGTTCTAAAAATGCTTTTTTTTTTGGATTCAGGAGTCTCAAAACATATATTTCCGGTGAAATCTCAACATTGAATTTTTGGGTGGAATACAATACTTCCTCTACTTACCAGCAGAGAAAGTAAAAAGAAAGAAATGAAAAATCTATACGTACAAATTCAGCCATATGATTAGCAGCTACAAGGTAATGTACCATAGCATTGTAGGAAAGTAACATTGCAATTACCACGCACAACATTATGACAATCTATCCAACAATGACAATGTATTTTTCTGTCCTGTGGACATAGCCAATCACATGCAATAGTGGTGGTACATACAAGGTAATACAGTTTGTTTCACTATTGTTGGCGGTCATTCTACAGTATTTTATGATTTTCGTTCAGCAAAACATTTTTGTTCAATAAACATTTTGTTCTGATGTGTTTAGTTTCAATAATAAGTTTGTCAGTTCTATAACAAAACTGTTTTCCTTACACTACAAATAAGCCTTATGCTGTTTCTTTTAAATTATGGATTTTACGTTCAGATTATCTGGAGTTTCGGATTAGTAGGGTTCTACTATACTACCAAGAATAACTCCAGAAGTAACAAGATCTTTGTGTTCAACATCAAAACAGAGGAATAATTATGACAGAGAATTGAGGACTACAAAGAAGAGATAAAATTATAGGAGATGAAGAGAAGATTGAAATAAAAAATACATTTATGATGGAAATTTAGGAATATGAAACAACATAAGGAAATTAAAGGAGATATTTTAGTATCAATAGGATGAACTTATGGGGTGGTGTGTATACTATGTAAATATACAAAATGCTATCGCTTACTTAAAACTTTATTTACTGCCATTCATTATACAACAACAGAACCTTGTTGCTATGATACAACTCTTCTTTTTTTTACTGTCGTGTATACATCCCACATTACTCCCCTTCCAGTAACCAAGTTACGATACAAATTCAGATATACTAAATATATATAATAGTATGTAAGTAGCGACTAGGGAATTTCACTGAACTGCCACTTCGAGTCTTTTTTGTGGTTTTTTCTTCATCTGATTGACTTTGAGAATTAGATGTAGACTGTTGTGATTCCTTTGGTTCTTTTAGAGAAGTGTGCTGCTTTTCTGGGAGTACTGTTGAAGTATCATCTGCACTAATGAAATATGGTGGTTTCAGACGATCAATTGAGATGTTTACAGGTTTTCCCTTAATTTTGAGTGTGAAATATTTTGCAGTTTTTTTGATGGCTTGAAAAGGACCTTCATATGGTGGTTGCAGAGCTTTCTTGACTCTGTCAATTCTCACAAATACATGTGAACATTTGCTGAGATCTTTATGCACAAACACAGATTGGGAAGTTTTATGCTTAACTTCTAAAGGTTTGAGTTGTTGCATGTGTTTTTGAAGATTAGATAAAAAAACTTTCTGGCTCCATTACAGCTTTAGGCTGATCAAAAAATTCACCAGGAAGCTTGATATGTGTACCATACACCATCTCTGCTGTCAAACTGTTTGTGTCATTCTGAAATGATGCACGTAGACCAAGTAAAACTGTGGGAAGTGTATCTGTCCACTTTATTGAGTTGTGTGCGATTATAGCTGTTTTCATTGTGCGATGCAGACGTTCAACTTTTCCATTGCTTTGCGGATGATAAGGAGTTGTACGTTTAAGTTTCACACCACAAAGTTCTGAAAGTTTCTTGAAAAGTTGACTTTCAAATTGTCTTCCTTGGTCTGTAATTAAAGTGCTTGGAACTCCAAAACGAGCTATCCAGTGATCATAAAATGATTTTGCCACTGTTTCAGCTGTGATGTTTTGCATTGGTATAGCTTCCACCCATTTAGTGTAGCGATCTATACAAGTGAGACAGTAGAGATAGCCATCTGAAGGTGGAAGTGGACCAATAATATCAACATGAATGGTACTGAATCGCTCACCTGATTCTTGGAAAGTGCTGATTGGTGATTTGGTGTGTTTTGTTATTTTACTCTTTTGACATGCCAGGCAAGCTTGAGTCCATTCTTTTACATCTTTTTTAATGTTTGGCCAAATAAACTTAGAGGTCACTAGTACTACAGTTGATTTGATTCCAGGATGTGCTAAATGATGAACTTGAAGAAAGAACTGCTTACGAAATTCTTTTGGAATATAAGGCCTTATGTTATTGGTTGATACATCACACCATAATGTTTTACCAGATGGTAATGGATAACTTTTGAACTTTAAATTGGGATTTTCTTCTTGAAGTTGTTTCAGTTCCTTGTCTTGTTGTTGGCTGTCAGCAACTGCATCATAATCGATGACAGAGACGGACTCTAAACGCGACAAGTTGTCTTTGCCACTAATGTGCTGAATGTTTGTTGTAAATTGAGAAATATATTCTAAATGACGCAGTTGTCATGGGGATGCTTTCTCATTTTTTTGCTTGAATGCAAACATAAGTGGTTTATGATCCGTATACATATATTATGAAATCTTTTCCTTCAAGAAAATGCTTAAATTGTTTGACAGAGAGATAGATTCCCAGCAATTCTCTATCATAGGTGCTGTATGCTCTCTGTGCCGTGTTTAGTTTCTTTGAATAGAAGGCGATGGGTTTCCATCCATTTTCTTCATATTGTTGTAGAACACTTCCAACTGCAAAATCACTTGCATCTACCACTAATGCTGGTTGAAATGTTGGGTCTGGAAATGTTAATATTGCTGCATTAGCTAAGTCTTGTTTACATTTCTCAAATTGTTGAATAGTTTCAGGAGTCCATTCAATTTTTCGTTTATCTTTCTTTTTTGCGCCTTTCAGGTAGTCGTGTAGCATAGCTTGCATTTCTGCTGCATTTTTAAGGTACCGTCGCTAGAAATTAACAGTGCCTAAGAACAAACGAAGATCATGAATTGTTTCTGGTAGCTTGTAGTCAAGAATCACTTTCACTTTATCTGGTAGAGGTCTGGAACCTTCACTGGTGATTAAATGTCCTAAAAATTCCAGTTGTTCTACACCAAATACCGATTTAGAGATGTTTAAGTGGAGTCCAAATTTATTAAGTCTTTCAAATACCATCTTGAGATGTTCACGATGTATTTCATTAGATTCTGAAGCAATCAGATAATCATCAATATATGGAAAGACAAAGTCTAATCCTCTAAATACTTCATTAATGAAGCGTTGGAAACTGCTTGGTGCATTTCTAAGTCCAAATGGCATTACGTTAAATTCATACAATCCAAATGGAGTTATTATTGCTGTTTTTGGTTTATCTTCTTCGGCTACTGGAATCTGGAAGTACGCCTTGAAGAGATCAATTTTACTAAATACCTTTTTTCCTCTTAATATATGTTGAAAATCTTCAATCCGAGGTATTGGGTATCGATCAGGGATAGTTTGAGCATTCAGCCGTCTATAGTCACCACATGGTCGGAAAGTTCCATCTTTCTTTGGGACTATATGCAGGGGACTAGCCCATTGAGATTTTGATGGCTGAATAATTCCATTATCTTGCATGAACTGGAATTCCTGTTTGGCAATGTGAAGCTTCTGAGGATCCAGTTGTCTTGGTCTGCAATGTGTTGGTGTTACTTCTGTTGGAATGAAATGCTGAATACCATGTTCAATTTTTGTGGGTACCAATTGAGGTTTGGTTAAATTTGGGTAATTGGATAGTAAATCAGCAAATTTTTGATTTTTTGACATAGTGCTAATTATATTATTATATTATTAGCTGTTATTTCACCCTTGATGCAGAGTTTTGTTTCACCATCAATTAGTTGTCTTTTATTTAGGTCAATTAATAAATTGAATTTTTTAAGAAAATCAACTCCTAAAATGCCCTTGCTAGTTTTTGCTACTATAAAAGGCCATTGGAATTGTCTGCGGAGTCCTAAATCAATATTCATGGTTTTAAACCCATAAGTTGGAATCTCAGTATCATTTGCTGCATACAGTTTAAAATTTGAATGTGAATTTTTGTTATTGGCATTTGCCGGAATTATGGAGACATCAGCCCCACTGTCCACAAGGAATCGTAAACCCGTTTTTTTGTCACGCACAAATAAGTGGGATTTGCAGCAATTATTAATAGTTTCAGTAGCAGAGTTTGCTGCACACTCAACTACTTTTTCAAGCTTTTCCGGATCATTCCATGAGTATGGAGGTTGACATTTTTCAGGAAAGCATTTGTTTCCGAACTTAAAATGATAATAACAATATTTTCCATTGTGATTATATCTTCTGCTACGTCAATTTCGACTGGAGCTTCGACTTCTAGGCCTAACAGGCTGTAATAAGGCTATACGCTGTTCTAAAGCAGATATATGTGCAGAAAGTTTGGTTATGGCGTCGCTGTTGCTTTCGGATACTTCATTATCCGTACTAGTTGTTTTATTTATGCTGTAAAGCTCATTATGGGGGTTAATTTCAATAATTTTATCTGTCATAATAGCAATCTTCTCCAAACCCTCGTCAGACACTATCAAAACATTCTTAATGGAGTTCGGTAACTTTTCTAACCAGAGAGTGCGAAGTACTTTCTCGGATATGTTAATACCAGCTAAAGATTGCATTTACCTTAAAAGTTGGCTTGGTTTCATGTCTCCGAGCTCCAAACCCATTAATAAGCGTTTTATTTGCTTTTCTTCGCTTTCTTTGAACGTATTCAGAAGACGTTCCTGGGCAGCAGAATATTTGTTCGATTCGGAACCTTTAATTATGTCCCAAATATTTTCTAGATATTTCGGTTCAAGTTGAGCAACCAGGTAGTTAAATTTGGTGTCTTCCTGGGTTATTTTGGAAATTTTAAATTGTGCTTCTACTTGAAAAAACCAAATTTCTGGTTTTTCTACCAAGAATGGCGGGATCTTCACGCTTACCTGATTAGCTTCCTCAAGCGGATTTTCACTTTCATTCATGTTGTCTTGCGATGCACTCATAAATTATCACGTCGGAATTCACCAATTATATGGGGTGGTGTGTATACTATGTAAATATACAAAATGCTATCGTTTACTTAAAACTTTATTTACTGCCATTCATTATACAACAACAGAACCTTGTTACTATGATACAACTCTTCTTTTTTTTACTGTCGTGTATACATCCCACAAACTCAATGGGGTGAGAGGAGGAGACAACAAAGGCGAGAAGAAGGAAGAATGAGGGAAAAGGTAGAAAAAGATGTCAATGCATTTGTGGGATTACTATTACTGGAGAAATATTTGGAGGAGAGGAGTGGCAGAGCTAAGGAGTAGGAAATTGAACTGCACTGCCAACAGACAGGAGGATGGGAGGGTGGACAGATGTGCTGATGGAGTGAAGGGAGAAAACAAATTAAGTTCAGTAGAAAGTGAATAAAAAGGTGGAAAGTGAAGCATTAAAAAGGTTTTATTATAAGTGAAGCAATTACTAAAGAAAAAGTAAATAAATATATTCTAAGAATGCTAATCATAAATAATATATTCTAGTTTACAACTTATATACAAGAAGTAGGCATTAATAGAAAAATAAATGTATTTTAATAATACTAATTATAAATAATATGAGGGCTATTCTTTTTCAACCTCAAATGGTGCTGCCTGATGGCCCAAGTAGTGATATGAGGTGGGGGAATTCCAGGATGTGATTGGCTGTCTTCTCACCACTATCAATATGACTTCCAAAGTGAACCGTTCAGTTAAAGCTTGGCTACACACACTTAAAGAAGTCTGCTACTATAAGCTCACCCGTCATGTTCAACTTATTCAATGTTCTGTTTCTACAGGAAGAACAGCATACAACTGCTTAGAATAAATCATGTGAGAACTTCAAATAATGGTGTGGTGCAGCAAATTAAGAGGGCTGGAGAGACGTTCATGGTGAAAGTCATCAGGGATGGAAGTGTTTGAGCAGTCTAGACCTAGCGCTGAGTGACTTCCATCTCATCACAGCTGAAAAACTGTTTGGGGAAGGCAATATTTCCACTTCAGTGATGTTAAGGAGACCATCTAGACTGGCTCAAGAGACAGGCAGCAAGCATTCAAGAGATCCTTGATTTCATTCGTGGTATAATCCACAAGCTTTTGCAGTGAGTATTGTTAAACTCTGCATAGGTATGACAAAGGTTTCACTCTCCATGAAGTTATGTTAAAAAGTTGCTTATGGCTGTAGTGAAGTCTTGCCAATAAAACCATTTTGCTATTTACATTGGTTTTAATTTTGTGTCCCATCAGAGGTTTAAAAAAAAATAGCCCTCTTATATTCCAATTTACAGCTTATGTGCAGTAGTTGGCATTAATTAACTTAGATAAGTAATTAATTTTAACTGAAGTATAACATTAAATCCAAATATATAGTGAAGATTTAGGAGTAATAGAAATATAATAAATAAAATGTAGACAAAATAAAAACAGTACATACACACAATTAAAAGTCCATACTGTTGAAGATAAAAAAAAGTTAACTGATTGTGAGTCATAAATATGGATAGGGATAATAAATAAAGTACGTAAATGATTGATTATTCCAAATGTTTAGTTCTTCCGGGCTTGTAGGCCGTGGTCTAGAAGGCATGATAGATACCAACGTTTCGCCAAGTACTGCGCTTGGCATCATCAGGGTAACACAATCCTCCATCTGCACTGGTCAGAGTTAGAATGTGGAAGCAGAGAAGTAGTGGAAGAAATGACCGTTAATGTCCGTTACGTTTATTTATATGGGTGGGGGTGGGCGGGGCATTGTTGCACCGTCTACGGTAGTGATTGGCCGGTTGTAGGTGGGGTCTTATTATCGGGCATAGTAGTTAACTACTAACTACTATGCCCGACTACAAAGGGAGGCCATAGAAATCTACAAACACAAAGACAACTTCAATGGCAAATAAGAAATACTACGTGTACATAAAGCATGGATACCGGTTTTAGATAGACTTTCAGACACACACAACAGTTGTAATAAAACCCCACCTACAACCGGCCAATCACTACCGTAGAGGCGCAACAACTCTAAACATTGCCTTAGGACATTATGTTTCTCTAGATTTAGGATTCTATACCAATATTTCAAAACTTTCTCCATTACTACCCCTTTCTTTGCCATTCTCCCTGTCTCAATTTGAGCTACCTCTCTTACAATGCTCTGTTGTGCATAAAGTACAGTATATATTAAAAAAGTAAAACTTAGCAAGAAAACATTCGAGCTTGAAACCTCTTTGTAAGAAACCCGTAATAATAATAACAACAACATCCATAATAATAATAATAATAATAATAATAATAATAATAATAATAATAATAATAATAATAATAATAATAATAATAATTAGTTTATTCACCATTTGGCAATTACAATAGGCTTCGTCCGTAATTTACAACTAATGAAACAAACAGAGATATATATACACTGAAGGGATCGTAATATTCACATATGTTTTACAAGTCATGTTTACTTATATCTAAGTGTTCTTGAGTGCTGTAGAAAGGAGTTTTTACTAGCCATTTATATATTTTTTCCTTAAATCTTTGAATATTTATACTGCGTGTTTCTAAAGGAAGTGAATTAAATATTTTTATACCATTTAACTTGTAGTACCTTGAGGACTTCTGCAGTCTGAGATATTGTGCATCCACTCTGTTCCGGTTTCTTGTGTTGTATGAAGCGATAAGTATTTATTGGTTGCCCCAAGTATGGGATCCAATTTGTAGCGAAAAGTGATGCTTCGTGGTAACCTATCGACCGTTGTCGATTCTTGTAGTTCTGCTCCGGCCATGCTCGAACATGAGACTTTAATCCAGGGTATGTGCGGATATATTTTATATAGATCACCCAGAATAGCTTTGGAGACTATTTATTCTCAACTCTTTAACACATTTCGGGAGTTATGCCGACTTCCAATATATATATCCTCGCAGAGCAACCGCAATTCACATGTGTCCACAGCTAAGTTCTCCACCGATCTGGTAACGCTTACTGGTGTCTCCCCACGCTAAAAAAAAAAAAAAAACGTTCCTCCCGATTTCAAATTTCATGACGTCATCAAAAGAAAGCCTCGCATCCAAAATACTATTTCATTCCTTTTCACAATTTAGAAATGTCCCTTTCTATTAAAACATGTCCTTTTTTGAATTCCGAATATATAGTTACCTTTCTATGATTAAACAATGTTTTCTTTATATTTTATTAAACATATCACGTGACTTTTAAGGTTGGCAGACCTGAATTTTGACCGTGAATTTCAAACTAGCTTAGTTTTTCAAACGTTGGCTAACCTTAAATTTTGATGGCAATTTCAAATTATGTGGTATGACGTCATGACTCGTTAATTTCAAACCAATAATGCATTTATCCTACAAATTTAACGACTATTATTTACTCATATTTTGCTCACCTTACAACACTTCCTACTCTATTATCTACCTATGTTATTACTCAACACTTATCGCAAATCTCACATCCGGCAATTAAATTAAAACGTGTCTTTATCAAGCCCATTCGATTTGAATCTAAATTTCGGTATCATGTATGTGTGTATTTCACTTCTGGTATTATAATTTTGTTCATTTTCTTTGACATATACAAGCACATCATATAGGTATAGATTAACAACAGTCAGTATTTCCAGCATTTTAAAAAGTGGCTTACAGTGATCAGTTTTATTAGAGTTTGTCAGTATCCTAATGACCTTCTTTTGAATCTTTAGCACGTCTGCTATTCTTGGGCTACTCCCCCATAATAGCAAACCATACCTAAAAATACTTTGAAAGAATGAAAAATAAGCCATACGAACAAATTCATTTGGGACTGCCCTCTTTAAGTTTGCTAATAAGAGCACTGTTCTCGACAGCTTACTGCATACATAATCAATGTGTGGGTTCCAAGATAGATGATTATCGATTAACATTCCAAGAAATTTAACAGTCTCACTTGTGTTGTAACAAATTGTTACTATTTTTTAATGTGAAAATAATATTTTGTGATTTACTTTCATTCATAAAAAACCCATTGCTTCTAAACCATATTTGGGCTTTTTTTATATTCTTTTGGACAGATTGTGACAGCAGATCAAATGTGTTGTTTATGTTAAGAAATGATGCGTCATCTGCATAGACAATAGTATGACATGGATAACAATTTGGCACATCATTAATCATTATTAAAAGAAGCAGTGGTCCAAGCACTGAGCCGTGTGGAACACCTATTTTTACATCAGTGGTCTGTGAATATTTTCTTCCAATTGAGACTAGCTGTTCACGATTTATTAAATATGACTTAAAGATTATTATTTATTTATGCCAACAAACTTACTGTTGGTGTTTTTAAACACACAAGCCGTGTGTGGGCAAAGTTTAAGAGGTAGAACTGGAACTTAAAAATTCACTGCCACAACTGGGATTTGAACCACAGACCTTCCGCTTACCAGGCGGCTGCTCTAACCATTGAGCTATTGTGACAAACTGCCAGAATGGCATTAAATTCTCAAACCAGTTGTGGCATTGAATTTTTAAGTTCCAGTTCTACCTCTTATGACTTAAAGATATTCAAATTAGGGCCCTGAACGCCATACAGTTCAAGTTTCTCTATCAAGATGCCATGATCAACGCAGTCAAATGCTTTGCTTAGGTCACAGAATGTGCCTTGTGCAAAAGCACCTTCCTCAAAAACTTGGTGTATTTTCTCTACAAAAGAGTCTACTGCATGTATAGTTGATTTTCCAGTTCTATACCCAAACTGATTCTGATAAAATAAATTTCGATTTTTGAAATACTCTTGTAGCTGATTTTTTATGAGGCCTTCTACAATTTTAGCAAATGTGGGTATCAGTGAAATTGGTCTATAGCTGCTTGCCTTCTTCCTTTCACCCTTTTTATATATTGGCGTTACTTTGGATAATTTTATTACCTTGGGAAAAACACCTTCATTAAAGCAGCTATTAATACAAAAGGTGAATGGAACTACAATATGTGGCATAATTTCTTTAAGAACATTATTTGAAATATCATATACTCCCTACTTTTTGAGTTTTTAAGTCTTTTTGTTACTTTTTCTACTTCTCTAAGCACAAATTGTTCATTCTCCTCTCCCCAATTTATATTATTTATAAATGATATAACTGTGTCTGCACAAGAATTCACCTTTAATGCTGTGTCTCTGACTGATTCTATAAAATAGTTATTGAAATCATCAGGAGTTATGCTTTCATTTACATTATCTTTTCTATTTTTACCCGTTATGGAATTAATTATTGACCAAGCCGCTTTACATATGTTGCTACTAGAATTTTCTATTTTACTTTTTTTGACTATTTTTTTGCATCCAAGAGTGCTGTTCTATAACGTTTTCTATAGTTTTTTATTGTATTTAGTAGACAGGGATTTGGGTATTTTTTATGCATATCTTGAAGCAGTATTAGCTTATTTTTCATTCTTTCTAGTCCTGAATTGTACCACTTAATACTGCTAACTGGTTTAGCTTTCTAACCAATCATAAAAAAGTACAGCTGCAGTTGTGGAGGTCAAAGCAGTTATCTAGCAGGTAAATCTTCTGATGACTGGTTCATAATGGGTGGGATGATTGCAGAATATTACATTAGTACTCATATTATAAACATTATAATACTACCAGGAGAGCTAAAATCCTCAGAATGGGCTGTATGGAGTTTTCTATAACTCAGAATGTAGGTAATAGTGTTCATGAAGTAACTCTTCATGACGAAAAATTTGGTGTATGGTGTGTCATTACTGGAGAAAGGTCTAATAAGTGGTTTCTATCTCTGGGGTAACTTAAAACAAAGTGTACAACCCACACACCCTGGAAGAATTAAAACAAAATATGTGCCAGGAAATAGCCAGCATTTCTTAACATGAACTACAGCGAATGGTGGATAGTTTCCTAAACAGGTGCCAAAAAAGTATGTATGGATGGCAGTGACCAGTTTCAACATTTCCTTTCACACAGTTGGTCAGCAAAGCCTTTAAAAGTAGTTTTAAAAATGTTGCATGGTTTCATCCACACTTTTCTATGATAACAGTAGACAGCAATGAGTGCTGAGGAGGCAGACAGGCAAAACAGTGCACAGCCCATTTGGAGCCTTTTTGCTTTCCCTGTATGTAATGTACATTAATACACAAACTGTATACCAGTTACACTGATGTAGTAATCAAAGCTAAATGTTGCACACTAAACCAGGGTTTCCAGCAAAAATGTAAACCTAACTTCCCTAACCAAAAAATTGGTAGAATTTCCCTGTCCACAATTTTCTATTTGCACATTTTTAACAACTCATGTATGTGGCTTTCATGTAACTGTTTTCTTAACGGGCACCAGTTTTACAACGTGGCAGTTACATCACCCGACTTAAACCCCCATTTTGCAAGGAGGACCACACCTATCATTGGTCAACGGGTCCATTGGACCTGGCCGGGAGGACTAAATAGGTGGTATTTAGATATACCGACCTTCCCCTCATGTGCCTCTGAGGGACGCTGTTGTGCTGTGATAGGCCAGCACATATGTAAATGACATTTCCTCCATTTTAGATGAAACAGTTATACTGCTGTGATTTGGTCCCCAGAGCCTCATCTGTTAAAAGCAGGGTGCACCACGGGCAGGATGAGGATGGGAATTGGGTAGGAGAGGCTATAGGAGGCGCATCACTACCCCTTACACCCCATAAAACGCTTGATCATTAAAAAATGTTCTCATTCATACCTACAAGAAATAGAAACAAATGCCAAAGATAAAAAATGGATTACACTACTTTCCAACCCAGATATAATCCCCCAGAGACCAAGGAAAACAGCGGTTGCAGCCTTCCGACTACTGACAAATCACGACTGCTTAGCAAGTCATCTCTACAGAATAGGTATCTCAGCTTCACCAATATGTGTCCTGTGTAACGATCCAGCAGAAATGAATGAAGACCACTTGAAGACCTGTGAAGCATTAAGATCAGAAGAAACTACAGTTCAAAAGTATTGGAAAGCACGAATGCTAATGGCTTCATTGCCAGATGCAAGGCACTAGAAAACAACAACAACAACATTTTTAACAACTCTATTATAGGGGATGAGAGCTATTGGAATTCATCAAAAGCCAACAATGAAATATTTTTCCCATTATGTTGCTCTCTGGTTACTTTTGGGTCATTCTGTTCAGTTCATTCAGTTGACATCAACACCAGCAACTGTTCCTAAAATATACACTTGGTATAGATATGGCCATAATAATGTTAATTGCAGCTGTTGCATTGATGGTACTATCTTTGACAAAAGTAAATACCCAACTTCAATGAGACCTGGCAAAGGGCCACCTAATTCTCAGGTGTACTTGCATAGATGGTATAAGAATTAAATTAGTCATATGCTTCGTTTGGTGTTAAGAGGTCCTGGCAGCCATGTCACCTCACAGTTTTCAAAAGCAATATTTCAGCAATCCTTCTGCATTAACAGGCAAACATTTCAGATTTAACTTCAGTGCACCTGCAGAAAATATGTTCTTATGGTGTTTCTATTAAGTTGTGGATTACAACTAAAATGATTCCAGTGTTGGGTGCCAGGATTACAGACGTAAGCTTAATCAGCGAGACGAAGATTCGTGTTCATGTTCGCTATAGCGGAACAGGCTAAGGCATGTTCATTCAAATAAACAGTGTGGGCTGACATTGGTCAAATCTCATTTATTCTCTTTTTTTATTTTGCCTTTCTTTTTTCTTTCTTAATAAGAACATCATTATTATTTATATAATGAAATATAAAATTATACAAACTAATGGAATCTATTTCAGGTAAAGCTCCTCCTTTGGGTATTTTTATTCCACATATCGTTGTAACTTTTTCTGCTGTCTCATGAATGCTGCAGTACGATTTCAACTTTACAACTGAGTGCTTCATAAGATATTAATTGTAATTGCTGAAAATAAAGCAGGCAACACGCCTACTTCGATTGTCAATTTCTCCTCCCAAAATTAATATTTTGCTTTAAATATTTACATTCATGAGCATCTCTATAAATTTTGTAGACTATTAAAATATATAAGCGTGTAATAGTGTAAATTACAAAATTTGGATGCCAGTGTATAATGTAATTCATGATACATAAAACAGAACAGAATGCAGTTATAGATTACTTGAGGGTGAAGCAACTTTTGCACCCAGCAAGGTCTAAAGACAAATGACTCATTATGGGTGTTACAATTCATTAAATAAATTGAGACATGATTGAAAGCCTGAAAGGAAGGTTAAGTTACCAATTTATTTCAAACAGGATTCAGTTTTAATCTCCTTTACAAAGCAGACATCTACTGCTACACAAGGTGGAGGGATTGACTACTGTGTTAATTTTAATGAACCATAATACCTATCAGTTAATATCACATCTTAAGTTTAGAACATAACTGCTGCCTGTAAATCATCACGTATTCAGTATTCAATCCTCCATATGTATAAGCATGAACCTGTTGAATATTATTTTCAGTTAATGATACTTCTATCAACAGGAATGTGCATTTACTATTATATCATTTTATCTTTATTTGTGTGCCGTAAATGAAAACAATTCATGAAACTGAAACTTCGCACTGGCACTGTGATACTCGTGCTTGTTTAAAAATATTCTCTTCTTATTCCTCTAAGCAAATACCTAGAAAAAAAAGTAAGTAAATTAGCTGCCAAGTTAGTGACAGCAAGCTTAATATCATATGATACAGTGCAAATGTCAAGGTAAAGAATACCCAAGAGCTCTTTGTCATTGACTGTGAAATTCAAAACTGGTAGCTGCCGGGGGTTCGATGCTTGTCTTTCGCATGTTTGTTTTCTGAAATACAAAATCAACAAATGTGTTTAATTCTCTACAGCTTTTTATCAGGAATGCAGCATCAGATAAAAGCACACTGCTATAAATTGAGTTAATGTGCACATGGCAACGTTGTGTCATGCTTGGGGATGAACGACATGGCAACCTTACAGGGTATAAAGGTTGCTTCACCCTCAAGCAATCTATGACTGTATTCTGATGCGAAATGTTGTTGGTCACGTTGTGTCGCCCTTTGATGTGGTTCGCTCAGTCGGTAGAGTTCAGTATGAGATCTCTTTCTTTATCTCGGGTATGCGTAGGTGTTATAGATTACCCCAGAAAAACTTTTGCATATTGTTTATTACTTCTCATACACTTTCGGGAGTTATGCCGACTTTCTATACGCAGAGGAATCGCACTCACGTCTGTACACCACAACGTGCAGCACCAGTCTGGGGTGAGTAGTGACGCTTTCTGGCGTCCCCACGCTAGAAAAACGTTCTCTCCAATTTTAAATGTCATGACGTCATCCACAAGAAAGCCTCGTATCCAAAATGCTATTTCATTCCTTTTCCCGCAATTTAGAAATGTCCCTTTCTATTATAACATGTTCTTTTTTGAATTCCGAATATCTAGTTACCTTTTTATGATTAAACGATGTTTTCTTTATATTTTATTAAACATATCGCGCGACTTTTAAGATTGGCAGACCTGAATTTCAAACGTGAATTTAAACTATGTAGTATGACATCATGACTCGTTAATTTCAAACCAATAATGCGTTTATCCTACAAATTTAACGACTATTATTTACTCATATCTTGCTCACCTTACAACACTTCCTACTCTATTATCTACATATGTTATTACTCAACACTTATCGCAAATCTCACATCTGGCAATTAAATTAAAACGTGTCTTTATCAAACCCATTCGATTTGAAATCTAAATTTCGGTATCAAATGCCCCCATTTATGTTATTTTATTATTTCATAATAAAATAATGTAAATGTCTTGCCCGAAAGAAAAATTAAAAATTACTCCTGTATTTTGAATAATCGGCAACACTCCCATTATATACAATTTTCAATTACACTGTTTTGAAATTGGTTATTAACACATCTTCTCATTAATCTTTTTAACATGACAAACAATTGTACACTTGACTAAACATTAATCCTTAAATACTAATTACAATATGTTATGGTTTCTTCTGTGAAGCTTTTATATAAAGGTTAAATTTCAAGAGTCTTTCTTTATACTTCCTTCTTTTAGTTCATGTTTGCTCACTTCGCTCTCACTATCACTTGCACTGTGATTTTGCACTTTTGTTATTGTAACACATATCTTTACTAGATCCTTTAAGCACTAAAATGTACATATATTTATATAAATCCATTACACTCTTCAGACAAGTTCTTTCTTTGTCTTGCTGTGATAACTATCTATACATCTAAATATTTTAACAAATGTTTACAAAGTAAATATTCTGTTTTCTCTCTATGCGGAGATGAACATTTTAACAATCTTTCTGAAGCTGTTATTGTGAGCTCTATACAATATATTCTTAAGCTCTTTGTAGTATATAGCAATTCACATTCTGCATTTGTCATGAATACGTAAGTACCTAACCAATATATGATTTTCAAGTAAGCTAACATTTAAATTTCATCTCAAAGCTGATTGGGCGCCAATATACAAATGACACTTCGAATTTTACATGAAGTCAAGGTTCCAAGGTACCACACGGTTTCTTGTATGGTCGAAGGAGTTGTTTATGCCACCTTCCCAGACATTTTTCATTTTTAACATCTTTTAATTCATAGGTATGATAACCAAATTTTGATATAATTTCTGCAGGACCTTTATATAACAATTCCATCCTTTTGTTCCTACCTCGCAATGCACTTGATAACTTATGGTCTTTAACTAGTACCCAATCGCCTATCTTAGGTTCCCATTTATGTTTTCTACTCTTTTTCTTTAATTTTCGCTTCTCTGCCTTTTTCTTGATTCGTTCAAAAGAAATTTTCGCTCTTTCTTCTTCACTTAACTGAATGTCATTAATTTTCAGTATTTCTGGTACCCCGATCAATATTGGTTCTGGTTCAATTCCTAACATTAATTTTATTGGGGCAAACCCAGTAGTTACATTAATGGTGTGATTAATAATCTTTTCTATCAATGGACAATATTTCACCCAATCCTTGTGATTATGATGTGTAAGTACACGTAAATAAATTCCTATATCTCGGAGGACACGTTCTGTTGGATTCCCTGATGGAAAGTATGAGGAACAATGATTTAGTTTTCTTGCGTCTAATGTCACCCTAATCTTTCCATTGGCCTTATTTACAATACATAGGGGATTCACAAATTCTGAATTCGAAATCTCAATAACCTCATCTTCTAACATTGACTTTATAACTGCATCTACCTCTTCTCTTATTGTACTAGGGATAGCTCTCGCTTTATGTGTAAAAGGTTTGATAGGTATCATCTCAAACGAATGAGTATAAATATTACATTTACCAGGTTTCTCAGAGAATACTTCTTTATTTCGGATTAATATTTTAAACAGTTTATCCCTCTGTTGTTCATTTAGTTGATCAGCCTGAGTTACCTTTTCCCGCAATAATTCTTCTAAGTCTTCACTACTCTCCCTATCATAGTACCTAGTTGCGTCAGAAAACCTCAAATTGTCTATGAAATCATTTTTATCCCATTCTACATTTTCTTTATTATCGACACTGTACTCTTTGACATTTACTTCAGTTAATTCCATAGCTCCTACTTTAACATATTCTACAAAGAATGCATCCCCTTGGATTTCTTCTTCCTCTTTTTCTCGTACAATTGTTTCTGAACTACTATCTTCCACAAATGGCACTATAATGGTCTCATCTTCAACTTTCATTTCTACAATCATGTTTTTAAAATTCACCACAGCTTCCCAGGCATAAAGACAATCACAACCTATTATAATATCTGTCACAAGTCTTCCTACAATCAGAAATAAAATTCCAAGTATTCTCCCATTTATTTCAATATTTATCATTGCTTGAAATTTTACTCTCTCTTTTCGTTTTCCCACAGCTAGCGAGCAGTATATCCCATTAACTGGTAAAGACATTACTTTAAAACCACTACTTTGTAAATTATCATAAAAATTTTGTGAGCATACTGTGCTATTTGATCCCGTATCTATAATTGCATTGTATTGTTTTCCATTTACTCCAATTTTGATTTTAGGTGGATCTCCTACTTTTTCGTTTTCGTCGATTCTATTTTTCCATTCTCTTTTCTTTTGTATCATCATTTGCCTTCCAGGACTATTTATTTCCGAGTACTTATCACAATCATTACTAGGATACCCAGTTCTCACTGAGGGCGCGTTTGACCGGGTCTGGCGTTTCCCTGATTTTTAGGTATTGCTCCTGTACTATTTCCCGAATTGTTACTTCTGTTTTCCTGCATTAAATCGGGGTTACTTCCTACCATGTTTTTGACCGTGTTAATGGCCTCTACCATTTCAGCGTTTTCGGGGGAATCTCGTCCATTATAACATCTTTCTCCCTGTCTTGGTGACCTCGGTCTAAACTCATTATCTCTGTTTGTCCAATACCCATCATTTGAATTTCTACTATGTCCAAAATAACGTCCCCGTCTACCTCGATCAAATCTATTTGTATTCATATAATTCACCCTTATATTTCTTCCCCTTAGATTACCATTTCTATTTTGGTGATGCCCTTCCTGGTTACATCTACCTTGATTTTCCCACTGGAATGATTCCATCCTTGGTACTGGTCCTTTATATCTTTCCCTAATCTCACTTCTATTCTGATAATACTGTGCCCCTTGCCCGAAAGAATTTACAGTTTCTTTTTCTTCATATTTATTTCCAAATGCGTGTTTTGGCTTATTGACTTCTAAGGCTGATAATAATTCGATCATAGCTGCAATGCTACCGGGTCGGGCTATGATTAGGTAGTGTTGAAGCGTTTCCGGAAAATGTGGAGTAACTATATTTATTAGATCTTTTTCATCTATGGGAGGATCCAACATCTTCGATTTTCTCGCTATTCTCATAAAATAGTTGACCATCGATTCCTCCGATCTAGGATTAAACTTTCCATTGCTTAATTCAACTCTAATATTAGCCTGCCTACTAGCCCCCCAATATCTGGTTAAAAAGATGTTCCTAAAGGTCCTGTAATCATTATTGTTACCCATAGAAAGGCCTAGCCAATTGGCAGCATTACCCTTTAGGCATTTTCTTACTATCACCATCTTGTACTCCTCCGGTATGTGCTTCACCGTGAAGTACTCTTGTAACCCTTCTAAAAAGGCTTTAGGATCATCTGAATCTTCATTTTCAAAAACTGGAGGTGTCATTTCATTTAAGACATGGTTAGGCCAATGTAAATTTGAATTGTCACCTGTCCCTGAGCTATTTCTGAGATCAGAATGGGAATTACTGTTACCCCTATTTTGCATCGAAATGTCAGCTGATACACCTGGTATTGCCTCGTTTCTTGCAACTTCATTATTAAGACTGTTGTGATTACATGCATTTTCATTTAATTTCAAATTTTCTAAGGCCTCTTTTACCTGAGTAATTTCTGTTACTACTCCTTTTATTTGGTCTGTAACATCCTCCAAATTTCTAGCCTGCCTTTCACTTTCTACATCAGATCTTTCTATTCTAACTTTACACCCCTGTAACTCTTCTCTAATTTCTTCCCTGTCTTTATCTAACCTTTGTACTACCTCTTCCCTTTGTTTGTCTAATCTATATGTTACTCTTTCCCTTTCTTTATCTAATTTTTCACTCACTTGTTGACCTAATTCCTTTTCAGAATTCTTTACTTCTTGCCTTATTGTCTCTAATTCTCCCTTAACCTGTTCTCTATTTTCTTTTACTTCACTACTGACTTTATTAATTTCCTCCCTAACTTCTTCCCTAAAGGTTTCTAAAGCTCTCTTCTGATTTTCCAATTGCATTCCCAATTCCTGCTGTCCCTTCTCTAATTTCTGTCCTAACTCTATACTAGTTTCATCTATCTTTTGACTTAACTCTGTACTCATCTTTTTCACTGTTCTTAATTCTTTACTAGTTTCATCTATTTTTCGACTTAACTCTGTACTCATCTTTTCCATTATCTTTTGAAACATATTCTCTATTTCTGACATAATTGCTGGCCTTTCTGAATTACTACTAAACATTTCTGAGCTACCTCTAGGTGTTTCTCTAACGTTCTGATCTTCTACTTCTTGGCATATTCTGCTACCGATTATATTTTGATTATATTCTTCCATCCTAACTACACTTTCCTCAATTTCCGGACTCTCAAAACCTAGAAAATCGCTATCACTGTCTTCCATTTCTAAGCTATTTACATGTGTTTTTCTACTCACCAATATTTCACAATTTTCACTATTATTTTTTTTTTTTTTTTATTTATTTATTTTTTTTTTTTTAACTGCACTTAAACTTGTTCACTACACGTTTCACAGATGTTGACACGCTGGGCACCTTCTTGTTTGCTGGTTCTATGCTGGCTTGGTCGTCTTGGGGTTGGTCTATTCTCTCGACGCCACACGTTGGGTCGCCATTTGATGCGAAATGTTGTTGGTCACGTTGTGTCGCCCTTTGATGTGGTTCGCTCAGTCGGTAGAGTTCAGTATGAGATCTCTTTCTTTATCTCGGGTATGCGTAGGTGTTATAGATTACCCCAGAAAAACTTTTGCATATTGTTTATTACTTCTCATACACTTTCGGGAGTTATGCCGACTTTCTATACGCAGAGGAATTGCACTCACGTCTGTACACCACAACGTGCAGCACCAGTCTGGGGTGAGTAGTGACGCTTTCTGGCGTCCCCACGCTAGAAAAACGTTCTCTCCAATTTTAAATGTCATGACGTCATCCACAAGAAAGCCTCGTATCCAAAATGCTATTTCATTCCTTTTCCCGCAATTTAGAAATGTCCCTTTCTATTATAACATGTTCTTTTTTGAATTCCGAATATCTAGTTACCTTTTTATGATTAAACGATGTTTTCTTTATATTTTATTAAACATATCGCGCGACTTTTAAGATTGGCAGACCTGAATTTCAAACGTGAATTTAAACTATGTAGTATGACGTCATGACTCGTTAATTTCAAACCAATAATGCGTTTATCCTACAAATTTAACGACTATTATTTACTCATATCTTGCTCACCTTACAACACTTCCTACTCTATTATCTACATATGTTATTACTCAACACTTATCGCAAATCTCACATCTGGCAATTAAATTAAAACGTGTCTTTATCAAACCCATTCGATTTGAAATCTAAATTTCGGTATCAATTCTGTTCTGTTTAATGTATCATGAATTACATTATTCACTGGCATCCAAATCTTGTAATTTACACATTGTATTTTACACTATTACATACTTATATATTTTAATATGGTAATAAACTAAACCCCAGTGCAACAGCCCATGAAGGGCCAAGACTTGCCGCCCAGTCACTGCATCCCCCACTACAGGCATCATTGGTTGGGTGCAGTATTGCAGGGTGGGACGTGGTCAGCGCTCCGAACCCTCCCGGCCAGTTAAGCAGCCTTCTCGACCTGGGGTCGCTACTTCTCGATCAAGTAGCTCCTCAATTCATCCCCCGGGATCTAACAAGGCTGAGTGCACCCCAAGCCAGAGCTCTCAGATGGGGAAAAATCCCCATGCTGGTACCAGGTATCGAACCTGGGTCCTCCATGCCATAGGCAAGCATGCTACCAACTGTGCTACGGAGGGGGTCTTAATATGGTAATATTCTATGAAATTTATAGAGATGCTTTTGAATATGAATATTCAAAGCAAAATATTAATTTCAGGAGGAATGATTAACAATCGAAGTAGGCGTGTTGCCTGCTTTATTTTCAGCAATTGCAATTAATATCTTATGAAGCACTAAGTTGTAAAATTGAAATCATACTGCAGCATTCATAAGACAGCAGGTAAAGTTACAACGATATGCGGAACAAAAATACCCAAAGGAGGAGCGTTATCAGAAATAGATTTCATTAGTTTGTATAATTTTATATTTCATTATAGAAATAATGATATCGTTAAGAAAGAAAAAAGAAAAGGGGAAATAAAAAAAGGAATGTTAAATGGGATTTGAAACAAGTCAGTCCACACTGTTTAGTTGAACGAACACGTCTTAGCCAGTTCCACTATAGCGAACACAAATCTTCGTCTCGCTGATTAAGCTTATGTCTAATCCTGGCACCCAACACTGGAATCATTTTAGTTCTAATCCACAACTTAATAGAAACACCATAAGAACTTATTTTCTGCAGGTGCACTGAAGTTAAATCTGCAATGTTTGCCCATTAATGCAGAAGGGTTGCTGAAATATTGCTTCTGAAAACTGCAAGGTGAGTTGCAAGGTGACATGGCTGCCATGTCCTCCAAACACCAAGGGAAGCATGTGACTAATTTAATTCTTATGCCATTTATGCAAGTACGCCTGAGAATTAGGTGACCCTTTGCACAGGTCTCACTGAAGTTGGGTATTTACTTTTGTGAAAGATAGTACAGGCATTATCTTGCTGGACGTCAACCACTGAGTTTAAAGCAAGTAATCCTTGGCTGGGTAGAGGTCATCATGTTCCATGTGTGTGCTTATTTGGAATTGTCTTAGTGCTTACAAGTGTTCCACATGTTTTACTTTCTCTACTGGTAAGTGGGAGAAGTATTGTATTCCACCCAAAAATTCGATGTTGAGATTTCACCAGAAATATATGTTTTGAGACCCCCTGAACCCCAAAAAACAGTTTTAGAAAAAGGTCCGCGTGTGTGTCTGTGGACAGCATAATTCAAAAACGAAAAGTAGGTTAAAAACCAAAGCTGATATTTAAGTTTAATATCTTTCAAGGATGCGATAAGAAGATTTTGAAGAAAATAGCCCCACCCTAAACTGCCCTTTACATGGAAAATTTTTTAAAAAATTTTGATTTTCTTGAAAATAGCTCTAACAATTTTGATTAAAATGTCATATGTTTGAGATATTTTTATGACAAATGAAATGTATATCTTGAATTTTCTGGCTATAGCCCCTGTAGTTGTATTTACTCTGGGCTACTTTTGCATAACTGGTAAACCATTAGAGACAAACTCTTACTGTACAAAAAATGTAGATCTTGCTAAAATATACAATTTATGTCCCAATAAATTTTCTTGTAGGGTGAACCATTTCGGAGATATTCCTTGTTATGTGTGTGAGTTTCGAAAAACTTAAAACTTTCATGAAATGGAACATCGTTGTTCATTTTTTTTATATGTTAAATGTGCCAAGAGAACGGAATCTCAAAGCTTTAAAAGATTTGACTATCGCACAAAGCCTACTGTATTCTAATATTTTCCCTGCACCTACAAGGAAATAAGCAATAAGATAATTTGTACAAATGCTTATCTTAACTAACACGAAGAAGATATAGGAATAAGAGTTTGTAAGAATGGTTAGTACAAGAGTAGAGAAAGTCATGTGAATGCAACACATCAGATTTTTAATTGTTATGCAGTATATCACCAAGTTATTCTACAAACTCTGGATTAACCTTTGTACTGTGTTTCTTCCAGAATTGGATATAATACTGTATGAGGTCATTTATGAGTCAACTTACTTTTTCTGTTTAAAAATGGTTATGATAAATTAAAAATGAGTGAAAATATTTTGGTTTTATCACTTTGCTATATAAAACAAATTATATAAAAAGAAACCTAAGAAATAAAAGTGCAAACAAGTACCAAAAAGCTCAAAGTTTAAAAATATTACTGGTGTTATAAAATGCTTTGTTATTGCACCATTCTTTTTTTTTAAACACAGGAACACAATTACCTTAATTCATAGAATGATGAATTACATTTATTACACAGTTTTTTTCTTGCCATGTGCTCTCAGGGTACAAAATTACCATAGTCATCACAGGTTTGATTTATTTTTCTGTCTCTCTTGTGAACAAGCAGTATATCTGTATCTCATTTCCTTTGGTGTCACCATTCTTGCCACAGTTCGCATCATGTGTTGAAATTCACTTGCATTCACTGCATATCTTATGAATGAGATGCAGTTATGTTCAGCTATTTCATAACGCCAACAATTCACAAAATCACTAACAATGGTCTGGTTAATGCTCAACAATCTCCAATGTTAAAATATGAAAGTAGCAGTGTAACTACCTGAATAAATCTAAAAACAGCAAAATGCCTGTGGAAAAGAAGCTTGAGAATTAAAAAGTATCATATATCCTTTAAGGGATATTTTATGACCCCTATGAGTAGTTCTTTGTTTATTATACTGACATTTTAAAAATGTGGTTATTCATTTAAAGGGCATAAAAAGGATTCAGAAAGGCATATCTAGATTCTGCGAATACAATAGTGCATATTAATTAACTTTATAGTATCAACTGGAATGACCCCAAACAGGGTACAAGGGTGAATCCAGTCAATGATAGTTGAAATTTGTTTTTATGATCACCATACCTTTCCAACTCTAAAATGGCACATAGAGGCAGCAAACCTCAACAATGTCTGATGATAAAGCAACTCAATCTGAAACTGCAGTAACAAACAGGTGAACAACCTAATGACTATAACATGTGTGAACCTCAATTACTCTGAGTTAATTTGTAATCCATCATTTCAAGGTTTGGGAGGGGAATGTAAGGAGCAAAAACTGTTGTAATTCTCTTTAATATTGTAACAAATGAAGAAAACACCAGTTACTCCTATTCACACTTTATTGCCTTTTAGTCAGTTAGCGTAGTGCTAACGTTACACTTCGATTACTTTTGTACAGGCTCAGAGCAACAGAACAACTGCCGAATCACAAATAAGAACTGTCAGACTGAACTGCTAGTCGGCACGACTCCTCAACGCTTCGTATACGTCTTTTTCCCTGCTGCCCGGTGCTTGGCAGCGACTTATATAGGTCCTTAGACAGAGGGAAAGTTCTGGAGGTAGAATATTCGGGAGTGCCTGTGGCGGAACGGTCCAGAAACCGCACCGCCATGTAATAGCTATTGTCTCGTATGCTCCTATTGTTGTCGGCGGCCTGTGGTGGAATGGTCCAGAAACCGCACCGCCACGTAATAACTATTGTCTCGTACGCTCCTATTGTTGTCGGCAATTAGATGCGGCGGGCGCGGTGACACTGCTCCCTCCTCAGAGTTGGTCGTCCCGACCAGCACTATCACTGCGGCATCTCCCTTGCGCACCGGTGGACTAACCCATCGAACCTCTTCTCCAGGAGGCACGATCCTAGGTATCCCTGTTGGATAGTGTCCCTTGGTCCGGGTAGGACGATGTATGCCATCCTGCTTCGAAATTCTGCAACAGTACCGCCGGTCTTGACGGTCCCTCGTCCAGTTGCCCTTCTTCCTGGTGTGTTGACGGGCCATCCTGCGCACTTGGAAACGGTTCACTGAGTACCATGTCCGCCGACCTCTCTGGCGCACCTTCGCAGCCACCTTGCTTCCGATGGGTCCGGCAACAACCCCCGCCACATCCGCGCGAGTCACGTCCACCGCTGCACTCGTGTTCACGCGTGCTCGGCACTCGTGTTCACGCGTGCTCGGCACGGCCTCTCCTGTATCCTGCCGTCCACGATGATGTCCGCCATTCTTCCGTTCACGGCACTATGCGTCAGGTGATTGGATGGCTCCGACGGTCCCCCCATGTCCCACGCCAAGTCGGTTCTCGCGTGTTGCTCGTTTGCGTGTGCGCTTCCCTGCTGATCGTCCTCCACGTCATATCCTGGTTGGTTACGTACCCGACAACTCCTCCAGGGGATCCTCGACGACGTCCCTGAACTGCCCCTTTGTCTTCCCCGAGACGTACACTTTCGTTATCTGAAACGGGCGCAACTATCGCCTCGGCCACTAGGTGCTCCCTTCCCGGGTCCGCGCTATTCCGTCTGCCCCTGGCATCCAGTACTTTGACGCTCTCGTCAACTCTTACTACCAGGGCGCCAAGACGTTCCCCGTCGTCCTCCACGACGTCCACATGCTGGCAGAGGTCTTCCACCTTTTCGCCGAGTTCTTCCACGTCTTCCGTCACGCCAATCAGTTCGCCGAGTTGTTCCACGCCTTCCGTTACGCCAATCAGTTCGCCGAGTTGTTCCACGTCTTCCCTCACATCAACCAGTTCGCCTAATACTTTCGCGCCTTCCGTCACGACGACGAGTCCCCCGTCAATCTTCGCCGATAGCTCCGTCTTCATCTTGGACACTTCTGTCTTCATTTCGGCGAATAATTCTTTCATCATTGCCATCATCCTGGTTTCCGAATCTCCCTCCATCTTGGTTCTAACGTTGCAACTTCCGACGACGATGTAATGAAACTAGAAGCAATTCGACGAATCCCACTTCTGACACCAGTGTAACAAATGAAGAAAACACCAGTTACTGCTATTCACACTTTATTGCCTTTTAGTCAGTTAGCGTAGTGCTAACATTACACTCAGATTACTTTTGTACAAGCTCAGAGCAACAGAACAACTGCCGAATCACAAATAAGAACTACCAGATTGAACTGCTAGTCGGCACGACTCCTCAACGCTTCGTATACGTCTTTTTTCCCCTCCTGCCCGGTGCTTGGCAGCGACTTATATAGGTCCTTAGACAGAGGGAAAGTTCTGGAGGTAGAATATTCGGGAGTGCCTGTGGCGGAACGGTCCAGAAACCGCACCGCCATGTAATAGCTATTGTCTCGTACGCTCCTATTGTCGGCAATTAGATGCGGCGGGCGCGGTGACAATATGTTGTTTTTCATCAGCATCAATTACCAGACATAAGAACTTTCAATTAATTTCACCAACTTTTCCTGACATGTGCCAATTTGTTAATACTCCCCTGACTTGCCCTGACTTCCCAGGTCACTGGGAAACCACAGAACACTCATACCTGCTTTGTATTTTGTGACACTGTTAGCAATACCACAGCATAATAAAATAACTGAAACAGAAGCAAGTAGTCTTACATAATGTACTAATGTAGCAGTTGAGACATTTTATCATCTGTGATGTAGCATGTTAGCACAGAGTAGGGAGTGATTCGGTAATAAAATCTTCTTAAAGTTTACATACTATGGGCTGGAATATTTGGGAGAAAATGTTATACTTTATGACAAAAATATGTGGAACTTGGGGAAGAACAGATTTTTATTAACCTTCCTACAGTATTTTCACAAACACTATTATATGACTCTTAAAACATTTTATATTTTTAATGACATTAAAAAGGTACATATACTACAGTCTAACAAAAATTGAATTGCGCTAAGACTATGTTCTCACTATTTACACTATGACTGATCCTGTTTAAAAAAAATACTTAAGCTAACAGTAACACTTTTTCTTCTAATACAAAAACATTTTATAGTTCAGTAGCCTTTTTCAGCATTGTCATTATGTACATTACCTTTGTACAATTTTACACTGAGAAAATGCTGTGCTGAGCAGATTTGCTCCAAACTCTATGGACTACTCCATGGTATTGCTATGCTCATATAATAAATCTCCAACAGAATTTGTTATGGCCTTTGCTGTATATGAGACAATGAGTGGGCTTTGCACCATTTACTCTTTAATCCTTCAATTACTATACAGTTGGCACTTGTTGCAACAGAATACAATTGGTTTCTTATCAACTTTTAATGTTTTCTTTCTTGGTTACTTTGGTTTTTAAGCTGAGAAAATGTAAAATGTGATCTTTTAGTAAACCCCCAAAATATTTACTTAGTGCTTGTCGACAACACATTGGTCATCTTCCTGCCCAAAAACAGAAGCAACTCTAGGAGGGAATAGCAAGTTAGCACTACCCCCAAAAATGTTGTAACCAGAGGTTCATTAAATAAACAATATTTTTCTTCATAGATTCCCCAGAACTCTTAACAAGTCTTATGAGTTTTCTGTAGGAGATGAGCAAGCTATGTTAGTAAAGCCACTAATACTGCAATATGAAACCTTGAAGGGCATGTGCTGAGGGAGAAATTTGCAGGCGTGGTTTCATTAACACAAAGCTACATAATGTGTATACACCCAGTGGAAATGACATAGAAACAATAGCTCTGCCCAAGATAGTGTTGCCTGGACTATATGACAACAAGCAGACTTAGTAGGATGCAAGGAGTTTCAGTTGGAACATACATTCTTTTCAGCGTCTTCACTTCTTTGACATTCTATCTTCTGTTAACTAAATTTCTGAAATCCCCATCTTTTTTGGAATTGCATAAAAAAGGCTAAAATAAAGTTCTACCTATCTCTAAGATAAATCTGAAGCAGAACACAGTTTCTTAAAACATTTCAGTGCAACACAATAACTCAGGATGGACTCTCTGCCCTTGCCATAGTTTCAGTGGAACAAGATCTCATTATGCAGAGCTCTGATTTCAACCAAAGGGCAATTATTGTAAAAGCTGCTACCAGAAAGAATAGGTGAATAGATTTTCTCTTCAAATATGTGAGTTTATGTTTTTAAATGAAATATCACAGTTTGAAAACAATTTAATATTGCACTTTTCTTTTACATTATTATCAATCAATGGGTTGAGTGAAATTGGTCCTCATTAATACATGCAATCACCAAGATTTTTAAACACTAGCTGTCATGCCAAGGTACCAACCCTATTAGTGTCCCACCTCTCTCTCTGTGCCACTGTGCAAACATATTTTCAAGTTCAATTGAACAGCCTGTGCTTTTGGAGAATGCTATTTAGAAAAGTTGAAAAAGCAAGTTAAAAACTTATTCACCAGTTTCTGAATTCCAGATTATTGTTTAAGAGTGCTGTTGTCATTTAAAAAATTAATTTCGTGAGAAACATTATTTTCATAACTGCATGAAGTGGTAGATACCAATAAATAATTGTTTTCGTGTGTTACAAAGTTGACGATGTATAAAGATAAAAAAATAAAGGATGAACTGAAATCAGCAATAATAAATTACACTAGATCACACACAAAGGAAATTTTAATCAAAGTTTTAGAGGAGAATCAGGACTGAAAAATGCAATGCCATAGCCGGGATTTGAACCGCTGATCTTCTGCTTTACACATGGCTGCTCTAGCGGAAGATGCATGATTCAAATCCCAGCTATGGTATTGAATTTTTCAGTCCTGATTCTACTTCTCAAACATTGTCCACATTTGGCTGTGTGCTTAAAACCATTGGTAAGTTGGTTGGCATAAAATAATTACAATTTAATCAAAGTGTTAATGAAATTAAATGCATAAATTTATATCTTCAACAAATTGGGGACTTGGAACTTCTTCTGTAAATGGGATCAGTTAATTATAATTTTTATTCATTTGTTTCCTCTTTCTACTGTTTTCGCCAAATTCATTCTTATCTATCCAATACTATAGCATCACAAATGCAGATAGAGTTGCCACCACACTCCTATACCTCACTTATTCTACCACTGTGGAGGGACTTAAAAGATCACACTGTACCTATATTATTAGAATAAAATAAAGATGTGGAATTAAAAGCTGAAAGACTTCAACACTTGAAGCCCCTAGTAAAGTAATTTTCCATTATTTTATTTTTACATTGTAATATATTGAAAAAGTATTCTTTATCACAATTTCTATGGTTAATACATTTCAGAAGAGGAGGGGGGGGGGGGTTTGAAGTATAAGCAGAACTGAAGCATCATACATACCGCTGGTGCTTTCAGATTCCTTCATTTTCAAAATATGATTGCTGGGTTCCTTAAAAAAGGCAATGAATGTTCTTAATTCTGAAGTTGGAGGTGCTGTATTTTCAAGCAAATCAAATTAGAATTGCATTGAATCTGCTTATAAATCAGGTGCATCACTTTGGATTAAATTGCTAAAAGGTGGAAGTAATTATCATAACGAGGGTACTTGTGAACTTTTGTGTAGCTTAATAATACAAAACTCACCTGAATATAAACATGTCTTACAAAAACACTTAACTTAGATCAACCCACTTGATCAATAAAAACAATGTTGCAAAACTGTTCAAAAACATATGTTAATTATTACTCTTGCACTTCATGAGCACATGTATGAAAAAGTAGCAGGATTTTAACTTCATTTACATTGGAATTAACAATGAAGATGCATGTGTCATTTTAGAGGCCCCAATGATTAACAGCTGTTTGTAAAACTGCATCTTTGAAAAATCAAAATATTCCTTACACCTTTATTAATCACTTATGCCAGCCTTCTTTAAATATCCTGAGATTTACTTTCATGGTTGGTTTTCTGCTGTTGTTTCAAATTATTTCTTTCAATGTTCATGTGCATTCTTGGGGATTCTGAAAGGCTGATATCCATGCTAGGCAGAGCATTCTCATCTTTATGGCTTACAGCACTGTTGTCAATGAAACTCACATCCATACTTTCCATGTCAGCAGCTGCATGTGCTGTTTCATTGTGCACTTGCAAATCAGCAGAGCTTGAAAATAATTTGTTGCAAATAGAACATTTGAACAGTTCATCAGCAGTGTTACTTTCATCTGAAAAATTAATTGTTACAAACTGTGATGTTTCTAAGTCACTCCAATGTGTTTGATGAACCCGTTTACAATGAATTTTTAGTCCCACAGAGCTGTAGGATACTTTCTCACAAATTGGACACCTTAATGGCTTTGAAACTGTCATATTAGTAGCTTCTCTTTCAACATCATCATTGTTGTCATCATCTTGATGTTGATTATCATCTTTATTATAAGAAATATCCAGTATTTCCCCATCAGAATTTGTTTTATGGGACTCATGACTATGCTTTTTCAAGTCCATTAAGGAACTGAAGTTTTTGCTACAGGAAACACAGCCATAGTCAAAGTCTTCTGTATTAATGTCAAGGTCAATGTCTTCTGTACTAAGGTCAGGGTCATTAGCTTTTTGTTTCAATGATTGTCCTTCCCAAGCAGTGCTTTGGTGAACCTCCTGTACATGTGTCTTCAGTACTGCTTTCTTATTGAACACCTTGAAACACACTTTGCACTTGTACAAAATGTTTTGTAAAGATTCATTTTTCTCTTCACTCTGAGGAATTCCATGGAACCTTGCATTGTGGACTCCCAAGCCTTTCAAGGATGTGAAGGTGGCATTACAAAGACTACATCTGTAAATTTCAGAGTACATAATATTTTTCCCCTCATTTTTGCAATGAAACTTGGTATAGTGAATGGATAAAGCATGCTGATTAATAAATGTTCTTCCACAAGGCATACATTGATGAAGGCTATCTTTCCCAGTAATGCTGGTATTTATGGAGGGGTGAACCTTCTTCATATGTATTAATAGACCATGAGGAGATTTTAATGTCTTTGTACACACAGTGCACTGAGCATCAATATCTTCATTAATATTGCTTTCAGTTTGGTGAAACTTCAAAGCATTTTGTGTATGTGCAGTGTTTATTTCATCAGAAGCAGTACCAGAAATGTTCTCTTCTTTATCTTCATTCAATGAATCTCCTATCTTGTGCTTTTGATGAGTCATTGCATAATGAACAAGAACACCATGAAAAGAACGAAATTCTCTAAGGCATATATTGCAGCGCTTATTGTTGATTTTGGGGGAGATCCCATCCATCTTGGATTTTGGATATGTCTGTAATTCCTTGAATTCTTTATCATTCTCACTTATTTCTAAACCTTTCCTCACCTCAGTGTTAGCAGTTTTATCATTCCAAGAATTAAGCACACTCTTGTGATAGAATGCCTTGTGAAATAAAAGGCTACGTGCATGTTTGAAAACCCTTGGACATAAATTACACTGCTGCTTAGTTGATTCCAGAGTACTGTCATCCATGATGTCTGTGTTACTGTTGTCAAGTGTTTGATCATTTTGTAGACGATGAGCCATTCCTTTATGTATCAGCATATTACGGTGAGTTGCAAATTCTTTACTGCATACACAGCACTGGAAACTGCTAATGGCTATACTTTCTTCCTGAATTTCAGACACATTTGAGTCATCTTGCTGTTGTGTTTGTAGATTTTTATCTTTTCCATTACTCCATGACTTCTGCTCTTGTTGGTTCTCAGAAGATATACGTGTTTCAACTTCAAGAGCATCTGCTCCTGAGTGGGACTCGCTAATTTTTGAATGACTAGTATTTCTTCTTATGTTTTCAGCATTATAAGCTTCAATTACCTCATTATTATCAATCTGTTCATCTGTGTCACTTGGCCCCTCTTTCTTTTCAAGTCTTGTTCCTTCCTTGGGATCAGTGATTGGATGAACCTTCCCATTATGTATGAGAAGACCATGTGAACTCCTGAAAGTCTTTTGGCAAACATTGCAGCACAAGTCATTTAAATGTAAGCAAGAAGTGTGACTATTTTGGACTTCATGTTCAATATTTTCACTACTATCAGTAGCTATAGCAACATTTTCTGATGCTGAGTTCTTTTTATTTCTTGCTTGGCATTTATTGTTGTGAATAAGAAAGCCATTAAGGGAAGCAAACATTTTTGAACACACAGTGCAGGAAATATAATTTCTTTCAGCTGTATCATTTACATTGTCACTTTGTGCTTCCCTTTGTGGACATACGTCATTTTCTTGTATCAGAGAAGTACTTTTCTCTGCAGTATTTTGAGAATGAATTGTAGTAAAATGAACTTTATATTCCTGTGCAGTTTTAAAAACATTTGAACAAATGTGACATTGTATATTGCTGTTAGCACCAGAAGGTTGATCTAAGGTGGGTTTAATGAAATTATCAATACTTGTCTCACCTTTAAAACAGTTTTTCTGTTGGTTTTCTCCATGTGCTTCTGAATGAGTGGCAAGACACTGTTCTGATTCAAAAGTTTGCATGCAGACGGTACATGTACGTGTGTTAGCTACACTAGCAGAGACTACTGTTGAGTCACTGCCATCTTGACTCTCAGCATGACTATTTTTGTGAGCAATAAGCGCTGAAGAGGAATTGAAAGACATCGAGCAAAGTTTACAGGAATAAACAGCCGAAGTGTTTGCACTACCAGTCTTCTTATTAGCATCTGATGAACCACACAATTTCTGATGAGACTTAAAAGTGAGTAAGTCATCAAATGTGCATGGACATTTAGGGCAGCTGTAAGAACTATATTGTTTATCATTGTCACTCTTTATGGCTAAGTCCATGTTATGTGATAATTGTGCAGTGGAAGATTTCTGAGATGGATATTCAGTCTCTGTGTGTTTGTGCAGTAATGCATGGGCTGCAAGGTTTCTGTACGTTGTAAACTTTTGTGCACATATGTTACATTTATACATCTCTACATCTTGAGTATCAGAGTCATTATTTAAAATGGAGTCTGTTTCACCTGGACCTTGTTTCCTATGTGTCTTACAATTATGAAGGCTTAGTGCTCTACTAGACTTGAAACCCCTGTCACAAGGATGACACATGTATCCCAAATAATATGAGTGTTCTTTAGAGGTTATTTCGTTATAGACATCTGAAATTCTCATAGGTTCTTGGTTTCTTTGTTTGTGTCTGTACCTTTTGTGTTTGGCCAGTGATTTAAGGGAATTAAAACTTATCTTACAAGTGAAGCAAGTATGCTTTGAATCATTAGCTTCTTTGAATTTATTTGGCACACTTTTACTAAGGATGCTGGCCAATTTCTTTGGTTTATACTTATGTTCATACCACCTATGCTTTGATAGAAGCCTTTTGGATGTAAAATACTGATTGCAAATGGAACAATCAAAGCATTTCTCATTGTTAATATATGATGAATCAGTAACTACTGACATATCCTGGTTAGACCTATTTGCTTTCTGTTGTTTTGCTCTGTGCATTTCCCATTTATGTTTCACTAGCAACGTTCTTGAGGTAAAGGTCTGCATACACACACGGCATGTGAATGTATTCCTTATACGTGGGTCTCTTGATGTATTATGAGAAGCAGAGTAACCTTTAATTAACTTCTTTTTAAAGCCATGGTAAGTTAAATTATGGATAATGCGTTCTTTGTTGGTGTTGAAGCGTTTATCACAAAGGCGACACATATAAATACCACCAGGTCTGTGCCTTTGAGGAATGTAATTTAGTGTTGATCTGTGTTGTTGCAGTTCAGGCCTATGTCTGTGCCACCTATGCATTGAAAGAGCTCTACTTGATTCAAAATCAACTTCGCAAGTAGAGCATTGGTAAATAGTCTTATCACTTGTAGCTGTTGAATTTGGTTTTGCACTTGTTAATTTAATATTTGACCCCTCTATTTCATGGTGATTTCGCCATCTATGAACTGCAAGACCCTTACAAGTATTGAACACCTGCTTACATACAGCACAGGCAAATTTATGTGGTTTGAGGGTAGATATCAAGTTGTCAGAAGTAACCGATCCTCTTGCAAAAGAAGAAACTGCATTTGTGTCCTTTTCTTTGGAGGAATTTGGTGATTCGTGCTTGCTTGTAGGTAGTTTCTGTTCAACAGCACTGGTTTCAGGATCATGTGTTTTAAAATGAATACGTCTGTGCCTAACGAGATCACTCAAAGAGCTAAAACTTTCACTACATAGAGTACATGCATACTGCGATACACTGTGACTCATAAATGACATATGTAGGGTTTCATTACTGGAATTCTGCCATTTACGACAATGAATTTCATGTGTTTGAACTGCTTTCTCTTTGTTGAATAGTTTGTTGCAATAAGAGCATTCAAATGATCCCTGGTTAGTTGATTCCTTAATATCTGCATGACTAACAATGGTGGATTTACTACAGAAGCGTCTATGGATCTTCATGGCTTTCGCAGTAGCAAACTGCTTTTCACATGTAGGACATGCGAACACTGGATTTGGAAGAGTTTCATGTATGCTTATATGGTTTCTGCTATGCAGTCGAAGCTCAATTCCTGTTTCAAATCTTTCTTTGCAAATAGAACACTCATGCTGGCGTTCCTCTGTATGAGTCTGGACATGTCTATTTAATCCTAACTCAGATGTAAATGTTTTATTACAAACTGAACACTTATACTCTTGTTCTCCCACATGATACTTTACACTGTGTATTTTCAAACCACGTTCTGTGTTGAAGGTTTTATCACAATAAGAACAACAAAAGGAATGTTCAACATGTCCTCTGCTATCTTGGCAAATTTTATGGCAGCTGCTATGTGCTTTCAAGCCTGCTTCAGTAGTAAATTTTCTTTTGCATTCTCTGCAATGAATCTCTTCGTTTCCATGTTGATTCAATGAACCGCTCTGGTACAAGGGTTCTGTGCAGCTGCTTAATGAACTGTTTGATACTTCTTCCAATTTTAGAGATGTAGGCTGAAAAAAACAACAGAAAAATGCATTAAATTACAAAATTACACAGCTTTGAATTATTATTGTAATGTACCACATCTATCCTGAAATTGCTGCGGTAAAAATTGATGATTGCGAAATTCAAGAGCATAAAAAGACTTCAGAGAGATGCAGATAACTTATTCACAGGAAAAATTATCTAAAAATTAAGAAATGAATTAACAATGATACATGGGTTTTCTACAAATCAATGTCTCTATAACAATATAATAAATATTGGTAATAAAAATTCACTCATCTTATGGTATCATTATAAATTCTTCAGGACTAGTATTGTAATTCCATCAATTGCATCCCCAGCTTATTGACCGCTTGTTTCATTGTTGTGGTTACTGCTACTAGGGGATGGACTGTTTGTTATATTGCCAACTACTGCAAGTAAAATAATTTGTGACAGAATCAATTGGCAATATTCTAAAATTTATTATGCATTCATTGTTCTTCAAAATAAACATCTTTTCTCATTTCATTAAATCTATGGGTCCATTTAAATGCTTTAATAATGAAACCCTAGGATTTACTTAGTGATTACATAACCAAAAATTATTTGCCACAGCTGATTTATCAATCTCTTTATATTTAATATTCTTATAATGTTCTTTTACCCCGGTTTCCAAACAATGTTTGGTCTTTTCATTGTAAACCCTGTAACAATCTAAACAGTTAAATTGATAAATGCCAGATGTTCTTAATTATTTGAAATTTTATCTTTTTTAGAAAACATTTCACAAATCACTGATATTATATTTTTTTTGAGAAACTAATATAATACAAAATATCAACAATTGATTCTGCCAACAAATTTTGCTTCAATTCCAGTAGTTGGCAATATAATAATCTATCACCTAGGGGTAGTAAGTGTAAAAAGAAAATACACATTCAATAACATTCAATCAATCCAATTGCAAAACTAGTGCTGAAGAATTTATAGTTATACCATAGCGGGTAGAAGAGATAGTGTGAGCTCTTCGGGAGTTACTATGGTTCGCTCGCAAGATGGCACTAGTGTCGCGGTCGTTTTACTTTAGTTCACGAATGCACGGTGAAAATGGGTTTCATATTATCAGTTAGCATTTTAAATACCTAAAATCGTAAGCAGGAATATTGGAAATACTGTTTTGAAACATCGTCTTTCCTTGACACATAATATAGGATGGTATTTTACAATAATGGGTATTATAATTAACGAAGAACAGTGGGAAATATCTGCTTACATGATTTTACGCTGAAAAATTAAACTATAATGCAAATTATGTATATTTTAAGCATTGTATCTAGAACCAGCTTTTGTTTTTTACTTAAACAATTTAAATTGCGTTTATGTTCGCAACAATTAGTAGCGAATTTCTTTTCTACTATTTTTAATTTAGCCCTCTCTTTAGATAGCAGAATTTTAGTTCTAACTAAATTTATATTGAGGTTTCTAATTCTTTTCTTCAGTGTAGCAATTTCATTATTGACACTTGTGTTTGTGACCTTGGAGGAATTAGAACTGTTTTCTGTGAATTCCTCATTGTTGAAGGACGGCGCGTTTGAAATAAGAACTGGTTGACTGGATCCTGCTTCTGGTAATTTACTGATTGTTGAATATTGCTTTTTCAGTAATTTTTTGTCTCTGTTTTGTGGAGATTTTCGGGATTTATGCACTGTAGTTAAGTACCTGGGTAAATTAGGAAATATACAGGGAATTGCCCCTGGCTTTAACCGCCATTTAATTCTAGGGATTTCAACTAGCTTTCCATGCACAACGAATGAATCAACTTTCACTAAAAAGTCCTCTGGAAAATGTTTGTCACAAATACTAGATTTAACAGATAATTTAGTCTTTCCTAGGAATAGACTTTTCCCATTTGTAAAACAGATTTTTATCTTTAGGAGGAGTAAAAAAATGTCTAGCTTCTGAGCAGTTTGTGTATCCTGAATGAACACCCAGGTACAAAACAAGTTGGCATTTTTAATAAATTATTGATGTTGCTTGAAACTTACGTTTTGAAGAACACACACATTTATGCACAAAATTAGAAGTAATTTCACAAGTTATGTACCTAATTACTCACAACACACAACACATACGTATAAAATTGTCTGTACTTCCAAATCACATACTAGGCAGTTCGGCCGCATTTTAAGGCGACTGCGATCGCCACGCCGCAGTTTCGGTCAGTTGCCACGGTACCACGGATTATGCAGTGAACTAGCGGGAGAGCTCACACTTTCTCTTCTATCCGCTATGGTTATACTAAAGATGAGTGAAGTTTTATTACAAATGTTTATTATATTGTTGTATTTGTATTGCTTTAGTGTTGACAGCTTCAGGCTTTTCATCTGAATGTTCTTTTTTCTCCTCTAAAAAACAGAATGTAAATGTGAAGTTTCAAGATTGGGGAGCATGATAAGGATATGAACTGAAACAGGTTCATTGTGCTGCCTCCATTTTCCCAGCATTATGCTGCCAGTTAGTATGGATTTACCACTGCAAAATGTGTCCAGTGTGATGTACTATTTGTTTCTTTCATGACAAAAAATCTAACTGCTGTCAATGCTTGTTGAGATTTAAACAACTAAAACCTGAGTTTATCATTTAACACCTGAGATAAAACACTGAAGCATAGTGTGGGTTAAGGCCACTGAAAGTGCTCTAATAAGGTTGGTGCTGTTTTTATGTATTACGAAGTTGATGTTGATGATGAGCTTTTGACTCTTTCGTAATCTCGGGTCGTGGTACTGGATGGAATGAACATACACTCGGATTTAACTTTGGTGAAATATTTTATTCGCACCTTCTTGTTCACAGTATTTAAATCGTATTACAGTAGTAAGTCTTTTATTTCAGTGGATCGACTTCCCTAGCATCGCCGGGATTTAATGTCTAAAAATTTAGCGATATTTCGCTAAAAGTGTTTTCTATCACTTTACACTTCGTCTATTTTACGTCCTTTTATTTAATCGCACACTTCGTATTAACTAACTTATTAAAGTTAGCTAATGTCTTACTTATTTTACACAAATTAACGGTCTTTAAACACTTAGAAAATTTACTTTCACTCTTTTATGACGGGCACACATAAAAATAAGTCCATCTACCCCAAACACATAGACGCTAATCCATTCTTTTAGTTGCGAGTCTATGATCCCGACTGCCATGTATACATCCGCGTATGCGTTCATCAAATAGTTCCCGCATTGTTAGGGAAACGATCCTTAGCCATTTTCCCTTCACTTTCAATATCGAACACATATAATTCTTTTATTTATACATATATATTAAAATTAAATATGGAAATATTTATGACATCTTTAAACAAACTTAATTGTTTGTAACAATGAACATTAGTAACACGTTTTCGTCATTTAACCAACTCATACCAACATCAAAAACAAATTAAACTCTTAACAAATATTCACATAAACGATTTTCTTTTGGGGTCTTTTAATATTCTGTCTCAAGGTTAAAAATTACAGAATTTACAGGGAAAACTAGAGCAACAGTGTTTTGGAATTACATCGACATGGGCAGCCAAGATTGCACAAGGACACATGAACGGCAGATCTGCATTACTTCTTTGTTTCTGGTATGGGCCACGTCTTGTTGGTCTATTTAAGAAATAAAAATTATGCTGATGTTTCACTGCAAAACTATGTTAGGCTTCTTCAATGGGCAACTGCAAAATATCCAATTAGTCACTGCCTACTCTGATTGGCTCATTGTACCATCCTACTCGTACTTCCTATTGGTTCCTTCTCCTCCAATAGGAAGTTGACCTACTAATAAGGTCTTTCATATCGTGTTGAGTGGTTTGCCTGTATTATGGTTTAGACTGCTCTTTTCTTTAAATACTTCTATGCTTTCTCTCACTATTTGATGAGAGAAATTGTCACAGATTGATAAAATTTTTAAATTGCCAAAGTCAATGCGGTGCCCGGTGTTTTCTGTATGTTTCACGATGGCAGATTTTTCTGGTTGAAAGAGTTTCATGTATCTTGTATGTTTGTTTTTTCTTGTATTGTTGTATTGACAGATCTGCCTGTTTGACCTACGTACGATTCACCACAACCGCAGGTAATTTTATAAACATCCGGATTATTTTGCCTGGTCTTATAAAGGAATGCAGCTTTTTCACTGATGTGTATCTTATTTGAATTTTGCGGTGTTGCAAAGATAAGAAACTTTAGCAAAATAATCCAAGTACTTCAGGATAAAAACAATAAAAGAGGGTACCAAAAGAACAATATGATGGTATGAGGAAATGAAAGTAGCCAGATCTAAGAAGAGAGCATGGAAGAAGTTCATGCTCACCACAAACCACAGTCAATAGAGAAGAATATATTAGGAAGAAGAATGAATGCAAGTCATTAGTTAAAAGAGACAAGCATGGAAACGGTTTGAGGAGAGTCGAAGAGAATTATAAACAAGACATCAGGAAATTCTATAAACTTCTAACACAACTAAGAGGAAAGTTTGGTAGAAAAATAAGAAGCATCAAGAATAGCCAAAATGTATTGAGAACACATGAGCAAGAAGTGTTAGAAGTATGGAGACAGCATTATGAAGAAAAAGTTAAAGATTTAGAAGATACACCAATGACCAGTGAATCGACAACTACTGTAAGACCTGTGATATACCTACAGAGGAGGATATTGATTTCTGGGACTACCCATGGAAATGATGAAGAATGGCAAAGCAGCTGGAGAGGATGGGATCATTCTTGAGGTGATCACGGCAGAAGGCAATATTTTGATAGAAGATGCTCTTGGATGGACAGTGTATCACCAGATTGTTGCCTTGCCAGGAGGAAGGGCCTGTAAGGCCACTGAATCCTTCAGACAGCAATCAGGATATGCAAGCTGGAACGGAGCTGGGAAAGTGTAACAGTGCAACAGACCTGTGGAGTCAGCTCCATCATAGTACAAGGGACATGGCTGAAAGACTTATTGAAGATGGTGGCGGACCATCTGACCGGAGAGTAACTGGAGAGAGTCCTACATCTATTTGGACGTTATCAGTCAGTCTTCAGGAAAGGGAATGGTGATTACGGTGGCATCAACCAAGTGCTCCAACATATCGACACCAGAGATGCCCAATTTATATGGCAACCACCAAGATGTGTACCTCTGACAAAGCAAGCAGAGGTACAGGACATGCTGTAAGACATAAATTCTAGGGAGATCATTGAGGAGTCCAACAGTCCTTGACGCTACCATGTAGTCCTGGTGAAGAATGGTGAACTTTGCTTCCATGTGGATTACAGGAAGCTGAATCTTGTTACCTGAAATTACTGTTTTCCCTTACCCCAGACTGACAACCTCCAGATATTCTTGCTGCTCCCTAGTGGTTCTCGACTTTGGACTTCAGGGTAAGGACAGGTGCTGTAGAGACAAGTAGAAGACTGCATTCTTGGCAGGCCTAGGGTTTTAGCAATTCAATTATGCCATTTGGCCTCTGTAGCACACCAGCCACCTTCCAGCACCTCATGGAGCCTGTGAACAGGGACCTAGCTTACAATGTCTGCCTGCTATGCCTGGTAGATATTATCATCATTGGCAGCACCTTCGAAGATCATCTGAAGTACCTGGGCAAGGTATCACGGATTACAGGAAGCCAGTCTGAACCAAACGCGAAGAAGTCCCAGCTGTTTAGCAAGAGGGTTCACTACTTGGGTCACATAGTTTCACCAACAGGGTGGCCATGGATCCGGAAAAGGCTCAGCTGCGAGGGATTGACCTCATCCGAAAGATAGATCGACAGTTGTTCAGTTTCCTGGGTCTGTGCAGCTACTACCGCCGGTTCATCAGAGGCTACTCCAACATTGTAATGCTCCTTTCTCATCTGATGGAAGAACACCGAATTTATGTGTGTTCAAAAGAGACCAAAGTTGTATTCCAGACACTTAAGTCTGTGCTCTGCAGTGCAACGTTTTAGGTTTCCCACAACCTCACTACAATTTCATTGTGGGCACTGATGCTAGTGACAGTGGAATGGAGGTGCACTATCCCAGATCCAAGACGACAGGAGTGAGCGATAGCCTACTATAGCAGGACGCGCTTCAAAGCAGAGAACTATTGCATTACCTGGTATAAACTCCTGGCTGTAGTAAAGGCACTGCAGCATTTCCATAAGTGCCTGTATGGTTAGCTATTCCATCTGAGGATCAACCACTCTGCCCTTCCCTAGCCATTAAGCTTCAAGAACCTAGAGGGCCAGAGAGCCTGTTGGATCCAGAGGTTCCAGGAGTACAACTTCACCTTTAAACCCCAGAAGGAACAAGCCACTCCAATGCAGATGCCTTGTTGAGAAGACCCTGCCCAAGGAGTGTACTGCAGCTGTCCGGGTGATTGCAACAGTGCCTGCCAAGGAGGGTCAACTGGTGGACAACCATTTAGGGCCACTGCTACGAGAAGTGGAAACAGAAACTAGATTGAGCTGAGAGGATATCTCACTCAGTAGTATCGAGTATGAGTCTTACTGGGCACAGTGGGACTTGCGGAGGATTAAGGATGCTGTGTTATACCAATCTGGGAATCACCTGATGAAAAGACCCAGAGAGAGCAGTTGGTACTTCCTTGGATTAAGCTTATGGAGGTCTTGGAGGAGGTTCATTTGGGTTTCTCTGGAGAGCATCTTGTATCCAACTGCATGATCGATAAGCTGTGACTAAGGTACTACTGGTTGAGGCTATGGGCAGAAGCTGAGAGGTTGTTGCTGTTGTTGTTAGCTAATGCTGGATTTCTGACAATGAAGTCATTAATCCTCTTGCTCTCCAATATTTTTCACTGATGAATGGGACACTAGAAGTGGCCGGGCATATTTGAAGGTCGTCTCGATCCATTTCCTCTTGCAGATCACATAGAGGACAGAGTGGTGAAGAATATATCCCAATTCTGTTTAAATGTTTTGCCAGACAATCATGTCTTGAAATCAACCTGAAGGTTGCAAATGCTGTTTTTCGAGGATACTCAGGAATTACTGTTTGAATGTTTGGTAGTTCCCATCTTTTATTCTTTGATTTTTCATAGTAATATTTTGCAATAATCTTTTTGAATTCAGAGTTGACTAATCTTTTAGCTGCATAAAATGGTAGATTAACTATAGATTTTTGTACACCACTGGTACCCTTTTTTGCAAGAAAATCAGCTTTCTCATTACCACTCAGTCCACAGTGAGCTGGTATCCATTGGAAGACTAGGTGTTTTTGAAGTGCTGTTAGATGGGTAAGGATTTTCCAACATTCTATAATTGTTTGGTTTTTTGGTGACAACTTGGAAGTAATTGCTATAATTGCTGCCCTGGAATCTGAGAGAATAACTGCTTGCTGAAAATGTGAAATTCTGTACAAAAGATTTTGTAGGGCCATTCGAATTGCTTCAATTTCTCCATCAAAGTTAGTAGTTCCATAACTTAAAGATTTGTAATAGGAAAAGAGGTGACATGTGACTCCACCACCTGCTCCATCTTGGTTTGATATCAATGATCCATCAGTATAAATATGGAGCCATTCGTGTTCTGGAAATCTAGTATGGATTGTCTCTAATGCCAATAATTTTAGAACACTAGTTGGAGTATCACTTTTCTTAACTTCTTCTGTCAGGTGTAAATAATATGTGATGTCTAATGTATGTGTCGGATTGACTTTAGATATGAAGTTTTCCTTTGAATTAGGAAGGTGTACATTCTTCTTGATGTCTTGAATTTTGGAAAGAAAGCTCTCCTGAGTCTTTAGTGTATGTGTAAAATTTCTCTTGTGCCATGTATTGAATGGGAGTCTGATCAACTTTTTGTGTTGAATAAGAGTCACTTTTTCTATTTCATATTCAATGGGGTATTGGTTGGTTAGTATTTCCATAGCTGCTATTGGTGTGGCTTTGATAGCACCTGTAATTAATCTCAGACTTTGGTTTTGAAAGATTTGAATTTTTTTTGTGTTTGCTGTTACAAGAACTTCGCTGCAGTAAGTAAATAATGGCTTTATATATATATATTGTATGTTGTGTTAAGAGTTGCTCTGGAAATCCCCACTTCATTCCTGTTAGACGTTTTAACAGTGAAAGGCGCCTCTCTGCTCTTTGTATTACATTTTCTATTTGTTTGGTCCATGTAATTTGGTATCAAATGTAACTCCTAAATACTTTGCTTCCTTTGTTTCTGGTAATTGTTGACCCTCAAAATGTAGTTTTATTTTTAGTGATTTTTTTCTTAGTGAAAAGATTTGGTAGTTTGATTTTGTTGTATTAACAGTTATTAAATTTTCTTTGGTCCACCTTTGTAAGTTGGTTAAGGATTGTTGCATGGTTTTTTCTAGTTCTGTACTTTTGCTTTTTGGTTTTGAAGTCCACATTACTAAGTCATCAGCAAATAGTGCACACTTCATACCTGATTCTTGTATTTGTTGTGGCAGATCGTTAATAAATATATTAAAAAGTTTTGTGCTGAGCACTGCACCTTGTGGTAAGCCACGGTGTACTTGTTTGTATTTATATATCTTTCTTCCATATCTGGTTGCAATAAAGCGAGAAGCTGAGAGGTGGTACCACCAATGTCATGTATGTGCAGCAAGTCACGGCCTGCAGACCAGGAAACTGGGTTGCATGCAGCAGTATAACGTGGGAGCACCCTTTGAGCGCATCACCATTGATGTAGCTGGATCATCCCTGTTTTTCTGACAAGGGCAATAAATATCTGCGGTGGTCATGGACTACTTCACCAAGCAGCCGGAAGTGTATGCATTCCCAAACCAAGAGGCCAAGACGGTCATGGACTACCTCGTCCACTTTGGATTGCCTCTGTAATTACACAGTGATCAGAGCAGAAACTTTGAGCCAAACCTGATAAAAGAAATGCTACAGCGACTATAAGTGCACAAGATGTATATGACACTTTTCCACCCATAGTCAGATGGCATGGTCGAGCGGTATATAAAGACTCAAAGAACGTCAGAGGGATCAGGATATCAGGATGCTGCTATTTTAGCTGGCCTGTCATTCATCTGTCCATGATAGCATCAGGATGATACCAGCTAGTTTGGCAGAGAATTGCACCTTCCATGTGATCTGATGTTTGGGATCTCCCAGGAACAGTAGAGCCACCAGTCAACTACGTGAAGAACCTAGTGGACCATCTCAATGATACACATGAGATGGCCTGTCAGTACATCCAGCTGTTGAATGGCCAGATGAAGACCCGACACAATCTGCAAGCCAACAGTCCAGGATTCCAGCAGGGTGATTTGGTGTGTGTATTGCCCTACCCGGACGAAGGGACACTGCCCCAAGCTGCAACAACCATGGCATGAACTGTGCCATGTGGTGAAGATAATCAACAACATGGTCCGCTGCATTCAAGGCTGCCCCAAAGGAAGATCCTGGTGGTAGATTTGGATCGTCTGGCCAGCTATGATGGTGCTGGTTGGGAGGACCAGACCTGAGGGACCAGTATGACAATGGCCACCATCGCACAACAAAGAAAACCAAGGTGGACTAACCCTCACCACTTGCGACGAGTAAAGAAGCTAACGATGGAGTGACTGAGAACAAATACTGATGTTTCCAGACTGTTGAAGAGGATGGTTTTACTGCTAACTTGTTTACGTAAGTACAAGAAAAGGTATATTTTTTTAAAGAATTCACTGGCATTTTGTGTGAACTATAAAAGCGAGAGAGCACAGACAGTGAGTGATTGAGTCTAGAAGTGAAGCAGTTTCAGTAAGCATTGACTGAGGCACGTGTCAAGGTTATGATACAACGGAACAGCTATGAGTTGCAAGGTCACATCGAAATGTAGATTGTGTTAACGACCGTAGAATAACTGTGTTTTGTGCTTCAGTATTACAAGAAAAATAAAGTGACATGAAAAAGCAACTTGGGCTTCGTCATTTGGTCATATTATGTTTTCTTGTTTTTTTGTGGTTACATTTTAATATGTATGTCTGGAATAAGTAAAACCAAAATATAGCGATTCAAAACTACATGGCAACTCTAACAACTGGTGTCAATAAAGAAAATTTCCATCATTTGTCAGATGGCCATAGAAGGGTAACAGCTAAGAATACTTGTTTTCTGGTCATTGGGAAGATTTTAAATTGCTTATTTAGTTTCTTGATGCTCCAAACATTTGGCATATACAGGGTTATTGATAAAGAAAGAACAGATTTCAAACATTTATTTCTTCCAACCTACAAAAGATAGAAACATGATTCCAATATTTATGGAGAGAGAAATGTTTACAATTGCAATAGTGCGGGGGTAGAAGTTCAAATCATGGCTGCATTGGCACTGTCGTTTGTTGCTGTTTGTAGTGAAATGACGGCGACACCACAAAAGAAATCATTTTGTGTGCTGCAATTAGCAAAACTAGAGTCCATTGTTGCAGTTCAAAGAGCATTTTGGCGTCAATTTAATAAACAACCACCGCGTCATAAGTAAATTTATGAGTGGCATCGAAAATTCGTAGAAGATGGTTGCATCTGCAAAAGGAAAAGCACGGGACGTCCTCGCACATCAGACGAGAATGTCGAGTCTATTTGTACACTTTACGAAAGGAGCCCAAAGAAATCCACTTCATGAGCAAACATGGAACTTAACATTCCTCAACCAATGGTATGGCAAGTTCTAAAACATCGTCTGCCATACAAACTGCAGTTATTGCAAGCATTGCATCCTGATGACCACAACAAAAGGTATGAATTTTGCACTGGCATGTTAGATGATATGAAAAAAAAACAATTTTTCTCAACGATTAATTTTTTTCTGATGAATGCACTTTTCATCTTTTTGGTAAAGTTAATTGCCATAACATTCGAATTTGGGCAAATGAAAATCCTAGGGCAATTATTCAACATGAAAGAGATTAACCAAAGTTGAACGTCTTCTGTGCAATATCTGAAACCAAGGTTTATGGGCCTTTCTTCTTCATGGAGAAAACTGTGACAGGACTAAACTATCTAGACCTGCTTGAAAACTGGTTATTTCCCAACTTGAAGAAGATTCAGATGACTTCATCTTCATGCAAGATGGTGCCCCACCTCATTTATCTTACCATGTCTGATGTTACTTAAATAACACATTTCCAGGACATTGGATTGGAAGAGGAGCACAAGATCAACTTTATTGCTGGTGGCCTCCCAGGTCTCCAGATCTCATTCCGTGTGATTTTTATCTATGGGATTACGTAAAAGACTGTGTTTATATCCCT